>JAYESD010000004.1:61607860-62807860 GCA_036927565.1 Tuctoria greenei
AATCTCATGTGAACCACGCCGCAGCTGAATGTTCTTCTTGTTGTTAATGAGAATCGTCCCAGGGCATGTACGTCTTATCTCCTGCTTAGTTAGGTGGGATTATGAGTATGTATTTTCCGCTGCGTGTGTACCTCTGTCCTACACTCTTTTGTCAACTCTGATTATTCTGAAATGAAAACTTTGTACGTTTTGATATCCTTTTTGTGTGTGCTGTTAGGTGCCGCATCGCACGGCACCACCCAATGAGATCCCCGGATGTGTGGATTCCGGTCCCCACAAAAAATTCAACTTTCAATTTAAATCTAAACGTTACTCTCTACTTTGTAAAAAAAAATCAAATTTGATGGTACCAGTGGACTCTTCATATGCAACTTAGCCTAGATACAAAATTGTTTGCAGAGGGGATACTAGATCGCATACTGGATAGTGTGAATTTAGAGTAAGATACTGAAAAAAATAGAAAGAAAATAGTATATAGAGTATGCTTTAGAGTATAGAAGTGCGCATAGCCTAAGTGAGGTTGAGAATCTGTCTTGCGGGCCCCACTGGTCAGCCATGGAAGCAAGAGGCCGCCTCTGTTTTTCTTCTCAGCCACGCACGGGCGCTCCACCGCCCGACCAATGCAGCGGTCACCCTGATTCCCTTTTCCTTTTTCTCTGCTCGGTCCTATCCTTTCTTTTTCCTCTGCTCGCTTCAACACCCAAGTTCGGTCTCCTCTCGCTCCCGTCAGCCAAGTCCATGCTCCAAGCCGCTCGCCCCCGCTGTTGCCGCGCCCAGGCCTGCTGCTTGCCGCCACTGCAGGTTGTGCCCGCACCTCGCACGCTCCAGCGCGCCCACGGTCGAGCTCCATGCCACCACCCGCTTCCATTGGCTCAAGCTCTCTCTACCTCGGCATTCCCCGGCTCTTCCTCTAGCTCGATGCCGCAAGTGCGCAGGGCCGGCTCTATGATTTGGAGGGCCCTAGGGCGAAATCGACAGCATTGGCCCTTAAAAACTAGATTTATGTACATGTATATAGGTGTATAAATGTTTATTTTTACTTGTAAAGTGTCTAAACATATGTATTCTTAGTTTGAGGCATCAAATAAAAAATATTAACACTTTGAGTAATATTATATTATGATATAAAGATGAAAAAAATACCAAGATAAAAATATGCTAGAATGAACATAAGATTGTCTTAAATAAGAATCAAATTATAATAGCTATATCGACAAGAATGTTTCAGTGCTTCAAAAAAAGTTCTTCAACAAGACGCAAAATTATTTAAAATAATATCAAAATCAATGTTGTCCAAAATACACTTGTTAATACAACATATAGCATTGCCGGTATCTTCGATCACACATATTTGCTTGCTTTTCTTGCACCATCGCTGGTGTACATTTAAGAAGTGTACTGTCTCGCTTGCTTTGCTGTACTTATATTCACGATCACGTTTATCTAAGTACAGGCTCACTGTTCAAATGATTTAATCGGCAAATAACTGAACAAAGGAATGAGGTGGCGCGTGGCGGCAGCTTGTAGTAGTAGTTTTTCCCGTACCATTACTCTTGTCGGACTGCAGATGCATGAACGTAAAGAAACAACATTTTACAGCAGGTGGGCTAGCCGCCGAGCGTTGCTGCAGCCTCTGGGCGTACTGCCGTGTTTACGTACAGCACATGATCCATATACAATCTATTTTTTACTTGTTAATAAATATTTTTAAGTCTAACAATATATATACATGAATACAAAAATTATGGGCCCCCGCTAGCCTGGGCCCTAGGCGGTTGCCCCTCCCGCCTAGGGTCAGAGTCGGGCCTGCAAGTGCGCCATGGCCGGCTCCTGCTCGCCTGTGTGCCCTGGCGCTGCTGCTTGCCGTGCCCTGCTCGCCTGCGCGCCATGGCCACGCGCTTTGCAGCTCCAACTCACCGCCGCCCTGCTCCTCCCTCTCCCAGCTCCACCACACACCATGGTCGTGCTCAACGCACCTTGGCCGTGCGGCTTGCCGCCCCCGCGTGCGCCTCGTTCACCGCGCGCTCTGCCTCCGCTGTTGGCCGCCCTGTTTTTCCTCCCGCTCCTTCCCAACGCCGGCACCATGGCTGCGCATCATCGTGCTCATTCCCAACTCCATTGCACGCACACGGCCGCGCTCCGTGCCGCGCCAGCCATGGCCGTGCCTTGCTTGCACCCAATGAGATCCCCGGATGTGTGGATTCCGGTCCCCACAAAAAATTCAACTTTCAATTTAAATCTAAACGTTACTCTCTACTTTGTAAAAAAAAAATCAAATTTGATGGTACCAGTGGACTCTTCATATGCAACTTAGCCTAGATACAAAATTGTTTGCAGAGGGGATACTAGATCGCATACTGGATAGTGTGAATTTAGAGTAAGATACTGAAAAAAATAGAAAGAAAATAGTATATAGAGTATGCTTTAGAGTATAGAAGTGCGCATAGCCTAAGTGAGGTTGAGAATCTGTCTTGCGGGCCCCACTGGTCAGCCATGGAAGCAAGAGGCCGCCTCTGTTTTTCTTCTCAGCCACGCACGGGCGCTCCACCGCCCGACCAATGCAGCGGTCACCCTGATTCCCTTTTCCTTTTTCTCTGCTCGGTCCTATCCTTTCTTTTTCCTCTGCTCGCTTCAACACCCAAGTTCGGTCTCCTCTCGCTCCCGTCAGCCAAGTCCATGCTCCAAGCCGCTCGCCCCCGCTGTTGCCGCGCCCAGGCCTGCTGCTTGCCGCCACTGCAGGTTGTGCCCGCACCTCGCACGCTCCAGCGCGCCCACGGTCGAGCTCCATGCCACCACCCGCTTCCATTGGCTCAAGCTCTCTCTACCTCGGCATTCCCCGGCTCTTCCTCTAGCTCGATGCCGCAAGTGCGCAGGGCCGGCTCTATGATTTGGAGGGCCCTAGGGCGAAATCGACAGCATTGGCCCTTAAAAACTAGATTTATGTACATGTATATAGGTGTATAAATGTTTATTTTTACTTGTAAAGTGTCTAAACATATGTATTCTTAGTTTGAGGCATCAAATAAAAAATATTAACACTTTGAGTAATATTATATTATGATATAAAGATGAAAAAAATACCAAGATAAAAATATGCTAGAATGAACATAAGATTGTCTTAAATAAGAATCAAATTATAATAGCTATATCGACAAGAATGTTTCAGTGCTTCAAAAAAAGTTCTTCAACAAGACGCAAAATTATTTAAAATAATATCAAAATCAATGTTGTCCAAAATACACTTGTTAATACAACATATAGCATTGCCGGTATCTTCGATCACACAGATTTGCTTGCTTTTCTTGCACCATCGCTGGTGTACATTTAAGAAGTGTACTGTCTCGCTTGCTTTGCTGTACTTATATTCACGATCACGTTTATCTAAGTACAGGCTCACTGTTCAAATGATTTAATCGGCAAATAACTGAACAAAGGAATGAGGTGGCGCGTGGCGGCAGCTTGTAGTAGTAGTTTTTCCCGTACCATTACTCTTGTCGGACTGCAGATGCATGAACGTAAAGAAACAACATTTTACAGCAGGTGGGCTAGCCGCCGAGCGTTGCTGCAGCCTCTGGGCGTACTGCCGTGTTTACGTACAGCACATGATCCATATACAATCTATTTTTTACTTGTTAATAAATATTTTTAAGTCTAACAATATATATACATGAATACAAAAATTATGGGCCCCCGCTAGCCTGGGCCCTAGGCGGTTGCCCCTCCCGCCTAGGGTCAGAGCCGGGCCTGCAAGTGCGCCATGGCCGGCTCCTGCTCGCCTGTGTGCCCTGGCGCTGCTGCTTGCCGTGCCCTGCTCGCCTGCGCGCCATGGCCACGCGCTTTGCAGCTCCAACTCACCGCCGCCCTGCTCCTCCCTCTCCCAGCTCCACCACACACCATGGTCGTGCTCAACGCACCTTGGCCGTGCGGCTTGCCGCCCCCGCGTGCGCCTCGTTCACCGCGCGCTCTGCCTCCGCTGTTGGCCGCCCTGTTTTTCCTCCCGCTCCTTCCCAACGCCGGCACCATGGCTGCGCATCATCGTGCTCATTCCCAACTCCATTGCACGCACACGGCCGCGCTCCGTGCCGCGCCAGCCATGGCCGTGCCTTGCTTGCACCCTTGCCTCTTGCTTGTTGCCAGCGCGCCATGGTCGCCTGCTGCTCGCCCCTAGCCACGCCCGACGTGGTGCTCACTGGCCCCTGTTCGTGCCTCACCGCGCCAGCCGTGCCATGCCGTCGGCCAACTACCTCGTCCACTTGCCGTGCTGCAGCACATCGCCGCCGTCCGTGACACCAACCAAGTCGCCGATGCTTGGTTGGTGTCTCTGCCTCGCTCCTCGCTGCAGCGCTTCCCTCCGCGGCGCCGGCCGTTCGTGTCGTAGCTGTGCCTCTCCACCTCACAGCGCCACCTGCCTCCCACCTCTGCATCACGGGGAATTTCGAACGCCTCGTTATGTTGCTTCGCCTTGTGATGCCCCAACATCATTGCATACAAGGTGTCATCGAGACGTTCCGCGTCGTGGACGCGTCCAGCGAGCACTGATGGTTATGTGTGTGATGTGCAAGATGCGGGAACACGTTAATGACGCAACGGTAATGACAATTAGGCCAAAGTTAGCTCTGAATTGTGCAAGATTTATCGAGTCAAGGGTGCAGCTAAGGTGTTTGATGAAATGTTTGCAAGGCAAAACCAACTGTGATGATGATCGACACTGATTTGTGATGCAGAAACGGGAGAAGGTCGCAACCGACAAACAACTTAAATGGTGATTAGTAATTCTGTGCTGATATTACTGATATGGATTTAATGATATAACTTGAGTATAGTATTTTCCTGCTCGTGCACCGGTAGAAGTGGAATAAATTGGAAAGATGGAAACTAGTTCATTTAATATTTAATTGAGACCGAGCAGGAATGTTGGAAGTAGCAGAGTGGAGATCTACGTCAATAGTCATGCCTGTGTTGATTAAGGACTGTACTGTGTGCAATCCTGCTGAACAATGTTGAACTACCGGATGCATATAGGCTCTAGCACTACGTAAGAAACCCAAATAGGAGACAAATATGGGTGACGCGCTCAACTGCGATCATCTCTGATAAGGTTAAGCGAGACGAGTCCGCTTCAACAAGGATCTACCATAGCTCGGTTGAACATACAAGCACACGAATTATAATACAACCCGTCTCAGTTAAGTAGGTATCCGAGACGCGCCCTCCTTTCTAAAAAACGGAAGATGCGCATCTAACAAAGCACGTCTCCTATTTGCAAAAGAAATGAAACGTATTTAAAGAAAGCACGTTTCCTTTGTCTTCTGTTACAGACAGATATGAACATGTTGTTGAACGATGAACACATTCAATCATCACAGTCGAACACATAAGATAATATTTATCACACAGATGAACACATATAACACATGCATTCATTAACAATATATTACAAAACACAAGAAAAAGTACAAGACGGAAGAAAAGAAAAAACAACATCAACTAAAAACAAAAAAAACTCAAATCTTACTCCTCCCCCTCCTCTTCCCCTGGCGGCTATCCGTCGTCGATGCAACAGGAGTCATGGCCGACTGCTCCGACTGCTCTGTCGGTTGCTACGGCTAGTCCAGATTCGGCAGTGCAACCTCGCAACCGAGGTTCCTCGCTATCGCCGCCACCAAGATACTGCGGACCTTGGCGTCGAGCACCTCGACCATTGTCTCGAGCATCCTCTGGAACCAGTCGAACAACCTATCTAACAACATCTAGGGCAACTCGTTGTTGAGCCTTTTGGGGGAGCGTCAATATTGTTTCTTGCAGGGTGGCTCCCTCATCGGGCTTGGGGGTGGAACGTTGGCCATAGTGGATTATTTGCACGAAGAAGACAAATGAAGAGAAGAGGAGAGATTGATGGCGCTTTATATAAGGTCTGTGCGGAGACGCAAAATGGCGACGCGCTTAGCAGCAAAGTGCGTCTCCTATGCTAAACGTATCCCTCTCCTCTGCTAAAAGGGGGACACATTCTTAAGAAAAGCGTGTCTCCTATTCCCCACATCTCCTTTAGCTTCGTGATTTTCTCCATTTGGCTTCGGGTCACTTGATAACTAATTAATTCACTTGTCAAGAATATAATCAAAATCTTTCACGTTTGCAATTGTTTTGACACAGTTCATCGTCGACACAATGAACACACCTCAGATTCATTCATTCACACAGTTGAACACACAAGAAAATATTCTTTCACAACAGTAGAACACCCAGTTGAACATAGATAAACTTCATTTATTAACACAATATATTACAAAACACAAGAAAAAAGTACAAGAAGACACAAGAAAAAAAATTAACTAAAAACAACAAAGAAAAACTAAATCCTTCTCCCCCGGCGGCGACTCCGGCGCCAGTGCAACAGGAGTCTAGGCCGGTTGCGCCGATTGCTCAAGGCTGCACCGGCGGTGCAACCCCGAGATCGAAGTTGCTCTCCGTCACCGCCACCAGGTTTCTGCAGCCCTCTGCGCCGAGCACCTGGGCCATTCTCTCGAACAGAATGTCAAGACGATCGGCCACCCTGGTGAGGACGTAGAGGTATTGGCCGAGGGTACCCATTCCAGTAAACTATGGAAGGGTATCCAGACCCAAGGAACTCATAGCGCGAGACGTATTGTTGTACGCCTCTTGCGCCATAAGGAGGCACTGCTCAGTGTTGAACCTCTCGGGGGAGGTGCAGCACAGTTTCTTGCAGGGTGGCTCCATCGGCGGGCTTGGAGGCAAAACATTGGCCATGGTGGTGGTGGGTCATCGGCGCAGAGAAGACGAAGAAGAAGAAACGGATGTAAAATGAGTGACGCGCTTGTTGAGAACTAACGGGTGATGGTGCATCTTATATATGGTCTTTGCAGAGTCGACGATAAAGCGGTTGGTTTCCCGCACATTGGTGGAATGATGGGATGCATCGATACCGCCTCGGAGAAAAGAAAGTTCGCGCACGTCGGTCGCACGCGTCTATGCACCTCTGCCGCGGAAATTAAGTTCTCTACAATCCTCGTACCACGCGTCTCTCTTTCAACAATGGAAGACGCACTTTCATATCTTGCGTGTCTCGCTTTAGTCTCTCGCACGTCTTGCATTTATCTTGCTCGTCTTTTCTCCTCTGTTGCTTCTTTACTAATCGACCAACGCTCCTTTACTAATTGACCAACTCCTGTGCGACTGCCGTCTCTCTTCGCCATCGCCGTCGTCGTCATCATCATCACCGTCCTCATCGTCGTCATCACTGTTCATGGCTGGATTAGATATCGGCTTGGTGCGTAGCCGACTGAAGGAGGAGCACTTGGCGTGGCGCAAGAACCATCTCCACGTATGTATATATGGCACACCGGTTGCATGGTTGTATATATGTAGCTCTGCAATGGACTGATGAACTTAACTGTAATTTTTTTTTTCTGTCTTGTTTGTTTTTTGTATTTCCAATTTCTCTGCGTAGGGTTTCTCTGCGAAGCCTGAGTCGGGAGATTTATCTAAGTGGCAGTGCATCGTCCCCGGTAATGAAGGGGTAAGTCATGAAGAACAAGCACAAACATATGAGTATAACCATCATCCTCTTATTAATGAATTTCCTTTGTAGACTGACTGGGAAGTTGGTTACTACCCCCTTAAAATCTCCTTCTCGGAGGACTATCCGTTGGTGCCTCTATGATGCGCCTTTCTACGTGGTTCTTCCACCCAAATGTCCAACGCTCAGGAGCACTCTGTCTTGGGATTCTTGATCAAGAGACTGTAAGATAGACTTATTTTGCTCAAGTAATTAGTAGTTGTTGTCGAACTTAATTGGATGGTTTCTTATGTTGCTTAAATTGATATTTCTTACCGGTGGTGGATTGGTTTTACAATCAAAACTATATTACTTGAAGTTCAACGTTTGCTTCATCAGCCAAATGCGCTGGATTTTGAAAATGATTGCTATAATCTACTTATCAAGGTTAGTAACTTTTTGTTAGTGACCAATGTAGGTTATTCATTCCTAATTCAACATTTGTTAATTTAAAGAATGTCAATATTTTCAGGATCCACAGGAATATAAGAGTCGTGTTCGAGAGCAAGCTAGACGGTACAGTTTAGATTGATCGATGGAGCTTCATAGGAATAAGTTTAGAATCAAAATTAGTTTAGAGGGCACACAATGTGTATGAACTATGAAATTCATTGAGTTGCAAATTATCTCTGAATTGCAATGTCATTGCATTTGTTTATCCCTAAACTCCAATTATATCCCATAATTGCAATTTCACTGCGTTTGTTTATCCCTGCAACGGATGCTCACAATGTCGTGCGAGTAGCAACGGACGCTCACGATGTCGTGCGAGTGGCAATAGGGAGACGAGCACATGACCGACACAGTTTAAAAATGTACGTCTCTGATTTCTGAGATCCGGCAAAAGGGAGATGTGCCTTACTCGGACACGTTTCCGATTTGTGCTGAAGATCTTTTGCCCACCTCAGAAAGTTGTATGCGTTGCAACAATCATATAAGGCATTGCACACAGTTGATAGTGGTTCATGCCCGAATGACAAAAGATCACACCGTGTCACATCTTTGGCATACGCGGTGCCCGTTAGGCCACAAAATAATGCGAGACACACCTTTCCTGAGCATGTCTCCGATTCTTGTCAAAGATTTTTTGTGCCACCACGAAAAGTTGAACGCGTTGCAACGATCATATAAGGCATTGCGCACAGTTTCCAGTTAGATATGCCCGTATGCAAAGATGTGGTTCTGTTGACAGCTCCTAAGATATAATAACAAATCATTTCCGGCAACGGCGCCAGAAATGCTTGTTGGTATTTCTTAACATCACAGATCATCTCCAATAAAGAGATGAGATCCGCAAGCGCACTGAAGATACCGTTGTAGCATTTCACCCATGAGTACTCCGAAGGGTATCGTATTTATCCCAAAGGAAGGCAATGGAGTAAAGTATATACTACTCTTATGGTCAAGCTATGGGATACTAATCAATTATCCGGACAGGGGGTAAGTTGATAATAGGGGTAGTGTGACACACACCTAGGCAATCTATTCTAAAGGGTAAAATGGGTCCCAGAGGGAGATTGGATTGAGAGTTAGAGAGTTGCTACTACAATGCTCCTAATACATATACATAGCCTAAGGTAGATACTAATGGTCATATCAAAGATGAATTCCTATGCAATACTATTCAACACATCGGGCACGGGCTTACCACTAGAAATACTAGGGCGACTCCCGCCAAGAGCTTGTGGCATAGCCGGACGTGGAGGATTACAAAGGACAGATAGGGTTGTCACCACCTACTGCCTACCTCTTCAATCCGTGGGTCTACGAGACATCCAACGCTACTTAAATACCCTAGCACCATGCTAGCATACTAAGAAAATGCCTTAGGAGCCATGGCACAAGCCATCCTAAGGCAATGACTAACCTAAACATCGTTGAACCAAGTTGATTGCATATCATAGTCATTCATATTAACATAATCATATCATAACTACACAGACTATAGTGGGGGTCTATAGTGTTTATGACCATAAGATGTGATCATGAGAGTGAAATCATGAAGACTATACCTTCCACATAGATGGACTCCACAATCAAACAAGAAACGCTTTGTCCAAGTATACGTATAAAAGAAGACTAAAGATAATATCTTTATTGAGCACAAAGTCACAAATACAAGAAGGAATACAAAAGCCATACCTTTCCGAATGTGGAATTGGGAAGAGAGACTCCTTCTACTCCTTCCCCAATTTGGACTTGGGACTAGAGGCTCTCCTCTCTACATCCTAACTCCTCTAAGGACTATGGAAGATAGTGTATACAATAGAATGATGCCCAAGTGGTGTGTGTTGAAGTGAGGGGTAGGGGGTCCTATTTATACTAGTGTTGAGGTCGGTTCCCACCACTAAAAGCGCGCATTGACTCCAGGGAGCCGGGAGCAGCCAACACGTGGAGGCTGACCGAGTTTGGTGCAAAGACCAGGTTGGCCGACCCCCTGGTTCGGCTGACCTGGTCATTGCACCGTTTCTCGTGTGCTTTCTCCAGGTGGCAGCCAGGTGGGTTCCATTGATGTATATGGGTGATACACCATTGGATCTCCTCGGATACTTCTGTTTGTGGGCCATTTGATCCATGGGATGCCACATGTCGTCGCCCGATTGGCTAAGATGATATTTTATAGGATTGGTCCCTCTACATTTCCTCATTTCCTGCATAAAATGTTGCATACACATATTTCTCCAAGTACAGGAATTGGGTTAGATAGAAAGGTGATGTGTGCAAGAAATGACAAATCCTTCACATAATTGAGTTAAATTATCGAATGAAATTGGTATATAATAGCCATCAACAAACTCCCCCAAGCTTATCATTTGCTCGTCCCGAGCAAAGTCAAGACTTTAGGTTGATGATCAGGAGTTGCTACAATGTATTATTTTCAAAAGTATCTAATCCACAACAAGATACTCTACCTAGTATTGTAGAAATTAACTATGATACCCTAACTTTCTTAAGTTATCATATGGCTTATGCTTTTTCATATTCATGAGTAGTTGAAAGGTAGAATAGCAAATGGAGAAAACATAGCCTAGAAATCAAGTTCCAATTAAATCCCGGAGAATTCAATTTAGATATTAAGTATGTCGGTACCCTGGGTACCATATACCCCTTGGGATTGCAAAGATCTCAAGGGAATATCATCTACTCGATCTGAAGACCTTCGGAGGCCCACATGTCAGACATAACCGGACCGCTTCCCCAACTTGGTTAGTCCCAGGGTCGCCACGTGTACTATCAAACCAGAGCTACCGCCCACATGGGGGAAGCTCCGGGCTATGTACTATAGCGGCACCTCCGGACCTAACCCCAGACCGAGGGAAGCTCCGGAACTGACACGTGTTAGGTAGCACTGGACCTACCTGTTCCCCACAGTATGCTCCGGAGCTGCCACGTGTCCAACCGTCGGACCTTCAGCCTCTAACCTCCGGAAGACTCCACAACGGCTCCAGATCTTCAAAGGGGATCAAGGACTTCATGACCCGATTAAGTGTTATTAATACTATATTAACGACACACGATCGGACGACCTTAATTACTAGTAACGGTGCTATCAAAGCCCATAATTCGGTTATTAAGGGTAATTAAGCGCATCAAATGTGTATCAATATTAGTAACCGCCGGGGCCACATTTAGGGCCAGGCTGACTTGTAACGGCCTGCCCTTGTACTATAAAAGGACAGGCCGACGATACATAACGGGGACTACGCGCTCACTCTACACCCTGAACTCACTTTGAGATCATACATCCAATACAACACCAACACACCCCGTGGAGTAGGGTATTACGCTCAGGCAGCCCGAACCACGTAAATCTTCGTGTCTCTTGTTTCATTTACAGTTCACCTTCTTGAATCTCCGCGCGCCCACACCGAACCTCAAACTCCTCTACCACTTTAGTAGTGTCGGGAGACTTGTCGGATCAAAACCACCGACAGTTGGCGCGCCAGGTAGGGGCGCTTGAGATTTCAAGAATGGTGAACTCAGCTGTTGGATCATCCAACGGTCATCCTGTTGTTCAAGCTGTTGGGGGTAGTCCCTCTAATATGCAGCCACCAGCAGGAACCTGAGTTCCAGCAGGAGTCACGCTACCACCACCGCCACCTCCACCAGCAAATCAAGCTGGGCAGCGCGATGGTGCACCGGCATCAATCACTGCGTCGGCAAACCATGACAACCTGGAACACGCGCTCCATGCAGCACGTGCTCTTCTTTAGCGCCCACCACCTCCGGACGCATCCCGGGATGCAATGTAGCAGTGGAGTGACAATGTGGAACACTTGGTTGCAGCCGCAACCGACCGCATCAGCAACCAGGGTCCTCCACCTTCAGGACGGGCCCCGTCACAGCGACGGACCTTTTCTGGCAGACTTGGTCCGCACGTTTCCAACAACAGGAGACGTGCTGCATCGCAGCAAGTGACGTCGTTGCCCTTCGGGGCACGACGCACTCACACGGTGTCAAGGCTTTCAACTCATGACCTCCGGGCGGAGCTGGATTGCCGATACCATCAACAAGACGGCCGAGTCCATATTGAGCGTGCTCGTGAAAGACGAGAAGCTCAGGACATTCCTGCTCCTGAAGGAGTAGGAGGAGGCTGTTCGGCCCTGGCCATGCATTTGCGTATGGTCAGGTGGCCACAGAAATTCCAGCCTCACCTGCCGGAGAAGTTTGACGGGACCGTTAATCCTGTTGAATTTCTTCAGATTTACTCCACTGCTATCCTTGCAGCGGGAGGAAATGAGGCTGTAATGGCCAATTATTTTCCAGTGGCTTTAACTGGGACCGCCCGGTCCTGGTTTATGAGCCTTCCACCCACCTCCATCAACAGTTGGGAGGAGCTGTGCCGGCAATTCACCGCCAACTTCGGGAGTTCATACACCCGACCAGGCACTGAACTAGACCTTTTTGCAGTCGTGCAAAAAGGGGGAGAATCCCTGCGATCATTCATCCAGAGGTTCTCTCAGGTACGAAACACTATCCCTTCTATCTCTAGCGCTTCTGTCATTGTGGCATTCAGACAGGGTGTACGAGATAAGAAGATGTTGGAGAAACTGGCGATCAAGGAGATCACTAGTGTCACAGAACTCTTCAGCTTGGCTGACAAATGTGCCCGAGCTGTAGAGGGCCGTGAAATGCACTCCAAACCACCTTCGGAGGATCACAAAAAATCCTCCAAAGGCGAAGCCACTACCTCCGGGAGTGGTAAGAAGAAGAAAAAGACCAACAACAAGAAGAAGCCGTCGACCGGCGCATCTAATGTTGCAGCTGCTGCATCTCCGGGTGGCCGGGGGCCACGCCCCGAGAAGCGACCTCGACAGTCTTCTAAAGATGGTGGCAAATCCAAGGTGTGGTGTCCAATTCACAAAACGGACAGCCACAGTTTGGAAGACTGCCGGGAGGTCCAAAACCTTGCCGAGCGCTACAACAAGCGCCGAGAAGAAGATCCTTTCCGACAGAGGAAAGGAAAGCAAAAAGTTGACAAAGCTCCAGCTGAAGAGGAGTTAGGTTTTCAGGATCCCAAAAAGGTCCTGAAGGCCGTCTACACCTCCGTCGACGACGATTCTGACGTCTCTGACAATGAGCGTCAGAAAACCATGAACACCATTTTTGGTGGATCATGGGACATCACCTCCCGCTGCATCCTCAAGACAATGCGTCGGGACATGGCCGCTGTAGCTCCTACAGCTAGGGCGGAGCCTCATCGGAAGTGGATGGACACAGCCATCACTTTTGATGCTTCAGACTGCCCTCAAAGCATGGTTGGAGCAGGCCAGTTACCTTTGATGGTATCTCCTACCATCAATAACATCCAGCTTCACCATGTTATGGTAGACGGAGGTTTAGGGCTCAACCTCATAAGCTTTGAAGCTTTTACCAAGCTTCAGCTCCGACCTTCGGATCTTCACCCCTCCCGACCTTTCTCCGGAGTAGGTCCGGGAGCCATTACCCCACTCGGTGCTATTACCCTCCCCGTTACCTTCAGGACTTGGGAGAAGTATCACACTGAGAAGTTGGTCTTTGATGTTGCTCAGATCAACTTACCCTCCAATGCCATCTTGGGTAGGCCTGCTTTGTACAAATTCATGGCAGCTACTCATTATGGCTACCTGGTGTTAAAGATGCCAACACCAGTAGGCATTCTCCGGATCCGTGGAGATCGTACTGTCGGAGTAACTGCTCTGGAAGAACTTCATGCGCTTACTACGGCGCAAGAGGAGGACTCTAGGCAGGAACAAGCTCCAAAACCCCCGAGCATTCGTCAGTGGGGCTCGACTTCTGCACCTCGTGTGCAGCCAAGCGACAACACCGACATTCCGGTCAAAGTCGTACAAATAGGTTCTGATGCCGCTCAGACCACCCGTATATCGGGAGGACTGAATGAAAAATAGGAACTCGCGCTCATCGCTTTCCTCCGGGCTAATGTTGATGTGTTTGCCTGGCAACCGTCACAAATGCCTGGGATCCCCAGGGAAGTGATTGAGCACAATCTGAAGATCTACCCTGACGCCCGACCTGTACACCAGAAGCCTCGGAAGCAATCTGTGGAGCGACAAAACTTCATTCGACAAGAAGTGAATAAGTTGCTCAAAGCTGGATTCATCCGAAAAGTCTTCCATCTAAAATGGCTGGCAAACCCAGTCGTTGTACCCAAGGCCGGCGGGAAGCTTTGGATGTGTATCGACTACACAGCACTAAATAAGGCGTGCCCAAAAGATCCATTCCCACTACCTAGAATAGATCAGATAGTGGATTCCACCTCCGGGTGTGAATTACTGTGTTTCCTAGACGCATATTCTGGGTATCATCAAATCAGAATGTCTAGGAAAGATGAAGAGCATACCTCTTTTATCACAGTAGATGGATTGTACTATTATACAGCCATGCCATTTGGTCTTAAGAATGCAGCTTCAACCTTTGTACGAGCTATGTACAAAACTTTTGAAGAACTCATTAGAGACATAGTGGAAGTGTACGTCGATGACATCGTGGTCAAGGTCAAGAACAAGGAGTCACTCCTTGACACCTTACAGGCTATGTTCGACAAGTTGCGGGTCACGCGCACAAAGCTAAACCCAGACAAGTGTGTCTTCGGGGTTAGCTCCGGAAAACTTCTTGGTTTCCTGGTAGGTCACCGGGGCATAGAAGCTAATCCGGCGAAGATCAAAGCCATTGAAGACATGCGGCCACCAGCCCGCATCAAGGATGTCCAAAAGCTGACTGGATGTTTAGCAGCCCTTAGTCGGTTCATTTCAAGACTGGCGGAACGGGCACTTCCCTTCTTCAAGTTATTGAGGAAGTCCGGACCATTCCAATGGTCTGAAGAAGCAGAAAAGGCGTTCCAGGAACTAAAACAGTTCCTCACCACCCTACCAACCCTGGTAGCTCCAAACCCTGGTGAGCCTTTGCTGCTTTACATTTCAGCAACTGACGAAGTCGTCAGTATGGTCCTAGTTGCGGAGAGACCAGAACTATCCCATGCTCAGGAATCCAGACCCCTCCGGGAGGGTCCAGAGGTTCCTGAAAACGAGTCTGGGTCCCAGCTCCGAGACTTGAATCCACAAAAAGTTACTTCTGAAGACTTAGGCCCCTCCGGGAGGGTACAGGTCGCTTCTGAAGAAGCTCCGGATCCCTCCAGCCAGGACCCGAAGGTCCCCGAAGAAGATCCGGATCCCTCAGGGAGGATCCGGGTAAGTGAAGAGGAAGCTCCAAGCCCCTCCGGGAGGGTCTGGACCATCCAGCGCCCGGTGTACTTCATCAGTGAAGTACTTCATGACGCCAAGACTCGATACCTAGAGGTGCATAAGCTGCTCTATGCAGTTCTCATTGCCTCCAGGAAGCTGCGCCATTACTTCAAAGCTCACAAGATTTCGGTGGTGACCTTTTACCCACTTCGAGCAATCTTGCATAATCCCAATTCAACTGGGAATATTGCAAAGTGAGCAGCGGAATTGGCTGAATTCGATCTCGAATTCATTTCAAGGCAAGCAATCAAGAGTCAATCATTGGCGGATTTCGTGGCGGAATGGACTCCCTCTCCATCAAACCCTGGGGGCCCCAGTGAGCAGAAGCCGGAACACAAGGCTCCGGTCTTCACTGAGCCTCACTGGACCCTCTACTTCGACGGCTCCATGCAAAAGCAGGGGGCCGGAGTTGGAATCCTTCTCCCCGCACCAACCGGAGAGAAGGTAAAATACATGGTACACCTTGACTTCAAGGCGACCAACAACATGGCGGAATACGAAGCACTCATCTACGGACTAAGGGTGGCACTGTCATACGGTGTCAAGCAACTGCTGGTCAAGGGAGATTCACAGCTCATCATTAAGCAAGTGAAGGGTGAATGCTCCTGCAACAATCTCCAGCTAGCTGCTTACCTCCTTGAAGTCCAGAGGCTTCAGAAGGACTTCGAAGTCCTAGATCTCCACCATGTCCAGCGTGCCCTCAACGCTGAAGCCGACGAACTCTCGACAAAAGCGTCAACTGGAGCTCCGGCTCCTGATGGAACTTTTGTCCAGAGGTTGTCAAAACCCACAGCTCAGCCTGCCAAACTGAGCGATGGTGGCGAGATCAGCATCCCGAAGCTGACGGTCCCGATGGCCCTGTTACCATGGCAGCCATCAAGGGTCATAGGTGTTGCCGGAAGCTCCGAGCAACCCAGCACGCAAGACTCAAATACTCAAGTTAGCTCCGATGCATGGATCTCGGAGATCCGGAGCTACTTGAAAGACAACATCCTTCCTGACGATGATGTATCCGCTGATCGGATAGTCAGATTGGCTAAAAAGATACACGTTGGTAGAAGGGGATCTCTACCGGCGCGGTGCCAACGGTGTCCTAATGCGATGCATCACAAGGGAAGAAGGCTGCGAGCTCCTCACAGAAATCCATGGAGGCGAGTGTGGGAACCATGCGTCTTCCCGCACGCTGGTCAGTAAAGCCTTCCAGCATGGCTTCTACTGGCCAACAGCACTCCAGGATGCAACAGAGCTGGTGAAGAAATGTGAAGCATGCCAATTTCATGCAAAGCAAATTCACACACCGGCTCAGCCTCTACAAATGATACCTCCTACATGGCCCTTCGCCGTGTGGGGGATGGACATATTGGGACCTTTCCCAAGAGCCGTCGAAGGTTACAAGATCCTTTATGTCGCCATTGTCAAGTTCACCAAGTGGCCGGAAGAAACTCCAGTTGTGACAATAAACAAGCAATCTGCTATCAACTTTTTGCAGTCCATCGTATGCAGATTTGGAGTCCCAAACAAAATCATTACTGATAACGGGACCCAATTCACAAGCACTGCATTTCAAGGGTATTGCGAAGACCTCGGCATTCAACTTTGCTACGCCTCCGTAGCTCACCCGACAAGCAATGGCCAGGCCGTGAGAGCAAATGCTGAAATCCTGAAAGGACTCAAAATGCGCACCTATGAGCGCTTGAAAAAACATGGAGCCAACTGGATTGAAGAGCTTCTGCCCACTCTATGGTCCAACAGGACAACTCCAAACCGGTCAACTGGAGTGACACCCTTCTTCCTAGTGTACGGAGCTGAAGCAATCCTTCCTCCGGAAATCACCTTGGGGTCACTTCGGGTCCGAACCTTCGACGAAGCCACGCAGGATCAGCATCGGCGTGAAGACCTAGACCTCCTTGAGGAGGGAAGGTGCCAAGCAGCTGTTTGGAATGCCCGATACCGCCAAGCCCTTCGGCGCTATCATCAGTGGCATGTACACAACCGACAGCTTGAGGAAGGCGATCTGGTGCTATGGAGAATACAATCCAGAGAAGGGTTAAACAAACTCTCCCCCAACCGGGAAGGATCCTTCCGAGTGATTAAAGTATCCCGTCCCGGAAGCGTTCGCTTGGCAACTGAGGATGGGACACCTCTCCCAAATTCTTAGAACATTGAGAACCTCCGTAAGTTCTACAACTAATATCATGGAGGTGAGTCTGTAGTAACTTGAGGTGTATGTTATAGAGTCATTGTACAGAGTCGGGTAGTTCCCCTGGGAGAACAACCGGACCTTTCCTGGAAGGTCTGCAAAGTTCATGCAACACTTGTCATAGTCTCAGGACTAAAAGTGTGGCTAGCTATCCTGGGTCAAACGAGAAATGAAACATGCTTAGCCTGGTTCCGTACCCTAAGAGTGTACTTGTTTCCCCTGTACCCTGGACCTATAATGAAAGACATCTTCATATGAAACAGACTCCACGTACATTTACTTGTACAAGCTCAACATTTTTTATTTTCCTCTTTCTTGTCTATAACAAGGACGTGCAATTCTTAAGAAATTTTAGTTCGACCGTTTCAAATACAATTTGAGCTGTATTGTTGATTCTTTTGGATTCAAATATTGTTCATGGCCCACTCGCCTGAATGCCGCCAAGCCAATCTAGGGCCCGAGTGTGCTATCGACTTAGCCTGGTCAAGCACCCTAAGTACGCCACTCTACCTACACCCCGACAGGTCGAAGTAAGGCGGGTTCAAGTACAATTGGATCCGGAAGAAAGAAGGCAATGCATTCGATTGCACTTAGAATCGTGTTTGACCTAGAATTTACTTGAGAATCGTAAGCCACGATGAAGCTATAGACAAGGAGCAAATTTTACTATTTTTCTTGGCTTCAATCTGCAGGAAAAATAAAGAATCCACGATTGATGGAGAAAAGCCGGAGCTGACGAAGCTCCGACTCCCCCTAGGTGGCTTATAATCGATGTTAAACATTGAAAACGAGCATCACCGGAGCAACTAAGCTCTGGTAAAGCTAGGGGGGCCAGCCGTCGACGCAGAATAAAAGATGGTGAGAAGGTTCCACAAACGGAGTCTGCTGCCGACAAACTACGCGTTGGCAAAGGTCACTGCCGGAGCTACTAAGCCCCGACACCCCGGAGGTCTAACTATCGATGCTCTACGCATTGATAGGAACTATTGCCGGAGCTACTGAGCCCCGACGGTAGTCAGTACCGGAGCTTCAGAGCTCCGACAATCTCAGGGGGCCTTCACTATCGAAGACTTTGAACCTACATTCTACAAGTTCGAAGCAAACGAGTATTCAACAAAAAACAATATACTCTTGGTACATGTTCACAATCAAATTGTGTACATCTACCAGGGGGCCAAGTGAAGACAAAAGTGTTGAAGACAAAAAATGAAATTCGCAAAAAATTTGGATTTCATTCATCTGGATACAAGGGATTACAAAATTGGGGAAGAAAAAGAGAGAATACAAGTGGCAGCTACAGAGATGGTCCAAGACCCTATGGAAGAACTGGGCGACCTTCTGAGCAACCTCCGACACGTTGGCTCGGGTGGCTTCACCTTCTCCTTCGATGGGACCTTCAAGCACCGGGTCCAGAGGGAATTGGGGATCCCGACTGGTGTAGCACGTCAGCACATATTCTGTGACGTTCTTCGCTAGGGACTGCCCCTCTACCTCCAACCGATCCGCGATGACATCACCCACCTTGGAGAGTTTGCTACCCGCCGAGCTCAACGCCTGCAACACCAGGTCCGGCTCCGGCTCCGGATCATCTGGACGCACGGGACTGAAGCCCATCGGTGTCAGCGTGTCGTTGGCTTTGCTCGGGGACTCCCAAACCTGTAGGAAGTCCGCAGCCCTCAAGCCCTTCAGTTCTTCCAAGGATCTTTTGGCCGCCACCAATTCAGAATTCTCGCGAGTGAGGCGCTCAACCTCTTTGGCATTTTGCTAAATCTTTTCAGCAACCTGCTTCTTGAGTTTTTCGAGTTCCTCCTCCCGGAGGTAGATCTTGTTCCCGCGGTCAACCAGGTCCTTCTCTCTGCCCCTCACTTTCTTCTCCCTGGCAGCGATGGCACACTCTTGCTCGTAGAGTTCCTGCCCCCGCACCCAGGCCTTCTCCTCCTCCTCAGCGCAACACTCTTCCAATTTCTTGGCGCGCTCCTCGAGGCCCTTGTCAGCCAGAGCCACCTTTTTGGTGAGCTCCTCCTCCCTCTTCAAGACGTCAGGATTTTCTGCTCTTCATCTTCGAGCCTCTTCTCCCTCTCTTCAAGTGCCTCCCGGCGCTTGATGAGAGTAGTGTTAATGGCTTCAAGCCTTTCTTGGCGTTCATCAGCCGCACTATTAGCTGCCTTGGTTTGCTCATAAATGGCCCGAGATTGAGCGTCGAGGGCACGAGTCAAGCTCTCCCTGTCATCCAATAATTTGCCCCAGTATTCCAGGCGGACCTTCTCCTACTTGATCCATTCTTTGTCATCTGCCAGCCTCGACTGCGCCAGCTTGGTCTCGAAGTAGAGCCGATTACGCCACCTCCTAAGGGTTTGGCGCTCCTCTTAAAGAGCCTTGCTGTCGTGGAAGAATGCCAGCTGAACTTGACGCAGACTGGAGCAGGCGTTGTCAATAGACAATGACAACGGGATAGGATCCGGACCTGCCGGGGTCTCCTCCGCTGGTTCCTGCGGGTTTTCAGTTACAAAAATTGGGTCCCATTCCACAAAAGTGGTCCCCAGAGCCTCCATGGCACTAGGGCCGTCCTCCGGGATGGCCTCAGTCACCATCAAGGAGGGTCCCGCTGATGAAGTTCCGACCTCCAGTAGTGGTTCCGAAGGACCAGCCGCTAGATCTTCGTTCGCCCCCTCGGGCAGGGAGCCAACGACTTCATCAGGGCACTCCGGCTCAGCCGCGGGTATCTCGAGCGTCATCACTCCCGGAGCAGGGACTGCTTCTGGCTCCGGCCTTGGCACCTCCTACATTGGGGGCTCGAGCACTGACGCCTTTGCAACGCCCGGCTCGGGCGCCGGAAGATCTTCAACAACAGCCAGCCCTGTGGCCGGAGCTTCAACGGCAACCGGCTCAGGAGCCAGAAGGTCTTCAACATCAACCGGCCCTGCAGCCGGACCTCCAGCAACGACTGGCTCTGCGGCTGGTGCTTCAGAGGTAGCCGGCCCAACCGCCGGAACTTCCTCAACATCTAGCACACACGTCGGGACTTCAATTACCTCTGGCTCAACCGCCGGGGCTTCGACAATTTCTGGCTCTGGGGCCGGAATTACTGCTTCCTCCGGCTCAACGGCTGGAGCTTCCATCATCTCTGCACCAGGACCTGGAGCTTCAACCTCCGGGGCAGGTGCCGCTGTCGCATCTTCTCTCCCGCGGTCTGGCGCTACCACGGGAGTCTCTAGGGATGAGTCGAGGTCCATGACCACGACAGCTGGCCCGGAGCTGTCGCAGCTTCAGACACCACTTGGGGCGGCGTCGGGACAGGAGCAGAAGCTTCCGCCCTCACAGCTTCAGCTGCTGTGGCTGAGGGTGGAGCCTCACTCCTCTTCTTGGGAACGCTGCAGATGATGGATGAAGAAACTTAAAAAACAGTTACTACAACAAAACAACGGTTTGAGGTAAATATTAAAAATTACCTCGGGAGGCTTCCGCACCAGCTTGCGCGGAAACTCTTTCCCGGGCGTTCTGGGCTGACCATAGCCGCCGCCGGCGTGGAAGCCCCAGAAGGCCCCCCAGAACTCGTTGCAGCCACGGGCATTTCCTTAGTCGAGGCCCCCCTTGACCAGGAAGGACCTCCAGACCTAGAGGCCTCAACCGGCCCTGGTGCTGGAGTCGCATGCCCAGAGATAGCACCCCGGGAGGATGCCGCTGCGGGTACATTCGCCGCAGTTGTAGAAGACCTCCCCCTCCAGGGAGAAGGAGCTGATGCAGAGGTTGCAGGCCTGACGGACCTTCCGTCGGCATGCTGCAGCTTCCTCTTCCGGCTCAAGGGTTCATCTGCCGGCTCCTTGCCCTTGCCGACGACTTCGATCCTTGGCTTCGGGGCAGGGTCGGAGCCACCTTCAAAAGCCCCAGGGATCACCACTCTGGAGTTCGATCTTCTCTCGACGACACCAAGGTCGTCAAGCACAGGCATCTTCCGCTGGAGCTCCCTGCTGAACTCTACTTCCACGTTCAGAGGGAGAAAAGCTGATGGCGGAGTCAAGTCGTCACCCGCGACGTCGATGCCGTGCTGGAAAATCTTGATATGAAACTCCAAGGTTGCCCCCGCCATGTTGGACTTCAGTCCGGTCTCGACCCGGTCATCGTCCATCACACTGTTGAGGCCCCAAGCGAGTTTTTCTCTCCACTTCAGCGGTGCCCACCTGTTGACCAGGAAGTTGCAAAACACCACCTGAGGAGTTAATCCTCCCTCCACGCACTGGCGGATCCTGGTCAGAGCAGGGTTGAAGGCATCCGACAGCACCGGAGCTTCACTCCAGACTGTAGTGTCGATGTTGGGGAGGCCTTCGGGCAGCTCCAGCTTCTCGTGCTCCTCCACCCAGATGTCTATCCAGTCCTTCTTCCAATCATCCCACTTTCGAGAGGGAAACGACCGAATGTACTTGAATGGGCACTTCTTGCGCTTCACGAAATAGTAGAAGCCAAGGTACTCATTACTCCTACCGGTGGTATGGACGGTGAAGAAGGTCCGGAAGAGTTCAATGCAGAGGGGATGCCCACCCACATTTCACAGAAGTGGACAAAGACAGACACAAGAAGAATGGAGTGGGGGCCAAGGTGGTACAGCTACAGACCATAGAAGTCTAGCAGCATCAAGAAAGAGGAGGAAAAAGATGGGATCAACCCCACCATGGCGTATGAAGAGAAGTACACCATTTCGCCGGCATGCTCCTTCTCAAACGGGAGCTCTCCCCCGGCGCGGACCAGGCGGTTGAAGAAGTCCGGGGACCATCCCATGAGGGCCCGGACCTTCTTCGGGTCACCTTCGGTCTTCAAATGGCTCTCGCGGAGACCCAACTCCATCGCGACACAGCAAGGCAAGAGGGGAAAAGAGAGCACAAGTTGCGAGTTTGAGCGCAAGATCAGATGAGAGGCGTAAAGAACCCCAGACGGTGCGTGCTTTCCTTCTTAAGTAAGCCCTCGCAACGCTTGGATGGAAACCACAAGGAAGTCGAAGGTACTACTCAAAAATTCCACCCAGCCGATGACAAGAGGGCCTGGGACCACCCGGACGATCAAGTCGAGGTTCTTACCCAAGCGAACGGTTGTCATCATAAGGCGGGAAGCCCGAAGGCGGCGACCTGACTAGGCGCGCGGAATCGATACGATTTTCGTATCGAGAACCGGCGACCTTCAATTGCGTGAGATCCACACGCCAAAGATCTCATTTGCCGCACACAGGATATGCCACGCGGCGAGGATTTAACTCCAAACCATCCCCAACGGCACATCCGAAGACCTTTGAAGACTCAGCTCAAAAGTCAAAGGATGGACCCACCTCCGGCAGAATGACTTCACCCAAGGAGTCTTCCCCAGAGGTGGGCCCAGGGGGCCACTGTCGGTACCCTGGGTACCATATACCCCTTGGGATTGCAAAGATCTCAAGGGAATATCATCTACTCGATCTGAAGACCTTCGGAGGCCCACATGTCATACATAACCGGACCCGCTTCTCCAACTTGGTTAGTCCCAGGGTCGCCACGTGTACTATCAAACCAGAGCTACCGCCCACAAGGGGGAAGCTCCGGGCTATGTACCATAGCGGCACCTCCGGACCTAACCCCAGACCGAGGGAAGCTACGGAACTGACACGTGTTAGGTAGCACCGGACCTACCTGTTCCCCACAGTATGCTCCGGAGCTGCCACGTGTCCAACCATCGGACCTTCACCCTCTAACCTCCGGAAGACTCCACAACGGCTCCGGATCTTCAAAGGGAACCAAGGACTTCAATACCCGATTAAGTGTCATTAATACTATATTAATGACACACGATCGGACGACCTAAATTACTAGTAACGGTGCTATCAAAGACTGTAATTCGGTTATTAAGGGTAATTAAGCGCATAAAATGTGTATCAATATTAGTAACCGCCGGGGCCACATGTCGGGCTAGGCTGACTTGTAACGGCTTGCCCTTGTACTATAAAAGGACAGGTCGACGATACATAATGGGGACTACGCGCTCACTCTACACCCTGAACTCACTTTGAGCTCATACATCCAATACAACACCAACACACCCCGTGGAGTAGGTTATTACGCTCAGGCGGCCTGAATCACGTAAATCTTTGTGTCTCTTGTGTCATTTACACTTCACCTTCTTGAATCTTCGCGCGCCCACACCGAACCTCAAACTCATCTAACACTTTAGTAGTGTCGGGAGATCTGTCGGATCAAAACCACCGACAAAGTACCTCAATTTTTTTCTCCTAGTCAGTCCTTTGTGGATAGTGGAAATATTTCCTCACCAAAGCATTGTGCCTCTACTATTCCTACTCATTGAATATTGCTTGTATGTGGAGCTTGGTAAGGAAAGTAAGTAGGCATATTTGCATCACATATATTGCTAAGTCAAAAGAGTAAGCCTTAGGAGAATTCAATTCAAAACTAGTGCATGTGTGATGGAGTGAAAGTGGATGTGGATACTTGAGATAACTCCTTTTTGGTATAATCTCTCTTTCTTTTGCAGGGATGAAACATGGCTACCCCTTTTTTATGCTTATGGAGTAAGCATATTTTTTTTATTCTTTTTTTTCGCATGATTATGATATAAGCATGCATTTTCTTTTTCTTTTTCTTGTAGCCATGTCTTCTACTCCTTTTTATGCAATAACTTGAAGGGAGTGCTAACTATGAATAGCATGGAGTTTCTCTTTTTATTGTCGAATGGTGGATATGAAGGAATTTTGCTTCCTTCTAGTATAGAAGTATAGTATGTGCAAGTGAAGTCTTGAATTCAAAAAGAATTGAATGATTTCTCACATAGGTCTATACTAGTTTGACTAGGCTCAATGTGAAAGCAAATAGCATATGCATAAGGTGTTGTCTATGTGTGAATATCATATAGCTTTGGTAGGTATTTTCAATCAAATGAGCGAAACTTAAATCTTGATAGAATTTCTCCAGAAATCTAAATTTTACTTTCAAACTAGGACTAGCAGCCCTATTACCAATTCTAGTCTTGCAACAACCTAGAATTAGATTAAGATTTTGCTACCCACAACTTCCAAATTAAGGTAAAAGTATTTCAAACCAATGAAAGCAATATTCGGAGAGTAGCAAGTTGTAAACTAGAAACTTAGGAAAATAAAACAGAGCAACTATTCATCATTTCATCTATGTGAATTCTAAATCATTCTTACCGCACATCTTTATTTGATGAAAGCAATAACCTATTTTTATATATTTTTTTTAAATGCAAGGTGGATGATGGATGGATGGAAAATAAATATGCAATGGATGATTTGAAATAAAAATGTACTGGGTGTGATACAAGTTACCTCAAGTGGGGGTCCTCCCCCAATCTTATTCTTGATCAAGGTCCGTGATAGGGGTTGAAACCCTAACGATGAAGGTAGGCCATGAGTTGGCCTATCCTTGTTGCAGCGTGGCTTTGACAATAGAGGGTTGAGTGTTGATTGTTGTGTTGCCTCCCATGGACACCATGAGTGTGGTTGAATAGAGTGTTTTCGATGTTGATCGTGCGCACATCAGGGTCTCCATGTGTTGGGTGTGATTTGTCAATCCTTGGATAGGATAATGATAACCTTTAGATACAAAGGAATGACGTGCACTCAACATACATTGAGTATGTTTCGTCATTCTTTGGCTAAGGTGTATCATATCTTTTTGCCATAAGGGAGTGACATGTGCCCAACATGCATTGGGTATGATTAGTTGTTCCTTGGGTAAGGTACAACATACCTTCTAGCCACATAGGAACAACTTGCACCCAATGATGGTGGCAAATCCCTTGAGCTTGAATGAGTGCTTAGAATAGTTGAGGGCATAATGCTCTCACCCATTCGTGGCAGCCCATTGGTTGCTCATGGAGGGTTCCCATTTCAAATCTCTGGCCTCGTATAGTTATGATTGACCTTCGGGCATAATTTCCGATAGGTAGCAACCATCCTCATTTACTCATTGGCCAAGAGATGTTGAAATGGGATCTTTTAGGGATCCCAACATTCAGCTTCTTGAATGCCTGCATAGTAATATTACTCCTGCAAACTTCCTGTGTTGACTAGAGAGGGATGGTTAGTTTCCGATACTTGTACAAATGAACGTTCGAGTTAGGTAACCGAACTTTCATTTGTACATACGGGGAAGAACAAATCAAATATGCATTGGATCCAATGTCAAGTGTATCTATGATCAATGTGTTATTCATTGATAAGAGTGGAGCTTTATGGATAATTCATGTTGCATATTTTCTAAAGCTCCTACTCATAGCAGTGTATGTGATAGAAATACACTATATGCATCCCTACACCTTTCAAAGTTTCCAACCATCTTAGCTTTCAAGAGCAAATTTTTATCATTTAGACCATGACAAACAAGACTCTCAATTTTATCCTCCTGAACCTCACTAGGAATTTGAAATTTAGTGACTCCTCCTAAAAATGCAATTCAATTTCAGAGCAAGGATATCACTTATTTCTAGGAGTTTGAAATCTAGTGACACCATCTATGCATGAAGCTCAATTAAAAATTATGGCTGTCACTATGCCCAAGTTCCTATATGCCAATTCACCAAAGTCATGCCCAAAAGTTTTGTTTTCTAAACCTCGACAAAAGTGACTAAGTTGACAAGACAATTCTTAAAGGATTCTAAGTACTTGTTTGTGATTTTTCCAAGTAAGGTGGGATTTCCTTTTGGAGATCCAAAAGTTAATACCCACGCTTACTCTCGTGAGGATGCTTTGGAATTGAATGATGAGGAAGTGTCAACCTTCCTCACAAATGCAAGCAAATACACTCAATTCTATGTCAAACCAAACAATGGAAAATTCTAAACTCGTACCTCATTTGGGGATTAGTTGGTGATGAAGGTCTTTGTGTGAGAAACTCACAACCTTGATTTTTGGCGTAGGATTGATGGTTGATGTCAAATGCCAAGTTGAGGTTGGATTTGGCGATGGATTTGGTTCTAGCTCCTCCATTGGGTCATCCTCTTGAACATTTCTCTTCCTCAAACTCAAAATGAGTTTGAAGGAGAGATGTGTTCTCAAATCCTCCCAATGGTGACTTGAGCTCGATGAAACCTTCCCCTTTCTTGCCAAACCACCACTTTACAATTTTGACTTAGCTGCACGTTAATCAGGAACACACAAAACAACTCGTAAATGGGTTACGTTAGACAAAAGCAAATTGAACCCAATCTTCAAATTGTCTTGCCCAGCTTGAAATAGCTTGTAAATGCAATGAGGGTCAAAGCAAACCTTTTTGGTTTGAACTAGGAAAATAAAATCAAGTGGTCATGCACATAGTTCATATCCAGTTAAATTTCTCCCCTAACTAAAATTTTTAGTTTTATGATGGTTGGAAATTTTACTTTCCATCATGCAAGTGTGGAATTTCAAACATGCAAATGCAAGGGTTGATGCAATTTGGAAAACAAATATGAGATAACTACCAATTAACCTATTGGCAAGGACTCACCAAATTTTTGAAGTCCGGTGAGTAGGAATTACCAATTAACCTATTGGCTACCAATTAACCTATTGGCAAGGAATCACCGAATTTTTGAAGTCGGATGAGTAGGACTTACCTCCGTTCTGTTCAACGTGATGTTTTGTTGTCCAATCTCGAAGTTGAAGATGTAGACGATTCCTTCTGTTTTGACATTTGGCTGCCATATGGACATGTGGGCCACATGGTGGCCCTAGCCTCTCCAATGTATTCATATAGACATGTTATTGTAGCGACGGGTTCTCCCTCTTAATGTATTCCTTCATGATCATGGTGAGGCTTTGTCCTTCTTAGGGGTGCCACTCTAACCATATTGATATTCAATTGAATCAACCCATACCTTGACCATGGGTCAAAGGCTTCCTTGGGTATGATGACATGTGGACTCCACAATCAAACAAGAAACGCTTTATCCACAATGTCACTTGCCCTAGGCTGAATGGGTTTGTTCAAAGTGTGGGAATCGCAACAAGTGATGTGGGGTATCTTGGACTTTGAATGCTCCTAAAGTTCTTGTCCTTGGCCAAGTTCTTCATGGTAGGCTAGTTGAACTTAAATCCCTTGGAGAGCCATAGCCTCCTTGAATACAAGGGTGATGTTAATTCCACCCTTGACCTCCTTGTGAATGGTAGGCTTGGAGTTGTTGTTTGAAAAAGGTCCTCATGGGTCTTAGGGAAATAATTCCCAAGCGTCCCATGTTGACATGGATTTTCACAAATCATTTGAATATCCAGGACTTGGATGATCCAAACAAATCTCCATTGACTTTGATATTCATGACACTTCAATGGGAGGTGTAGTTCCGTAACTAGCATATCCACCTTGTGAAGTGGTGTGCATGACAAGCTATGGGATCTCGAGCATTCTTCAATCCACCCCTTGAGTGGAGACCTTCTTCTCATCCATGATGAATGAGAATAGGACTCCTTCAGCACCAGCATGAATGTGGTCATGGTTTGGTGGAGCCAACCCATGACATGAGTGTTGGATGAAGAGCCAACTATCCATCCCATGGTGGAGGCAAACCAAGAAGATCTTCTTGGAGCCTTCCCCAAGCTGGACATTTGTTGTGGTACGCCTTAAATCATCTTGCAGTTTAGCACTTGCATCCTCGTTGGCCATCCCATACAATGGGTTGGCCAACACTACCCTATTTTCACACAAAGGAGAAAACAAACAAGGGTAATCCTGTCTAATAACTATTAGTACCTATAGTTTAATCACAAGTCATAGCTATCCTTCACTTCCTTTGCCTTCCCCGGCAACGGCGCTAGAAATGCTTGTTGACGACTCCTAAGATATAATAACAAATCATCCCCGGCAACGGCGCCAGAAATGCTTGTTGGTATTTCTTAATATCACAGATCATCTCCGGTAAAGAGATGAGATCCGCAAGCGCACGAAAGATACCGTTGTAGCATTTCACCCATGAGTATTCCCAAGGGTATCGTATTTATCCCAAAGGAAGGCAATGGAGTAAAGTATATACTACTCTTATGGTCAAGCTATGGTATACTAATCAATTATCCGGACAGGGGGTAAGTTGATAATAGGGGTAGTGTGACACACACCTAGGCAATCTATTCTAAAGGGTAAAATGGGTCCTAGAGGGAGATTGGATTGAGAGTTAGAGAGTTGCTCCTACAATGCTCCTAATACATATACATAGCCTAAGGTAGATACTAATGGTAATATCAATGATGAATTCCTATGCAATGCTATTCAACACATCGGGCACGGGCTTACCCCTAGCAATACTAGGGTGACTCCCGCCAAGAGCCTGTGGCATAGCCAGACGTGGAGGATTACAAAGGACAGATAGGGTTGTCACCACCTACTGCCTACCTCTTCAATTCGTGGTTCTACAAGAATCCAACGCTACTTGAATACCCTAGCACCATGCTAGCATACTAAACAAATGCCTTAGGAGCCGTGGCACAAGCCATCCTAAGGCAATGACTAACCTAAACATCATTGAACCAATGTGGATTGCATAGCATAGTCATTCATATTAACATAATCATATCATAACTACATAGACTATAGTGGGGTCTATAGTGTTTATGACCATAAGATGTGATTATGAGAGTGAAATCATAAAGACTATACCTTCCACATATATGGACTCGACAATCAAACAAGAAACGCTTTGTCTAAGTATACGTATAAAAGAAGACTAAAGATAATATCTCTATTGAGCACAAAGTCACAAATACAAGAAAGAATACATAAGCCATACCTTTCCCAATGTGGAGTTGGGAAGAGAGACTCCTTCTACTCCTTTACCAATTTGGACATGGGTCTAGAGGCTCTCCTCTATACATCCTAACTCCTCTAAGGACTATAGAAGATAGTGTATACAATAGAATGATGCCCAAGTGGTGTTTGTTGAAGTGAGGGGTAGGGGTGCTATTTATACTAGTGTTTAGGTCGGTTCCCGCCACCAAAAGTACGCGAATCAGTCACCATTGACTCCAGGGAGCCGGAAGGAGCCAACACGTGGAGGCTGACCGAGTTTGGTGCAAAGACCAGGTCGGCCGATCCCGTGGTTCGACGGACCTGGTCATTGCATCGTTTCTCATGTTCTTTCTCCAGGTGGCTGCCAGGTGGGTCCCATTGATGTATATGGGTGATACACTGTTGGATCTCCTCGGATACTTCTGTTTGTGGGCCATTTGATCCATGGGATGCCACGTGTCGTCGTCTGATTGGTTGAGATGATATTTTATAGGATTGGTCCCTCTACATTTCCTCATTTCATGCATAAAATGCTGCATACACATATTTCTCCAGGTCCAAGTGGAATTGGGTTAGATAGAAAGGTGATGTGTGCAAGAAATTACAAATCCTTTACATAATTGAGTTAAATTGACAGGTAAAATTGGTATATAAAAGCCGTCAACAAGTTCTTGGCTTCAGCACACCGTGGCACATCTTTGCATACGGCGTGCCCGTTCGGCCACAAAATAATGCTAGACGTGCATTGAATATGTACATCTCCGATTTTTTACTTCTTTTTATCTCTCAAGTGCTCTCCGGCGAATTTTTTTGCGCAAAACTTACTCGCGCTCTCTCGACCAAAGGGAGACGCTGAAATGAGATACGGGTGTTATATATGCTTGTCTCCAAGTTTTGCTATTTTTATCTCTCACGCGCTCTCTCCAAACATTGGGCAAAAAAATTTAGCTCTCGCGCGCTCTCTCAACCTAGAGGCCGCAACTCTTGAGCACGCCACCACTGTCGCTCTTCCTCAACCCGCTCTTCGTCATTATCGTGTTGTTGCCATCGACCCCGAGTCCGCCGTCGACCCCAACCTTCATCATCAGAGAGTTGAGCATGCTGGGGCACACCGTCTCGACCCTGACCTCGATAATCGGTATGAGCACGCCGCCGCCTTCACATAAGTGGAAATGTTCTCCCTGTCCACGGAGCACGCCGTCGCCTCGTCCCCTGTCTCCCGGGCACACCGGCGCCTTGACCCTGCCCTCAGAGCGTGCGTTTCAGTGATTTTATTGTATTTTAAGATGTCCAATGAAGGCTCATCGTTAATGAAGTCATTGATCCAAAGGGAAAATTTTCACTACGATATACATTCATCTTCCTTATATATGTCCAATGCAAAAATAATGTTGTATACAATGAATTCGGATTTGCAAACCCTTGAATCTGCAGGAACTGTGAATGACACTAGCATTTGCCAACCTATTGAGTTTGATTTCTACCTCTGCAGCCATGCTGAAATCAAGGTACATATGCAATAATTGGTGTTTCTCTCACGAGTTTTTCATATCAGGCTATTAATGCATCAATGGAATGTAAATTGTTTGTTCTGTCATGGGACAAGCACACCAGCTCACTACCATGTCTTTTATGATGAGAACAATTTCTCTGCTGATGCTTTGTAGATGCTCACCAACTGCCTTTGCTACAAGTAAGCTCGGTTCTCCATTCAATATTTGTTTCTGTGTTTATTACAACTGTATATCAATTTTTTCCCAAGCCTTCAGATATTTGCTTCCTTATGTGACTGTTTAAGTGAACGAGACTGCTATTTGATAATGTTTTATATGATTTCAGTGATTTTATTAAATTTGAGGATGTCTCAGACGAAGCATTAGAGGCCATGAAGGCTCATCGTTAATGAAGTCATTGATCGGGAGAACTTTCATTACAGTATACTGGATTAGATGATGATAATTATGATGTGTGTAATTAATTACATTAAAATAAGGATGAATAGGGGGCATTATTTGTTATGTAATTAGTATACTTGATAACCACGATTGACACTTTGTTAATATTCGATCGGTCAATATAATTTAAGGTGTGATTTTTTTTTGTCTATACATATGTTCATGTATGTGTATGTTGCTGACACTAGCAATGCGGCTGCCAAATCCTGGCTAGCTCCAGGATGCATTCGGCAACCAGGATAATCAGAAGTGAGGGACACTTAATAGGAGACCCTACCTGTAAACAATCTGTGATGAGCTGTAACAGAGACCGTCTCAGATTAGTAAACAAATATGCGGCGCGCTGCAATAAAGCACGTCTCGAATCTCTCAATAAATCTGCGACGCTCTATGCTAGTGCTTGTCTTGCATGTATGCTGATGGGTGATGTGCATGAATCACGTCTCCAATGAAACCATAAAGAATGTCTATTATGATCAAAGAAAGGAGACGTGCTACCTTTGAGCATGTCTCGCACTCTGGCTGATTAGCAACGCGCTTGCTGCACGTCTCTGATGACAACGTAACAAGAGACGCGACGACGGAGATACACAGTTTGTTCGTCTCTCCTCTTCGTTTGGGCACATCTCAGATGAGCCTTTCTTATGTAGTGTAGTAGACCTAGCAAACCGATCTAACTTGTTACCCTGAGTGTAGAGGCAATCCCTGCTTTCCTAGGCTGATAGTCGACAGGAGTGTCGTGACCACTGCGGCGATCCTGTAGGTGGGGTAGATATTTAGGACTGTGGGACCGGTTTGACAACTGGGTGTCTTGTGAAATGTTGTCACTTATGATGTCACGGAGGAGGACCGTAAGTCTCTTCTAGACAGGTGTATGTGACGTGCAAGTCAGGTGTATCTTGATTCGAATCACCGTCGCTCGCGGAAGGGAGCATACTTGTTCACTGCATTGTGATGTAGTAACAACTAGAACTGGATAGAACCTGTTGGATGGTTAAGTAACTTGGTTGAAGTAGTTGTAGAAAAGAACTAAAGTTATGATTCTAAACAACTTCACATGATATTATATATATCTAAAGCAAGGATCTACTAATAGTGAACATTTACTTATTGTAGTTTAAACTCCAATCATACGTTTCCAGCATGTAGAGCTTTGCGTTCTTAGGTGAGACTGTTAAGTCTCGCTGAACCTTGTGATCATGGTTGCATTTATATGAGTTTTCCAGGTAATTAGCAATGAAGGGTTTCTAGGCAGTACCCTCTACGGGCATGTAGCCGAATGGAAGTCCTGGATGTCGCTGCTATCTTCTGTGATGCTAGAGTTGTGAGACCTATGTGTGTTGAATACATTGGCTATGACCATAAATTTTGAATACTGCAAAACACCCTTTTAACAAGGTCTGACTCTAGGTCCGAGCTTCTAAAAGGTCCGACGATAGGTGCGGCTTGTTTTGGGTAGCTCCAGCAAGGTCCGACGTAAGGTACGACTTGATTTGGCTAGTTATGGCTTCTTTGTCTAGGTCCGTCTTATTTTGGCTTGGTCTGACTTATTTTGGTTAGGTCTGACTTGTTGTGGCTAGGTCCAACTAGCTTTGGTAAGCTCCGGCGCTAGGTCCGACTAGCTTTGGTAAGCTCCGGCGCTAGGTCCTGCTAGCTTTCGTAAGCTCTGACTCGAGGTCCAGTTAGCTTTGGCAAGGTTCGGTGCTAGAATGCAATGGTTCTTCTTTTAACTTGCAATTTTTAGAACTTGCTTTACATCTATAGAAAGTTTGTTTAGTATTATTTTACTAAGTTTTTGGTGGTTATGGCTGATATCATTTTGATATGATTTGCAACATGCTTATGTGAGGTGCTCATGTAAGGTGTTGTGGTTTCAGAACTAACGTAAGTCAAGTCGAGGACTTGTGCTCAGAAGTGTTGGTTGTTTATTGGTGTGCAAGTGTTGCTTGAGTTCAAGACATGGCTGGTGATGGGATCCATTGAACTAGTCTTAGGGAGAAGATGAGGTTCAACAACCAAGTTCAGGAGGAATTGTGGTTGAGTTGATCGGGATGTTGCGCAACGTGTTTGAATCAAGAACAATGCATATGAAGGTATCGTGGATGTCGTTGTAAGATTTTTTCACATGTTCATGGAGTGCATGGACGTGGCTGCATGGTTCCAAGGCGTGATGAAGAGCTGTGGACGTAAAGAATTTGTCAGAAAAGTCCAACTGACTAGGTTATGGACTCAGGCTACGGCTGAGTCGGGTTTGACTCGAATATGGTAAGATTTGAGTTGGTTATGATAGGACTTCATGGTGAGCACGAAGTTGAGTTGTTTTTAGGAATGTGGGATACGTTCCTAATGTGTTTCGAAGTCTTAAGATTGCTTCTATCTGCGTATAGAAGAGTCTTGAGCAGTTATGGAAAGTTTCGATGGAAACTGAGTAGGATACGAGTCCTTCTTTGGTTTGAGTTGGCCTCATGGCTGGTTATATAAGCAAGGGAGGCCAGACCTTGGTCTGTTCCTCTTTTGTTCTATTGAATAAAGATCGTAGTTTAATGGAACTTCTATGCCTTGTGTCGTCCAACTTGTTTGAGATAGGTTTTTCTCGTCGAGTTTCTGCACAGCACTACCTTTTTTGGTGGTTTTATCATAACTCAAGTTTTATGGATCTAATTTACGTGATTATTTTTGGTTTGTCTTCACAACATGATTATCTATCAACTATTAAAATTTCACGGTCATTGGATTTGTGGTTTCTGATCTACACGAGGTTCTTTGCAGTATTACATATCTGATTTTTACTCGGTAGAACATATTGACTTTTGTTCGATCTTTTGATCGTAACTTAAGTTTTTCTCGACCGTTTTCCATGATTCTTGTTGTCGTGTCTTTGTGACTTGATTATCTACAATATATACTACTTTTGTCATGGTTGAACACGTTTAGATTAGTTGCATACATAGTTTCTTAACAGATTGATTTTATGTCGAGGGGTTTTTGTTGCTTCCGCTGAAAAAGTTTGAATCTACCATTCCCCCCTTTAGTAGCTTCTCACATGCTCTTCGATCCTACAATTGGTATCAGAGCCACATTGCTTTAATATTTGAGGTTTGCATGTGTTTTGAATAATCATCTGGAGAAATACTCTGCCAAACATTGTGTGTTTAGTGGTATTGATTTTCAGGTTTGGAAGGGATGCATGGAGGCTTTCATCCAGGCGCAAGGCTTTGCCATATAGGAAAAGGTGTACAAGCGTTATGAAGTGCTGCCAAATGATCAAGTTACAGCTACAAATCTGAGAGATGTCAACAACAACATCAAGGCTTGGAATTTGATCATACAAGGACTAACTCAAAGCGACTTCAACCATGTTGCTCACCTCCGATATGCGTATGATGTTTGGAAAGCTCTATGTGATTACCACGAAGGATCCAACATGATCAAGTAGGTAAGGCAAGACATGTTAAAAATGGAGTACATGCGCTTTGAGATGCAATCATGTGAGTCCATCGACGACCTCTTTGCTCGCTTTAATAAAATTCTCAGCAACTTCCATAGCGTCAATGTTAATTTTTCAGATGCTGAGAATGCTAGGCAATTACTAAGTGCATTAGACATGTCAATTTGGGATATGAAAGTCACATCTATTCGTGAATCTACTTTCATGAGTACACTTACTTTAGATGTTCTATATTCTAAATTGAAAACTCATGAAATTGACATAATCTCACGTAAGAACCCATTAAGTCTCTTGCATTTGTTTCTCAACTTGACATGCCTACCTCCGACCAATCTTCATCATGTCAAACACTTGCTTTGTTGTCCTCTCTAACTCTTGAACAGATTGAGGAGTTTCCATAGAAAGAACTTGCACTGATCTCTACTCGATTCTCAAAAGCATTGCAAAATATGAGAAATAGAAGGAGAGGGAGTGACGGACCTAACGATACTTCGAATGTGGTAAGACAGGACATTTTCGCACGGATTGCCCTAACCTTTCAGGTACTACTTCCCATGATGAAAAGCAAACAAAGACGAAACGCTCCTCTGTAAAAACCAAAAACAAAAAGAAGGGTTTTACAGGACACCAATTGGTGAATAGCTTTATCTCCGCACTTCAAGAACTTGGCTCGAGCGATGTGGACATCGTAAGGGACGAAGATGAAGATGATATGACAAAGTTGTGCTTAATGGCGGGCAAGTCAAAATCAAGTATGGAGGAGGCAGAACACAACAGCGACAATAAAGAGGTATGTCCTACTTGCGAAGAAATGTGTGATGCTATTTCTCGTGCGACTGTTATATTTAAGAAAAGGACAAAAAGGTTAGGGACAATGCTGTTAAAACTGAGTCACTAGAATCTGAAATTAATCACTTGAAATCTTTGATTCCTAGTGATGATTCTTGTTCCTCATGTGATTTAGTATATGAACAATTGTCCTCTCTAAGAATTGCACACACCTCCACACTTAATAAACTTGAGTTAGAGATTGAAAAGAACAAAGAGCTTGCTGCACTTAATGATAAAAACTTGAAAGATGCTAGCTGTTCTACAATTGATTTGAATTGTTCTACTTATGATGATCTTAATAAGAAACTACATGATGTTATGGATGAAATTCTGTTTTGAACAATGCTTTACGTGCTCATGAAGTTAAAAATTGTTCTAATTGCAAATTAAAGGGAAAAACTTCATGTGAAAATTGTCTTGATCTGTCCAATAAACTTGATGACATGCATAGGTTATTATATCGGTTTTGTAATGCAAACAAGAATCTAAATTTGCTGCAAAATTCTTCTAAGTCTTGCAATGATAAAACTGGTTTTGTTTTTGATTCTCATGCTCATGATAAGGCACATCCACCTAAAATTGTAAAATCATTAAGAAGTAGTTTGATTCAAACAGTTCCTAAACATAAAGAAGTGGTTTTCAAATCTGCAGGTATGTTGTCTCATTCAGTTTATAAAAAGCATGTTGCTTGCTCATCTAGACATGAACACAAAGTTAAATTTCATTGTACCTACTCTGGTAGAAATGGTCATATCATAGACTTTTATTATAGACTAGCTAAACAATAGAAAAGGAAAGAATGTAAGCTAGATCTCATAACTCTCATGCAACATTTGCTGCACATGCTAAACCAAATATCAAAAACATCCAACCCGCTGTTACGAGTCAGAAACATGCAAAGTTTTCTCCCACACCTACAGTTTTTCGTGCTACACATGTAACACCTCGTAAGTCAGTAGTTGGGTACGAAAATCCTCAAACTTTGGCTCATAAACCAGCTATTTTGTCTCAGCTTGTGGGGTCCGGAATCCCGACATTCGAGGATCTCATTGGGTGGTGTCGTGCGATGCGACACCCAACATTATACAAGAACAGAACGAGAACAAAATACAAGACGAAGTCTTTTATTTATCTTACAGCGAAAGTTTTACAATACTAGTGGAAGGAAAGAAATATATATATCATAGCTACGATCTTAGCACTAGCTATGCAAAAGCAAAGTTATCCATGCCCTGGATACTTCGCACTAGCAACACGCAAATCACGACAGCGTGCAGGGTTCCCATTCGGCTGTATACCCTGGAGGGGGTGCAGCCACATCATCAAACCCTTCATCAAGTGTATAACCCGCAAAAACTCGTTAACTGCAAACGTGAGCATAAAGCTCAGCAAGACTAACCCGTCTCACTAGACATATGCAAGGGGGACACTAAACATAGGAAATGTGAAGCATAGACGACTCGCCTACAAGTGGATCCTTATAATCAGGTTTTAAGTAGCAAATTCCATTCTCCAAGCACGGCACATCATGGACTCCACAATCAAACAAGAAACGCTTAGCCGATGATATGACATACCCAGAGCACATAATGTTATTACACCTAAAGTATGGGAAAACTGCAAACTTTAATTTTACTATCTCTAAGTCATACAAAGTTGCAAAGCAATTATAATTTTACTATTTCTCGAGTTTTAGATGTAACAGTTATTTTCTATAAATGTTATCCCAGTGTAGATGAGTGTAAATTTCTATCTCGCGAGTAGATTCCAACTACTCAAATTCTACCGGTTTACCTACTACATTAGCATAGCAATTCTACACGTTGAGTGATTAACCTACCCAATTAACCAATGGGATTGGGGTCATGCATTTGGAGTATTCAAGAACCCCATACGTAATGCACAATTCATATGCTAATCATCACAGTGATAAAGTAAAATTTTATAAATGACTTAAATGCAAACTGGGGCTTGCCTGGTTGCAGGTCAGAGTCAGGGTTAATATCTGGAAGGTGCTCTTCCAAGGCTTCTGGTTCCTCCTCGACTTCGTTCACTATACGATATGCATATAACATGTATATGAATGACTTTGAAAAATAATTATTACCAAGACCATAATTTAACCTATTATGATCATTATATGATAAGGACCTTAATTGGCATTGGAACTTTAATGGTAGATACTAGGGAATATGATAGAAGCTCTTGCAAAGAACAGGAGAGGATCAAAGTATTTGTTGTCTCTAAAATTATGGCAAGTAATAAAATTCCATGAATTTTAGAGAAGAAACTGTAGCTTGAACATAGCTGCCAGTAGATAATCATGATAGAGGAAGTTGTCCTGGTTCTAGAAAAATTTGTTTCATAAATTTCTAAGCTTTGGTGAGGAGTTATTGAATTTCTAAGTTGGCAAGAATTTCTGGAATTATCTTATAATTGAATTTTTAGCTTTTCAATTAATATTCAGTTTGCAACTGAATTAGGACATGGATCGAAGGTCAATTAAATCCAATATTTCTACAGATGCTAGTGTATGACTAAGGGAAGGTTCAGTCCAAATTTGGGACATAACAAAGCAATTGAACATCTGTAAAAATTCAATAACTAAAAAAGGTAATTGAACTATACAGAGGGTTATACAGGTGCAATGGCACCCAAACTTTTTCTGGTAGTCAAGAATTGTACAGTGCATATTATGTGAATTTTGTGGATTTTTCCAGTGACAAGCTCATCTGGAAAAATTGTATTTGCATTTGTTAAGATTGTTTTTACAAAATATAACTGTAAGTTTCACATAACCTAATTGGTACTGTTAGAAACTAGAGCTCAAGGGCTTTCAAACAAAATTCGTTTGAATATTTTTGGAGCATTCTACAGGATGCACGATAGGAATTCAAGCTGAACCAGAAGCTGCACGAGGTCGTTGCGCTCCTTTTTGCTATAGACAGTAGAGGATAATGATGCTTGTATCGACGGCGAGGCTGCGCGGCGTCGAGCGGCACGAGGGTGATCGCGGCGGCGAGGAAATGGTGCGGCGCGGTGAAAGTGAATAGGTGATGGACTTCGGCCGACGGGGGGGGGGGGGGGGTGGTTTTATATACTTCACCGCGATAGATAAGGACACACGGGGGCAGCTGGAGGCGACTGACGGCCGACGGTGCGCTGGCGGCATGCAGCGTCACGGTGTCGCCCGGGGAAAGAAAACAGAGGCGGTGAAACGGTTTCACCGACTGACTTATGGGCCCCACCTCTCCCCCTTATCCCTTCCTCTAAATTCTAGCTTAAACATTGTCCAAAAATTCCCAAAATTTACAGGTAGGCTAAGAAAAATATGGGGAATCCAATTCAGCAATCAGATTTCAATTTGGACATAGTTTGCATCAGACTCAAATTCAAATTTGAATTCAAATATGGGTATAAACCTTATTGAAATAAATAGTATATGAGGTCCATAAATCTCCAAACTTTGAAACAAAGACCCCTGAACCATAAAAGGCCTTAGGAAAAATTGGGGGTTGATTTGGGAAAAGTTTAGTGTAAAGCTAAATTTGATGTCGACGTGAAATGAATCCTTCGTACCTGTCCAAACAAATGGAAGATGTACTTCAAAAATCTTGAAAATTTTCTCAGAAGATGTTTAGATATCTAAGAGTCCAAGGAAAAATTTGGAGCCTTGGATTTGAATCTTTCTGGCAGGGCCTAATATGCATAGCAACATAATCAAATTTCATTTGTTTTTATTTTTATATTGCTGCCATATAATTTGCCCTAGCCATTTCAATCAATTTACTTCCCAACTTTGCAGAAAGGTTTATTTAAAACGTTCTAAGGTTAGGGTGAAGTCCAGTCCTCATGTTTATAAGATTTAAACATGAGTAGAAAGAAAACTTTTTAGTGAGGTCAAGTTTATGTGCACAATTATATTGACCTCCATTATGTTTGATAAACCACTTGTAGTTGAACTTCACATAAAAGGAAAAAGTGGGATTTTACATTCCTCCCCCCGAGATTACAAAGGAAGGACAAAAGATAAAGATCTACTGAACATGTGCCGCTAACAAGTTCGGATAGTTCATTTTAAGATATTCCTCGCTTTCCCACGTGGCTTCTTCAGCACTGTGGTGGCTCCACAAGACTTTGTAGAAACGCAAAGTGCGCATTCTTATGGTGCAAGTTTTCTCATCAACGATTTGGGTTGGATGCTCGGAATACGTAAGATCCGGTTGGAGAGCTTCCAAATCCTCAATACGTATATTCGCTGGGGCTTTGAGACATTTCCACAACTGAGAAATGTGAAACACATTGTGGACCCCTACCAGTGACGGCGGTAACTCCAATTGATATGCCACAGGTCTGCATCTTTTGATTATTGCGAACGGCACAATAAAACATGGAGCTAGCTTCCCTCTCACTCCAAATCGATGAATTCCTTACATCGGGGATACCCAGAGATAAACTTGATCCCCAACCTCGAAGTGAAGAGGTTGACGTCGTTTGTCTGCATAGCTCTTCTGACAAGACTGAGCGGTTTTGAGATTGGCTTGAATAATACGTACTTTCTCTTCGGCTTCATTTATCAAGTCGATGCCATATACCACTCGTTCACCAGATTCACACCAGTTCAACGGTGTGCGACACTTCCGGCCATAAAGAGCTTCATATGGCGCCATCTGGATGCTAGCCTAGTAACCGTTGTTGTACGAAAATTCCGCCAATGGTAGATGATCATTCCAATTTTTACCATGGTGGATGGCACAGGCATGAAGCATATCCTCTAGCACTTGATTCACCCGTTCGGTTTGTCCATCAGTCTGAGGATGATAAGCCGAGCTTTGAATCAGTTTGGTACCCAATGCATCGTGGAGATGCTCCCAAAAGCGAGCAACGAAAATAGATCCACTATCTGAAATGATAGTACGAGGTACTCCATGTAGGCACAAAATTCTGGAGATATAAAGTTCTGCATACCACTTTACATCATACTTGACACTGACCGGTACGAAATGAGCTGTTTTGGTCAACCGGTCAATGAACACCCAAATTGAGTTGTGCTTATGGAAAGTGGGAGGCAACCCAACAATGAAATCCATGCTGATATCCTCCCATGTCCAAGTCGGTATGCTTAAAGGTTGAAGCTGCCCAGCTGCCTTCATATGGTCGGCCTTAACTCGTCGACACGTATCACATTGGGATACGTATTTTGCTAATTCTCTCGTCATCCGAGTCCACCAGAACTTCTTCCTCAAGTCTTGGTACATTTTTTACTCCCCGGATGAATGGAATACTTGGATAAATGAGCTTCGTCCAGTATCTTCTTCCGAAGTTCCATGTTTCGGGGTACCACTATGCGGTTTTTAAACCAGAGGGTACCTTCATCGTCACATTGGAAACATATCATCTCCCCCTTCTCCATTCTTTGCCAAATGTGTGACATACCTTTGTACTCCTTCTGAGCTGCCATAATATCCTCCCTGACAGTGGGAATGATAGCTAGGTTGTAGAGTGCCCCATATGGAACCATGTAGAGACTCGGTTCTTCTTCTTCCATTGAGCTAATGGAAAGATTGTTGATATGGGACTTGTGGCTCAGAGCATCTGCGACCACGTTCGCCTTGCCTGGATGGTAGTGGATCTCAATCTTATAATCCTTGATTAATTCCAACCATCTACGCTATCGCATATTTAAGTCCTTCTGGGTGAAGATGTACTTCAAACTCTTGTGATCGGTGTAAAGATGTACTAGATGACCTAGTAGATAATGTCTCCACATCTTCAATGCTAGTACCACAGCAGCGAGCTCTAGATCATGAGTCGGATAGTGCTGCTCATGATTCCGAAGCTGCCGTGATCCATAAGCGATCACTCGTCTCTCCTGCATCAATACACAACCCAAACCAATTCCTGATGCATCACAATACACGCCAAAAGATTTGGTTGTGTCCGGTTGAGCCAATACTGGTGCCGTTGTGAGGTGTTTTACCAATGCCTGAAAACCTCCCTCACATGCCTCAGTCCATACATACTTCGTCCCCTTCTTAAGAAGTTTTGTCATTGGTTTAGCTATTTTGGAGAAACTGGGAATGAAACTCCAGTAATACCCAGCTAAACCTAGGAAACTTCGAACTTCATGTACGCATTTTGGAGACTCCCATTTGAGTACTTGCTTTTTCTTGCTTGGATCAACTCAATCCCTTCTGCTGATATGATGTGCCCTAAAAATGGCACTTGGCTGATCCAGAATTCACACTTGCTGAACTTAACATATAGCTGGTGGTCCCGTAATCGTTGAAGCACAATACACAAGTGTTGAGCATGTTCTTCTTCGGATTTTGAATACACAAGGATGTCGTCAATGAAGACCACGACAAACTTGTCCAATTCCGGCATGAACACCAAGTTCATGAGGTACATGAAATGAGCCGGTGTGTTGGTCAATCCGAAGGACATAACAAGGTATTCATACAGTCCATACCTCGTTGAGAATGCTGTCTTTGGTATATCTTCTATTCGGATTCTAATATGATGATAACCAGAAGATCCATCTTCGAAAATACTTTAGCACCCACTAATTGATCGAAAAGAATATCAATGCGTGGTAGTGGATACTTGTTTTTGATAGTGACAACATTGAGTGGACGATAGTCCACACACAGTCTCAAGGTCTTATCTTTCTTCTCTACGAACAATGCAGAATAGCCCCATGGTGAAGAACTTGGACGAATGAAACCCTTGTTCTCAAGTTCTGTTAACTGCTCCTTTAGTTCTGCAAGTTCCCTGGGTGCCATCTTGTAGGGTTGCCTTGAGATCGGCACTGTTCCCGGTACAAGCTCAATCTTGAACTCTATATCTCTTTCTGGGGCATACCAGGAAGATCTTCGGGAAACACGTCCGGGTATTCACATACTACCAGAATATCCTTAAGTTCAATAACCTCGGTATTGTGAGTAGATGGGTTCACTATAATGGCTCTCTCAAGATTGAGGACTTGAGAAGGATGAAGTGGAGAATTTAGATATATTTTTTGAGGAACGAGATCTGGAATAGCACCATGGTATTGTAACCATGCCATTCCCAAGATGACATCTAACTTATGATTCTCTAATATCAGAAGTGAAGTAAGATATATGGTTCCATCTAGGTTAAGTGGTATCCTAGGAACCAACTCATTTGTTACTGTCTTTCCTGCTGGAGTGTAGATCATATACGGAGTTATGGTGGAGATAATAGGAAATTGATTTTTAATGACAAAAGACTTGCTAATGACATCGTGTGAAGCTCTGGAGTCAAAGAGTATGACTACAGAATGATCAAAGATAGAGAACGTACCAGTGAGTACAGGTGCGCCTTATGGAACGTCCTCAATGGCGAGGTGGTGGACGTTGCCGAGTCTGGGAACTGGCTTCTTGGGCTGGTTGCGGGGTTGGTTGGTGCCCTGGTATGATGACTGTCCCCCGCCCTGCCTAATCTGTGGGCAGTCCATGGTGAAGTGCCCCGTGCATCCACACGTGAAACACGTGTACAGGGTTTGGCCGGTACGAATGGGAGGACGGAATCCCAGTGCACGCGGTGGAGGTGGAAGTGCATGTGGGATCATCCCCTGCTGTTGTTGCGGTTGAAAACTAGAGTTGCCGAACTGGCGACCACTGAACATTGGTGGTCGTAATGGCGGTTGCCACCTTTGGCCGGATGGTGATCGATACACCATTCGGTACTTTTGAGGAGCACCACCTCCGCTGCCCTGCGTAGCACTCCTCTTTTTCTTTTCTGATGACAACTCTTGAGTAGCGTCCTCTTGCATGATCGCGATGTTGACAAGGTCATTGAAACTGCCGCAGTTGAACAAGACAAGCTTGTCCTTCATCTTGGTGTTCAACCCCCGGTAGAAGCACTCTTGCTTCCTGTCTTCCGTGTTCACCTCGTCCTGTGCATACTGGGCCAAGTGGTTGAAGGTCTTGGAGTACTCGTAAGCACTCCTTCCTCCCTGCTTTAGCTCCAAGAACTCTTGAAGCTTCCTCCTCATAATCCCGGGAGGGATATGGTAGGCGCGGAACACCTCCCGAAATTCTGCCCAGCTCACGACATAGCCTGCGGGGCGTGTGGCGAGGTAGTTTGCCCACCACGCACCAGCAGAACCCTGCATTTGCTGAGTTGCAAACAGTATCTTCTGTTGTTCGGTTATTTTGAGTAAACCGAACTTTCCTTCAATGGTGCGGAGCCAGTTGTCCGCCTCCAAAGGTTCGTCGACCTCTCCGAAGACCGGTGGATGCGTCGATGCGAAATCCAAGTAGGAAATCGGATGTGACTGACGTGGCCCATCAGCAGGTCGCCCCCCTTGACGGGACAAGTGCTGTACAAGGGTCTGCAACAACTCGGTTTGCTCGTCGCGCGAGCCGAGTACTACGGCGAGAACCTCCGCAAGACTTCTGGGAAGTGTAGGTGGAGGTGGTGGAGGTGGTTGCGTCTGGGGCGTGTTCTGCCGCGGGGGTGGTGTGTCATCCCCCTGCCCTCGACTTGAGCCTCCCACTTCCGAGGTTGTATGTGTACGCACCATGCTGCAATACAACGATTTACACCATAAGTCTCATTGCCTCAAGTTCATCCTTCCATATAAATAGTAATGTGGTAGACCATGATAGATAATATACAACATCAACATATATTGATAAAGTACAAGCTTTATACAGGATATATTATATCTGACCAAGTTTACAGTAGTAAACTCCAAAATGATAGACTCCCACTATGGAAATGCATCTCTACCATACTTGGTCCCCGTGAGATGTCGTACACATCTTGTCATCTTAGACATAAACACCACTACTCTTAATATGACACAAACATGGTCACAAAAGAAAAACACGAGCAACTATTAAACTATATGTTGCCCCATGTCGGCAGAAGTGCTGCCACATCCCACTTCAATACATCCTACTCGACGTATTCAAGTTCTTCGGGATCTTCTTCTTCTTCGTGATCCGAAGGCAATTGTTCACCCATAATTAGTTGTATGTTATGGGCCGGTGCATACACCACTGGTTGTAATTGTGCCTCGGCCTCAATTATATTATCCTGCAGTTCTCCTGCCTCATACTCCCAATTTTGAGCTGTCTCAATGGTGGTGTCCCGTTCTTCAGTGACCACTAACAGCTGCTCTTGCTGTTGTTGCACCTCCAACTGATATGCTTGCAGCTCACCACGAGCTTGCTGCAGTTCAGTGCGAGTCTGTCATTGTGCGGCACGAGCTTTCTGTAGCCTAATGCGAGCATAATGCAACTGACTTCGCACTTATTTAGCCGGTGATTTGCTGGGGCTATGAGCGAACGTAGACCCTCATTGATATAATCAAGGGTATCACCCCGCTCTGTCGCTTCCCGCAAGGCTTCGACTTGTTCCATAATAATGGTGTCTTGCGTAGCAACTACCATATTGGAAGCAGCCGCATATGTCCCAAGTGTCGTCGAGGTTGTGTCGCCATGCGGCGTATAGGAAGCAACCATACGACTTGCCACTGAAATCCGGCCATAACACGGACTGGAATAAGGGCAAATTGAGTCCCAGCCATAGCATCCTGATGAAGCTCACAAAGCTTCATAAGTGCTTCATCTGCAGCGATTGCCCAAGTGTCCTCTAACTGAGCCCCCTCGATGGTAACCGAGAAAGGAGCCCATCCATATTGACGTGGACTAGCCGGGATGTCTACCAATATGGTGCACGACCGAACACCTCTGTCGATCGTTTCTGTACCCCAACAGCATGGCATCTCGATGAAGCCAAACTGCTGGAGCACTTCCCGTAGCATACATGGGAAACCCGGATGGTTAGCGCAAGCGGAAAATACCCATCCATCTGGTAGCAGCATCCTCACTTCCGTCATCGATAAAAAGAATGCTGGAACAATGAGAAGGTTCCCAACTCTCAACAGTTTTAAGAAAATTTAAAACTGGAGCTGTAATCACAGTCTGTTCCAGCTGACCTCCCTGTATAAATCCCACAGTTTCATACAGGAAACGTCAGATCCAAGTGTTGGGCTGAATACAAAAGTTGTAATATACTTTCCAAGATTTCCAGATTGTACTCATACAGCTACAAGTGAGCTAGTAAATATAATCCATACAGGTTTTAATTTGACCCATATTTTCTAGAAGTTTTGACAGAACCTTCCCTGTATATGTAGTGATGTCCACAAATTATACAGGGATATCATGACAATATTTTGAGGTAATGTCAAAATAAACATTGTATAACATCAAGTTAACAATCCAGAAGTAAAAGAGCTATCCCCTGAAAAGTTTGTTCTACAGGTATCGCGCGCAAATTCATAAACATGTGCAAACTGTTCCAAGTTCTGGACTGCCAGAACCAAGTTTGCGACAAATGGAATTAGACACCGCTATATCCAGATTCAGATCATGAATGCAAAATAAAGTTGATAGAGGACTTCCTAAGCTTTCCATAAATGTATATATGTGACGAGGTCACTATTTTGGATTAAAAGTTATAACTATCCAAACTAAACTGTTGAACTGACTGGTTTGCACCAGAAGTCCTGCAGTCCACTGTTTTGACTCCAAAATTGGATTTGACTCAAATTCGGATTTGGAAAAACTCTAAATATCAAACCTGTAGATCTGCCTCTGCCCTTTCCAGAAGTGTGTCACAATAAGGCAGAAGATGTTTCTACAGCGAGTTATGGTAATATTTCTGGAACTGGTACAATGGTTGGGTCGTCTGGAGCAGTTTTAGTATAGTCCAAATTTCAACAGATTATAAAATTCTTCTGCCCTGATGGTCAACAGAAAAGTTGTAGGTCTTCACAATATTTCTATCCATATATGATACCCTAATGTTATCTATACGATAACCAAGATTACAACACGACGAAGTCGAGCCAACTTCTGCCAGAAATCAAGAATCTTGATTCTATCTACCTTATCGAGTCGGAGTCCCTTTTTACGGAGTCCAAACCTACCAGTATCTGATATTTGGACTTTTCAAAACATTATGCATTCATTCTGTCGTTGGGGATGGTCTAGTATCATGTTTGATACTGACGGTACTACGTACCTCACCAAAGAAAATTCTATCCGGTATATCCGGTTACGTCTATAGGTGGTTCCTATATCGTTCTCTCACAAACGGTTTCTACACGGTCTTCTACCGTAGTTAATGCTACAAAAGACAAACAATCCCCTTTCACACCTTCACACCTCAAGGGCGGTACGGGGAAGCACGACAGGTAGTCACAATAATAGATATGAAAATAAATGCATACGACTCTTGTGTGAGTCGCCCTCGAGCGAGGTCATGTCTTGAGTTACATGGCTGTAAATACGTCTGTACAGCAAAGACTCCCATACGATCCGGCTTATACACGCTCGGGCATACGTGTTTCGCATGCTCCCATAGAACATGAATGGTTCTAGAGAGGCATACTATCGGGTTATACACCACCTGACGGGGGCTCCCACTAATTTTGTGTCACGCTGGGGTACTGCATGTCATAGGTTCTCAGAAACATTGAAAGCTTTAGAGACTCCTATTAACTTCCCGTGCCAAGCCATGAAAATTTTACATACCATTTCTTGTATGCTGAATTTACCGAGATTGATCCGCTCTCGGTGGCGTACCTTACCTCTTACCTGACGTCGGAGCGTCGTTACAGAATATAATAACACATAGTTAGTTTACCACCTTTATATCTTATACTAATAATAGTCCTTATAAGGGCATATAGCTAATTCCTCACTCAGATCCTAATTTTTTTGAAAATATGTTCTTTTCAAGTACACTGTTCCCAATGATGCTCTGATACCATGTCTGTGGGGACAGGAATCCCGACATCTGAGGATCTCATTAGGTGGTGTCGTGCGATGCGACACCCAACAGTGTACAAGAATAGAACGAGAATAAAATACAAGAAGAAGTCTTTTATTTTCCTTACAGCAAAAGTTTTACAATACTAGCGGAAGGAAAGAAATATATATATATCATAGCTACGCTCTCAGCACTAGCTATGCAAAAGCAAAGTTATCAATGCCCTGGATACTTCGCACTAGCAATACGCAAATCACTGCGGCGTGCAGTGTTCCCATTCGGCTGTATACCCTGGAGGGGGTGCAGCCTCATCATCAAACCCTTCATCAAGTGTATAACCTGCAAAAACTCGTTAACTGCAAACGTGAGCATAAGGCTCAGCAAGACTAACCCGTCTCACTAGACATATGCAAGGGGGACACTAAACATAGGAAAGGTGAAGCATAAATGACTCGCCTACAAGTGGATCCATATAATCAGGTTTTAAGTAGCAAATGACATTCTCCAAGCACGGCACATCATGGACTCCACAATCAAACAAGAAACGCTTTGCTGATGATATGACATGCCCAGAGCACATAATGCTATTACAGCTAAAGTATGGGGAAACTGTAAAGTTTAATATTACTATCTCTAAGTCATACAAAGTTGCAAAACAATTATAATTCAATACAATATAATTTTCTTACTTCTTTAGTCTTTACTATGTCACGGCGCAGTGAACAAGTGGTACTCTATTACCACGAGGGACGGTGATTGCAAACAGGACACACCCGGACAACACGACACATACATCGTTCGGAAGTGTCAGCGAGTACACCTGTACCTACATAACACTTCAGTACTAGGCGTATATGGCCACCTTTCACAAGAAACCCGAACGCCGAGCCCGTCTCACCTCCGCGAACAGAAGGTCTCCGCACGGAACACCTCATGTGTCCGCCGACTGATTTACACCTTACTGTCCTGAACTCACCCCTATTGATGGTGAGTTAATGGGCCTCTACACCCCAGTTATCGAGTTACATCAGTTTACTGGATTCCATATGTCCATTATGTCGCCAGTACAATTCAAGCGTGTCCGAAGGGTCCGCATACAAACGGGCCTTAACTGACCAGTCAGAGATATACGACCAAGACCACGTGTTGTCCCTTCCTATCCATCTCTGACCGTTCTCGAGTTTTAGATGTAATAGTTATTTTCTATAAATGTTATCCCAGTGTAGATGAGTGTAAATTTCTATCTCGCGAGTAGATTCCAACTACTCGACTTCTACCGGTTTACCTACTACATTAGCATAGCAATTCTACACGTTGAGTGATTAACCTACCCAATTAACCAATGGGATTGTGGGTCATGCATCTGGAGTATTCAAGCACCATATACGTAATGCACAATTCATATGCCAATCATCACAGTGATAAAGTAAAATTTTATAAATGACTTAAATGCAAACCGGGGCTTGCCTGGTTGCAGGTCAGAGTCGGGGTTAATATATGGAAGGTGCTCTTCCAAGGCTTCTGGTTCCTCGACTTCGGTCACTATACGATATGCATATAACATGTATATGAATGACTTTGAAAAATAATTATTACCAAGACCATAATTTAACCTATGGTGATCATTATATGATAAGGACCTTAATTGGCTTTGGAACTTTGTTGGTAGATACTAGGGAATATGATAGAAGCTCTTTCAAAGAACAGGAGATGATAAAAGTATTTTGTTGTCTCTAAAATTATGGCAAGTAATAAACTTCCAAGAATTTTAGAGAAGAAACTGTAGCTTCAACATAGCTTCTAGTTGATAATCATGATAGAGGACGTTGTCCTGGTTCTAGCAAAAAATATTTCATAAATTTCTAAGCTATGGTGAAGGAGTTATTGAATTTCTAAGTTGGCAATAATTTCTGGAATTATCTTATAATTGAATTTTTAGCTTTTCAATTAATATTCAGTTTGCAACTGAATTAGGACATGGATAGTAGGTCAATTAAATACAATATTTTTACAGATTCTAGTGTATGACAAAGGGAAGGTTCAGTCCAAATTTGGGACATAACAAAGCAACCGAACATCTGTAAAAATTCAATAACTAAACAAGGTAAATGAACTATACAGAGGGTTATACAGATGCAATGGCCCCCAAACTTTTTCTGGCCGTCAAGAATTGTACAGTTCATATTATGTGAATTTTGGGGATTTTTCCAGTGGCAAGCTCATCTGGAAAAATTGTATTTGCATTTGGGAAGATTGTTCTATACAGAATTTAACTTTAAGTTTCACAGAACCTAATTGGTACTGATAGAAACTAGAGCTCAAGGGCTTTCAAACAAAATTTGTTTGAATATTTTTGGAGAATTCTACAGAGAGATATTGATTTTTAAACTTTGGAAATGGTTCTGCACCAAAGGCGAAATTTCAATTTTTAAATTTGGCGCCAGGGCCCACTGGATCTAAAATCATCCAATCAGGGGATAGCCACACCGGGGGTTATAAAGATTCCCACGTGGCCGCACTAAATCCCTAGCCACAGACTGATCCGGCGCCTTTTAAACTTACTGGCAAGTGGGACACGCGAACCCGGTCGTCTTCAACCTCGGTCCACGGCTCGGCGGCGGCGTTCTCACCGGCGCGCGGTGGCGCTTTCGCCGGCGATGACTTCCGGCCCACGGGAGGCCTCGGGACTCGCCGCTCCACCATATTTTCGCACGGGGAACATGATGGACTAACTCCCGACGGCGAGGGGTGACCGGAAAACCATTCCCGATGGCGGCGGCGGGTGTTAGGGTTTCGGTGAAGTGGAGACCCTCGATTGCCTAGCTTAATCTCTCGTTTGAAAGCTCGGGAAGCATCGTGACATAGCCGGCAATACCGAAGTCGACGGTGAACCGAGCTCTAACAATGGCGGAAGGAGAAAACTCGAAGAACTTGCTAATTAGTCGATGGTTCTTTCTGATTTTTGGAGGGAAGGTGCGCTAGGCTGCATAGATCATGTCATCTAACTGGATCAAAGAGATTTTGTGCATACAATCGGAATTAAACCGACGGCCTAGCCTCAAAGTTATAAAAGTGCTTCGGGAATTTAAGGAATACAGAAGCTAGGATGCACGATAGGAATTCAAGCTTAACCAGAAGCTGCACGAGGTCGTTGCGCAACTTTTTGCTATAGACAGTAGAGGATGATGATGCTTGTATCGACGGCGAGGCTGCGCGGCGTCGAGCGGCACGGGGGTGATCGCGGCAGCGAGGAAATGGTGCGGCGCGGTGAAAGTGAATCGGTGATGGACTTCGGCCGATGGGGGGTGGTTTTATAGACTTCATCGCGGTAGATAAGGATGCAGGGGGGCAGCTGGAGCAGACCAATAGCCGATGGCGCGCTGGTGGCATGCAGCGTCGCGGTGTCGCCCGGGGAAAGAAAACAGAGGCGGTGAAACGGTTTCACCGACTGACTTGTGGGCCCCACCTCTCTCCCTTATCCCTTCCCCTAAATTCTAGCTTAAACATTGTCCAAAAATCCCCAAAATTTACAGGTAGGCTAGGAAAAATATGGGGAATCCAATTCTGCAATCAGATTTCAATTTGGACATAGTTTGCATCAGATTCAAATTTAAATTTGAATTCAAATATGGGTATAAACCTTATTGAAATAAATAGTATCTGAGGTCCATAAATCTCCAAACTTTGAAACAAAGTCCCCTGAACCATAAAAGGCCTTAAGAAAAATTGAGGGTTGATTTGGGCAAAGTTTAGTGTAAAGCTAAATTTGATGTTGACGCGAAATGAATCCTTTGTACCTGTCCAAACAAATGGTAGATGTACTTCAAAAATCTTGAAAATTTTCTGAGAAGCTATTTAGATATATAAGAGTCCAAGGAAAAATTTGGAGCCTTGGATTCGAATCTTTTTGGCAGGGCCTAATATGCATAGCAACATAATCAAATTACATTTTTTTGATTTTTATATTGCTTCCATATAATTTTCCCTAGCCATTTCAATCAATTTACTTCCCAACTTGGCAGAAAGGTTTATTTAAAATGTTCTAGGGTTAGGGTGAAGTCCAGTCCTCATGTTGATAAGATTTAAACATGAGTAGAAAGAAAACTTTTTAGTGAGGTCAAGTTTATGTGCACAATTATATTGACCTCCATTATGTTTGATAAACCACTTGTAGTTGAACTTCACATAAAAGGAAAAAGTGGGATTTTACACAGCTTTCACGTGTTTTTCCTGCTGCATGTCATGTGACTCAGTACTGGATTCCTAAATGCCTTTTGACTAACCCCAGTATTGAGTCATCGACATATTATTCTTCTATGTAAGTTACACGCTTGACGAAGGAGAACATTTGTATTGTGGATTCAGGCTGTTCACGACTCATGACCGGTAACAAAGAATGGTTCTCCTCCCTCTCTTTTGTGTCACGTAGAGAATGTTACCTTTGTCGATATACCTTCAACTCCTATAATTGCTAAGTGTTCAGTTAAAGTAAATGATCATTACACTTTGAAAGATGTGGTACTTGTTAAAAATTTGAAATACAACTTGCTTTATGTTTCACAATTACTAGATGAAAATCTGGAAATTATCTGCACTAAAAATTGCTGCAAGGTTGTAGATTCAAACAGTGAGCTTATTTTTAACATGTCTCGGTTTGGAAGAGTTTTTAAAGCTGATTTTATATGTCATCCTCTAAGCATAGGTGTCTAGTTGCTAATGATTCAAATGACTTATATTTTTGGCATCGTAGACTTGGTCACGTAGGCTTTGATCATCTAACACGTGTTAGTGCTCTTGATCGCATATGCGGGCTGCCTAAGCTTAAAGGGGAAAAAGAAATTGTGTGCTCTTCTTGTAGACATGATAAGATGGTTGCAGATTCACATGCTTCTCTCACAATGACCATGACAACTAAACCGGGACAACTTTTGCACCTTGACACCATAGCTCCTTCACGTGTTCAATCTTTTGGATGTAAATAGTATGTTCTTGTGATTGTGGATGATTATTCTAGATACTCTTGGGTTTACTTTATGGCATCTAAGAGTGAAGCTTTTATTCACTTTTGAACTTTATTTCTCATATTATCAACTGATTAGACAAAATCTTTAAAAGTAATTAGGAGTGATAACGGAACCGAATTTAAAAATCAATCGTTCATTCACTTTTGCGCTGAAAATGGAATGGATCACCAATTTTCTTCACCTTATGTACCTCAACAAAACGCTGTTGTAGAGAGAAAGAACAGAACCTTAGTTGAGATGGCTAGGACTATGCTTAATGAATATCAAACTCCTAGAAAACTTTTGGCAGATGCAATTGCAACGGCTTGTTATGTCTCAAATCGTGTTTTCTTGCGTGCTAAGCTAAGAAAAACACCTTATAAACTTCGTTTTGGTCATAGGCCTAGTGTCATACACTTTCAGGTTTTTGGTTGTAAATGCTTTGCTAAGAAACAAGATAATCTTGATAAATTCGAACCTAGATCAGTAGATGGCATGTCGCTTGGTTATCCATCTCATACTAGAGGCTATCGTGTGCTTTTACTTGACACTAACAAAATTGTAGAGACTTGTGAGGTTTCTTTTGATGAAGCTAGCCCAGGTACTAGCTCTAATATTGCAGGTCCAGATCCATATCCACAGGAGGAGAATATTTTCATCCAAGAAGACGAAGAAGTGGTGCTACTGCCCGAAAATTCAGAAGCAAATGACGTTGATCACGCTACTGATTATGCACCACAAACAGCACCAACAACTACTGCAGCTGGTACAGATCGTCCACAAGCCACAAGTTCTTCCATCTGTGATGAACATGAAGAACAAGGAGCTTGTGAAGTGTATACTCCCATCCTAATCCTTAAAAGTCATCCTCCACAACAAATCATTGGAAGCTTGTACGAACGAGTCACACGGTCCAGGTTTTGCGATCCAAACTCTCACATCCATTCTGCTTTTGTTGCTTCTTTTGAACCTAAAGATATATCAAACGCACTCACTAATGTATCTTGGATTATTGCCATGCGAGAAGAGTTAGAAAATTTTGAAAGAAATAATATCTGGAAACTTGTACCTCCACCTTAAGGTCACACTTTAATTGGTACTAAATGGGTGTTTAAAAATAAATAAAGTGAGGATGGGGTTGTGATTAGGAACAAGGCTAGGTTGGTTGCTCAAGGTTTCACACAAGTTGAAGGTCTATATTTTGATGAAACTTTTGCTCCTGTTGCTAGATTAGAAGACATAAGAATTTTTTTTAGCTTTTGCTGCATCTAAAGGTTTCAAGTTATATCAAATAGATGTTAAAAGTGCTTTTCTTAATGGCTACAAAGATGAGGAAGTTTTTGTCAAACAACTACCAGGTTTTGAAAATCAATTTTTTCCTAATCATGTTTACAAACTGTCCAAAGCCTTGTACGGTCTCAAACAAGCCCCTAGAGCATGGTATGATAGGTTAAAAACTTTCTTACTTGAAAAAGGGGTTTACCATGGGCAAGGTTGATAAAACTCTTTTTGTGCTTAAGCATGGCAATGACTCATTATTCGTTCAAGTGTATGTGGATGATATTATCTTGGTAGGAAAAGTACTTCAGGTGCTTGTCATTTTCTTGGCAATTCACTTGTTGCTTGGTCCTCTAGAAAACAAAATTCAGTTGCACAATCCACAACCGAATCTGAATATGTAGTTGCTGCTAGCGCTTGCTCACAAATTCTTTGGATTGTTCAAACACTTAAGGACTATGGGGTTGATCTATATAGTGTTCCCTTGTTTTGTGATAATACTAGTACCATTTGCATTGCCAAAAATCCCGTACAACATTCAAGAACAAAGCACATTAACATTAGGTATCACTTTCTCCGTGATAATGTTGAAAAAGGAAACATTGTGCTTCACCATGTAGACAGTTGGCTGATATTTTCACAACACCTTTAGATTTCACTCTTTTTTGTTTCATTCGTAGTGAAATAGGGGTTATGCATCCTCATGGCTTAAATTTAGGGAGAGTTTTGAAACATGGGAATTCTGTGTGTGAATCTGAATTTAAAATAATATGAGCATAGTATTTCATTCATATATGACTTTGTGATTCCCTTTACATGCTGAAAGTTCTTACTACATTACTCATGTTATACATTTTGTAGTTTTTGCCATGACTAGTAATTGGAATAATTACTTACACTAAATCTCGTCATGATCGAACTTTCTTGATGTTTTGAACTTGTTGCATTCTCACAAGTGCTTTTAATAATGAAAAATAAATAAATCAACTATCCACATGTTGAGCTTTTATGATCAGATAACAATGAGAAAAGATCAAGAGAATATGCATGTGTCACACTTCTTCTTTTGAGATGACTTATCATTGCACTTATATATGAACTTAGAAGAAGTTGTGTATGACTAAAACCATGTCCTTATGCTTCTGATTGTCAAATGACATAGGCTTGGTATGTTAGAATAAGGCAGATGCAACATATAATCTCTTGCAAATGTTATATGATCAGAATTTGTGCTTTAAATAATATTGAAAAATGAAAAATGCAGCAACAAGTGTCATGCTCTTAGGTTTTGAAATTGTTAAGTTTCTGAGATCATGACTTGCTTAAATTGAAAATTACATTTGATCTCTAGCATGGCTTACACTACTTTATGTATTTCATTGATGTGATAGTGTAAGTTACTTGGATGAGCTTTGTTTTATATGTATATGTTATAATATGCTCTTAACAAATTGAAATTTCTCTTTTGTACCTTGCTGAATACATTGTGAAAGGGGGTGGGGGGCGGAATTCATCACACATTGCACACATTCACAAGTGTTTTGGCACGATTCTTCTTAGGGGGAGAATTTTTTTCTTTTCTCTCATTTTATTTCTGATTTACAAAGGGGGGGAAATATTTGTTTTGAAATTTCTTTCTTTCTCATTTGATTGTTTTCAAAAAATTTTATGTGAATAAGCCAATGTTCGGATTCTAAGTGGTGTTGCCAATGCATTCATCAAGGAGGAGACTGTGAGACCTATGTGTGTTGAATACATTGTCTATGACGATAAAAGTTTTGAATACTGCCAAAACACCCATCTCAACAAGGTATGTCTCTAAGTCCGAGCCCCTGCAAGGTCCGACAATAGGTTCGACAATAGGTCCAACTTTTTTTAAGTAGCTCCGGCAAGGTCCGACATAAGGTCCAACTTACTTTGTCTAGGTCTGACTTGTTTTGGTTAGGTCTGACTGTTGTGGCTAGGTCCAACATGTTTTTGCTAGGTCCAATGCTAGATACGACTAGCTTTGGTAAGCTCTGGTGCTAGGTCCAGCTAGCCTTGGTAAGCTTCGGTACTAGGTCCTGCTAGCCTTGGTAAGCTCCAGTGCTAGATCCTGCTAGTTTTGGTAAGCTTCGACTCGACGTCCGGAGCTAAATTGAAATTGTTTTGGTTTTACCATGTAATGGTTCAAACTTGATTTACACTTATGAAAAGTTGCTTAGTATTCTTTTACTAAGTTTTTGATGTGTTTTGGCTGATCGTGGTGGTTAACGTTTTTGCTATGGTTTGCAACATGCTTATGTGATCTGCTCAAGTAAGGTGTTGTGGTTTCGGAACTAATGTAAGTGTTGACGTTTCTTACGTCACAGATCATCTCTCGAAAAAAATGAGGTCTGCAAGCGAATAGAAACTATCGTGTAGCATTTCATCCAAGAGTATTTTCAAGGATATCGTATTTATCCCAAAGGAAGGCAATGGAGTGAAGTAAACACTACTCTTATGATCAAGCTATGGGATACTAATCAATTAGCAAGACAAGGGTAAGTTGATAATAGGGGTAGTGTGACACACACCTAAGAAATCTACTCTAAGGGTAAGGTTGTCGTAGCAAGAGTTAGACTACGAGATGGAGTTACTCCTACTATGCTCTAATTACTCATATACATAGCCTAATGAAGTACACATGACTATGCTAATGGTGAATAATAGGGCTTAGTGGTCCAACATATCGGGCACGGGTTTACCCCTAGCAATACTAGGTGACTCCCGCCGAGAGCCTGTGGCATAGACGAACGTGGAGGATTACAAAGGACAGATAGGGTTGTCACCACCTACTTCCTACCTCTTCAATCCGTGGGTCTACGAGACATCCAACGTTACTCACTATCCTAGCACCATGCTAGCATACTAAGTAAATACCTTAAGAATCATGACATCCTAAGGCAATGACTAACCTAAACATCGTTGAACCAATGTTGGATCCAAGCACTAACATATTCATATTAAAATAATAATATTATTACCTAACTAGACTATAGTGGTGGTGTATGATGTTTATGATAACATGATAATGACATTATGTCTAGATCATAACAACATCTACACCTAGCACATATATGGACTCCACAAGCAAACAAGAAACGCTGCACAAAGTCACAAATATAAGAGAAAATACATGAGCCATACCTTTCCCAATTTTGACTTGGGACTAGAGGCTCCTCTCTACAACCTATCCTCCACTAACGACTTGGAGAACTAATGTATACAGGAGAGTGAATTCTCAAGTGGTGTGTGTTCAAGTGAGGGGTCAGGGGTCCTATTTATAGCTTGGAGAAGGGTCGGTTCCCGTCACCAAAAGAGCGCGAATCAGTCACCACTGACTTCTTCAAGCCGGGAGGAATCAATAGGTGGAACCTGACCGAGTTTGGAAGAAAGACTAGGTCGGCCGACTAGGGGGTCAGCCGACCTGAAAGGTCCTCCAAACAGTCTGTGCTTTCTCTGGGTGACTTCCAGGTGGGTCCCATCCCTTGATATAGGTGCTACACTATTGGATGGCCTCGGATACTTATTTTTGTGGGCCATTTGATCCATGTGCTGCCACATGTCGAAGCTTGATTGGCTAAGATGATATTTTTTAGGATCCATCCCCTTGTTTCACTTCAATTCTGTATAAAATACCTGCATGCACTAATTTCTCCAAGTACATATGGAAATAGGTTAAACAGAAAGGTGATGTGTGCAAAAAATGATATTTCCTCCACATAATTGAGTTATATTGATGGATGAAATTGGTATATAACAGCTGTCAACAAATTCCTCCAAGCTTATCCTTTGCTCGTCCCGAGCAAAGTCAAGACTTTAGGTTGATGATCAGGAGTTGCTACAATGTTCTATTTTTCACAAGTACCATGTGCACAACAAAATACTCTACCTAGTATTGCGAAAATGGGCACGGTGCTTCACCCACCTTAAGTCATTATGGGGCTTATGCCATCTCCTATTCATGAGTGATTCAAATATAGAACAACAAATGGAGCACACATACCCTAGAAATCATGTTCCACTCAAATTCCGGAGGGTCCAATTTAGATTTTAAGTACCTCAATTTGATTCTCTCAAGTCTCTCCATTATGTATAGTGGAAATATTTCCTCACCAAGGAATTTTGCCTAAATTCATCCTACCACGAAATAAGGCTTGTATGTGGAGCTTGGTAGGGATTAGAGTAGGCATATTTGCAACACATAATATTGCTAAGTCCAAAGAGCAAGCCTTAGGAGAAATCAATTCAAAACTATTTGATTCAAGACTTGTGCATGTGTGATGGAATGGAGGTGGATGTGGATATTTGAGGTGACTCCTATGTATGTAGACTCTCTTATCTTGCACGGATGAAACATGTCTACTTTTATTCTCTCATGCTAATGATGTAAGCATGCATTGTTTTACTTTTTCTTGTAGACATGTCTTCTACTCCCTTTTATGCAATAAATTTTGGAGAGGGTACTAAGCATGAATAACAGGGTGTTTCTCTTTTTATTATGGAATGGTGGTATGGTGGAAATTTGCATACTTCTAGTGTAGAAGTATAGCATGTGCAAGTGAAGTCTTGAATTCAAAAAGTAATGAATGAAATCTCACATAGGTCTATACTAGTTTGACAAAGCTCAATGTGAAGACAAATTGCATATGCATAAGATCAATCAATATAATGTATAATATGGCTTTGGTAGATATTTCCAATCAAATGAGAGTAACTTAAATCTTTTTAGATTTTTTCGGAAATCTAAGTTTCACTTTCAAACTAGGAATAGAAGCCCTATCACTATATCATATCCCACAACAACTTAGAATGGATTAAGCTTTTGCTACCCACAATTTCTAAATCAAGGCAAAAGTAATTCTAGCCAATGAAAGCAATATTTTGGAGAGTAGTAAGTTGTAAATTAGGGACTTAGAAAAATTAAAACAGGGCAACTATTCATCATTTCATCTATGTGAATTCCAAATCATTCTTAGTGCACATATTTTGTTTCTTAACCTAACCTATACTACATTATTATTAATCTTTTTTTCTTATTTTTTGATGCAAATGTGGTGGAAAGAAATAAATAAAATAATGGGATGCAAATGGGATGTGATACAAGTTACCTTAAGTGGGGGTCCCCCCCAAGCTTGTTCTTGTTCAAGGTTGTAAGGATCGAAATGCCCAAGAGGGGGGGTGAATTGGGCTTTCTTTCAAATTTTAAAACGATTAAGAACTAACAACCTCAAGCCCAATTCCCTATGCAATTAAACTATGCAATCAATGTAAATTAAAGTTGCGGAATGAAGATTGCATAAGAGTAAAAGGGAGAGGGATGTAAACGCTCAAGGGACACGGAGTTTATCCCGTGGTTCGGTAAGATCACAAGGATCTTCCTACATCCATGTTGTGGCACCCACCGAAGGGTTTTGCCACTCCCAAGTCACCGAGAAAAGGGGGTTCTTCACTATTCTTCTCCGTTCGCCAACCTCGGCAAGGTGGAGCTCAAGCCTTGTACACTTTGGGATCCTCCGGGCTTCCACAATCTTCTTGGCAAGCTCCGGAAGTTGCACACACCAAGGGACACTCCCTTATGGCTCTCACTACACTAGAGACTCCAATCACCAAGAATGGAGGCACCCAAGCACTATCTCTAGCTAGTTCTAGCCTATCTCTTGGTGTACAAATGATGAACAAATGATGTGAAAGTGGTAGCTCTATTGCTTGAATGCTCTAGGATGTGTAGAGTATGTCTGGGCTTCAAGTCTTGTCGATTTGAAAGGTTGAAGGGGTATAAATAGCCAGCCTCCACGAGATAGCCGTTGGAAAATAAGGCTGACATCACTTCTCTGCGAACACCGGATGATCCGATGTCTCCCCTTCAGTTATCATCGGTCAAAGCCAAATTAGCTGATGTCACTGTGTCAGATATGACCGTTGTTAGACCGATGTTGATCTGTCTTTTCATCGGATGATCCGGTGGCTCTTCCTCCAGAATTTTGCTTGATCTTGAGGCTCACTGGAGTGATCGACCGATGTATGTAAGTCTGTACATCGGATGATCCGGTGCTTCACTTGGTCCAATGGTATTGCAATCTGTGATGATGGACCGATGTCACTGAGCCACTCACATCGGATGATCCGGTGAGTGCATTTTTCTGAGGTCTTCTTCTTCAGTTGAACCAACTCGACCGATGTGTGTCAACTCAAAGACCATCGGATGATCCGGTGTGTTCAACTTGTTGACTTCGAGTTGTTTTGAGTTGTTCTTTTGGAATTTGAACTTGTGACCTCTTTGACACTTGTTTGAAATGTTGTTTTGATTGTCTTCAAGCATTGAGTGATATCAAGTTAGAGCTTTCACTTCTTGTCTTCATATGATTTGATTTGATCTCATTTGTTGATTTTATATGGGTCTCCAATGTAATTTTGATTTCATTTGATTGAGTGTTATTGAGACCTTGCATTCACAAATTCATTAGTAATATCGAATGGTTGTCATTAATCACCGAAACCGTACCTCATGGGGCCTAGATGCTTTCAATCTCCCCCTTTTTGGTGATTGATGACAACACAATAATTTGAAGCGCAGTAATAATGAATTTGATGATAATACTCAAGTATATATGCAATGAATACAGCATAGGACACATTAAGCTTGTAAAATGCAAAAGAAATTTGTGGTGCGAAAAGCTCAATTGATTAAAATCATAAGCAAATGAGACAAGTGAAAGAGTGCTTAATTAGAATTACAAAAGAGTACTCAAGCATGAATACAAAGGATAAGCACACACACACACTCCCTCTACACTCCCCCTGAGACTACCACTCCCCCTGACTCTTCTACATCTTCTCCCCCTTTGGCATCAAGACACCAAAAAGGGATCAGAACGCCTATAGACCCTGAGAGCTGGGCGCGAGGACGAACTGAGAACCGTCGCAGTCGTCGGAGCTGGTGTCGCCGGTCGTAGGAGCTGCCGGGGCGGCGGGAGCTGGAGGGTCCGCTGCCGGTGCTGGAGGAGAGGAAGCGGGTACTGGAGGAGCCGGTGGAGCTGGAGGAAGTGGAGCGCTCACCACGGACGCCGGCGTCTGCTGGAACAAGATCGTCGCCGGCAGTGGTGAGTGAATCGGTGCGCTAGATGCCAGAAGTGGTGACATACTGATTGACGGGATAGGAGTAGTAGGCACCTGAGCAACACCTGGAGCCAGTCCCAGTCCAGGCTGCTGTGGAGGAAGGGCGATCCCGGTCTGAGTGTAAAGGTTGGTGATCAACCCTAGGATCCCCGTCATGGCCTGCTGGGTCTGCTGCTGCTGGTCGAGGGTACGGCGGTGCATCTGATCTACCAGGTTGGTGAACCGGTCCGTATCCTCTCGCCTCTGACGGGCGATCTCCAGCTGGAGCTCCTGCTGCTGCCGCTGCAGCTGTGCCAGGTGAGCAGCCTGCTCTGCCCTGGCCTGTTCAGCAGGGAGCCTGTCCTGGCGCTGCTGCTCGATCATCTGCTGGAGGAGCGACGTCAGCTCAGACGGCTGCGTCACCTGCGCCTCGGACACAGGAGGTGGTGTCGGTGGCGGAGCAGCTGATCCTCCTGCCTCGGCGTCGTGCTGCCTCGGTGAAGGTGGAGGGGGAGGGAAGTACTCCTCGACACTGTCGTCGGTGTTGCTCTCAGACCAGATGTGCTGCAGGTCCTCCCCCTGAGCCTCAGCCTCAACAAGCCTCTCGTCCTCCCGCTCGAGGTCGGACCAGTCTTCCTCTGATAGACGGGCCCGAACCTGGCGCTCAACTGGACGACCAAGGCGACGGTCTCCAGGAGCAGAGGCACGATAGTGACTAAAGCGAGTCACACTCTCGTCAGCTAGCCGGGCTTGTGCTGTATGTCCCTCAGGCACCACCATAGAGCAAATGTAACTGATCCAGTGCCCATAGACCATCTGCCTCATCATGCCAATCCCATCCGTGATTACGTCTTCCATCTCACAGAGGAGTATGTCCACTATATCGAAATCCATCCCGTTCATTATGTAGAACAGGAGGGTCTGCTGCAGACTCGTGAACCCCTCCAAGTATCCTGACCTCGGCAGGAGCGTGCGGCGCAAGGCGAGGTGCACAATGCGCGCAGCTGGGGTCAGGAGAGCTGGAACTCTCGGCTGGTCTGGAGAGAACGAGGGGCCAAACAAAGAGCGGATCTCGTCCAGCTGTGGTGCTACCCCTCCAGTAAGTGGCCTCCTTGGTGGATCTGCCTGCCCATAGACCTTCTCGTGCACGCTGGTGTCGTGCAGGTCCAAACCAAGAATATGCCCCAAAGTCTGCCTCGAGAGGTGGTAGTGCTGACCACTGAACATGAAGGCAATCGACCTCCTGCCCTCTGAGATGTACAGGGTCGCGTAGAAGACACGGACCCACTCTTCCACATACGCACTTCTCTCATAATCCAGTAGCTCCACCAAACCTCTGTATCTCTCAAAGAAAGGACGGACCTCAGTCTCCGCTGCCACTGCAAGCTGCCTCCAGTCCAAGTGGTTGTGCTGAAAAAGCTTGTGCCCTCGGCGCTTGTAGGTCTCATAGAGAGAAGCCTGGGTGACAGTCCAGAAGCGACTGTCCACAAGAAGCTCTCGGGGCTGTGGGAACCACTCCTCAAGCAGTACACTCCATCTGAGCTTCCGGAGTTGCTTAGCCTTCATCTTCCGGTAGTCCACAAGACGGACTCCTTCACCGACCCGGACGGCCGTGTCCATCTCATTGATGGCCCTCTCAGCCTCCCTGTCCTCACGACGGTCGGCAGCCGTCGGTCTCGGACGAGGAGCAGCCTCGGTGTGACCTCCTCGAGTCCGGGCTGAGCGCCGGCGGACGAGAGGCTCAACCGGCTCCTCTTCGGCGTCGGAGTCGTCGATCACGGGAGGCTGCCTCGGACGAGCCTCGCGGATCCTCAGGGATCCCCCTCGGCCTCGCTCACGCTCCTCGGCGGCGCGAGCGGCCATTAGGGCCTGCTTCTCATCCTTCGAAAGTTTGCGCTTCTTCGCGGCGGGCTCCGCGATCGCCTTTCCCTTCCCTTTGCGGTCGCGACCCATCTTAGCAATGAGCGATCTCGAGCTCTAGAAGCAAGAAGATTGACGGGCCGGGAAACCTTAGCGAGGTGGAGATGATCGGAGATGGCGCACGTTGGTGGTGTGAGCGTGGAGCAGCTTTGGCGATGGAGAGAGGCGGCGGCGATGCTTGGGCGTGGTGGTGAGTGGCGGCGACGGTGCTTGGGCGCGGTGGTGCGAGTGGTGGCAGCCGGGGACGGCGGCGGCGGCGCCTGGGGGGGCGGCGGCGGCAGCGCTGCGAGCAGGGGACGGCGGCGGCGGCCGGCGGCGGCGCTGCAGGTGGCGGCGCGGTTGGCTGCGGCGAGGTGGGCGAGAGGCGGCGGTGAAAGCACGGGAGGGCGATGGCGTCGGGGAGAAAGAAAGAGGCGGCGGCGCGTGGGATTAAATAGTGGACCCCAAACCCTAGCCGAAAATTTAACACCGGATGGTCCGATGATAAGTGAAGTGCACATCGGTCGAATGCCACAGTAAGGGTATTCAAAAATTGCTGTTGACATCGGATGGACCGACGTTTAGGGTTTGGGTCATCGGTCGAATGGCACAGTAAGGGTGTTCAAAAGAGTGAAGTTGACACAGGATGGTCCGATGTTGGAGGAAGCGAACATCGGTTGAATTGACCACAGCTCCAGAAGAGTGAACATCGGATGGACCGATGTTTTTCGGAATGAACGCGTCGGATCATTTGAAATTCAGACAGAATTGAGCTTTGAAGATTTGAACACCTATTGGACCGATGAGGGATTGACATAGGCATCGGATAATCTGATGACAACAGAACGAAAACATCCCATATATGTCCTTTGACCAAACAAACAATCGAAGAGAAACACATGTCTTAGGACTTTTTTGGGCAACCCCTTACCCCTCAAGAAGCTAATATGCCAATAGCTTGGCTAGACCTTAACTCAAATGGAACACCAAGAAAAATGGAGGAAAATATCCAAATAAAATGTAAGGCCCATGCTTTGTGAGGTAGAGTATGAAGACTTCTATCTCTTTGAAGCATGATCCTCTAGGCATTAACGTACCTAACATTTTGTTCTTTCCACCTTATATGAGTTGAGATATTGCATTTCAAACAAGTCTCCTTCTCATGAGGTGGGTTCCCCTTTGTGACAATCTACCGTTATGCAATGCCAAACAAATTATAATGCAAGAGATTAAATGAGTGCAAGTTTATATGGCAGGGATCATGCAAGGCATAAAATAAATCTATCTTGCCAAGTTTGAACCTTCCAAAGGCTTCCTCAGGGAAAACTACTTCTAGCTTGCCCCTATCCTTTGGGAGTTAGACAAGACCTATATGATATGCATCCTTACATGAACATGGCAACTTACATGACGTTAGATGCATCTAGCACATTTAATTCACTTCTAAGTCTAGAAAAGGTTTTCTCATCAAGTGGTTTTGTGAAGATATCCGCCAATTGTTCTTCGGATCTAACACCTTGCAAAGAGATGTCTCCTTTAGCCTCATGATCACGCAAGAAGTGATGGCGAATATCAATGTGCTTAGTGCGGGAGTGTTGAACGGGGTTTCTAGCTATCTTAACCGCACTTTCATTGTCACAAAGGAGAGGCACACAACCAATTTTAATTCCAAAGTCCAAAAGGGTTTGCTTCATATATAGAATTTGGGCACAACATGCACCGGCCGCTATATACTCCGCCTCCGCGGTGGACAAAGCCACGGAATTTTGCTTTTTGCTCGACCAAGATACTAGGGAACACCCAAGTAAGTGGCACCCACCGGAAGTACTCTTGCGATCCACACGACATCCGGCAAAGTCCGAATCCGAGTATCCCAAGAGATGGAAACTAGCGTTCTTGGGGTACCACAAACCTACACTTGAGGTATGCTTGAGATACCGAAGTATCCTAAAGACCGCCTTCTTGTGCGATTCTTTAGGTGCCGCTTGAAAGCGAGCACACAAGCACACACTAAACATAATATCGGGCCTAGATGCGGTAAGATATAACAATGAGCCAATCATAGAACGATAATGAGATTGATCAATAGGTTTACCGTCCATGTCCGCGTCGAGATGGCAATTTGTCGCCATTGGAGTGCTTCTTGAGCTACAATCTCCCATCTCAAATTTCTTCAAGAGGTCCTTTGTGTACTTCTCTTGATAGATGAAGGTCCCCTCTTGAAGTTGCTTGATTTGGAATCCAAGGAAGGAGTTGAGCTCTCCAATCATTGACATCTCGAATTCCCTAGACATCATTTTGCCAAACTCATGGCTAAGAGCTTTGTTAGTTGAGCCAAAAATAATGTCATCAACGTAAATTTGACAAAGAAATAAATCTCCGTTGATGTCCTTGGTGAAGAGTGTAGTATCCACCCTCCCGATCTTGAATCCTTGCATGACTAGGAAATTCCTTAGTCGTTCATACCACGCCCTAGGTGCTTGCTTGAGCCCGTAGAGCGCCTTGTGTAACCTATACACATGGTTAGGATTCCTCGGATCTTCAAACCCGGGAGGTTTCTCAACATAAACAAGTTCGTTAATATAGCCATTGAGAAAGGCACTTTTAACATCCATTTGATAAAGCATTATATTGTGATGTGAAGCAAAGGCAAGGAGTATGCGAATAGCCTCTAACCGAGCGACCGGAGTGAATGTTTCTCCAAAGTCTAGTCCTTCAACTTGTGAAAAACCCTTGGCCACAAGTCTTGCCTTGTTGCGGACCACGACGCCATTCTCGTCTTGCTTGTTCCGGTATACCCACTTCGTACCGATGACGTTCTTGTCCTTGGGTCGCTCCTCCAACACCCAAACTTCATTGCGGGTGAAGTTGTTGAGTTCTTCTTGCATGGCCATCACCCAATTTGGATCTTGGTGTGCTTCCTCTATATGAGTGGGTTCTACACACGAAACAAAAGAGTAGTGCTCACAAAATGAGGCGACATGGCGGGAACGAGTACTTACGCCCCTTGAAGGACTTCCAATGATTTGGTCCATTGGATGCGCCTTGGAGATGCGTCCATGCCTCATAAGTGGTTGTGAGGCACTTGGCGGTTGTGAAGCTTGTTGTTCCTCTTGTGGTTGGACTTGATCATGGACTTCTTCTTGTTGTTGGTGTTGTGTGGCTTGTGAATCTTGCATTGGCAATGGATCATCTTTCTCTTCTTCTTCTACTTGAGGCGCCATGGGGGTGTTGTTGTTGGAACTTGAAGCTCCCCCTTGATCATGGCCCTCTTCAACTTCCGGCTTGATGTCTCCAATGGTCATGTTTTTCATGGCTTCTCGTATAGGCTCATCATCTATTTCATCATGACCAAAACTCTCCTCTTGGGAGCCATTAGTCTCATCAAACCCAACATCACAACTTTCTTCAACTAGACCGGAGGTTTGGTTGAATACTCGATATGCTTTTGAGTTTGATGCATAACATAGAAAAATACCAACATCACATCTTCTTTCAAACTTACCGAGCCTTTTCTTGCGGTAGATGTAGCATTTGCACCCAAAGACTCTAAAGTAGGAGATGTTGGGCTTTCTCCCAATGAGGAGCTCATATGGGGTCTTTTGGAGTAGTCGGTGAAGATAGACCCTATTTGCGGCATGGCACGCCGTGTTGATTGCTTCGGCCCAAAACTTCTCCGACGTGCCATAGTCATCAAGCATTGCTCTTGCAAGGGTGATAAGGGTCTTGTTCTTCCTTTCAACGACACCGTTTTGTTGGGGGGTGTATGTGGCCGAAAACTCATGCTTCACGCCTTCATGATCACACCACTCCCCAATGTTGTAGTTCTTGAACTCGGTGCCGTTGTCACTCCGGACTTTGATGATGGGAAGTTGAAATTCCCTTTGAGCACGTTTGGCAAAGGTCTTGAAAACTTCCGGAGTTTCACCCTTGTCACCTAAAAACAAAGTCCAAGCATATCGAGAATAATCGTCAACGATAACAAGACAATAGAAGTTACCACCAAGACTTTGATATGTGGATGGTCCGAAGAGGTCCATGTGGAGTAGTTCAAGCGGCTTGGAGGTTGACACCATTGTCTTCATTGGGTGGTGTGAAGCAACTTGCTTCCCGGCTTGACAAGAACTACAAAGCTTGTTCTTCTCAAACGTGACATCCTTCATGCCGGTCACCATCCCAAGCTTGAATGACTTCTTAAGCTTGCTCATCCCAATGTGAGCAATGCGTCGATGCCATAGCCAACCCAAGCTTGTCTTAGTGAAAAGACAAGTGGTCAAGCTAGCATCCTTGTTGGAGAAGTCCACCAAGTAAAGATGTCCATGCCGAAATCCTTTGAAGATTAGTTCTTTGCTTGATTCACTAGTTACTACAACACCATTCTTATCAAAGGTGCACGTTAGTCCAAGATCACATAGTTGTGCAATAGAAAGTAGATTGAAACTAAGTGACTTAACATATAGTACATTAGAAATGGACAAATCATGCGAAATAGCAATTTTACCTAAACCAATTACCTTCCCCTTTGAGTTGTCACCAAAGGTGACTTGTTCATGATTATCGGGGTTCTCTATGGTGGTGAACATACCATCATTGCCGGTCATATGTTGAGTACACCCGCTATCAAGTACCCAATGTTTTCCTCCGGCTTTGTAGTTCACCTACACACATGAAGTTAGTTTTTGAGTTTAGGCACCCAAGCTAACTTAGGTCCTTGTATGTGTGATACAAGTGATTTTGGGACCCAAAGTTGCTTGGGGAGCTTCCCCTTCATGCCCTTAATATCTTTGCCGATGAACCTTGCCTTCACCTTGCCACCTACTTTGCTTAAGAGATAGTGATAATCATGGAAAGTAGATTTGTAGTTAGGAGGCAATTTGGGAGAAGGACGGTTGGGAAGAGGACACTCCCTCGTGTGGTGTCCGGTGACCTCACAATGTTGGCAATAGGATCCAACTTCTTTGATGAAGCTCGTCCTAAGCTCCGGTGAGGGCACCTTTCCTTTGTTGAGCACCGGGAAGGATCCAAGTCCTCTCTTGTTGAAGCCTTTGGCTTGTTGGTAGAGGATTTCCTTGTGCTTGTCCTCCCCCTTGGAAAGTCTCACCACACTAGTGCGGAGACTTTCAATTTCATCCATCAATTCCTTCTCCCTAAGGCTTGCTTTCAAAGGCAAAGACTTATCCAAAGTATTAGTGGCATGTGAAATAGTTGATACTTTGCCATCAAGGGTTTCCTTTTTCATGTTTTTCATTTTTAGTTCAATTGCCTCATAAGCAAGGTTAAGCACTTCATGTTTTTGAACCAAGTCATTGTGCTTTCCCAAGAGTGCTTGGTTTGCTAAGTCAAGCTCATGATGATCAAGCTTGATTTGAGCATTTTCCTCCTCGATTTGCTTGACATGTGTTTTGAGCGTGTCATGCTCTTTAAGTATGGTTACATACTTGTCATGCAAATCGAGCTTCGCACTCTCAAGTTTAGCACAAGCTTGTTCAAGTGCTTTAATCTTGCTCTTTTCCCTTTTTATGATGACATGGTATTCATTAATCATAGATGCTAGTTCATCGGGGGAGAGCTCATCATCATCATCGCTAGAATCGTCACATACCTTAGTGTTACCTTTAGCCATGAGGCACATAGGAGGTGGACGAAGAGGTGAGTTGTCCTTGTCGACGATGGCAAGGCCCGCCAAGTTTTCTTCATCTTCACTCTCTTCATCGCTTGACTCTTCATCCGTGATCCACTCATTTGCCTCGCACATGAAGACTTTTTGAGGCCCTCTTCTCTTCTTTGGAAAGAGCTTGGTCTTCTTGCCCTTGTCAAATTTCTTCTTTCCAAAGGAGCGCTTGGGTTTGACCTCTTCTTCATCTTCATCACTTTCTTCTAGCTTTCTATGCTTTCCTTTGTGGTTGTCCTTCCTCTTGTCGGGTCTTGGACAATCATATGAAATATGGCCTTGATCACCACAATTGTAGCATGTCTTGTTTTCATCTTTTCTTGGGAGGAAGGCTTTCTTCTTTGGATCAAAGGAGTATCCCTTCTTTGCGATTTTGGAGTTTAGACGTGAGAATTTTCTCATCATCAACGCAAGCTCATCATCGTCATCTTCACTTGTTGCTTGCTCTTCTTCGCTTGAGCTAGGCTCAACCACTTTCTTTTTCTTGGGAGTTGTCTTCTTGGTTGAAGCCTTGAGAGCAATAGTTTTTGACGATGACTCCTCCATCATTCCAAGTACGCTCATCTCATGAGCATGAATTTCTCCAATGAGCTCCGAGACTTCAATGTTGTCAAGTGATTCCTTTTGGAGCATTGAGTTGATAATGTTGTACTTGGGCTTAGGTAGAAGCATGAGGATCTTGCGGTTGATAAGTCCCTTACCAAGAGAAGCAATGTCAAGTGCGTTAATCTCCTCAATGAGCACATTTAAGCGAGAAAACATTTGGTTAACATTTTCATGAGGAAGCATTTTGAATTCATCATACTTGGATTTTAGCAAGTGATATTTGAGTTCTTTAACACGAGATGAGCCCTCATGAATTTCAAATAGACATGCCCAAATTTCACAAGCTTTCTCTTTACTAGCAATTCTAGCAAAAACGTCTTGACTTATGCATTCATAGATGGCATTTCTAGCCTTAGCATCCCATTTAATTTGATCACCAATATAAGTATGATCTCCAAATCCCGCATGGGTCGCTTCCCAAACTTCGGGAGCAATAGCCTCTAGGTAGGCACGCATGCGTGCTTTCCAATAGGCAAAGTTCTTGCCCTCGAAGGTAGGAACCGAACCCCCATTCTTGGCCATTTAAGCTCTCTAGCGGTGAAGCTAGAATGATCCAATGAGCAACCTTGCTCTGATACCAATTGTAAGGATCGAAATGCCCAAGAGGGGGGGTGAATTGGGCTTTCTTTCAAATTTTAAAACGATTAAGAACTAACAACCTCAAGCCCAATTCCCTATGCAATTAAACTATGCAATCAATGTAAATTAAAGTTGCGGAATGAAGATTGCATAAGAGTAAAAGGGAGAGGGATGCAAACGCTCAAGGGACACAGAGTTTATCCCGTGGTTCAGTAAGATCACAAGGATCTTCCTACATCCACGTTGTGGCACCCACCGAAGGGTTTTGCCACTCCCAAGTCACCGAGACAAGGGGGTTCTTCACTATTCTTCTCCGTTCGCCAACCTCGGCAAGGTGGAGCTCAAGCCTTGTACACTTTGGGATCCTCCGGGCTTCCACAATCTTCTTGGCAAGCTCCGGAAGTTGCACACACCAAGGGACACTCCCTTATGGCTCTCACTACACTAGAGACTCCAATCACCAAGAATGGAGGCACCCAAGCACTATCTCTAGCTAGTTCTAGCCTATCTCTTGGTGTACAAATGATGAACAAATGATGTGAAAGTGGTAGCTCTATTGCTTGAATGCTCTAGGATGTGTAGAGTATGTCTGGGCTTCAAGTCTTGTCGATTTGACAGGTTGAAGGGGTATAAATAGCCAGCCTCCACGAGATAGCCGTTGGAAAAGTAGGCTGACATCACTTCTCTGCGAACACCGGATGATCCGATGTCTCCCCTTCAGTTATCATCGGTCAAAGCCAAATTAGCTGATGTCACTGTGTCAGATATGACCGTTGTTAGACCGATGTTGATCTGTCTTTTCATCGGATGATCCGGTGGCTCTTCCTCCAGAATTTTGCTTGATCTTGAGGCTCACTAGAGTGATCGACCGATGTATGTAAGTCTGTACATCGGATGATCCGGTGCTTCACTTGGTCCAATGGTATTGCAATCTGTGATGATGGACCGATGTCACTGAGCCACTCACATCGGATGATCCGGTGAGTGCATTTTTCTGAGGTCTTCTTCTTCAGTTGAACCAACTCGACCGATGTGTGTCAACTCAAAGACCATCGGATGATCCGGTGTGTTCAACTTGTTGACTTCGAGTTGTTTTGAGTTGTTCTTTTGGAATTTGAACTTGTGACCTCTTTGACACTTGTTTGAAATGTTGTTTTGATTGTCTTCAAGCATTGAGTGATATCAAGTTAGAGCTTTCACTTCTTGTCTTCATATGATTTGATTTGATCTCATTTGTTGATTTTATATGGGTCTCCAATGTAATTTTGATTTCATTTGATTGAGTGTTATTGAGACCTTGCATTCACAAATTCATTAGTAATATCGAATGGTTGTCATTAATCACCGAAACCGTACCTCATGGGGCCTAGATGCTTTCAAAGGTCCTAACCTAGGGGCTGAAACCCAAGCGACGGATGTAGGACATTAGGTTGGCCTAACCTTGTTGCAGCATGGCTTTGACATATGAGGGTTGAGTGTCAATTTTGGGTTGCCTTCCATGGATTCCATGAGTGTGGTCGAGGAGAGTGTTGTCGATGTTGGTCATCCACACCTCAAGGTTTTCATAGGTCTGATTTACCTTGTTATTCCTTAGCTAAGGTAGTGATAACCTTTCGCACAAAGGTATGACGTGCACTCAACATGTGTTGAGTGTGTTCCGTCATTCTTTGACTAAGGTGTATCATACCTTCTTTCCATAAAGGAATAATTGTAGCCTTCATGCATTGAGTGTGATCTGTCATTCCTTAGCTAGGGTAATGATAATCTTTTGCCACAAAGGAGTGACATGTACCCAACATGTGCTGAGTATGATCCAGTTATTCTTTGGCTAAGGTACAACATACCTATTACTACAAACGGATGATGTGCGCTCAACATGGGTTGAGTGTGATCCATTGTTCCTAGCTAAGGTATACCTTCTAGCCACATAGGAACAACTTGCACCAAATATACATTGGATGTGATCCTTGTCATTCCTTGGTTAAGGTACATCATACCTTTTAGCCACTAAGGAATAACCTACACCCAATTATGGTGGCGGTTCCCTTAAGCTTGAATGAGTGCTTAGAATAGCTGAGAGCATCATGCTCACACATATTTGTTGCAGCCCATTGGTTGCTCACAGAGGATTTCCATGTCAAATCTCTGGCCTCGTATAGTTATGGTTGACCTTTGGGCTTAATTTCAGATAGGTGTTAACCATCCTAATTTACTGCATGGCCAAGAGATGTTGAAATGGAACCCTCTTAGGTTTTCCAACAATCTAATCTTTGAATGCCTACATAGTTATTTTATTCCTGCAAACTTCCTCTCTATGATAGAGAGGGATGGTTAGCTCCCGATACTTGTACAAATGAATTTTCGGTTTCGGTAACCAAATCTTCATTTGTACACACGGGGAAGAACAAGACCAAAGATGCATTGGGTCCAATTTCTATTGTATTCATGATCAATGTATGAATCATTGCTAGGAGTGGGGCTTTATGGATATATCAAGTTGAACATTTTCTGAAGCTCCTACCCATAGCAATGCAAGAGATATAAATACACTATATGGATCCCTTCATCCTTTGAAATTCCTAACTATCATATTTTTTATAGAGCAAATATTTATCATGTGGTTCATGGCAAGCAAGATTCTCAATTTTATCCCTCTGAACATTTTTAATTTCTTGCCTAGGAATTTGAAATTTAGTGATCCATGCATGAATGAGTTTTAAATTAAAATTATGGACGTCGCTGTTCCTAGGTTGCTACATACCAATTCAACCATTAAGTCATTCCATAAGCATTACCTAGGCAGAAAATGTCTAAGTCAATTTTAGCAACACTTATGATATTCTAGGTACTTATTTAAATTTATTCCCAAGTATGGTGACATTCCTTTTTGAAGAATCAAAAAGAGTAATGCCAGCACTTACTCTCGCGAGGATGCATAAGGGTTGAATGATGAGAAGGTGTAAACCTTCCTTACCAATGTAAGCAAAAATAATTCAATCCTGATGCAATTCAAACGACGGAAAATTTTAAACATGTACCTCAATTTGAAGAGCAGACTTGGTTGAAGGTCGTTGTGTGAGAAATTCACGACCATGGACTTCGGTGTAGCCTTCATGTTCAATGTCTCCTGCCATGTTGAGGTTGGAGTTGAATGAGCTTCATCTTGGTCCTCCATTGGACCACCGTCTTGAGCATTCCTCCACCATGAACTCAAAATGCGATCGATGGAGGGATATGCGTTTTATGGGGCCTTCCAACCTCTTTGCAAATTTTGTCTTGGCTGCACTAAAATTAAGAACAAACAAAACAACTTGAAAATGGGTTATGTTAGCTCAAAAGCATGGTGTACCCTTTGTCAAATTGTTTTGCCCAACTTGAAAAAACTTGCAAATGCAATGAATATTTAAGGGAAATATTTTTGGTTTGAATGAGGAAGATGAATTCAAGTGGTTACGGCCAAGGTTCATATCCAAATAAATTTATTTCCTAATTCAAATTTTAGTTTTATGAAGGTCAGAAATTTTACTTTCCAACATGCAAAAGTGTAAATTCAAACATGCTAAATGCAAATGCAAAGATTGTTGGGAAATTCAACAATGCAGTTGGGGAAGTAAATATGAGATAACTACCAATTAACCTATTGTCAAGGACTCACCGAACTTTTGAAGTCCGATGAGTGGGACTTACCTCCATCCAGTTTGGTTTGATGATTTGTTGTCCAATACCGGAGTTGAAGACGTGGACAACCTATCTTGATTGACATGCCAAATCTCCTTTAGCATGTGATTTTGACAAGGTGGGCACATGGTGGCCCTAGCCTCCCCGTCATCTTGATGAAGACTTGTTGATGTAGTGACGGCTTTTCCCTCTTGAAGATACTCTCTTATAAGCATTGTGAGGCTTGTCCTTCTTTAGGGATGTTACTTTGACCTTCTTGATGTTCTTTTGAGTTAACCCATACGTTGATCATGGATCAAAAGCTTCCTTGGGCATGGTGGCATGTGGATTCCACAATCAAACAAGAAACGCTTCATCCACAATGTCACTTGCCCTAGATTGCATGGGCTTGGTTGAAGGGTAGCAATCCCAACAAGTGATTGTGGGATATCTTGGATCTTTGAATTCTCTTTAAGTTTCTTGTCCTTGGCAAAAAATCTTCATGTAAATATTGTCTTGATTTCTTGTTTGGCCATGGACAAGATACTTCAAGGTAGGCTAGTTAAACTTAAATCCCTTGAAATCCTCATAGCGTCCTTGATTACAAGGGTGATATTGATTCCACCCTTGACCTCATTGTGAATGGTAGCCATTGGAGTTGTTGTTTGGAAGGAAGAATCTTCATGGGTCTTAGGGAAATGATTCCCCATGTGGCCCATGTTGACATGGTTTTCACAAATCATGTGAATATCCATGACTTGGATAATTCCAAACGTTTCATCAATGGCTCGATCTTCATGATACTTCAGTGGGAGGTGTAGTTCCATAGCTATCATGTCCACCTTGCTAAGTGGTGTGCATGCCAAGCTAAGGAACTAGAGCATTCTTCAATCCACCCCTTGAGTAGAGACCATATTCTCATCCATGATGAATGAGAATAGGACTCCTTCAGCTCCAGCACAAATGTAGTCATGGATTGGTGGACCAACCATGACATGAATGTTGGATGAGGAGCCAACCATCCAACCTATGGTAGAGGCAAACTAAGAAGAACTCTTGGAGCCTCCCCCAAACTTGGGAATGGATGCCTTTGGCTCCTACTGGAACCTAAAATTCCTTCGCAAGAGTCAATGGTGTTTCCTAGCGAACATTTGTTGAGGTACGCTATGAATCGTCTTGCAGTCGAGCACTAGCATCCTCGTTGGCCATCCCATGAAAGGGGTTAGCCAACACTACCCTGTTTTCACCACAAAAGGAGAAAACAGACACTGGTAATCTTGTCTAATAACTATTAGTACCTATAGCTTAATCATAAGTGATAGCTATCCTTCACTTCCTTTGCCTTCCCTGGCAACGGCGCTAGAAATGCTTGTTGATGTTTGTTACATCACAGTTCATCTCTGAACGGAAACTATCGTGTAGCATTTCACCCAACAGTATTCCCAATGGTATCATATTTACCCCAAAGAAAGGCAATGGAGTAAAGTAAACACTACTCTTATGATCAAGCTATGGGATACTAATCAATTATCAAGACAGGGGTAAGTTGATAATAGGGATAGTGTGACACACGCCTAAGCAATCTACTCTAAGGGTAAGGTTGTCCTAGCGAGAGTTAGACTACGAGATGGAGCTACTCCTACTATGCTCTAATTACTCATATACATAGCCTAATGAAGTACACATGACTATGCTAATGGTGAATACTTGGGCTTAGTGATCCAACATATCGGGCACGGGTTTACCCCTAGCGATACTAGGCGACTTCCACCAAGAGCCTATGGCATAGCCGAACGTGGAGGATTACAAAGGACAGATAGAGCTATCACCACCTATTGTCTACCTCTTTAATCCGTGGGTCTATGAGACATCCAACGTTACTCGCTATCCTAGCACCATGCTAGCATACTAAGTAAATACCTTAAGAATCATGGCATCCTAAGGCAATGACTAACCTAAAAATCATTGAACCAATGTTGGATCCAAGCATTAACATATTCATATTAACATAATCATATTATTATGTATGATGTTTATGATAGCATGATAATGGCATTATGTCTAGATCATAACAACATCTACACCTAACACATACATGGACTCCACAATCAAACAAGAAACACTTTGCCGAAGTATATGAATGAAGAGAGACTAATAATGCTATCATTATAAAGCACAAAGTCACAAATACAAGAGAAGATACATGAGCCATACCTTTACCAATTTGGACTTGGGACTAGAGGCTCCTCTCTACAACCTAACCTCCAATAAGGACTTGGAGAACTAATGTATACAAGAGAGTGAATACTCAAGTGGTGTGTATTGAATTGAGGGGTGATGGGTTCTATTTATATGTTGGAGAAGAATCGGTTCCCACCACCAAAAGTTCGCAAATCAGTCACCACTAACTTCTTTAAGCCGGGAGGAGCCAACAGGTGGATGTTGTGTAAGACCTATGTGTGCTGAATACATTGGCTTGTAGTGAATACACTTGGCTTTGATGATAAAAGTTTTTAATATCATCAAAACACCTTTTTATCAAGGTCCGACTCTAGCTCCGAGCTACAGCAAGGTCCGACGATAGGTCCGGCTTGGTTTGGGTAGCTCCGGTTACGTTTGATGCTAGGTCCGACTTCTTAGTAAGGTCCGACCAGCTTTGGTTAGCTCCGGTGAGCTTTATCTTTAGCTCCGGCATATATTTGATAGCTCCGGCATATTTTCGTTAGCTCCGGGATGCTAAGCTTCGACGTACTTTGTCTAGCTCCGGGTTTTGGGTTGACTAGTTCCGACTAGTTTTGATAAGCTCCGGATCCAGGATCTACTAGTTTTGGTAAGCTCCGGCGCTAGGTTCTACTAGCTCTTGTTAGCTCCGGCTCAAGCTCCGGGTTGCTCTGGCAAGGTCCGGAACTTGACCGCAGTACTTCTGCTTTGCATTTGCAATGTCTTGTATTTGCTTTACTTGATTGGAAAGATTGCTTACTTTTCATTTGCTAAGTTTTTGGTGCGTTTTGGATGATACGGTTGATATCGTTTCTACTGTGGTTTTGCAACATGCTTATGTGAGGTTCTCACGTAAGGTGTTGTGTTCGGAACTAACGTGAGTCAAGTCGAGGACTTGGGCTCGTATAGATTGGTTGTTTATTCATGTGCAGGTGTTGCTTGAGTTCAATTCATGGCTGGTGACGAGATCCATTGGACTAGTCTCAGGAGGAGATGAGGTTCCAACAACCAAGTTCAGGAGGAACTGTGGTTGAGCGGGTCAGGAGGTCGCGCAGGATGATTGAATCAAGGACAGTGCATATGAAGGTCGAAGGAAGGTGTTCGCATGTATGAATGAGGTGCATGACGTGGCAATATGCTTCTAGAGACGGATTATGGAAGGAAGATCTGATCGGAAGGATCAGATCGTATCGGTTGAAGACTTAGGCTGCTAGCTGAGTCGGTTATGGCTCGGTATGGAAATATCGAGTTGGTTATGTTAGGATTTCGTGTGTGTCACAAATTTGAGTTGTTTAGGAATGTGGGATACGCTCCTAAGATGTTTGGAAGTCTTAAGATTGCTTCTATCTGCGTATAGAAGAATCTTGAGCAGTTATGGAAAGTTAGGATTCGTGATCTGAGTGGGATTGGAGTCCTAGTTTTATTGGGTTGGCCTAAGGGCTGGTTATATAAGCAAGGGAAGGCCAAAGCTCGACAGGCACGACTTTGGGGCTGTTCCTCTTGTGTTCTATTGAATAAAATTCATAGTTTGAAGTAACTTTTGTGCCTTGTTCGTCCGACTTGTTCCAGACAAGTTTTACTCGTCGAGTTTCTGGACAGCACTACCTTTTGTGGGTGGTTTTATCATAACTCAAGTTTTTCTGATCCAATTGACGTGATTCTTTTTGGTTTGTCTTTAAAACTTGATTGTCTATCATCTGTCAAAATTTCACGGTCATTGGATTTGTGGTTTTTGATCTACACGAGTTTCTTTGCAGCACTCCAGAAACTGTTTTTCTCGGGTAGGTCAGATTGACCAGTGTTTGATCTTTTGATCATAACTTGAGTTGTTCTCGACGGATTTAAGTAATTCTTTTTGTGTTGTCTTCGTGACTTGATTCTCTCTGATATATATCACTTTTTCACGGTGAAAAACGTTTAGATTAGTCTCATACACGATTTCTTTAACAGATCATTTTTCTACTGAAGGGATTAGGGTTTTATTGTTTCCGCTGCGTAAGATTTTTAAATCTACCATTCACCCCCCCTCTGGTAGCTTTTCACGTGCTCTTCGATCCTACAATTGGTATTAGAGCCACGGTTCTCTAATCTTTGTGATTTGCACGTGTTTTTGACTAATCATCATGGAGAAGTACTCCGTCAAACCTTGTGTGTTTGCTGGTATTGATTTTCAGGTTTGGAAGGCACGCATGGAGGCTTTTATCCAGGCACAAGGCTTTGCAATATGGGAGAAGGTGTATAAGCCTTATGAAGTGCCACCCAATGAACAAGTCACGGCCACGAACCTCCGGGACGTCGACAACAACAACAAAGCCCGAAACTTGATCATCCAAGGACTCACTCAAAGCGACTTTGATCGTGTCGCGCACCTCCGGTCAGCATACGACGTTTGGAGAGCTCTCTGTGATTATCATGAAAGCTCCAACACAATCAAGGAGGTAAAACAAGATATGTTCAAGAAAGAATATATGCGTTTTGAGATGCAACCAGGTGAGTCGATCGATGACCTCTTTGCTCGTTTCAATAAAATTCTCAGCAACTTACGTAGTGTCAATGTAAATTTTTCTGATGCTGAGAATGCTAGACGACTTCTTAGTGCATTAGACATGACAATTTGGGAGATGAAAGTAACATCTATTTGTGAATCAACTGTCATGAGTTCTCTTACATTAGATGTACTTTATTCTAAACTAAAAACTCATGAAATTGACATCCTAGCACGTAAGAACCCAAACAAGTCTATTGCATTTGTCTCACAACGTGATATGACTAGCTCCGGCCAATCATCATCCTGCAATACTCTTGCCTTGTTGTCCTCACTAACCCTGGAGCAGATCGAAGAAATTCCAGAAGAGGAGTTGGCACTCATCTCTACTAGATTCTCAAAAGCATTGCAAAATGTGAGAACTAGAAGGAGAGGAAGCTCCGGACCTCAACGCTGTTTTGAATGTGGTAAAACAGGACACTTTCGTACAGAATGCCCTAACCTTTCAGGTCCGACCACCCGGGAAGAAAAACAAAGCAAGATCCGGACCTCCTCTGGAAATTCCAACAAGAAGAAGAAAGGTACCATAGGACGCAAGATGATCAACAGCTTCATCACCGCGCTTCAAGAGCTCAGTTCAAGTGATGTAGACTTTGAAAGTGATGAAGATAATGATGATCTGGCCAACTTATGCTTCATGGCGGGCAAAGCAAGATCAAGATCAAGTCAGGAGGAAGCAGAACACAACAGTGACGATGATGAGGTATGTTCTACCTGCAATGAAATGTGTGATGCTATTTCTCGTGCAACTATTATTGTCAAGAAAAAGGACAAAAAAGCTTAGGGATAGTGCTGCTAAAATTGAATCACTAGAATCTGAAATTAACCGTTTAAAAACTTTGATTCCTAGTGATGATGCATGTCCCTCGTGTGACTTAATCTATGAACAATTGTCCACATAAAGAAGTGCACACTCCTCCACTCTAGATAAACTTGATGAAGAAATTAAAAATAACAAAGAGCTTGCTGCACTTAATGATAAAAACTTGAAAGATGCTAGCTGTTCTACAATTGACTTGCATTGTTCTGCATGTGAAAATCTTGATAAGAAACTGCAAGATGCTATGAATGAAATTTCTATGTTGAACAATGCTTTACGTTCTCATGAAGTTAAATTTTGTTCCAATTGCAAACTAAAAGGAAAAACTTCATGTGAAAACTGCCTAGACTTGTCCAAGAAACTTGATGACATGAATAGGACACTAGGTCGGTTTTGTAATGGGCATAAGAATCTAAACTTGCTGCTGAATTCTTCCAAGTCTAGCAAAGATAAAACTGGTTTAGGTTTTGATTCTCATGTTCATGCTAAGGCACATCCACCTAAAATTGTAAGGTCATTAGGAAGTGGTTTGATTCAAACAGTTCCTAAACAAAAAGAAGTGGTTTTCAAATCTGCAGGAGTGTTGCCTCATTCGGTTTCAAATAAAAATATTGCTTGCTCATCTAGACATGAACACAAAGTTAAATTTCATTGTACCTTCTGTGGTAGAGATGGTCATGTCATAGATTTTTGTTATGGACTAGCTAAACAACAGAAAAAGGAAAGAAAAATTGCTAGATCTTATAACTTTCATGCAATTAGAAAAACACAACCTGCTTTAGTGAGTCAGAAATTTGAGAAGGTAGCTTCCAGACCTTCTGGTAAGAAATCTGCAAAAGCAGCTCCGATAGTTCCGATAGCTCCAAGAGCTACCGGATCTTCTGTTGTTCCCTCTGGAGCTTCAGTTTTTGCCTCCGAACCTTCTGCTTTTACCTCCGGAGCTACCGGTTTTCACTCTAAACAAGTAACAACTTCTAAATCAACTGTTAAGAACAGAAAACCTCAATCTTTGACTCATAAACCTGCTGTTTTATCTCAGCATTCGCGTGTTTTTCCTGGTGCACGTCGCGTGACTCAGTACTGGATTCCTAAATGCCTTTTGACTAACCCGGTATTGAGTCATCGGCGTATTGTGCTTCTATGTAGGTTACACGCTTGAGGAAGGAGAATATTTGGATTGTGGATTCAGGTTGCTCACGCCACATGACCGGTAACAAAGATTGGTTCTCCTCCCTCACCTTTGTGTCACGTGTAGAGAATGTTACTTTTGCCGATAATTCTTCAACTCCTATAACTGCTAAGGGTTCGGTTAGAGTAAATGATCACTACACTTTGAAGGATGTGGGACTTGTCAAAAATTTGAAATATAACTTGCTTTCTGTTTCACAATTGCTAGATGAAAATCTAGAAATTACTTTCAATAAAAACTGCTGCAAAGTTGTAGATTCAAATAGTGAGCTTATTTTTAACATGTCTCGGTTTGGAAGAGTTTTTAAAGCTGATTTTGATATGTCTTCTTCTAAGCATAGGTGTCTAGTTGCTAATGATTCAAAGGACTTATATTTTTGGCATCGTAGACTTGGTCACGTAGGCTTTGATCACCTAACGCGTGTTAGTGCTCTTGATCGCATACGTGGGCTGCCTAAGCTTAAAGGGGACAAAGAAATTGTGTGCTCTTCTTGTAGACATGCTAAGATGGTTGCAGGTTCACATACTCCTCTCACAATGATCATGACAATTGAACCATGTCAACTTTTGCATCTTGACACCGTAGGACCTTCACGTGTTCAATCCTTCGGAGGTAAATGGTATGCTCTTGTTATTGTTGATGATTATTCTAGATATTCTTGGGTGTATTTTATGGCGTCTAAGAATGAAGTATTTAGTCACTTTAGAACTTTATTTCTTAGATTATCAATTGATCACCCAGGATCATTAAAAGCAATTAGAAGTGATAATGGAACTGAATTTAAAAATCAATTCTTTGATCACTTTTGTGCTGAAAATAGAATAGATCATCAATTTTCTTCACCATATGTACCTCAACAAAACGGTGTTGTAGAAAGAAAGAACAGAACCCTAGTTGAGATGGCTAGGACTATGCTTGATGAATATCAAACCCCTAGGAAATTTTGGGCTGATGCGTTAGCAACCGCTTGTTATGTCTCAAATCGTGTTTTCTTGCGTGCTAAGCTAGGTAAAACACCATATGAGCTCCGGTTTGGACATAGGCCTAGTGTTACACACTTTCGGGTCTTTGGTTGCAAATGCTTTGTTAAGAAACATGGTAATCTTGATAAATTTGAACCTAGATCCAATGATGGCATGTTTCTTGGTTATCCATCTCATACTAGAGGCTACCGTGTGCTTTTACTTGACACTAACAAAATTGTGGAGACTTGTGAAGTGTCTTTTGATGAAGCTAGCCCAGGTACTAGCTCCAGTGTTGCCGGACCAGATTCATATTCTCAGGGGGGGGGGGGGTATTTTCGAAGATGAAGAAGAGCCGGTGATACTGCCTGGTAGTTCCGATGTTGACACGTGTCCAGCTCCGGACATTGAACAAGCTCCGGCTGTCACCTCTGCTGGTCCTGATCGTCCACAAATCACAAGCTCATCAATCTACAATGAACCTAATGAAAAAGAAGCTTGTGAGACATCTGTTCCCCTACGTTTTTACAAAGATCATCCCCCACAACAGATGATTGGAAGCTTGCATGAACGAGTCACACGGTCTAGGTTTTGCGATCCAAACTCTCATGCTCATTCTGCTTTTGTTGCTTCTTTTGAACCCAAAGATATATCACACGCACTCACTAATGAATCTTGGATTATTGCCATGCAAGAAGAGTTAGAAAATTTTGAAAGAAATAATGTTTGGAAACTGGTACCTCCACCTCAAGGCCACACTTTAATTGGAACTAAATGGGTATATAAAAATAAACAAAGTGAGGATGGGGTTGTGATTAGGAATAAGGCTAGGTTGGTTGCTCAAGGTTTCACTCAAGTTGAAGGTCTAGATTTTGATGAAACTTTTGCTCCTGTCGCTAGATTAGAAGCCATAAGAATTTTGTTAGCTTTCGCAGCATCTAAAGGTTTTAAGCTATATCAAATGGATGTTAAAACTGCTTTTCTTAATGGCTACATAGATGAGGAGGTTTATGTCAAACAACCACCAGGTTTTGAAAATCCAGATTTTCCTAATCATGTTTACAAACTGTCCAAAGCCTTATATGGTCTCAAACAAGCCCCTAGAGCATGGTATGATAGGTTAAAAACATTCTTACTTGAAAAGGGGTTTACAATGGGAAAGGCTGATAAAACTCTTTTTGTGCTTAAACATGGCAATGACTCATTATTCGTTCAAGTGTATGTGGATGATATTATATTTGGTTGTGCTTCTCATGATCTTGTGTCCAAGTTTTCAGCAATGATGAGTTCCGAATTTGAAATGAGTATGATGGGTGAACTCACTTACTTTTTGGGGCTGCAAATCAAGCAAACCAAGGAGGGTACCTTTGTGCATGAAACAAAGTATACCAAAGATCTCCTAAGGCGCTTCAACATGGACAAAAGCAAGCCTCTTGGGACACCAATGGGAACAGCAACAACACTTGAACTTGATGAAGATGGTGAATCCGTGGATCAAAAAGATTATAGAAGTATGATCGGATCACTTTTGTACCTTACGGCATCAAGACCGGACATACAATTCAGCGTATGTCTTTGTGCACGGTTTCAAGCTTCCCCACGTGTTTCACATCGTCAAGCCGTCAAAAGGATTCTCAGGTACTTACATGGAACTCAAGAATTTGGCATTTTTCTTCCTTCTTCCTCAATCGTTTCTTTGAAAGCTTTTTCGGATGCTGATTTTGGGGGTTGTAGGATTGATAGGAAAAGTACTTCCGGTGCTTGTCATTTTCTTGGTAATTCTCTTGTTGCTTGGTCCTCTAGAAAACAAAGTTCAGTTGCACAATCCACAGCTGAATCTGAGTATGTAGCTGCTGCTAGTGCTTGTTCACAAATTCTTTGGATTGTTCAAACACTTAAGGACTATGGGGTTGATCTAGATAGTGTTCCACTGTTCTGTGATAACACTAGTGCTATTTGCATTGCTAAAAACCCCGTGCAACATTCTAGAACTAAGCACATTGACATTAGGTATCACTTTCTCCGTGATAATGTTGAAAAAGGAAACATTGTGCTTCACCATGTAGATACCGAACAACAATTGGCTGACATTTTTACAAAACCTTTGGATTTCACTCGTTTTTGTTATATTCGTAGTGAAATAGGGGTTATGCATCCTCATGGATTAAATTGAGGGGGAGTTTTTGAAACTTAGGAAGTCTATGTGTGAATCTGAAATTAAAATAATATGAGCATATTATTTCATACATATATGACTTTGTGATTCCTTTTACATGCTGAAAGTTCTTACTACATTACTTGTGTTATACTTTTTGTAGTTTTTGCCATGTCTAGTAATTGGAATAATTACTTACACTAAATCTGGTCATGGTCGAACTTTCTTGCTTTTTTGAACTTGTTGCATGCTCACAAATGCTTTTAATCATTAAGAATTTATCAAGTAATCAACTCACATGTTGAGTTTTTATGAACAAATATAAATTGAGAAAAGATCAAGAGAATATGCATGCATCGCACTTCTTCTTTCGAGATGGCTTGTCATTGCACTTAGATATGAACTTGGAAGAAGTTGTGTATGACTAAAACCATGTCCTTAAGCTTCTGATTATCAAATGACATAGGCTTGGCTTGGTTGGTTAGAATAAGGAAGATGAGCATATAATCTCTTGCAAATATCATATTATCTAAATTTATGCTTTGAAAAATAATAAGATGCAGCAACAAATGTCATGCTTTCAGGTTTTGAAATAGTTGAGTTTGTGAGATCATGACCTGCTAAAATTGAAAATCACACTTGCTTTCTAGCATGGCTTACACTACATTATGTATCTCATTGATGTGATAGTGTAAGTTACTTGATAGTATGACTTGGGTGAGCTTTGTTTATATGTATATGTTATAATATGCTCATAACAACTAAAGAAGGAGAGATAATTTGTTCATATCTCATAACAATTAAAATTTCTCTTTTACCTTGCTGAATACATTGTCAAAGGGGGAGAGATTAATCACACATTCAAAAAGGAAGAGATAAGCATGAAGAGAATATGTGCATAAGGAAAGTTAATAAAGGGGGAGAGATAATATGGGATATTTTTTTCCTTCTCATTTTATTTTTTATTTAAACAAAAAGGGGAGAAATTGTTTTCAAAACTTTTATTTGAATAAGCCAATGTTCGTAATTTTAAATGGTGTTGCCAATGCATTCATCAAGGGGGAGATTGTAAGACCTATGTGTGCTGAATACATTGGCTTGTAGTGAATACACTTGGCTTTGATGATAAAAGTTTTTAATATCATCAAAACACCTTTTTATCAAGGTCCGACTCTAGCTCCGAGCTACAGCAAGGTCCGACGATAGGTCCGGCTTGCTTTGGGTAGCTCCGGTTACGTTTGATGCTAGGTCCGACTTTTTGGTAAGGTCCGACCAGCTTTGGTTAGCTCCGGTGAGCTTTATCTTTAGCTCCAGCATATATTTGATAGCTCCGGCATATTTTCGTTAGCTCCGGGATGCTAAGCTTCGACGTACTTTGTCTAGCTCCGGGTTTTGGGTTGACTAGTTCCGACTAGTTTTGATAAGCTCCGGATCCAGGATCTACTAGTTTTGGTAAGCTCCGGCGCTAGGTTCTACTAGCTCTTGTTAGCTCCGGCTCAAGCTCCGGGTTGCTCTGGCAAGGTCCGGAACTTGACCGCAGTACTTCTGCTTTGCATTTGCAATGTCTTGTATTTGCTTTACTTGATTGGAAAGATTGCTTAGTTTTCATTTGCTAAGTTTTTGGTGCGTTTTGGATGATACGGTTGATATCGTTTCTACTGTGGTTTTGCAACATGCTTATGTGAGGTTCTCACGTCTGGTGTTGTGTTCGGAACTAACGTGAGTCAAGTCGAGAACTTGGGCTCGTATAGATTGGTTGTTTATTCATGTGCAGGTGTTGCTTGAGTTCAAGTCATGGCTGGTGACGAGATCCATTGGACTAGTCTCAGGAGGAGATGAGGTTCCAACAACTAAGTTCAGAAGGAACTGTGGTTGAGCGGGTCAGGAGGTCGCGCAGGATGATTGAATCAAGGACAGTGCATATGAAGGTCGAAGGAAGGTGTTCGCACGTATGCATGAGGTGCATGACGTGGAAATATGCTTCTAGAGACGGATTATGGAAGGAAGATCTGATCGGAAGGATCAGATCGTATCGGTTGAAGACTTAGGCTGCTAGCTGAGTCGGTTATGGCTCGGTATGGAAATATCGAGTTGGTTATGTTAGGATTTCGTGTGTGTCACAAATTTGAGTTGTTTAGGAATGTGGGATACGTTCCTAAGATGTTTGGAAGTCTTAAGATTGCTTCTATCTGCGTATAGAAGAATCTTGAGCAGTTATGGAAAGTTAGGATTCGTGATCTGAGTAGGATTGGAGTCCTAGTTTTATTGGGTTGGCCTAAGGGCTGGTTATATAAGCAAGGGAAGGCCAAAGCTCGACAGGCACGACTTTGGGGCTGTTCCTCTTGTGTTCTATTGAATAAAATTCATAGTTTGAAGTAACTTTTGTGCCTTGTTCGTCCGACTTGTTCCAGACAAGTTTTACTCGTCGAGTTTCTGGACAGCACTACCTTTTGTCGGTGGTTTTATCATAACTCAAGTTTTTCTTATCCAATTGACGTGATTATTTTTGGTTTGTCTTCACAACTTGATTGTCTATCATCTGTCAAAATTTCACGGTCATTGGATTTGTGGTTTTTGATCTACACGAGTTTCTTTGCAGCACTCCAGAAACTGTTTTTCTCGGGTAGGTCAGATTGACCAGTGTTTGATCTTTTGATCATAACTTGAGTTGTTCTCGACGGATTTAAGTAATTCTTTTTGTGTTGTCTTCGTGACTTGATTCTCTCTGATATATATCACTTTTTCACGGTGAAAAACGTTTAAATTAGTCTCATACACGATTTCTTTAACAGATCGTTTTTCTACTGAAGGGATTAGGGTTTTATTGTTTCCGCTGCGTAAGATTTTTAAATCTACCATTCACCCCCCCTCTGGTAGCTTTTCACGTGCTCTTCGATCCTACAAGTTGACTGAGTTTGGAGGAATGACCAGGTCAGCCGACTAGGGGGGTCGGCCGGCCTGAAAAGTCCTCCAAACAGTCTGTGCTTTCGCTAGATGACTTCCAAGTGGGTCTCATCCCTTGATATGGGTGCTACACCATTGGATGGCCTCGGATACTTCTGTTTATATGGGCCATTTGATCCATGTGGTGGCACGTGTCGACACTTGATTGGCTGGGATGATATTTTATAGGATCCATACCCTTGTTTCACTTCAATTCTGTATAAAATAGGTTAAATAGAAAGGTGATGTGTGCAAGAAATGATATTCCCTCTACATAATTGAATTATATTGACGGATGAAATTGGTATGTAACAACCGTCAATAGTGAGTCAAGTCGAGGACTTGTGCTCGGAAGTATTTTTTGTTTATTCATGTGCGGGTCTTGCTTGAGTTCAAGATATGGATGGTGACGGGATCCATTGAAATAGTCTTAGGGAGAAGATGAGGTTCAACAACCAAGTTTGGGAGGAATTATGGTTGAGTTGATTGGGAGGTTGCGCATGATGTTTGAACCAAGAACAATGCATATGAAGGTATCGTGGACGTCGTTGGAAGGTGTCTGCACGTGTTCATGGAGTCCATGGACGTGGCTTCATGGTTCTAGGGCGTGATGAAGAGAGGTGAACGTAAATAATTGGTCAGAAAGGTTCAACAGACTAGGTTACGGACTCAGACTACGGCTGAATCGTGTTTGACTAAAATATGGAAAGATTTGAGTTGGTAATTATAGGATTTCGTGTGGGTCATGAAGTTGAGTTGTTTTTAGGAATATGGGATACATTCCTAAGGTGTTTGAAAGTCTTATGATTGCTTCTATCTGCGTATAGAAGAGTCTTGAGCAGTTATGGAAAGTTTCTGTGGAAACTAAGTAGGATATGGGTCCTAGTTTTGTTTGGGTTGACCTCATGGCTGGTTATATAAGCAAGGGAGGCCAGAGCTCGTGGTGCAAAGATTTTGGGCTGTTCCTCTTGTGTTATATTGAATAAATAACATAGATTAAAGGAACTTTTGTGCCTTGTTCGTCCGACTTGTTTCAGACAAGTTTTTCTCGTCGAGTTCCTGCACAGCACTACCTTGCTTTGGTGGTTTTATCATAACTCAAGTTTTACAAATCCAATTGACGTGATTCTTTTTAGGTTGTGTTCACAACTTGATTATCTATCACCTTCGAAAATTTCACGGTCATTGGATTTGTGGTTTCCAATCTACACTAGTTTCTTTGCAGTGTTGTTGATCTGATATTTCTCGGGTAGAACAGATTGACTTTTGTTTGATCTTTTGATCGTAACTTGAGCTTTTATTGATTAAATTTCGTGATTCTTGTTGTGAAGTCTTCATGAATTGATTCTCCACAATCTATAGTGGTTTTATCACAATTGATCACATTTAGTTCAGTTGCACACACGATTTCTTTCAGATCAACTTTCTCCCGAGGGGTTTTTGTTGCTTCCGCTGAAATGTTGTAATCTACTATTCACCCCCCTCTAGTAGCTTTTCACGTGCTCTTTGATCCTACAGAGAGTGTGAGACCTATGTGTTCTGAATACATTGGCTTTGACAATAAAAGTTTTGAATGCTGCCATAACATCTTTTTGGCAAGGTCCGACTCTAGCTCCGAGCTTCTATAAGGTCCGACAATAGGTCCGACTTTCTTTGTCTAGGTCCGACATGTTTTTGGATAGCTCTAGTGAGCTTTCTCTTTAGCTCCGGCATGTCTTTGATAGCTCCGGCATGCCTTTTTTAAGCTCCGATATGTTCTGCTAGGTCCGACTTATGTTGGTTAGCTACGACATGTTTTTCTAGCTCCAACTTTTGGGATGACTAGTTCCGACTAGTTTTGGTTAGCTCCAGCACTAGGTCCGACTAGCTTTGGTAAGCTTCAACGCTAGGTTGTTGGTAAACTCCAGCGCTAGGTAGTACTAGCATTGGTAAGCTCCGGCGCTAGGTTGTACTAGCTTTGCTAAGCTCCGGCTCAAGCTCCGGTTAACTTTTGCTAGATTCGGAGCTTGATTGCAATGTTCCTGCTTTTACTGTGAAATATTTCGAACTAGCTTTACATTGTTGGAAACAATGCTTAGTATTCATTTCCTAAGTTTTTGGTGTGTTTTGGTTGATATAGTTGCTATCGTTTTGCTGTGGTTTTGCAACATGCTTATGTGAGGTGCTCACGTAAGGTGTTGTGTTCGGAACTAACTTGAGTCAAGTCGCGAACTTGGACTCGTACGGATTAGTTGTTTGTTCATGTGCAGGTGTTGCTTGAGTTCAATTCATGGCTGGTGACAGGATCCTTTGGACTAGTCTCAGGGAGGAGATGAGGTTCCAACAACCAAATTCAGGAGGAATTGTGGTTGAGCGGGGCAGGAGGTCGCGCAGGATGATTGAATCAAGAGCGGTGCACATAAAGGTTACTGGACGTCGAAGGAAGGTGTTTGCTCATATGCATGCGGTGCATGACGTGGCAACATGGTTCCGAAGATGGTTTATGGATGGAAAGATCTGGTTGAAAGGATCGGATCGTATCGGTTGATGACATTAGCTGTGGCGGAGTCGGTTATGGCTCGGTATGGAAAGTATCGAGTGGGTCACAAATTTGAGTTGTTTTAGGAATATGGGATATGTTCCTAATGTGTTTTGAAGTCTTAATATTGCTTCTATCTGCATATAGAAGAGTCCTAAGCAGTTATGGAAAGTTTTGATTCGTGATCGGAGTAGGATTGGAGTCCTAGTTGAGATTGGGTTGGCCTAAGGGCTGGTTATATAAGCAAGGGAGGCCAAAGCTCGCGGTGCACGACTTTGGGGCTGTTCCTCTTGTGTTCTATTGAATAAAATTCGTAGTTTCAAGGAACTTTTGTGCCTTGTTCGTCGGACTTGTTTCAGACAAGTTTTACTCGTTGAGTTTCTGGACAGCACTACCTTTCATTGGTGGTTTTATCATAACTCGATCTTTACAGATCCAATTGACATGATTCTTTTTGGGTTGTCTTCACAACTTGATTATCTATCATCTATCAAAATTTCACAGTCATTGGATTTGTGTTTTCTGATCTACACGAGTTTATTTGCAGCATTCTAGAACTGTTTTCTCGGGTAGGACAGATTGACCTTTGTTGGATCTTTTGATCATAACTTGAGTTTCTCCCGACGGATTTGAGTGATTCTTCTTGTGTTTTCTTCGTGAATTTATTCTCTCTGATATATATCACTTTTGTCATGGTGAAACACGTTTAGATTAGTCTCACACATGATTTATTTTAGTAGATCGTTTTTCTGCGGAAGGGGTTGGGATTTAATTGTTTCCGATGCGTAAGATTTTTTAAATCTACCATTCACCCCCCTATGGTAGATTTTCACGTGCTCTTCGATCCTACAATTGGTATCAGAACGACGATGCTCTAATAATTGTGATTTGCATGTGTTTTTGACTAATCATCATGGAGAAATACTCCACCAAACACTGTGTGTTTGCTGGTATTGATTTTCAGGTTTGGAAGGCACGCATGGAGGCTTGCATCCAGGCGCAAGGCTTCGCAATATGGGAGAAGGTGTACAAGCCTTACGAAGTGCCACCAAACGATCAAGTTACGGCTACAAACCTACGGGACGTCGACAACAACAACAAATCCCGAAACTTGATCATCCAAGGACTCACTCAGAGCGACTTCGACCGCGTTGCACATCTCCGATCGGCATACGATGTATGGAGAGCACTTTGTGACTATCACTAAGGATCCAACACGATCAAGGAGGTAAGGCAAGAAATGTTTCAAAGAAGGAATACATGCGCTTCGAGATGCAACCCGGTGAGTCCATTGATGATCTCTTTGCTCGCTTTAACAAAATTCTCAGTAACTTGCGTAGTGTCAACATTAATTTTTCTGATGCTGAAAATGCTAGGCAACTTCTTAGTGCATTAGACATGTCAATCTGGAAGATGAATGTTACATATATCCATGAATCTACTATCATGAGTACACTTACTTTAGATGTGCTTTACTCTAAACTCAAAACTCATGAAATTGACATCTTATCACGTAAGAATCCAAATAAGTCTATTGCATTTGTCTCACAACGTGACATGCCTAGCTCTGGTCAATCTTCATCTTGTGGTACACTTGCTTTGTTGTCCTCTCTAGCACTTGAACAAATTAAAGAGTTTCCAGAGGAGGAGCTAGCACTTATCTCTACTAGGTTCTCAAAAGCATTTCAAAATGTGAGAACTAGAAGGAGAGGAAGCTCCGGACCTCAACGATGCTTCGAATGTGGTAAGACGGGACACTTTCATACAGAATGCCCTAACCTTTTAGGTTCTACTTCTCGAGAAGAAAAACAATCAAGGACGAAGCAGTCCTCAACAAATGATAAGAAGAAGAAGAAGGGTTTTACAGGTCACCAACTGGTGAGCAGTTTTATCTCCGCACTCCAGGAACATGGCTCAAGCGACGTGGACACTGGCAGTGACGAAGATGAAGATGATTTGGCCAACTTATGCTTCATGGCGGACAAAACAAGATCAAGGTCAAGTCAGGAGGATGCAGAACACAACAGTGATGACGATGAGGTTTGTTCTACCTGTAATGAAATGTGTGATGCAATTTCTCGTGCAACTATTATTGTCGGTACCCTACATACCACATACCCCTTGGGATTGCAAAGATCACAAGGAAACTCCATCTACCAGATTTGAAGACCTCTGAAGGCCCCACATGTCAGGTGTAACCAGACCTGCTTCCCCGACATGGTTAGTCCCAGGGCCGCCACGTGTATCATAAGACCGGAGCTATTGCCCACACATGGGAAAGCTCCGCTAGATACCAGTATAGAATCCCTGGACCTAACCCCAGATAGAGGTAAGCTCCGGTGCCGACACGTGTCCAACAGCACCGGACCTACCCGTCCACAACGGTAAGCTCCGGAGCTGCCACGTGGCTGAACCGCCGGACCTTCAACTTCAACAATCAGGTTGGTGGACCCCCCAACGGCTCCGGACCTACAAGGAGCACAAAGACTTCAAGAACCGATTAAGTGTCATTAATGCCATATTAATGACACATGATCGGATGGCCCTTAATACTGGTAACAGCACTGTTAAGGCCCGTTACTAGGCTATTAAGGGTAATTAACCTCATTAATTGTGTATCAAGCATGTGTAACTGCCGGGGCCACATGTCGGTCCAGGCTAACGGTGTAACGACTAGTCCTTGTACTATAAAAGGACTGGTCGACAATACACAAGGGACGGCTCCAGACCACTTCTAGACTCCCTGAGCTAGACAAGCTTCTTCTTCTGTAGATTCTTCTAGACTCACACGCTTAATACAACATGAACACACCCCGTGGAGTAGGGTATTATGCTCAGGCGGCCCGAACCACGTAAATCTCTATGTCCACTTGTCCTTCACCTTCTTGAATCTCTGCGCACCCATTACCGAACTACAACTCCTCGATCTACCAACGGTAGTGTCGGCAGATCTGCCAGATCCAAACACCGACAATTATTATTAAGAAAAAGGACAAAAAGCTTAGGGATAATGCTGCTAAAATTGAATCACTAGAATCTGAAATCAACCATTTGAAAACCTTGATTCCTTGTGATGATTCTTGTCCCTCGTGTGATTTAATCTATGAACAATTGTCTACATTAAGAACTACACATTCCTCTACTCTAGATAGACTTGAACTTAAAGTTGAAAGGAACAAAAAGCTTGCTGCACTTCACATTGGAAACTTAAAAGATGCTTCTTGTTCTACAATTGATTTGCATTGTTCTAGTTGTGATGATCTTGAAAAGAAACTAAAAGATGCTATGAATGAAATTTCAATATTGAATAATGCTTTACATTCTCATGATGTTAAATATTTTTCCAATTGCAAATTAAAAGGAAAAACTTCATGTGAAAATTGCCTTGATCTGTCCAATAAACTTGATAATATGCATAGGACATTAGATCAGTTTCGTAATGGGAATAAGAACCTAAACTTGCTGCTGAATTCTTCCAAGTCTTGCAATGATAAAATTGGTTTAGGTTTTGATTCTCATGCTCATACTAAGGCACATCCACCTAAAACTGTAAAATCATAAGGAAGTGGTTTGATTCAAATAGTTACTAAACAAAAAGAAGTGGTTTTCAAATCTGCAGGAGTGTTGTCTCATTCGGTTTCAAATAAAAATATTGCTTGCACATCTAGACATGAACACAAAGTTAAATTTCATTGCACCTACTGTGGTAGAGATGGTCATGTCATAGGTTTTTGTTATAGACTAGCTAAATAACAGAAAAGGGAAAGAATGATTGCTAGATCTCATAACTGTCATGCAAAATTTGCTGCACATATTAAACCGAATGCCAGGAACATGCAACCTTCTGTTATGACCCAAAAACATTCAAAGTTTACCTCCGTACTTTCTGTTTTTGCCTCTGGAGCTACTGATTTTTGTGCTACTCAAGTAACATCTTATAGGTCAGTAGTTAAGAGTAAAAAACCTCAAACTTTGACTCATAAACCTGCTATTTTATCTCAGCTTTCATGTGTTTTTCCAGCTGCACGTCGTGTGACTCAGTACTTGATGCCTAAATGCCTTTTGACTAACCCCAGTACTGAGTCATCGACGTATTGTGCTTCTATGTAGGTTACACGTTTGAGGAAGGAGAACATTTGGATTGTGGATTCAGGTTGCTCACGCCACATGATCGGTAACAAAGATTGGTTCTCCTCCCTCTCTTTTGTGTCACGTGTAGAGAATGTTACTTTTGTTGATAATTCTTCAACTCCTATAATTGCTAAGGGTTCGGTTAGAGTAAATGATCACTACACTTTGAAGGATGTGGCACTTGTCAAAAATTTGAAATACAACTTGCTTTCTGTTTCACAATTGCTAGATGAAAATCTAGAAATTATTTTCAATAAAATATGCTGCAAAGTTGTAGGTTCAAATAGTGACCTTATTTTTAACATGTCTCGGTTTGGAAGTGTTTTTAAAGCTGATTTTGATATGTATTCCTCTAAGCATAAGTGTCTAGTTACTAATGATTCAAAGGACTTATATTTTTTGCATCGTAGACTTAGTCACGTAGGCTTTGATCACCTTATGCGTGTTAGTGCTCTTGATCGCATACGTGGGATGCCTAAGCTTAAAGGGGACAAAGAAATTGTGTGCTCTTCTTGTAGACATGATAAGATGGTTGCAGGTTCACATACTCCTATCACAATGATCATGACAATTGAACCTGGTCAACTTTTGCACCTTGACACCTTAGGACCTTCACGTGTTCAATCCTTTGGAGGTAAATGGTATGTTCTTGTTATTGTTGATGATTATTCTAGATACTCTTGGGTTTACTTTATGGCATCTAAGAATGAAGATTTTAGTCACTTTAGAACTTTATTTGTTAGATTATCAATTGATCACCCGAGATCTTTAAAAGCAATTAGAAGTGATAACGGAACTGAATTTAAAAATCAATCTTCTGATCACAATTGTGCTGAAAATGGAATAGATCATCAATTTTCTTCACCATATGTACCTCAACAAAACGGTGTTGTAGAAAGAAAGAAAAGAACCTTAGTTGATATGGCTAGGACTATGCTTGATGAATATCAAACTCCTAGGAAATTTTGGGCTGATGCGATTGCAACCGCTTGTTATGTCTCAAGTCGTGTTTTCTTCCGAGATAAGCTAGGTAAAACACCATATGAGCTCCGGTTTGGACATAGGCCTAGTGTTACGCACTTTCGGGTCTTTGGTTGCAAATTCTTTGTTAAGAAATATGGTAATCTTGATAAATTTGAATCTAGATCCATTGATGGCATGTTTCTTAGTTACCTATCTCACACTAGAGGATACCGTGTGCTTTTACTTGGAACTGACAAAATTGTGGAGACTTGTGAAGTTTCTTTTGATGAAGCTATCCCAGATACTAGCTCCGGTATTGCAGGTTCAGATCCATATCCTCAGGGGGGAGGGTATTTTCGAAGATGAAGAAGACACGTGTCCAGCTCCGAACTTCGAACAAGCTCCGACTACCACCTCTGTTTGTCCTGATTGTCCACAAGCCACAAGCTCATTAATCTGCAATGAACCTGATGAAGAAGAAGCTTGTGAGACATTTGTTCCCCTACGGATCGTCTAGAATCACCCCCACAACAGATTATTGGAAGCTTGCATGATTGGGTCACACGGTCTAGGTTTTTTTATTCAAACTCTCGTGCTCATTCTGCTTTTGTTGCTTCTTTTGAACCCAAAGATATATCACACACACTCACTAATGAATCTTGGATTATTGCCATGCAAGAAGAGTTAGAAAATTTTGCAAGAAATAATGTTTGGAAACTTGTACCTCCTCCTCAAGGTCACAGTCACACTTTGATTGGAACTAAATGGGTGTTTAAAAATAAACAAAGTGAGGATGGGGTTGTGGTTAGGAATAAGGCTAGGTTGGTTGCTCAAGGTTTCACTCAAGTTGAAGGTCTAGACTTTGATGAAACTTTTGCTCCTGTTGCTAGATTAGAAGCCATAAGAATTTTGTTAGATTTTGCTGCATCTAAAGATTTTAAGCTATATCAAATGGATGTTAAAAGTGCTTTTCTTAATGGCTACATAGATGAGGAGGTTTAGGTCAAACAGCCACCAGGTTTTGAAAATCAAGATTTTCCTAATCATGTTTACAAACTGTCCAAAGCCTTGTACTGTCTCAAACAAGCCCCTGGAGCATAGTATGATAGGTTAAAAAAATTCTTACTTGAAAAGGGGTTTAACATGGGCAAGGTTGATAAAACTCTTTTTGTGCTTAAGCATGGCAATGACTCATTATTTGTTCAAGTGTATGTGGATGATATTATCTTTGGTTGTGCTTCTCATGATCTTGTTTCCAAGTTTTCAGATATGATGAGTTCAGAATTTGAGATGATATGATGGAGAACTCACGTTCTTTTTGGGGCTGCAAATCTAGCAAAACAAGGAGGGTAGCTTTGTTCATCAAACAAAGTATACAAAAGACCTCCTAAGGCGCTTCAACATGGACAAAAACAAGCCTCTTCGAACACCAATGGGAACAGCAACAACACTTGAACTTGATGAAGACGGTGAACCCGTGGATCAAAAAGAATATAGAAGCATGATCGGATAACTTTTGTACCTCACGGCCTCAAGACCGGACATACAATTCAGCGTATGTCTTTGTGCACGATTTCATGCCTCCCCACGTGCTTCACATCGTCAAGCCGTCAAAAGGATTCTCAGGTACTTTCATGGAACTCAAGAATTTGGCATTTTTCTTCCTTCTTGCTCAACCGTTACTTTGAAAGCTTTTTCGAATGCTGATATTGGAGGTTGTGGGATTGATAGGAAAAGTACTTCTGGTGCATGTCATTTTCTTGGTAATTCTATTGTTGCTTGGTCCTCTATAAAACAAGACTCAGTTGCACAATCCATGGCTGAATCTAAATATGTAGCTGCTGCTAGTGCTTGATCACAAATTCTTTAGATTGTTCAAACACTTAAGGACTATGGGGTTGATCTATATACTGTTCCACTGTTTTGTGATAACAACAGTGCCATTTGCATTGCTAAAAACCACGTGCAACATTCTAGAACTAAGTACATTGACATTAGGTATCACTTTCTCCGTGATAATGTTGAAAAAGGAAACATTGTGCTTCACCATGTAGATACCGAACAACAATTGGCTGACATTTTTACAAAACCTTTGGATTTCACTCGTTTTTGTTACATTCGTAGTGAAATAGGGGTTATGCATCCTCATGGCTTAAATTGAGGGGGAGTTTTGAAACTTGAGAAGTCTATGTGTGAATCTGAACTAAAATAATATGAGCATAGTATTTCATACATATATGACTTGTGATTCCTTTTACATGCTGAAAGTTCTTACTACATTACTCATGTTATACATTTTCTAGTTTTTGCCATGACTAGTAATTGGAATAATCACTTACACTAAATTGGATCATGATCGAACTTTCTAGCTGTTTTGAACTTGTTGCATGTTCACAAGTGTTTTTAATCATAAAGAATTAATAAAGTAATCAACTGACATGTTGAGTTTTTGTGAATAAATATAAGTTGAGAAAATATCAAGAGAATATGTATGCATCGCACTTCTTCTTTTGAGATGGCTTATCATTGCACTTAGATATGAACTTGGAAGAAGTTGTGTATGACTAAAACCATGTCCTTAAGCTTCTGATTGTCAAATGACATAGGCTTGGCTTGGTTGGTTAGAATAAGGTAGATGCGCATATAATCTCTTGCAAATATCATATGATCTAAATTTATGCTTTGAAAAATAATAAAATGTAGCAAGTAGTGTCATGCTTTCAGGTTTTGAAATAGTTAAGTTTGTGAGATCATGACTTGCTTAAATTGAAAATTACATTGGATCTCTAGCATGGCTTACACTACTTTATGTATCTCATTGATGTGATAGTGTAAGTTACTTGATAGTATGACTTGGATGAGCTTTGTTTATATGTATATGTTATAATATGCTCATAACATTTGAAGTTTCTCTTTTGAACCTTGCTGAATACATTGTCAAAGGGGGAGACATAATATGGTGAATTATCAAAGGGGGAGAAATATGTATAGGGGGAGAAATTTATTTCTATCTCATTTGATTTTCAAAACGGGGGAAAATTGTTCTCAAAACTTTTCATGCCAATGTTCAGATTTAAATGGTGTTGCCAATGCATTCATGAAGGAGGAGATTGTGAGACCTATGTGTGCTGAATACATTGTCTTTGACAATAGAAGTTTTGAATGCTGCCATAACATCTTTTTGGCAAGGTCCGACTCTAGCTCTGAGCTTCTGCAAGGTCCGACAATAGGTCCAACTTTCTTTGTCTAGGTCCGACATGTTTTTGGGTAGCTCCGGTGAGATTTGTCTTTAGCTGCGGCATGTCTTTGATAGCTCCGCCATGTCTTTGTTAAGCTCTAATATGTTCTGCTAGGTTCGACTTATGTTGGTTAGCTCTGACATGTTTTTCTAGCTCCGACTTTTGGGATGACTAGTTCCGACTAGTTTTTGTTAGCTCCGGCGCTAGGTCCGACTAGCTTTGGTAAGCTCCGGCGCTAGGTTGTACTAGCTTTGGTAAGCTCCAGCGCTAGGTTGTACTTGATTTGGTAAGCTCCGGCGCTAGGTTGTACTAGCTTTGCTAAGCTCCGGCTCAAGCTCCGGTTAGCTTTGGCAAGGTTCGGAGCTTGATTGCAATGTTCCTGCTTTTACTTTGAAATATTTCGAACTAGCTTTACATTGTTGGAAAGATTTCTTAGTATTCATTTGCTAAGTTTTTGGTGTGTTTTGGTTGATATGGTTGATATCGTTTTACTGTTGTTTTGCAATATGCTTATGCAAGGTGCTCACGTAAGGTGTTGTGTTCGGAACTAACTTGAGTCAAGTCGCGGACTTGGGCTCGTACAGAATGTGTTTGTTCATGTGCAGTTGTTGCTTGAGTTCAAGTCATGGCTGGTGACATGATCCTTTGGACTAGTCTTAGGGAGGAGATGAGGTTCCAACAACCAAATTCAGGAGGAATTGTGGTTGAGCGGGTCAGGAGGTCGCGCAGGATGACTGAATCAAGAGCAGTGCATATGAAGGTTACTGGATGTCGAAGGAATGTGTTTGCACGTATGCATGCGGTGCATGACGTGGCAACATGGTTCCGAAGATGTTTCATGGATGGGAAGATCTGGTTGGAAGGATCGGATCGTATCGGTTGATGACTTTGGCCGCGACAGAGTTGTTTATGGCTCGGTATGGAAAGTATCGAGTTGGTTATGTTAGGATTTCGTGTGGGTCACAAATTAGAGTTGTTTTAGGAATATGGAATATGTTCCTAATGTGTTTGGAAGTCTTAAGATTGCTTCTATCTGCGTATAGAAGAGTCCTATGCAGTTTTGGAAAGTTTCGATTCGTGATCGGAGTAGGATTGGAGTCCTAGTTGAGATTGGGTTGGCCTAAGGGATGGTTATATAAGCAAGGGAGGCCAAAGCTCGTGGTGCATGACTTTGGGGCTGTTCCTCTTGTGTTCTATTGAATAAAATTTGTAGTTTGAAGGAACTTTTGTGCCTTGTTCGTCCGACTTGTTTCAGACAAGTTTTACTCGTCGAGTTTCTGGACAGCACTACCTTCCGTCGGTGGTTTTATCATAACTCGAGTTTTACAGATCCAATTAAAGTGATTCTTTTTGGGTTGTCTTCACAACTTGATTATCTACCATCTGTAAAAATTTCACGGTCATTGGATTTATGGTTTATGATCTATACGAGTTTCTTTGCAGCATTCCAGAACTGTTTTCTCGGGTAGGACAGATTGACCTTTGTTCGATCTTTTGATCATAACTTGAGTTTCTCCCGACGGATTTGAGTGATTCTTCTTGTGTTTTCTTCGTGACTTGATTCTCTCTGATATATATCACTTTTTTCACGTTTAGATTAGTCTCAGACATGATTTCTTTAACAGATCATTTTTCTGTTGAAGGGGTCGGGATTTAATTATTTTCGCTGCGTAAGATTTTTTAAATCTACCATTCACCCCCCTATGGTAGTTTTTCACGTGCTCTTCGATCCTACAGAGAGATTAAAGTGAGATGAGGTCTCATTAACCAACACTTAAATTATGGTGTTCTGTTATGTGCAGTCTTAGGATGTAACCCAGGAACAACATGTATCAAATTATAGTGCAGATTAGTAAGGAATATTATAATTATCAAAGAAGAAGCACACCTCATGCAAGAATTGATTCCAGAATTCATTCCAGAAGAAGCACACCTCTCAGTAAGGCACATTATAATTCATTCCAGAATTGAATTCCAATTCATCGCGGTAAGGCACATTACAACAGCACACATAACAGCACATAGTCCAGTACTAAAAAGTAGCGCATATAACAGCACATAGTCCAAAACTAAAAAACAGTATTGCAGTCCAAAAGGCATAGTCTAGAAACATAGTCAAATTTTCATTGTCTTCAAACATAAAAATTGATTGTCATTCTTCAGAATTCTGATAAACGTATAGGTCTCTACGCTCCACTATCTTGTGTTGCATGAAAATGTAGTACGCCCTGACACGTGGTGCGAGCTTGTCCAGGTTAGCCCTCATAATCCCAACCTTGGCTATGAGCAATTGTGCCTCACTTTGCTGGGCCCTCACTTCTATGTCCTTTTTTGTGAGACTTAGTTCTTCCTCCTTTAATCTAGTCCTCTTTTCCCTATATTTAGCCCTCTTTTCCATATCTTTAGTTCTCTTTTCCATATCTTCTGACCTCTTTCCCATTTCTTGCTTCTGCAGCTCAAGTATTTTCTCACTGAGCTTCATCTTCTCTGCCTTCATTGTTAGTATCTCTTGCATTTGCTGCTCTTGCTTCTCTGCAGTCTTTCCGTGTCTTTCATGGATCTTTTGCAACACGCCAATAGCAGTAGTAGAGGAACCAACCTCTCCTGCACTTGCTTTGCGCCTCTTTGCACTATCACGACCTTCGAGCCTTGAGATTCTATCGTTGTCATTCCCAGTTGTGTCTTGACATATTGGTACACCTTTTGTTGTAGACTTCGGACGATTAAGTTCAAACATCCAATCATTTCATTAGGGATCCTTGCAAAACAACTTCCAGCAGTGCATATACGAGAAGGTCTCATTCTTCTCATACAACTTAACAGCATCATCATTCTGAATTAGCAGAGAATAAATAAATTCAGAACATAGAAGAAAAAGTGTGCAATATGGACAAAAAATTGTAGGACAATCAAACTTACCTTGTCCTGTTCACATTTCCCACTTTCGTTCCTCCTTTCCACCACTGACTTGTATGAATAAAATATGTTAACTCCTTTTTAAATTAGCTGCCACCTATGTTGGACGGTTAACCGACTTCTTGTGCCTCCTTGTTTATGCTTACAAAAATATTCATGGATCCTTTTGTAGTACCCCCAGTACTTTGGTTTACCCCAGAAATTGGATTCTTACTGATGTTAAGGAAAGCAAAGCATATTATCTTATCTTCTTGTGTGAAGGAACTCCCTCTGTAGGCCATGTTCTTTTGCTTCGTTTTCTTCTTCGCCGCAACAGTATTGGATGATAGGACCTCAATATGAGCTTGTATTGTCCTTGCTTCACTTTCATTTGCAGACTGCACATGTAATAATAATTGTAACAAGCAGGTAGTAAATACTCACAAAATCAGTGGTATAGGCAGTTAATTGAAATGCAGTGTTTCAGTCTAGTTCCTCAATGGAATTTGCAAATCGCGAGCTCCACTCAGCCTATCCACTGATCAATTTGTTCTTCAAAAAAATCATCTATCGAGGGCAAGTTAAAATCCATTCTATAAAACAAATATGCACAATCAATACCAATCATAAATTATACCATAGAATGAGAAATACCCTGCTACAATAAGTCTCATCTCAGGTAGCTACAAACGTATTATCACATGCGGTTTCTAAAACCGCGTGAAACGAAGAGTCTATGATAATCTGCAATTTCACAGGCGGAGAAGTGAAATCGCCTATGATAATGATATTATCGCAGGAGGTTCTTTACTTACGACTAGCCGCCTGTGAAGACACATTATCATAGGCGGGTCGTGCAGTATATATAACCGCCTGTGATAATGGTGTTATCACAGGCGGATCTTTACCTACGACAAGCTGCTTGTGGAGACAATTTATCGCAACCAGTTTGTACCATAACAATAACCGCCTGTGATAATGAGGTTATCACAGATGGTTCTTTACCTATATCTAGTTGCCTATGATAATGATATTTCAGAGGCAGGTCTAGCCGTAGGTAAATAATCGTCTGTGAGAAGGTATACCCTATGCAGTATTACCTGCTGTTATTTCTAATTTCCAGGTCAATTCAATATAATCACAGACGACATCTCACAGAAGTCAAATTTCACTAAAACAGTATACATATGTAAAAGTTACACATACAAGTCATCTCATAGTTTACAAGTTTCACTAAAAACTGTTTCTATTGTCATAGTCGCAAAGTCTGACACATCAGCTATTACACCATCCTCATCAAAGAACACCCCTCTTTTGTGCAAAATTTTGTGACGCACAAATTGACACAATTCATCGGCAATCTTGTTGGCTCCTCCACTAGGCATACTTCTACAAACCGGCCATTCTTTGTTCATATTCTTTGTGTGCAACAATGTAACACATAACAAAGTTTAGAATGTGTTGATTTGAACAATCTCAAAGTATAGATCAAAGTGAGAGTATACAGGAATTTATTTGGTATTTTTGGAGCAGTTGTACTATTATCAATTGAAATTTGAAGTTGGAATCAAAATCTGAAAATAATGTGTCTGATAATATTGAATAGCAGAGAATATACGTATTAAAATAGGCTAGTTACAATGAAAATGAAACTCAAAAGTAAGAAAAGATATCAATATTAAGGAAAACTTACATCCTACTGATTCACTCTATATTCGCTGGCAGTCCGAAGATGCTCGCACACATAATGCCCGCATAAGACGCTCCCAGCAGGCTGCTTGGGACAATGATAATATGTTTTAATGTCCAATGCATTCGTATTAGGAGCTCTCTGACCGCCAAGATTTTCTGCGTTAAATAGCCAAGCGCTGTAATACAAGAAATGTCATAAAAAACTTGTCAACACATTCTAAATGTGTGTAAATTAAAAGTATTGAATAAACATATAGTTTCAAAATGGAAAAGAAATCTTTGTAACGATCTGGTGGGTAATCGGCTAAGTCCAAGACTGTTGCTGAACCCTGCGTTGGCTTGATGAAGATCATCATGTAGTGTTTACTGCACACGTACAAACACAAGTGTTAAGTTAACAATTAGCAATAATTTCTATTTCAATGTCATGTGTCGAACTTACTCGAAGTGGTACGGAGCCTTTACGAGGTCCTTGCCATATATGACAAAGTTAAATATGGCATGTCCTATGTAAACTGCAACATCTGTCCTTCTATCCTTCTTTTGTTTTGCGACTGATTTTTCAAAAAAAAAATTCATCTGCTTGTATTGTACCTAGTCTCGATCTGCCTTAACGTTGAATAGCGTCTTTGCAATCTGTGTAGGGTCAAGGATACTTTTCTTGCGTTTCAAATTTTCATTATCCATTTATAGCATCCTATAGAAGAAGTCCAGAATTGTTATGATCTCATGAAATTTGTATGCATGTAGCAAATGCAAAATATTAGAGGCACTTACAAGCACCAGACGAGTAGCAGGTTGATTTCGAGCATGCCTCAATGGAAAAGGACATGCAGATCTTCAAAGAAAAGGGCTCGTTTATTTGTTCTAGTGCTCCATAATGCATCTTTTGGCACACGAAATGTGATGTAAGAAAGATCATATTTTGTGCTGGTAGTGATGTACCACTCGTGCATTCTTTTGAGCGGGAGTTTGTTTGCTAAGTTGTACTGATGTCATGAACGGCTTTCCATTCACATATTTAGGAGGAACATCCTCAAGCTTGTATATTGGAACTCCTGGTTTAGCTAAAGCTGTCCGTCGATTATACATGACACCTTCTTCTTCCCACTCCTCAATATCTTCTAAACCTGGCTCATGTGAAGAACGAGATGCACTCAATTTTCCAATACTTTCCTTCATATTGTCAAAGTACTTTGACACTTTTGATGAAGGTTTCTTATTTTCATATGAGCTAACTTTGATAGGCACTGATGATCGAGGAGTACTCATCGGAAGTTGGACACTGGGTTGTTGTTGAACCTGTTGTTCAATTGATTGCTCTTTACTACCAGCACCTTGCTCTAGTACTAATTCAAGATGTTGCTCAAGTGGTTGCTCTTTACTAACAACAGCTTGGTCTTGTACTGCTTGACGCTGTTGTTCAACTTGTTGCTCTTGGTTATTACTACTAGCAAGGTTACTATCATCCTTGCTGAGACATAGCGGGAGTGGATCTTCCTGGATTGGGATTCGATCTTCCAGGACTTTTGCCTTAGAAGACGGGGTTGCAGTATTTTGATATGCAACGGGGATAGAAATCGGCTCATCGTCCAACACGATATCGCATCAGTGCCAAAGGATTAAATTGTTGATAGACTGCCCAAGAGTCGTGATCCCCTCGTGTGTGATGTGGTCTATTTCATAATCATCATAATCATTGTCAATGATCTGAAAAACTTGCACCACAGCATAACACAATAGAAGTGGAATGCCATTGAAGTCACGATCAGGTTTTTCCATAGCAGTGCCAACCTATTTGGTTTTGTTCCCTACTCTGTCGATCGGGACAAGTAGACGACAAGATCTGTCCTTAGCAATATCATCAACAACGAACTTATGGGTTGACCCTGAGCCTGGCACAGAACCTACACATCTAGGGTAGGCAGTTGGAGATACCAAATGCTCCTTTGGCACGGGAACCATCACTGTTGTTACCCTGCATATCGGGTACCCCACAATACCGTAAGAAACGCTAAGGAGTTCCACCCGTCCGAGTTGAAGACATCCAAAGGCTGCACGCGTTACACAGAACTGGACCTGCCTCCCTCGTTTGGGTAGCTCCAGCACCGCCACGTGTAACACAAGGCCAGACCTAACTCCCTTCATAGGGAAGCTCCGGTCTTGCCACGTGTCCAGTGACCCCATACCTAACCCCCAGTAGAGGGAAGCTCCAGTGCTGCCACGTGTATAGTGGCTCCGGACCTGCCTCCCCACGATGGGAAGCTCCGAAACCGCCGCATGTCAAGCCTCCAGACCTAAGACAGCAACGAGGAGACTGGAGGATCTCTAATGGCGCGGACATTCAAGAGGCAGTTAAAGCTACAGTTATAAGACCTAATTATGTGTCATTGATGCCATATTAATGACACACGATCAGAGCAACCTTAACACCAGTAAAGTTGCTATTAAGGTGCATTATCACATTGTTAATTACGCTTAATATTCACAGATCGTGTATTAGGAAATTAACTTCCGCCAGGGCCACATGTCGGGCCAGGCTAATGATGTAACGGCCAGTCCTTGGATTATAAAAGGGTTGCGTCACACGGTACAGAGACAATGAAGCTTATACGCACACAAGCCACCGCATACTCATTCATCAACCAACATCCCGTGGAGTAGGGTATTATGCTCAGGCGGCCCGAACCACGTAAAACTCATCGGGTCACTATCTTGTTTGTAATCTCACGTGCGCCCCAACCAATCACTAACCTCTGCGGGGTACAATCTAGTAGTATCGGGGGAAGTATCGGCGCCAGGTACGGGGCATGAGATATCAAGATGATGAACTCCGCGGCAGCGTCATCCAACAACAACGCCGGATAGCTTGACGGAGGGAATCCCTCCAACATTCAACAACCAGTTTGCGTTATTATCTCGGCGGGTGTTGCTACACCACCACCACCACATGCTCTGGCTGCCAACACCGGACAACAGGATGGTGCCCTTGTGTCAGTGACTGCGTTGACAAACAACCCGGAGAATGCACTAATCGCTGCGCGTACTCTGCTGCAGCACCCTCTAGCAGTTGGAGCTCCTCCGATAGCCATGGAACACTGGCGTACAAGTGTTGAACATCTGGTTGCAGCTGCAGCTGATGCCATCAGTAACCAAGGCCCGCCCCCTGCTGGGCAGGCAACATAACAGCGGAGGACCTTGTCTGGTAGACTTGGCCCCCAAGTTTCACAGCACAGGAGACGTGTTGTATCCAACAAGTGACATCGCTGCCCTTCGGGGCATGTCACACTCATACAGCGTCGAGGTTCTCGACACGTGATCTGCTATTAGAGCTTGACCGCCGTTATAGGAGCAAGACGACCGCGTCCACATCGAGTGTGCTCGTGAGAGGCGAGAGGCTTGGGAAAACCCTTCTCCTTTTGGATTGGGGGGCGGTTGTTCAGCCCTGGCCATGCACCTTTGCATGTTCCGATGGCCACAGAAGTTTTGGCCTCCTCTGTCGGAGATATACGATGTTACCATCAACCCCGTCAATTTCCTCCAAATTTACTCCACCGCCATCCTCGCATCGGGTGGCAATGAGGCCGTGATGGCCAACTATTTTCCTGCAGCTCTAACTGGGACCGCCAAGTCCTCATTCATGAGTCTCTAGCCTGACTCCATCAAAAGTTGGGTGGAGCTATGCAACCAGTTCACCGCCAACTTTGGAAGTTCCTACACCCGACCTGGCACATAACAGGATATGTTCATCGTACAGCAGAAATCGAGAGAGTCGTTGCAATCCTTCATCCAACGGTTTTCCCAGGTATGAAATACAATCCCTTCCATTTCCAATGCTTCTGTCATCGTGGCATTCAGACAGGGTGTCAGAGACAAGAAGATGTTGGAGAAGTCTGCGATGAAACAAGTAACCAGCGTCACAGAACTCTTCGGCTAGACAAGTGCGCCCGGACTGCGGAGGGCCGTGAAATGCACTCCAAGCTAGCCCCGGAGGCTACCAAAAAGTCCTCCAAGGCTGAAGCCACTACCTCTGGTAGTGGAAAAAAGAAGAAAAAGTGAAACGGCAAGAAGAAGTCATCGGCCGACACACCTACTACTGCAGCAGCTGCAGCTCCAGCAGGCCGGGGGCCACACTCCGAAAAGTGACCTCAACCTTCGTCTGAAGCAGCGGCAGTTACAATATGTGGTGTCCGATCCATAAGACGGACACTCACAATCTTGAAGATTGCCGAGAGCTACAAAACCTTGTCGAGCGCTTCAACAAGTGTCGGGAAGAAGCTCCCTTCCGCCAGTGGGAGGGAAAGCAGAAAGTCAACGAAGCTCTGGCCGATCCGGGGCTAGGTTTCTAGGACCCCAATAAGGTCCTGAAGCTGTGTACAACACAGTCGACAAGGACTCTGACATCTCCAACATTGAGCATCGAAAAACTCTCAACACCATCAATGGAGGGTCTTGGGATATCACCATGCTCCGGGAGATGGCTGCCACAGCTCCTACGCCAAGGCAGAACCCCATCGTAAGTGGATGGACACTTCCATCACTTTCAATTCCACACATTGTCCAAGAAACATGATCAGAGTTGGGCAATTACCATTAATGGTGACTCCTAGTATCAACAATGTCCAGCTCTACCATGTCTTGGTGGACGGAGGGTGAGCACTCAATCTCCTCAGTTATGAAGCTTTCGTCAAGATCCAGCTCCAACTCTTGGACCTTCGCCCCTAACATACCTTTTCAAGGGTAGGTCCGGGGGCCATCAGTCCTCTTGGCTCAATTACTCTCCCGTTGACCTTCTGGACTCGGGAGAACTACAGAACTGAGAAGCTGGTCTTCGATGTGGCTCATATCAGCTTGCCCTTCAACGCCATCCTAGGGAGGCTTGCCCTGTATAGGTTCATTGCAGCTGCCCACTATGACTATTTGGTGTTGAAGATGTCGACACCTTCAGGCGTTCTCTGGATCCACGGGGATTGTACTTCAGGGGTCACTGCACTGGAAGAACTCCACGTGCTTACAATAGGGCAGGAGGGAGCATGCAGCAAAGAGCTAACTACTCAACCTTTGAGCACTCGTCACCGAGGCACAACCTCTGCACCACGCGTGCAGCCAAGCGGTGACACCGACATTCCTGTCAAAGTCATCCAGATTAGTTCCGACGCTACCCAGACCACCCGTATATCGGGGGGGGGGGGGGGTCTGGAAAACAAATAGGAACTCATGCTCATCACTTTCCTTCGGGTGAATGTTGATGTGTTTGCTTTGCAACCGTCGCAAATGCCTGGGATCCCTAGGGAGGTGATCGAGCACAGCTTGAAGGATTATCCTGACGCATGGCCAATACACCAGAAGCCCTAGAAACAATCAGTCGAGCGGCAGAACTTCATCCGACAAGAAATCAAGAAGCTGCTCCAAGCTGGTTTCATCCGGGAGGTTCATCATCCACAATGACTAGCAAACCCAATCGTTGTGTCCAAGGCCAGCGGGAATCTTTGGATGTGTATCGACTACACCACCTTGAATAAGGCATGTCCAAAAGATCCATTTCCACTACCTAGGATAGACCAGATAGTGGACTCCACCTCCGGGTGTGAGCTATTGTGTTTCCTAGATGCCTATTCTGGTTACCATGAGATCCAAATGTCTAAGGAAGATGAAGAGCATATTGCCTTCATAGCAGTAGATGGATTGTATTGCTATACTGCCACGACGTTTGGTCTCAAAAATGCTGCTTCAACATTAGTGCGATCCATGCACAAAACATGAAGGTCAAGAACAAGGAATCACTCCTTGACAACCTGCAAACCGTCTTCGAAAAGTTGCGCGTGACGCCCACCAAACTGAACCCGGACAAATGTGTCTTCATGGTTAGCTCTGGGAAGCTCCTCGAATTCTTGGTGACTCACCGAGGAAATGAGGGAAACCCGGGGAAAATCAAGGCTATTGAAGACATGCGACCCTCAGCCCACATCAAGTATGTCGAGAAGATGACTGGATGTCTAGCCACGCTCAGCCGGTTCATCTCAAGATTGGCGGAGTGGGCACTTGCCTTCTTCATGTTATTCAGGAAGTCTGGACCATTCCACTAGTCTGAAGAAGCAGAAAAGGCATTCCAAGAGCTCAAGCAGCTGCTCACCACACTACCAATCTTGGTAGCTCTGAATCCTGGTGATCCTATTTTGCTTTACATTTTGGCAACTATGGAGGTTGTCAGTATGGTCCTGGTCGTTGAAAGGCTAGATCCACTTACAGTTTAGGAGTCCAGACCCCTCCGAGAGGGTCCGGAGCTACCTGAAGGCGAGTCTGGGTCCCAGCCACACATCACAGATCTTCAAGGCAAGCAGCCCGAGGATCAACCTCTCTCATCTGAGGGAGTTCACATGGCTGAAGAAGTAGTTTTGGATATCTCCCGGAGAGCTCGAACAGCTCAAGAAGAAGCTCTGGACCCTTTCGGAAGAGTCCGGGGTGATGGAGAAGAAGCTCCGGGCCCCTCCGAGATGGTCCGAACTATCCAGCATCCAGTATACTTCATCAGTGAAGTACTCCACGATGCCAAGACTCGATACATTGAGGTGCATAAACTCCTCTACGCAGTTCTTATTGCCTCAAGGAAGCTTCATCACTACATCCAAGCCCACAAGATATCACTGTAACATCCTATCCACTACGCGCTATACTGCATAACCCCATTTCCACTGGGAACATTGCCAAGTGGGCAGCGGAGCTGGCAGAATTGGATCTTGAATTGCTGCCTTGACAAGCTATCAAGACACAAGCATTGGCCGACTTCGTGGTGGAGTGGACACCTTCTCCATCAAATCTTGGGGGCCCTAGTGAGCAGAAGCCGGAACTTAAGGTCCTGGTCTTCATTGAACCTCACTGGACTCTCTACTTCGACAGCTCTATGCAAAAGCAGGGGACCAGACCTGGAATCCTTCTCCTCGCTCCGACCGAGGAGAAGGTCAAGTTCATGGTGCACCTTGATTTCAAGGCAACCAACAACATGGCAGAGTATGAAGCTCTCATCTATGAGCTCAATGTGGCGCTATCATATGGTGTCAAGCAGATGCTGGTGAAGGGAGACTTGCAGCTCATTATCAAGCATGTCAAAGGCGAATGTAGCTGCAACAACCCCCAACTCGCTGCTTACCTCCTTGAAGTCCAGAAGCTCTAGAAATACTTTGACGTCCTGGATCTCTATCATGTCTAGCGTCTCAACAATGCTGAAGTTGACGAACTCTCAACAAAGGCTTCAACTGGAGCTCAAGCACCCAACAGAGTTTCCGTCAGGAGGTTGTCAAGACCAACCACTCAGCCTACCGAACTGAGTGAAGGGGGCAACATTAGCACCTCAAAGCTGGAAGTCCCGGTGGCCCTATTACCATGGCGTCCACCAAGGGTCGTAAGTGTTGTAGGAAGCTTCGAGCATCCCAGCACGCAAGACTCATAAGCTCAAGTTAGCTCCAATGCAAGGATCTTTGAGATCCGGAGCTATTTTAAAGACAACATCCTTCTTGAAGACGGTGCATCCGCCGACCAGATCGTCAAGTTGACTAAAATATACACGCTGGTAGAAGGGGATCTCTACCGGCACGGTGCAAATAGGGTCCTAATGCGGTGCATTGCAAGGGAAGAAGGTCATGAGCTCCTCGCGGAAATCCATGGAGGCGAGTGTGAGAACCACACATCTTCTCGCACGTTGGTCGGTAAAGCCTTCCGGCATGGCTTCTACTGGCCTACAACACTCGAGGATGCAGTTGAGTTTGTAAAAAAGTGTGAAGCGTGCCAGTTCCATGCAAAACAAATTCACACACTAGCTCAATCACTGCAAATGATACCTCCTACATGGCCATTTGTTGTGTGGGGGATAGATATTTTGGGAACTTTCCCAAAAGCCGTCTGAGGTTACAAGTTCCTGTACGTCACCATCGACAAGTTCACCATGTGGCCGGAAGCTACTCCAGTTGTGAAAATCAAGAAGTCAGCTATCAAGTTCTTGAAGTCCATAGTCTAATGATTTGGAGTTCCGAACAGAGTCATCACTGAAAACGGAACCCACTTCATAAGTGCAGCATTCCAAGAATATTGTGAAGACCTCGGTATACAAGTTAGCTATGCATCAGTAGCTCACCCAACAAGTAATGGTCAAGACAAGAGAGCAAATGCAAAAATATTGAAAGGACTCAAGACGCGAACATACGAGGGCTTGAAGAAACACGGAGCCAACTGGATATAGGAGCTTCCGTCCGCACTTTGGGCGAGCAGGACAACACCAAGTTGGTCAACTGGAGAAACACCCTTCTTCCTAGTGTACAGAATTGAAGTGGTCCTTCCTTCGGAGATCACCATGGAGTCACTCCTGGTCTGGACCTTCGACAAAGCCACACAGGAAATGCTCTGGCATGAAGAACTTGACCTCGTCGACAAGGGAAGGTGCCAAGCAGCTGTTCAGAATGCACGATATCGCCAGGTGCTCCGGTGCTATCACCAAAGGCATGTGCGCAACCGACAGCTTGAAGAAGGCAATCTGGTGCTACAGAGAATACTAATTTGTGAAAGGGATAAATAAGCTACCCCCTAGCTAGGAAGGACCCTTCCGAGTGATCAAAGTATCCTGTCCTGGATGCTTTCGCTTGGCAACAAAGGATGGGACCCCGCTTCCCAATCCTTGGAACATCGAGCACCTCCATAAGTTTTATGCTTAGTTTCACGGAGGTGAGTCTGTAATTACACACAATGTAAGTTATAGATTCTATACACGGAGTTGGGTATATCCTAAAGGAGAACATCCGGACCCCTCCGAGAGGGTCCGCCAAGTTCAAAGCCCACCTAACTTGGTCCCTGTACTAAAAGTGTGGTTTACCTACCTTGGGTCAGAACAAGATGAATAGCGCACATGGCCTGGTTTTGTACCCTATGTGTGTCCTTGTCTCCCTTGTAACTAGGACCTATAATAAAAGACATTGTTGTGTGAAAGCAGTCTCCACATGCATCAATTTTTGTACAGGCTTGTTTTCTTTTATTATCCTTGTCCTTCTTGTCTATAGCAAAGTTGTACAATTCTTTTTGAGCTTTAGTCCAAGTTACTTATATGTTGTACAAGTTATATTGTTGATTTTTTCAGTTCTTAGCATTGCTAGACGGTCTACTCGCCTGAACGCCAAAGCTAGTGTTAGGTCCGGAGTGCGCTATTGACTTAGCCTTGTCAAGCACCCTAAGTACGCCACTCTACCTACATTCCGGCAGGCCTTAGTAGGGCGAGTCCAGAAGGCATTCGTATCAGGAGAGAATACATCAATGTACTTGTTATCATATTGAGTTCCTTTGGATCTAAAATTCAAACAAGAACAGTAATCCGCAAAAAAGTTATAGACAAGAGGACGAATTTATTGTTTTTCTTGTCGTTGATGCGCAGGAAAAATGAAAACTCATGACGATGGAGGACGATGCCGGAGCTACTAAGCTCTGACATCCCCCAAGGGGGCCTGCCGTCAATGTTTCTAACATTGATAGTGGGCATCCTCAGAGCTAACTAGCCTTGACAAATCCAATGGGGGTCCAACGTCGACGTGAAGAATAAATGGCAATCCAAGACAAGATGGCGAACAAATCACCTTGAAGGAATTCGCTGTCGACATATTATACATTGATGGTGGATATCGTCGTAGCCAGGAAGCTTCGACGATCCTAGGGGGCCCGCTGTCGACGCTCTAAGTGTTGACAGTGGGCGTGGTCGAAGCTATAAAGCTCTGACAACCCCCAGGGGGCCCACCGTCGATGCTCTATGTGTTTGTGGTGGGTGCTGTCAGACCTACCAAGCTTCGACGCCTCCCACGGGGCCCACCGTCGATGCTCTAGGTGTTAGCAGTGGACGCCGTCGGACCTACCAAGCTCCGACACCCCCTAGGGGGCCCGCCGTCGACGCTCTATATGTTGGCAGTGGGTGCCGTCGGACCTACCATGCTAAGACAACTCCCAGGGGGCCCGCCATCGATGTCACAAAGGGTCCCTGGAGGTGTCGGAAGTAAACTTTAGACCTAAGAACTACGCGTTCTAGCTACAAGTTTGAAGCGTACAAGTCATCAAGACATTGTCAGATCCTTTTTGTACATGTTCGCAATCAAATTGTGTACATCTACCTGGGGGCCAATAAGATAAAGGACAATGCATTGAAGACAAATACAAAAGAAAATTCATTTGTTCAAGAAGAGTGGATTTCATTCATCTGAAGGATTGGATTAAAAAATGAGGATTACAAAGGAAAGGGCAAAATAAAAATGTCCTAGCTGCTGGAGGTCCTAAGTTCTATGGAAATACGAGGCAGCTTTTTGGGCAGCTTCTTGAACGCTGGCCTTGACGGCATCTTCCTCTTCAATAATGGGCCCTTCAAACACCGGCTCCAGAGAAAGTTGGGGCTCTCGGCTTTTGAAACACATCAGCACAAATTTGATGATGTTGTTGGCCAAAGACTTCCCTTCTATCTCCAATTGGTCGGCGATGACGTCACCCATTGCGTCCAGCATGTTGTTGGTAGAGCCCAATGCTACCAGCGCCTTGTCCAGCTCCGGCTCATCGTCTTTCGGACATACCGAACTGAAGCTGAGTGGTACCAAAGCCTTATTGGCATGCCCCAAGAAGTGTCAGACCCACTGGGACTCAGTCGTCCTCACACTCCTCAGTTCCTCCAGAAACCACTTGGCAGCCGCAAGCTCCGAACTTTCCGGGTGAAGCGCTCGAATTCTTTCACATGTTGCTGAATGCTTTCATCCACTTATTTTTCACGGTCAGCAAGCTCTGACTCCCGAAGGTCGATGCGGTTCTGGCAGTCTGCCATATCTTTCTCTCTGCCTCTCACTCTCTCCTCCCTGGTGGCAACATCAGCTTCCCTCTTGGAGAGGTCCTGTCCAACCTTCGAGTGCTTATCCTCCTCCTGCTTGCACCACTGATCAAGATTTTTTGTGCAGTCAGCCAAGTTTTGCTCTCCCAGAGATAGTTTCTTGGCGAGATCCTCCTCCCTCTTCATGATATCCTCCTGCTTCTCCATGAGTTTCTCTTCCCTCTCATCATGGTCCTCTTGGCGCTTTAGAAGAATTTCATTCAGCATGTTGAGGTTGTCTTGACGATCGTCAGCAGCCTCGTTGCTTTTTCCTGGCGTGCTCGAGAATCTCTTGACTCTTTCCATTGAGGGCCTTGATGGAGGCCTCCCTCTCTTCCAGCAACTGGCCCCAATATTCAATTCGTGCCTTTTCCTTCTCGACCCATTCCCATTGGTCAGCAACCTTGTCTGTGCTAGCTTGGTCTCGAAGTGAAGTCTGTTGCACCAACGCCTCATGTTGTGGCGCTCTTCTTCGAGGACCTTGCTGTCGTGGTCGAAGGCGAGATGGACTTGACGGAGACTGGAGCAGGCGTTGTCGATAGACAACGCCAAGGGAATAGGCTTCGGGCCTGCCTTGGTCTTCTCCGCCAGATCCAAGTGGTCTTCAAGTACAAAATTGGGTCCCACACCACAAGCTTGGTCCCTTGTAGTCCTGCGGCACTAGGGCCGCCCCCCCAGAAGCTCCTCTTCTTCTACCGATGTTGACGAGGGTCCCACTGAGGGAACTTCAACCTTCAGAGCTGATGCTGAAGGTCCCCCTACCGGATCTTCAATTGTCGGCTCTGTGGGAGGAGGGCCCGCCGCTGACTCCTTTGGGTGCTCTGGCTAGGACATGGGCGCCTCCAGAGTAATCATCTCAGGGGCGGCTGTTGGAGCTTCATCTGGAGCCCCGGCCACCACCACCGGCTCAGGCGCCGGTACTTCCACTGCATCCGACTCGGGTGCTAGAGCTTCAACAATCTCCGGCACAAAGGCCGGAACTTTGAGCACCTCCGGCTCAACCGCCGGATCTTCAACAACTTCCAGCACAGGCACCAGAGCTTTGGTTACCTCCGGCTCAAATGCTAGAGCTTTCGCCATCTCCATATCTTGCACAAGAGCTTTAGTCGCCAACGCTGTAGCCGCAAGAGCATCTTCACAAACTTCTCCCCTGTGGTCCGGCGCTACCATGGGAGCCTCTAGCAATGCTTCTAGATCCATATCCACGACAATCGGCGCTGGAGCTGTCGTCTCAGCCGCCACATGGGGAGGCGCAGGAGTTGGAGCTGGAGCCTCTGCGTGCACAACCTCAGTCGCCATCGCAGGTGCCGGAACTTCGGTTCCCCTCTTCGACACCCTACAAACAAAGGATAAAAAAATTCAAGACATGATAAAAACAAAAATAGCAACTCAAGGTGAGTGCTCAAGGCTTACCTAGGGATGCTACTGCTCCAGTTGGCGCGGAATTTCTTCATCGGGCGACCAGAGCTAGAGCCCACCGTAGTTGGTGTAGCAGAAGCTCCAGATTGCTGCCCGCGACCTATCGCCGTCGTCAGCGTTGCCTCAGCCGGGACCTCCCTCAGTGGGGAAGGACCTACAGACCTGGAACTCATGGCCGACGCCGGGACCAGAGTCGTTCTACCGGAGCTAGCGCCCCTCGAGGACGTCGGCACCGAAGGAGGCATGGCCACCGATGATCTAATTCACCGAGGAGAAGGGGTTGTTGAAGTCGGAGGTGACCTGCCAGAGCTCCCATCAGCATGCCTTAACTTCCTCTTCTGGCTGGAAGATTCGGCCAGCTCCTTTCCCGTGCCCTTGCCATTGCCAGCGTCGTCAACCTTGTTGCTTGGAGCAGTGGGGGCCACCCTCTCTGAAGCTCTAGGAATTGCAACCCCAGAGGTATGGCGCCTCTCGACCACGCCGAGGTCATCCAGTGCCGGCACTCTCCTCCAGCGCTCCATGCTAATCTCTGGAACCATGTTGGGAGGCAGGAAGGCAACCAGCATAGCCAAGGCATCGCGGGAGATAACTCCATTATGAAATTTCTTGAGATGGAGCATCAAATCTTCATCATCCAAGTTGGTGTTCAAACTGATTTCAATTCGGTTATGATCCATCTCACTATTGCAAGACCATGCGGGCCACTCCCTAGTCTTCAGTGGAGCCCACCTCTTCAACAGGAAATTGCCGAAGACCATCTGAGGGGTCACTCCACCCTTCACGTATTGCTAGATCCTTGTCAGAATGGGCTTGTATGCTTATGAAAGCTCCAGAACTACATTCCAGGCATTAGTGTCGACATTAGGGAGACCCTTGGGCAGCTCCAACCTCTCGTGCTCCTCCGCTGCGATGATCACACAGTCTTTCTTCCAGTCGTCCCACTTGCCGGAGGGGAAGGTCTTCAAGTACTTAAGGGGCAATTCTTGCGCTTCACGAAGTAGTAGAAGCCAATCAACTCCATCCCCTTTCCGGTGGTGTGGACCGTGAAGAAAGTCCGGAATAGCTCAATGCGCAGAGGCACGCCCACCCACATCTCGCAGAAATGGACGAAGGTCGCCACCAGCAAGAGGGAGTGGGGGTTGACATGATGAAGCTGGAGGCCGTAGAAATCCAACAGCATCAAGAGAAATCTCAAAAAAGGTGGGATCATGCCCACCATGGCATACGCTGAGAAGTACACCATCTCTCTGATGCGCTCCTTCTTGAATAGAAGCTTGCCGAAGCGGATGTTCTTGTTGTAGGAGTCGCTGGAACACCCCATGTAGGTCCGGACCCTTGAAAGCTCTTCGTTGGTCTTGATCTTGCTGCTGGGAAGACCCAACTCCATCGCGGCAAAGTGGAGCAAAAGGTGGAAGGGCTATGTTAATGTTTGGAGACTCTGAGCGCACGTTCGAATGAAAGCGTAAAGAGTCCTCAAACCGTGTTGGCTTTCCTTCTTAAGTAAGACTTCGCAATGCTTGGATAGAAACCGCAAAGGGATTAAGATCACATTTACAAATATCTACCCTATCAATGAAGAATGGGCCCAGGTCCACTCTGGCGGAAAGGCCGAAGTTAATACCACAGGCGAACCATTGTCATGATGAAAAGTTGGAAGCCCGAGGGCGGCGGCCTGACAGGGCGTTCAGAACCGATACGGTTTTCATATTGGGAACCGGTGACCTTCAATTGCTTGAGATCCGCACGCAAAGGATCTCGCCTGCTGCATTCAAAAGAAGCCACACAACGATGGTTTAATAGTGCACCATCACCCCAACGGCACATCAGAAGACCTTTGAAGCCGCAACGCAAGAATCGAAGATGGCCCCACCTATAGTATAATAACTTAACCTAAAGGATTTCTCCCAGAGTTGGGCCTGAGGGCCATTGTTGGTACCTTGCGTACCGGGTAGCCCACGATACCGCAAGAAACGCTAAGTAGTTCCACCTGTCCGAGTTGAAGACCTCCAAAAGTTGCACATGTTACACAACACTGGACCAGCCTCCCTCGTTTGGGTAGCTCCGACACCGCCACGTGTAACACAAAGCCGGACCTAACTCCCTTCATAGGGAAGCTCCGATCTTGCCACATGTCCATTGACCCCGGACCTAACCTCCAGTAGAGGGAAGCTCCAGTGCTGCCACGTGTATAGTGGCCTCGAACCTGCCTCCCCACGATGGGAAGGTCCGGAACCGTCACATGTCGAGCCTATGGACCTAAGACAGCAACACGGAGACTGGTGGATCTCCAATGGCACAGAAATTTAAGAGGCAGTTAAAGCTACAGTTACAAGACCTGATTATGTGTCATTAATGCCATATTAATGACACACAATTAGAGGACCCTTAACACCGGTAACGTTGCTATTAAGGCACGTTATCACACTATTAATTACGCTTAATATTCATAGATCGTGTATTAGGCAATTAACGTCCAAAGGGCCACATGTCGGGTCAGACTAATGATGTAACGAACAGACCTTGGATTATAAAAGGGTTGCACTGCACGGTATAGAGATAATGAAGCTCATACACACACAAGCCACCACATATTCATTCATCAACAAACATCCTGTGGAGTAGGGTATTATGCTCAGGTGGCCCGAACCACGTAAAACTCCTCGTGTCACTATCTTGTTCGTAATCTCACGTGCGCCCCAACCAATCACGAACCTCTACGGGCTATGATCTAGTAGTACTGAGGGAAGTGTCGATCAAACACTTCGACAATCGCTGTATTCGGTGCCACTAATTGTCCCGATTGTCTATGTTTTTTCATTATTTCTTGCACATTTTCCTTGACCTTTTGAGCAATCGTTTCATCAAGTGTTTTCTTGAACTTCTCGCGTCTTCTATATGTCTCTTTATGTTTCGGGAAACCATCTAGCCAAGACATTTGAGAAGAGATTGTTCGAACCCATCCACTGTGTTCACAGTGTCCTAGGATAGCGGTAAGTTGGTCATTCTCTCTCTTTGGCTTGAAGAGACCCTTTTGTTGCTTTTCAATTACTTCTTTTATTTTTTCCTCTACTTCATTCACCGAGTCGGGCATTCCAAGTTTGCTCTTGCCAAGGAGTTTATGGAGTGGAGCGGAGTGAAGACCCCGAGGGGCGAAGCGGAAACCTGACCGAGCAAAGACCCACCGTTGACTTCTCTCATCGCAGCCTTCTAAAGGGTGAGGATTGCCCTTACTGGTAATTTTATCTAATATCTTATTCCAAATCCGTACTTCGGGGGCATATTCGGTAGACCCCAAGCGATGATGGTATTTGTTTTTTTTTTTTGGCTAGCTCTGACCTAGTTGCACTTAGGGCTTTAGCATCAGGTGTGGTCTTTTGATGAACAAATTCTTGCCACTGAGCTTGTGTGATTTTTCCCATCTTCCTCAGGCTAGGGACCTTATAGGACTTAACATAAGCATTCATTTCACTCTTCTAGCCACGAAACATCTTGCCGCAAGAGACCAATGTTGCTTTCTTTACAGCTTCTTCTATGCCTTTCGAGAACTTGAATTGTTTCTTTATCCTTCCCCAAAACTCATTCTTGGTCTCCTCAGGTAATTTTCTCCAATTCTCGATTGTGATCGGCATGAGCTCTCTAACAAGAAAATCGCATGCATTCTGGTACTTGGTATCTGAATCCAGTGGTTCTTGGGGAATCCCACCTGGACCGACCCTTGTTGTGTACATGATGCTGTCCAATGGACCCTTATTGGGACCTTGTTGCCCTTGTTTCCATTTAGTGAACCTGAGGATTCATCCATTGGAGAACATTCTGTGGTTTTAGGAGCTGAAGTCACCTCGTTGTCGTTGCGATTAATCTAGGTTGAAAATAATTATAAGACTTCGTATACTTTAAAACAAACATTAACTTGAACTGCTTAAGTTAAGATTCGTGATCCATACCTCATCGGCAGGATCATATTCTGGGTCGAGATTCTCTGAAGTCTTTTTGATTTTTATATTCAGAAAAGGATCTGATGGATTGTGAAAGGAGCCTGAACTGCTGGAGTCACTGAACTCCATATTGCCTTCTTTATTGTTACTAACATCAACAGTCTTCTTAGGCTTTCCATGCTATAACTAATAAGACAAAAAATATGTCTCACTTCAATGAAAGCTACAAAAATAAATGCTCTCAAAATCCTGAATTTCTCAATCTGGTCTGTGCCAGCCAGAGATAGAGAGACTTTGAGTAGATTCATGTTCAGATTAAGAAAAATTAAAAAATCAATTTGCAGATACCCAATAGAAATATAATGAATGGCATATTAACTCTACATGAAGTGTTGCATGAAAGAAAAGGATGGAAGCATTCTAGGGTTTGATAAGGCATTCTAGGGTTTAAGGCAACTGACCATGGTGACTAATTAAATCAACATTTAAACAATAAAAATAACAATTGATTAAATCCAATTATAATTTAAGGCATTCTAGGGTTTGATAAGGCATTCACATTGATTAAATCAACAATTAAACAATTACAATCCACAATTTATGCTCAAGTTATAACAATTCTGTCTTCAAATTCAGATCTTCAAACATTCTTCTCTAATGTTGCATAGTAAACACCATTACACCAACTTTATTATTCTGCCATTCTTCCATCACAGGTACTAATTCTGAAGCAGCTAAGAAATACATAGAACTTATGCAGGGGGAAGCTACATGACTACATAATTTATCACTTCTGATAAATTGCCATTAGATTTCCCAGTACCACAGAATGGCATGCTCTGAATGTTCAAAGTAAATAGGATACTGCTATGAATTCAAGATCAGGATCATCACCAACCTCGTGTACATGGGGACATAAAAAAACCTAACATGGTATGATATCTAGCTAACACAGACTAAAACTTTTCTACAAGAACCATACATTGGAGGACCTTACAATTAAACAATTTAGGCCGATGCAAGCGATAGTGAGGCCGGGTGGGGAGGAGGCCCGGGGCCCTCGGGCGGCACCAGACCGCCGGCGGATAGGCTTTGGAGTGGGCAGACTAGGGTTATGAAAGAACCATACATTGGAGAACCATACATGGCGGCGGCGAGTGCATGCGTGGTGGCGGGCAAGGGCAAACCTCAGCGTACTTGGACGGAAAGGAAGGAAGCGGCGAGGGCAAAGCTTGGCGGCGAGATCAAAGCTCGGCGACGATGGCGAAGCTTGGCGGCGAGGGCGGCGAAGCTCGACGGCGAGGAGGGCAAAACCTAGCGGCAAATGAAATTTTGGCAACCTAGCGGCGTCTTAGTGATTTCGCTCGGGTTAGGTTTTTCCAATGCAGTCAAGGACTATATATAGACGCCTATCTTCTCAGGTGGTTATTGAGTACCAACTGGGTGAGAAGATGGTTATCTCAGGCGGTTATTATGTGAGACCTATGTTTGCTAAATACATTGGCTTCTGCTGAATACATTGGATTCGACAACAAAAGTTTTGAATACTACCAAAACACCTTTTTTTAACAAGGTCCGACTCTAGGTCCGAGTTCCCGCAAGGTCCGATGATAGGTCCGACTTGTTTTTGTGTAGCTCCGGTGAGCTTTGTCTTTAGCTTCGGCATGTCTTTGATAGCTCTGGCATGTCCTTGTTAAGCTTTGACTTGTTTTTCCTAGCTCCGGTTCTAGGTCCGAATAGTTTAGGTAACCTCTGGCGCTAGGTCCGACTAATGTTACTAAGCTCCGGCTCGAGCTCCGGTTAGCTTTTGCAAGGTTCAGAGCTTGATTGCAATTTTTCTACTTTTACTGTGAAATGTTTTGAACTTTCTTTATATTCTTGGAAAGATTGCTTAGTATTCATTTGCTAAGTTTTTGGTGCGTCTTGGCTATGGTTGACATCATTTTGCTATGGTTTGCAACATGATTATGTGAGGTGCTCACGTAAGGTTTTGTGGTTTCGGAACTAACGAGAGTCAAGTCAAAGACTTGTGCTCGGAAGTATTGGTTGTTTATTCATGTGCAGGTGTTGCTTGAGTTCAAGACATGGTTGGTGACGGGATCCACTGGACTAGTCTCAGGGAGGAGATGCAGGAGGTCGCACAGGGTGATTGAATCAAGCGCAGTGCATATGAAGGAAATTGGATGTCGAAGGAAGGTGTTCGCACGTATGCATGCGGTGCATGACGTGGCAAGATGGTTCCAAAGACGGGTTACGAAAGAAAAGATTTGGTTGGAAGGATCCAATCATATCGGATTATAACTCTAGCTGCAGTAGAGTCGGGTTTTTGCTCGGATATCGAAAGTATTGAGTTGGTTATTATTGCTTTCGTGTGGATCACGAATTTGAGTTGTTATAGGAATGTGGGATACGTTCCTAAGGTATATGAAGTCTTGATTGCTTCTATCTGCGTATAGAAGAGTCTTGAGCAGTTATGGAATGTTCCGATTCATGAATTGAGTAGGATTAGAGTCCTAGTTTGGTTTGGGTTGGCCTTCGGGCCGGTTATAAAAGCAAGGGAGGCCAGAGCTCGTGGTGCACGACTTCGGCTCTGTTTCTCTTGTGTTTTGATCAATAAAATTTTTAGTTTGAAGGAACTTTTGTTCCTTGTTCGTCCGACTTGTTTTCTTTAAGTCTTTCTCGTCGAGTTTCTGCACAACACTACCTTGCTTTGGTGGTTTTATCATAACTCGAGTTTTACAGATCCTATTGACGTGATTCTTCTTGAGTTGTCTTTAGAACTTAATTTTCTATCATCTGTGACAATTTCACGGTCATTGGATTTGTGATTTCTATTCTACACGAGTTTCTATGCAGTGTTCCAGAACTGTTTTTTCTCGGGTAGGACAGATTGACCTTTGTTCGATCTTTCAATCGTAACTTGAGTTTCTCTCGACGGACTTTTGTGATTCTTGTTGTGAAGTCTCTGTGACTTGATTCTCTACAATCTATAATAGTTTTTTCACAGTTGAACACATTTATATTAGTCACAAACATGGTTTATTTAACAGATCGGTTCTCTACCGAGGGGCGTTTTCGTTGCTTCCACTGAAAAGCTTTAATCTACAATTCACCCCCCTCTGGTAGCTTTACACATGCTCTTGAATCCTACATGGTATCAGAGCCACGGTGCTCTAATCGTTGTGATTCGCACGTGTTTTTGACTAATCCTCATGGAGAATTGCTCGGCAAAACCTTGTGTGTTTGTTGGTATTGATTTTCAGGTTTGGAAGGCACGCATGGAAGCTTTTATCCAGGCGCAAGGCTTCGCGATATGGGAAAAATTGTACAAGCCTTACGACGTGCCGTCGAACAATCAAGTCATGGCTACAAACTTAAGAGATGTCGACAACAACAACAATGCCCGCAACTCGATAATTCAAGGACTAACTCATAGCGACTTCGATCATGGTGCACACCTCCGATCGGCTTACGATGTGTGGAGAGCACTTTGTGACTACCACGAAGGATCCAACACGATCAAGGAGGTAAGACAGGATATGTTCAAGAAAGAATACATGCATTTTGAGATGCAACCCAATGAGTCCACTGATGACCTCCTTGCTCGCTTTAATAAAATTCTCAGCAACTTGCGTAGCGTCAATGTTAATTTTTTATATGCTAAAAATGCTAGGCAATTTCTAAGTGCATTAGACATGTCAATTTGAGAAATGAAAGTCACATCTATTCAGGAATCTAGTGTCATGAGTACACTTACATTAGATGTGCTATATTCTAAATTGAAAACTCATGAAATTGACATAATCTCACGTAAGAACCCCAACACGTCTCTTGCATTTGTTTCTCAACGTGATATGCCTAGCTCCGGCCAAAATTCATCTAGCGATACACGTGCTTTGCTATGTTCACTAACCCTAGAACATATTGATGAATTTCCAGAAGAGGAGCTAGCACTCATCTCTACTCGGTTCTCAAAAGCATTGCAAAATATGAGAACTAGAAGGAGAGGAAGCTTTGGACCTCAATGATGCTTTGAATGTGGTAAGATAGGTCACTTTCGTACAGATTGTCGTAACCTTTCAGGTCCTTCTACTCGTGATGAAAAGCAGAATAAAGTCAAGTCCTCTTCTAGCAACATCAACAAGAAAAAGAAGGGTTTTACAAGGCGCAAACTGATAAACAGTCTCATCACCGCACTTCAAGAACTTTGCTCGAGTGATGTAGACATTGGAAGTGACGAAGATGAAGATGATTTGGCAAACTTGTGTTTCATGGCGGGCAAATCAAGATCAAGTATGGAGGATGCAGAACACAACAGTGACGACGAAGAGGTATGTCCTACTTGTGATGAAATGTGTGATGTTATTTCCCGTGCAACTATTATTGTTAATAAAAAGGACACAAAGCTTAGGGACAATGCTATTAAAATTTAGTCACTAGAATCTGAAATTAATTGCTTGAAAACCTTGATTCCTAGTGATGATTCTTGTTCCTCATGCGATTTAATATATGAACAATTGTGCTCCTTAAGAAGTGCACACTCCTCCACTCTTGATAAACTTGAGTTAGAGAATGAAAAGAACAAAAAGCTTGCTGCACTTAATGACAGAAACTTAAAAGATGCTTCTTATTCTACAATTGATTTGCATTGTTCTACTTGTAATGATCTTGAAAAGAAACTAAAAGATGCTATGAATGAAATTTCAATACTGAACAATGCTTTACGTGCTCATGAAGTTAAATATTGCTCTAATTGCAAATTAAAAGGAAAAACTTCATGTGAAAACTGTCTGGAATTATCTAAGAAACTTGATGACATGAATAGAACACTATAGTAGTTTTGTATTGGGAACAAAAATCTAAACTTGCTACTGCATTCATCCATATCTTGCAATGATAAAACTGGTTTAGGTTTTGATTCTCATGCTCATGCTAAAGCACATCCACCTAAAATTGTAAAGTCATTAGGAAGTGGTTTGATTAAAATAGTTCCTAAATCAAAAGAGTTGGTTTTTAAATCTGCAGGAGTGTTGTCACATTTGGGTTCAAATAAACATAATGCATGCTCATCTAGACATGAACACAAAGTTAATCATCGTACCTATTGTGGTAGAGATGGTCATGTCATAGATTTTCTTATAGACTCGCTAAACAACATAAAAAGTAAAGAATGCAAGCTAGATCTTATAACTTTCATGCAAAATTTGCTGCACATACTAAACCGAATGTTAGGAACATACAACCTGCTGTTATGAGTCAAAAACATTCAAAGTTTACCTCTTGAGCTTTAGTTTTTGCCTCCGGTCCTTCTGTTGTTACCTCCAGTCCTTCTGTTTTTGCCTCTGAAGCTACTGAATTTTGTGCTACATAAGTAACACCTTATAGGTCAGTAGTTAAGAACAAAAAATCTCAAACTTTGACTCATAAACCTGCTGTTTTATCTCAGCGGTCGCGTGTTATTCCTACTGGACATCGTGTGACTCAGTACTAAATTACTAAATGCCTTTTGACTAACCCCAGTATTGATTCATTGACATATTGTGCTTCAATGTAGGTTACACGCTTGAGGAAGGAGAACGTTTGAATTGTGGATTCAGGTTGCTCATGCCACATGACCGGTAACAAACAATGGTTTTCCTCCAACTCTTTTGTGTCACGTATAGAGAATGTTAGTTTTGTCAATAATTATTCAACTCCTATAATTGCTAAGGGTTCGATTAGAGTAAATGGTCACTGCACTTTGCAAGATGTGGCACTTGTTAAAAATTTGAAATACAACTTGCTTTCTGTTTCACAACTGCTAGATGAAAATTTGGAAATTATTTTCACTAAAAATTGCTGCAAAGTTGTAAATTCAAAGAGTGAGCTTATTTTTAACATGTCTCGGTTTGGAAGAGTTTTTAAAGATGATTTTGATATGTCTTCATCTAAGCATAGGTGTCTATTTGCTAATGATTAAAAGGACTTATACTTTTGGCATCGTAGAATTAGTCACGTAGGCTTTGATCATCTAACGCGTGTTAGTGCTCTTGATCGCATATGTGGTCTGCCTAAGCTTAAAGGGGACAAATAAACTGTGTGCTCTTCTTGTAGACATGCTAAGATGGTTGCAGGTTCACATACTCCTCTCACAATGATCATGACAACTAAACCGGGTCAAATTTTGCACCTTAACACCGTAGGACCTTCACGTGTTCAATCCTTCAGAGGTAAATGGTATGTTCTTGTGACTGATGATGATTATTTTAGATACTCCTGGGTTTACTTTATGGCATCTAAGAATGAAGCTTTTAGTCACTTTAGAACTTTATTTCTTAGGTTTCAATTGATCACCCAGGATCCTGAAAAGCAATTAGAAGTGATAACAGAACCGAATTTAAAAATCAATCTTTTGATCACTTTTGTGCTGAAAATGGAATAGATCATCAATTTTATTCAACATATGTACCTCAAGAAAACGGTGTCGTAGAAAGAAAGAACATAACCTTAGTTGAGATGGCTAGGACTATGATTGATGAATATCGAACTCTTAAGAAATTTTGGGCTGATGCGATTGCAACTGCTTGTTATGTCTCAAATCGTGTTTTCTTGCGCGTTAAGATAGGTAAAACACCATATGAGCTTCGGTTTGGACATAGTCCTATTGTTACACACTTTCAGGTCTTTGGTTGCAAATGCTTTGTTAAGAAACATGGTAATTTTGATAAATTTGAACCTAGATCCATTGATGGCATGTTTCCTGGTTATCCATCTCAAACTAGAGGCTACCGTGTGCTTTTACTTGACACTAACAAAATTGTGAAGACTTGTGAGGTGTCTTTTGATGAAGATAGCCCAGGTACTAGCTCAACATTACAGGTACAGAATATCCTAAGGGGGATGGTATTTTCGAATAAGAATAAGAAAAGTCAGTGATATTGCCTGATACTTTCGAAGCTGACATGTGTCCAGCTCCGAACTTTGAACAAGCTCCGACTACCATCTTTGCGTCCTGCTCGTCCACAAGTCACAAGCTCATCAATCTGCGATGAACTTGATGAAGAAGAAGCTTGTGAGACATTTGTTCCCCTATGGATTTACAAGAATCATCTCCCACAACAGATAATTAAAAGCTTGCATGAACGAGTTACAAGATCCAGGAAGGTACATTTGTGCATCAAACGAAGTATACAAGGGACCTTCTCAAGCGCTTCAACATGGGCAAAAGCAAGCCTCTTCGGACACCAATGGAAACAATAATGACACTTGAACTTGATGAAGATGATGAATCCATGGATCAAAAAGAATATAGATACAAGATCGGATCACTTTTGTACCTCACGGCATCAAGACCGGACATACAATTTAGCTAATGTCTTTGTGCACGGTTTCAAGCTTCCCCATGTGCTTCACATCGTCAAGCCAACAAAATAATTCTCGGTTACTTACATGGAACTCAAGAATTTGGCATTTTTCTTCCTTCTTCCTCAACCGTTACTTTGAAAGATTTTTCGAATGCTGATTTTGGGGGTTGTAGGATTGATAGGAAAAGTACTTCCGTTGCTTTTCATTTTCTTGGTAATTCACTTGTTGCTTGGTCCTCTGGAAAACAAAGTTCAATTGCACAATCCACAGCCGAATCTGAATATGGAGCTGCTGCTAGTGCTTGCTCACAAATTCTTTGGATTGTTCAAACACTTAAGAACTATGTGGTTGATCTAGATAGTGTTCCACTATTTTTTGATAACACTAGTGCCATTTTCATTGCTAAAAACCCCGTGCAACATTCTAGAACTAAGAACATTGATATTAGGTATCACTTTATTTGTGATAATGTTTAAAAGGAAACATTGTGCTTCACCATGTAGATACTCAACAACAATTGGCTGACATTTTCACAAAACCTTTGGATTTCACTCGCTTTTTTTACATTCGTAGTGAAATAGGGGTTATGCATCCTCATGGCTTAAATTGAGGGGGAGTTTTGAAACTTGGGAAGTCTATGTGTGAATCTGAACTTAAAATAATATGAGCATAGTATTTCATACATATATGACTTTGTGATTCCTTTTAAATGCTGAATGTTCTTACTACAATACTCATGTTATAAATTTTGTAGTTTTTTTCATGACTAGTAATAGGAATAATTACATACACTAAATCTAGTCATGATCGAACTTTCTTGCTATCTTGAACTTGTTGCATGCTCAGAAGTGCTTTTAAAAGAATTAATCAAGTAACCAACTCACATGTTGAGTTTCTATGTTCAAATGAAGAAATGAGAAAAGATCAAGAGATATGCATGCATCACACTTCTTCTTTTGAGATGGCTTATCATTGCACTTAGATATGAACTTGGAAGAAATTGTGTATGACTAAAACCATGTCTTTAAGCTTCTGACTGTCAAATGACATAGGTTTGCCTTGGTTTGTTAGAATAAGGCAGATTGACATATAATCTCTTGCAAATATCATATGATATAAATTTTTGCTTTGAAAAATAATAAAATGCAGCAACAAGTGTCATGCTTTCATGTTTTAAAATAGTTAAGTTTGTGAGATCATGACTTGCTAAAATTGAAAATTACATTTGATCTCTAGCATGGCTTACACTACTTTATATATCTCATTGATGTGATAGTGTAACTTACTTGATAGTATGACTTGGATGATCTTTGTTCTATATGTATATGTCATAATGTGCTCATAACAAAATAAAATTTCTCTTTTGTACCTTGCTGAATACATTGTCATAGGGGGAGAAGTATGCAAGGGGGAGAAATATATTTCTATCTAATTTGATTTTCAAAAAGGGGGATAAATTGTTTTCAAAACTTTTAATGTGAATAAGCCAATGTTCGTATTTTAAGTGGTGTTGCCAATGCATTCATCAAAGGGGAGATTGTGAGAACTTTGTGTGCTGAATACATTGGCTTGTGCTGAATATATTGGCTTTGACGATAAAAGTTTTGAATACTACCAAAACACCTTTTTTAACAAGGTCAGACTCTAGGTTCGAGTTCCCGCAAGGTCTGACGATAGGTCCAACTTGTTTTTGGGTAGCTCCGGTGAGCTTTATCTTTAGCTCCGGCATGTCTTTCATAGCTCCGGCATGTCCTTGTTAAGCTTTGAATTGTTTTTGCTAGCTCCGGTGCTAGATCCGACTAGTTTAGGTAAGCTCCGGCGCTAGGTCCGACTAGCTTTACTAAGCTCCAGCTCAAGCTCTGGTTAACCTTTGCAAGGTTTGAAGCTTGATTGCAATGTTTCTACTTTTACTGTGAAATGTTTCGAACTTTCTTTATATTCTTGAAAAGATTGCTTAGTATTCATTTGCTAAGTTTTTGGGTACGTTTTGGCTGAATATGGTTGATATCACTTTGCTATGGTTTGCAACATGCTTATGTGAGGTGCTCACGTAAGGTGTTGTGGTTTCAGAACTAACGAGAGTCAAGTCGAGGATATGTGCTCGAAAGTATTGGTTGTTTATTCATGTGCAGTTGTTGCTTGAGTTCAAGACATGGCTGGTGACGGGATCCATTGGACTAGTCTTAGGGAGGAGATGAGGTTCCAACAACCATGTTCGAGAGGAACTGTGGTTGAGCTGATCAGGAGATCACGCGGGGTGATTGAATCAAGGGCACTACATATGAAGGAAACTGGATGTCTAAGGAAGGTGTTCACACGTATGCATGCGGTGCATGACGTGGCAACATGGTTCCGAAGACTGGTTATGGAAGGAAAGATTTGGGTGAAAGGATCCAATCATATCGGATTATGACTCTGGCTGCGGCAGGGTCGGGTTTTGGCTCGGATATGGAAAGTATCGAGTTGTTTATGATAGTTTTTGTGTGGGTCACGAATTTGAGTTGTTTTAGGAATGTGGGATACATTCCTAAGGTGTTTCGAAGTCTTAATATTGCTTCTATCTGCATATAGACGAGTCTTGAGCCGTTATGGAATGTTTCGATTCGTGAATTGAGTGGGATTAGAGTCCTTGTTTGGTTTGGGTTGGCCTCCGGGCCGGTTATAAAAGCAAGGGAGGCCAGAGCTCGTGGTGCACGACTTTGGGCTATTTCTCTTGTGTTTTGATCAATAAAATTCGTAGTTTGAAGGAACTTTTGTGTCTTGTTCCTCCATCTTGTTTTCTTCAAGTCCTTCTCGTCGAGTTTCTGCAGAGCACTACCTTTCTTAGGTGGTTTTATCATAACTCGAGTTTTACAGATCCGATTGACATTATTCTTGATGGGTTGTCTCCACAACTTAATTTTCTATCATATGTGAAAATGTCGCAGTCATTGAATTTGTGGTTTTTTATCTACACGAGTTTCTTTGCAGTGTTCCAGAACTATTTTTCTCGGGTAGGACAGATTGACCTTTGTTCTATCTTTCAATTGTAACATGAGTTTCTCTTGACGGATTTTTGTGATTCTTGTTGTGAAGTCTTCGTGACTTGATTCTCTACAATCTATACTAGTTTTGTCATAGTTGAACACATTTACCTTAGTCGCACACACAGTTTCTTTAACAGATCGGTTTTCTTTCGAGGGGTGTTTTCGTTGCTTCTGCTGAAAAGCTTTAATCTATCATTCACCCCACTCTAATAGCTTTACATGTGCTCTTCGATCCTACATATTAAGTACCAGCCGCATGAGAAGATTTATTTATCTCAGGCGGTTGGTAAGTAATACCCGCCTGAGATAATTATCTTCTCAGGCGTTTATTCTGTACCAACCGCCTGAAAAGATCTTTATGTAGGCTTAATTAATATTCTTGATTAAATGTGGGGCCTTTTAAAAGCCCAAATTCCACTTTCTTGTAATATGCTTGAGTATAAAGGTTAACATTAAATTTCACTTGGGAAAACCTTTGAAATTGGTCAGAACTTAAAAAACAAGTAACACTGGCTATTTGTCATTTTTCTATCTTGATGAATATAACGATTTTTTCATTTAGTTTTTCAATGGAACATTTTAGTCATCATACCAACCTCTATGAATTTTTTCAGATTTTTAAATTTTTTTTGAATCAATGTGTGTTCAAAATTTGATCAATGCCTCATATGTATATGAGCATTTGATTAGAATGATGGATAATTTCAATTTTGACATGTGGAATGCTTTAAAAAATTATCAAAATTCATACATGTATAAATAACACAAATATGTACATACAAATCAATTTCAGTGAAGGATCTCTTTTTTTAGGAGATACAGAAATATGAATAATATGTGAGTATAAATTAATTTGATATTTGCCAAATCATTACAATGTTAGCTATACAAGTTTTAAAATATTTGGTCTGCATGGTAGATATTAATTTTTGAAAAATATAGAAGAAAGAATCATCGAATTTGGACTCAATTTGCAAAATATATACACGTTTTACAATTTATATTGGAATCTAAATAAAAAAGAAGAAAGAGAAAAGAAAACTGAAGAACAGGCTCAAGCCATTATAACAGGCGGTTGTTTAGGAACAACCGCCTGTGAAGCTATTAAAAACCGCCTGAAAAAAATCGTCTGAACTTAATTAATTTTTATTATCACAGGCGGTTTTTTTGTTAAAACTGACTGTGAGAACCGACGCCTATATAAAGATCCCCTCAAGAACCAACAAAACCTAACCCGAGAGATTATTCATCGACGCCATCAGGCTGCAAAAATTTTCCACCGTGCACGGGTCGGTTTTGTATTCATCAGGTGATCATGTTTTGAACAGAGAAAAGGTTAGTAGAAGAGACTTCTTCCTCACTATCATGTTTTTAATTTGTTGTCCTGTTTTCAGTTTTGTTTTGTTGAATTTTTATGCCTCCAGCCCCCCCCCCTCCACTTGAGATTTGTAGTAGATTTGAAGGATTAAAGGTTGAAAGATGTAGTTGAGTCTCCCCATGAGCTCACCCATGAATTTTGTAGAAAAAGAAGTAGATTTGAAGGACTAAAGGTTGAAGATTAATACACGGACATCACGTGTTGGATGAAATGTTTCAATGAATAAGCCTAACTTCAAAAATCCATTATGGCCAGTAGGAAGCTGAAAAAATTATGGAACAAATTTTCTTGGAACCCTAATGAACAGACCTACATGATACCAGTATTCACTCATATGATATAGGCTGGTTATGTCTCTGTAAATTCATTTTAAAGAAGACCTTTAGGGAATATTTGTGGCCAATTTTTGTAAATCTTACAAAAATTATGTTATTGAAGCATGGACCTTCGAGCGTGGATGTATAACATGCCAAGACCCGATCCTATATACATTATTGAAGCATCCAAGAGACATGCGAAGTTGCAAAAGATATATGACATATTATGTCCATGTATCGACTGCGAAAATAAGATTGCTTGGATAGATACTATAGTAATCCAATCACATTTTGTTAAAAGAGGTTTCAAAAAAAAACTACACAATATGGACAGAGCATGGTGAGTTAGATACACATGAAGTGGATAAAGATGATGAGAGAGGTTCAGATGATGATAATTTCATATCGATGATGGTAGTGACAATCAAGATGATGGTGATGATGATGAGTTCGATTGTGAGGAGATGTTGCATCACATTGAACCATATGTATTGACTTCTATGGGAGCAAGTAAAGGTTTATGTAAAATGGAGACATTGCAGAATGCGGCGATGAAGCTTTTATATGATGAATCAAACGATTGTGATAAAGAGTTTACTACATTGCGTGCAGTCCTAGAACTACTAAAGTTGAAAGCCACACACGGATGGTCCGATTGTAGATTATCTGATCTTTTGAATCTTTTGGCAAAAATTCTTCCAAATCCAAATAAACTGCCCAGAAGCACTTATAAAGCGAAGAAACTTCTTTGCCCGGTAGCACTAGGAGTGACAAAAATACACACTTGTATGAACCATTGTATTCTGTATCGCAAAGAGCATGAGCTTGCCACTAGATGCCCTATCTGTGGTGTCAGTAGATACAAGAAGGACTACAATCACCAGTATGTTACCAACATGAAAAAGTCTCAGAAGAATAAGAAGTTTATTATTGGTCCCGAAGGTGACGATGACAATACTTCTGACGATGCAGACATGAAGCATAAGAGAAAAATTCCTACCTTGGTGATGTAGTACCTTCCAGTAATTGTAAAATCCAAGTTTTTCCTTAATATAAAGTTTAGTTACCAGTTTGTTTTCAACCATGGTGGAGATCAATTCTGGTTGTACACATGAACTTGATATCATCAAGAATCTTTCTTTCACTCATACTTAAATTTTATTTACATGAGGTATGGACTTCACCAATGACCCTAGGATAATTCAAGTGATCTTTCTACAAATTTTGGAATTTATTTGAATGGGAATTGCTAGGGCAAAAACCATATGCAGTACTAAATATATTCAAATTATTTCAAAACTTGAATATAGCTACTGTACATTTGGGCCCTGTCAAAATATTCAAATCTGAGGCTATACATTTTTCCATGACCTCATAATATTCCAAATAGCACCCCTGCAAATTTTCATAATTATTGGAGCACAAATTCTATTTAATTCAATGGGTACATTGAATTCTAGTCAAATAACAATTTGAATTTGAATTTCACATGAAACCTGTCGAAATGTAAAATCCAATTTCAGAATTTGAATCTCCATATTCAATTTGGCCACTCCACAAAAATCTAGGATTTTGGGGTCAAGTTTGTTAGGGGAATTGAAGTTTCAGGGAGGATTGACTTAAGGGGCAGTGGGACCCACTAGTCATAGACACATTCCCGTGAGCGCTCTGCCCCCCAAAATTCCGTCGCCGCTCCGCTCGACACCGCATGCATGCAAAGCTCCAGCGAGCTGGTTGCCAGCTTGATAGCACCCCCGGTGTCCTCCATATCCCCCCCCCCCCCCTCCGCCCCCGTGGTCCCTTCTTCACAGCATCGACGAGCCTGGCCGCACCGCTCACCTTTTCTTCTCTCCCGCAAAGCAGAGCACCACCGCCTCCGTTCCTCACCGGTGAGCATATCCTCCTTGCCTTATTTCTCTTCGATGCAAACAGCAAACATGACGCCAAGGCTATGATCTATCATCCACACCCTTTGGCTCATCGTTTTGCTCATTGTGTTCGCCGTAGTTTGAAGTTCCGCGGACGCCACTGGAGTCGGGGACGAACACCGCCTCTGCTCCATCATCGCCAGCACTCTCCAAGCCGCGTCACAACTCGACCTCAACAGCAAAACGGATTGCTATCCCGAGCTCTTTGTCACGGTAAAAGTCGTGCCTCCTTTACTTCAGTATCGAGCGCATGGTTGGAGTTTTACCGATGCTAGTTCATACCAAGGTCCGTAGATCATCGGTTTAATTTCATTTCTTTGTGCAACTATTCTTCAATGTAGTTAAGGATTTTAGTCCATACCTCCTAGCGCACCCCTCTACCAAGAATCAGTGGACGCCATTGAGTAAAGGCTGAGATATTCATGTTTTCCCCACCGCCAATGGAAATCCGTCGGTCCACCGTCAAAGTCGATGTCGCCGGCGATTTCACCCCTTTTTCTCACCTTGGTCATCTTCCTCATGCTCCAAGGAAGGTTCCAAGCTTTTCCCGAGCCTTTTGCGCCATTCCTGACGATTCTGACGATCACCGAAACCCTAGTTCCGCCGCAGCCGTCGCGCCGCCATCTCTGACCATCGCCGCCACGATTGGAACCCACCATCATGTTGCATGGTCAATTTTATGGTTAGGCTGTCAAGGCTAGGCTGGGAGGAGGTCGATGCAACCATTCCGGCGACTCGCCGACGCAGTGCCGTCGCGGCCGCGTTGCTCGTCAGGAGGAAGACAAAGACCTCAGGCCCCGCATGTCAGCGACGCGTGCGAGCACGCGGATCGGCTGCGGCACTGGATTAGGTGCCGCTGCGTGGGTTAACCCTGTGGCCGTCGGTGCAGCACATATATGATTGGTTCATTTTAAATGAGTGGGGCCAGGTTGATTATTTGAACTTTTCCAATTGGAAAATAATTTTAGAATTTGAACCAACTTCTAAATTCAATTTCTCCTAGTAGATTTGCTCAAAAATTTCCAAAAACTTTTTTGTAGACTTCTCTTGATCTCAAATTTTCAGTGGTGCAATTGGTTGGACATGAAACTCCGAGAATTTTTATAATTAATTCCTTTAAGCTAACTGCTTGGGAAATTAATTACTCCTTTTATGTTAAATGGAAAATCCCCAATTTTTTTCAGAACACTCTTAATGATACACTTGATCTCCAGTAAAAATTTCTAGTTCATTTGACTTCATTTATTGGGTTGATCAGTGTTCCAAATCTCTATGTAATTGAAAAATTGGGAAAAATACAGAAAACATTTCAGAAATTCTCCCAAACTTGCAAAATCAATTTCTCCCTGTAGGAAGCTTAGAAAATTGTGAAACAAATTTTACTAGAACCAGTGAGACCCTCTTTGCATGGTACAACCACTGGTAGCCATGATAGACCTCTAGAATTTCATCTAAAATTCAGAGAAGGTTATTGCTTGCCATAATTTTTAGAGACAACAAACTTCCTTTATCATCTCTTGTTCTTTTCAAGAGTCTCCATTATAGTCCCTAGTATCTACCATAAAAGTCTCAAAGCTAATTAAGACAATTATCTTATTTTTATCACATGATATTAGCTTGTGACCTTAAACATATTAATTATTTTCAAAGTCATTTATATATAGTACATGCATATCATGTCGTAATTGAAGTCGAGGAGCAGCCGGAAGCCTTGGAAGTCCATCTGCCAGAGACAAACTTAGACCAAGACTCGTTTTCAGGCAAGCCCCAGTTTGCATTTAAGTTCCTTATAGTGTCTTTGTAGTTTTCATTCACCTTACGTCTTTAGATGTATGTGCATTACGTTTAAGGTGCTTGTTACTCCATTGCATGACCCATAAATGCCATAGAGTATTGGGAAGGTCTACAGCCCGACAAGTAGAAAATGCCACACTTACGTGCATAGGAATCCAGTAGAAGTCGAGTAGTTGGAATCTACTAGCGAGATAGGATTTTATAAGACGGGATGAATGTGATCAAGAAATAGTTTATGATTATGAAATTTAGACCAAGCAGTGGGTAGGATGCAGTGAGACGTGGTCTCACGTGCGTAGCCCTGCTTGTGTCGATTAAGGACCGATCCGTGTGCGGCCCTGCTGGACAAGTTTGAATAGTACCGGATGCATACTGGATATATGGAATCGAGGAAACCGATGTAACTTGGTAAATCGGATGTCGAGGCATAGAACATTGTCCATAGGGGTAGGTTGAGGGTAGTTAGGTGTAAATTTGCCGGCGGGCACAGACACGCTCTGTGCGGGAACCTTATGCCCGTGATGGTGGGACTGGTTTGGCGTTTGAGTTCTCTTTTGAAAGGTGGATGCGTATGACATGGTGAGGAGCACGGCACGCTCCTTAGGCACGAGTGTACGTGACGTGTTATTCGATTGTGTCCTGATTGCAATCACCGTCCCTCACGGTAATAGAGTACCATTTGTTCACTGTGCTGTGACGTAGTAAAATACTGAAGAAGTCAGGAGAATACGATGTATTGAATTGTAATTATTTTTGAACTTTGATTGTTTTCCAATATGATCATTAAAGTTACTTTCATTAAATTGGTAAGCTGCTGATAATAACTTGAAAGCTTAGGATCCATTTGTAGGCGAGTCCTTTACTGCTTTGCCTTACCTATGTTTAGTATTCACCCTGCATATGGCAGTGAGACGGGTTAGTCTTGCTGAGCCTTAAGCTCATGTTTGCAGTTAAAAAGTTTTTGCAGACTACACGACTGATGACGGGTTCGACGACGAGGCTGCACCCCCTCTAGGGTTTACAGTCGAGTGGGAGCCCTGCACACCGCCGTAAGTTTGGTGTTGCTAGTGCGAAGCATTCAGGACATGGATGACTTTGATTTTGCACAGCTAGTGCCGAGAGCGTAGCTATGATGTATAGTCACTTTCCTTCCCGCTTAGATTGTAAAGCTTCAGCTGTGTTATAATAGAGACTCGGTATTGTATTTTAATCTCGTTCTTTTCTTGTATACTGTTGGGTATTGCATCCACTACAAGGATTCCGCCCTGTTGCAATGATTGTACTGCAACGAATATTAAATCGTTGCAGTAAGCTTGGTCTTTTGTCATGATTCACTAGTTCGTGACATTAGCATCTATCGCCACGAAACACGATTGTTGCATTAGGACCTGTTGCCACAATTCACTAGTTCATGGCATTAGGATCTATCGCCACAAATCTGTTGCCACGATTCACTAGTTCGTGGCATTAGCATCTATCGCCACGGAACACGATCGTTGCATTAGGATCTGCTGCCACGATTCATTAGTTCATGGCATTAGGATCTATCGCCACGAATTTATTGCCATGATTCACTAGTTCGTGACATTAGCATCTATCGCCATGGAACACGATCGTTGCACTAGGATCTGTTGCCATGATTCACTAGTTCGAGGCATTAGGATCTATCGCCACGAATCTTTTGCCACGATTCACTAGTTCGTGGTATTATCATCTATCGCCACGAATCACGATCGTTGCATTAGGATCTGTTGCCACGATTTACTAGTTCGTGGCATTAGGATCTATCGCCACGAATTTGTTGCCACGATTCACTAGTTCATGGTATTAGCATCTATCGCCACGGAACACGATCATTGCACTAGGATCTGTTGCCACGATTCACTAGTTCGTGGCAATAGGATCTATCACCACGAATCTGTTGCCACGATTCACTAGTTCATGGCATTAGCATGTATCGCCACGGAACACGATCGTTGCACTAGGATCTGTTGTCATGATTCACTAGTTCGTGGCGTTAGCATCTATCGCCAAGGAACCCGATTGATGCATTAGGATATGTTGCTACGATTCAATAGTTTGTGGCGTTAGCATCTATCGCCATGGAACCCGATCGTTGCATTAGAATCTTTTGCCATGAATCACTAGTTCGTGGTATTAGCATCTATCGCCATGGAACCCGATCGTTGCATTAGAATCTGTTGCCATGATTCACTAGTTCATGGCATTAGCATCTATCGCCACAGAACCCGATCGTTGCATTAGGATCTATTGCCACGATTCAATAGTTCGTGGTGTTAGCATCTATCGCCGCGGAACACAATCGTTGCATTAGAACCTGTTGCAATGATTCACAAGTTCGTGGCATTAGCATCTATCGCCACAGAACGCGATCATTGCATTAGGATCTGTTGCCACGATTCAATAGTTCGTGGCATTAGCATCTATCGTCGTGGAACACAATCATTGCATTAGGAACTTTTGCCACGATTCACCAGTTCGTGGCGTTAGGATCTATCACCACGAAACACAAACATTGCATTAGGAACTTATGCTACGATTAACAAGTTCGTGGCGATCGGATCTATCTCCACGAAACACAATTGTTGTATTAGGATACGTTGCCACGAAATAGCAGTTGTTGGCATTAAGATCTATCGCCATGGAACACAAACATTGCATTACATAGTTCACGTACAGCTAGCTCACACATTACATATATGAAAAAATCATCATCTTCGCTGTCCTCCCTCAATATTGGAGGTACAATAGCATCATTAATATATGTATCATCATCGTCGTGGTTGTTGTCATCGTCATCTTCATTTGAAAGAGTGGAAGCATCACCGGTTGCTCCGTCAATGTCATTCTCATTCCTATCCCATGTGGTCATATCCTCATTTATATCAGTAAGCCTTCGATCATCAAATAATGTCTCAGCCTCCATCGTCTCAGTGACATTATTTTCACTGTCTCTAGAGGGCATGGCAAAAAGGTTTCGTGGCTTCGTTTTAACAATTGTAGCCCATTTAGGTTGCTTCACACTTCTAACGTAAAAAACTTGTTCTGCTTGGGTGGCTAGAATGTAAGGCTCATACTTAAATTGAGAAATAGTAGTGTCAACATCTATCATTCCGTATCGATCCATTTTGTAGCCTCTGCTTTGGCTCTGACCGGAATGAGGCCGATCAAACCATTCACATTCAAATAACAGAACCTCTTGATTTTTTTCAAAATCAACAGAAATCATTTTCTTATTACTCCATATGACTCATGATCACCATCCCGAACAACAATACCACTGTTTTGCGTCCATAAATCTTTTTCCACCTCTGTTGTTCGAAAGAAGAAGCCATTTATGAATGATCGACTAAAAAAATGTGCCCGACGATCAGGCCCTCTAGCTAATTCATACAAATAATCGGTTACTCTGCCTTCTTTGTGTAATGTCGTAATCTGTACACATTAATTAGTATAAAAGGGGTCATCGATAAACCAACTTCAGAACAGATATTTCTTCAATATTTCATCAAAGTAAAAACTTGCATCTACTTACTCGTTTCTGATACCAATAAACAAACAAACTCATTTCTATGGCGTTTTTCAACATCACGAGAATGAATTTTTTTCAGCTCTTCAAAATGCTCGCTGAAAAGGGTACAAAATTAAATTAGTCATCTGCAATAAGCATGATCCATTAATATAGTATAGAACATATGAGTCTTATACGTACTTGATCCATGGAGCGGCCTCTTCAACATTAGAAATAACATAATGCCTGATGTTATGTAGTTCCACCATAGTAAGTTCGCCCCATTTAAACCCTTTTTTAAAATTATCATCTTCTGTAAATATATTAGACTCAAGAGAAGGTTCATTCCTAGTTGCAGCTTTATGACGTTCTGGTCTATTAAGCTTGGTTCTGATGTTATCCATAAACTGGCTACAAAAAGTCATACACTCTCCATAATATATCCCTCAGCTATAGAACCCACCGGGTGAGCTCTGTTGCGTACATACCTCTTTAATGTACCAAGGTACCTCTCAATTGGATACATCCATCTGTAAGAAACAGGTCCACCCAAGCGAGCTTCTTCACCAAGATGGATTGGAAGATGTACCATGATATCAAAGAAAGCGGGAGGAAGCAACATCTCAAGCTTACAAATTGTTTTAGAAAATTGTTCAATCATCTTATCCAAATCTGGTTCCGCCAATTCTTTAGAACAAATTCCAGAAAAGAATCTGCTAAACTCAATTATAGGTTCAACAACATTTTCAGGCAATATGTCACGTATTGCAATAGGAAGGAGCTTCTGAAATATAATATGGCAGTCATGAGTTTTTAGACTTGATACCTTACATGCTGTTATGTCCACACTTCTCTTGATGTTAGAGGCATAACCATCGGACATCTTCACATCTACCAAAAACTTGCAAAAGGTGGTCTTCTGATCTTTTTGCAAAGTATATGATGCTGATGGACAATCATACTTCCCTTTCATGCCCACCGGATGTTGCTTTGGCTGTATACCCATTTTCTACATATCAAAATGAGCTTGTAGACTATCTTTTGTTTTACCATCCATATTAAGCAATGTACCCAATTTGCTATCACAAATGTTTTTCTCAATGTGCATGACATCCAAGTTATGCCTTATTAGCAATGTCTTCCAATACGGGAGCTGAAAAAATATACTTTTCTTCTTCCAACTATGCCACCTATCTTCCTCAATGCGCTTTCTCTTATTATTTGTCTTTCCAAAACTCACTTGATCAAAAGTCTCGTATTGTTGGAGTACTTCGTGACCAGAGAGTGATGTTGGAGCCTCTCTATTCTCTATTTTGTTGTTGAAAGAAGCTTTGTCCCGACGCCACCGGTGATCCTGAGGTAGGAAACGACGATGACCCATATAGCAATACTTTTGTCCATGTATCAACCACAAGGCGTCAGTGTTTACATGGCAGTATGGACATGCTAGCCTACCTTTTGTGCTCCATCCACATAGCATTGCATATGCTGGAAAATCATTTATTGTCCACAATATAGAAGCTCGCATGAGAAATGTATCTTTCTTTGAACTGTCGTATGTTTCAACACCATCAGACCATAATTTCAGTAGCTCATCAATCAAAGGCTGCAGATACACATCAATGTTGTTTCCATGTGACTTTGTCCCAGGAATTATCATTGACATCAACCAATAAGGCTGCTTCATACACAACCAAGGTGGTAGATTATAAGGGATTAGAATCACATGCCATGTACTGTAAGAAACATTCATTACTCCAAAAGGATTGAAACCATCAAATGCTAGCCCAAGTCTTATGTTGCGAGGATCAGATGAGAAATTTGGGTGAATGCTATCAAAATGCTTCCATGCTTTCGAATCTGCAGGATGGCATAATATTCCATCATCAATACGTTCTTCTTTGTGCCAGCGCATGTTTGATGCCATTGATTCTGCCATATAAAAAATTTGAATACGGGGAATAAGAGGGAAGTATCGTAGAATCTTGCGTGCTACAAGCTTCTTGGCTTTTCCACAAGGTAAAGCCTCTCTTGCATCCCCACCAGTACTATTTTTCCATCTTAATTCACCACATTTTGGGCATCGATCTAGCAGAGAATAGTCCTTCCAGAATAACAAACAGTCATTGACACATGCATCGATCTTTTTGTAGCTCAGCCCGAGGTCACAAACAACCTTCTGGACTTTATCAAGTGTATTAGGAATGCAATGGCCCTCTGGAAGCACATATGAGAATAGTTCAAGGATGAACTCACACGCTTTTTTGATCAAACCAGTTAAACACTTTATCTGGTACAACCTGACAATGAAGGATAATTGGGTCACCTTCTCACAACCTGGATACAACTCCTTTTTGGCATCATTTAATAAGTCATAGAATGCCTTTGCACACCCAGTTGGCTCCTGCTGGTTTATAGCATTTTCTGGATCATCAACACCTGTTGAAGTACCACCATGATCACCAGTGCCTCTAACAAGGCTAGACAGCATATTTTACATAGCAGCATCATCAGAAATTATCTCCTCATTATTTGCTGATTGCTCAACAATTTTTTTCTCAACTCGTTTTTCTCCATGGTGTACCCAACAGGTATAATCAAATGACATCCCACTACGAAGCAAGTGAAGATGAACTTCCTTGCGTCTCCTGTGGCAAATATTATGACATTTCATGCAAGGAAAAGGCTTAGTTTCTTCTTCACGAGTGCCCTGGAATGCTAAATTTAAAAATGACTTCATTCCATCCTGCCACTCCTTCGTACGCCTGTCTTTTCCCATCCATGTCTTATCTCTTGACATCGCTTCCTACAATTCAATCAGCGTATCCGTAAGAGGATTGAACTACAATAACATTATGTGAGCAATTGTACCTAGCACTATTGCTCCTCCACGTGTGGGGGCCGGCGGATGCTCCTCCACGCCGGTGGACGGCGGATGCTCTTCCAAGAGCGTGGCGGCCAGCGGATGCTCCTCCAAGAGCGTGTCGGCCGGCGGATGCTCCTCCAAGAGCGTGGCGGCCGGCGGATGCTCCTTCAGGCTCGTTTCGTGCAATCAGGAGAGGGGGCCTTTGTGGATCGAAGGGTCCGGTGGGGAGGCAGCCAGGACAAAGCGTACGTGAAGCTATCAGAGTAGGCCCAACACTGCACTGGGCCACTTGTTATTCGTGGGCTGAAACTGCGCTGAGTCACTTTGTATTCCTGGGCCGAAACTGCGCTGGAACGCTTGTTGTTCGCCCCCATGTACGCGTGAGCCCATGTACTGAAATTTGGCGTTGTTAAAGGAGCTATTTTTCGATAAAAGGAGAAATTTTTAATTTGACACGCGAAGGGCCCATCGTATGCGGGGAAAAATTATGCTTTAAAACGATACGATTCCTTGGCGTTATCCCTGTCATGTCCGGCCATCATACGACCGCGTTCGTTCATGTGCACACATGTCACAGACATGCAACTACTTCATCCATCCGTTCATGTGGACACATGTCACAAATGTGGAACTGCTTCATTCGTCCGAACCCGACATTTATTTTTTTAGTTATTTATATTTGTTACCCGAAAAGTACCCGATACCCGATATTTCAGTCTTTTCGGTTCCGGACTCGGTTTTATCGTTTTCGGTTTTTCGGTCTCGGGTTTATTTGCCCACCCTTAATTTACGTAGTAGTAGCATATGGGATATACATATTTCTCCTCCATGTTTTTTTGCAAAACTATTTAGTGATATATCCTATGTGCATATTACATATGTAAAACTCATGTAAAGTATAAAACTTTTTCAAAGGGAAGTCTTAGGTTTCGTCAAATCTATCTTTGAGATTTACGCAGTTTTGATCTGTTTTAACAATACAAGAATTGTACTTTTAGATTCACCATGAAAATATTTCCATAATATACAATCTAGCACTACATGTTATTGAAGTTAATAAATTCCATATAAATCATTGGTCAAAGGTAATTAGTTCGACCAAAACAGAAATAGAGTTGAGTTGGGGCGGAGGAAGTATTATACATTGGTATTTGGCGCATAAGGTTTGGTTCTTCGTTCAAGCCGTAGCCATTTGTACAGGCGGCTGATGCGACCGGGCGCACCGAGCTTACGTGCGCGCCAGCCACCAGGGTGCCTTAAACGCGCGTAGCGCCTGCACATCTTTGAATTCAATTGGAACCACTCCGCGTCCCATCACCACTACTGCGCGCATCCGTTCATGTGGACACTTGTCACAAATGTGGAACGGTATGCACAACCTTGGATATGCATACCGTATCCATAAAGTTTTTTTCCTCGTTCGGGTAGGAGTGGTTCCACTTCAATCTAAGTTGTTTGGAGAGTGTCCAGCCATCATACGACCTGGCGTAATGAATATTTTCGAATCTGATATACTCCTCTTTTTAATTCTTATCGTTATGACCACAAGTTGCATTGTCTCAACCAAACACCATGTACAACAACAATGACTCAGCGGAATCGGGAACTGGCCAATTAAAATAGAAGTTAGCAGTCTCGCGGTTCATAGATCGAAATGTGCGCCATCCTTTTTCTTCTTCCTTTTTTCTATCCATAACCGTGAGACTATTGAGTTCCATCTTCACTGGCACATATGTACGGTCCGGGTGTGCCGGTGTGTACCTTAACCCCCCTCGTGCATCCGCGGTGGTGGAAGACCCTCGCAGGTATGTTCTAATTCCTGTCCTCTAACTACATCAAGGTTTCCGATGATGCATGCGGTTCACCACCAGACAAACCAGCAAAGCCCCGGTGATCAGCGACATGCAAATTTCTTGATGACAAACTGGCTGCAGGTGCCTCCCATTCGGATGCAACTTCGGTGCTCCCGTTTGTGCTTCCATGCGTACTCCTGCTTATGTGTAATCATCTAATTGGTTGAAGTTAAATCAGGCATTATGTTAGGTAAATGAAAGGGCCAATAAACATGACACTTAAGTAGGAGCACGCATGGAAGCACTGAATGGGAGTATACAAGTCGTGTCCCTCCCGTTCTGTCCTCCCATGTGTCATCCTGCTGATGTGTCAAAATGTTATTGGTCCCTTTATTAATGCTTAGTTTAACTACCATACCTTCACAACAAATAATATGATGACACGTCAGCGGGAGTGTCATCAAAAAACTAGAGATGGATGCGTCAGCAGGCCGCAGTCAGCGGGCCGCAGTCAGTTTTTCATCAAAAAACTTGCATGCCACTCAACCTTTTTTGGTTTGCCTGGTGGTGAACCGCCTGCGTCATCAGAAACATAGAGATGGAGTAAGAGGACTTGAATCGGAGCATACCTATAAGGCTCTTCCCAACAACCACCGGGGATGGACGACGTACAGGGGGTTAAGGTACACCGGCACACCCATACCGTATGTGTACCCGGCCAGTCATGTAGTTTCCTTCGAACCTCTAGCAGAAGAAAGCGGCATGCAAGTTTCATTCTGTATGGAGAATGTTTGTTGTGTATTCATCAGGGAACACAGATACACTTTATATAGGCTAGCTAGTGTAGTGTGAAACCAAAACAAAATCCTTTCGCACTACACAGATTCCAAAGCTAGCGTTAATGACTAAACGTAGGCCTACGCAGTCAAACAATGACGTTAGACCAACGCGGTCAACAATGACTGTTACATGTGTGCATGCTTATCCTTTCTAGTGTCTGGTGGTGAATCGCCAGCGTCATCGAAAGCCTAGATGGACTTGGAGGACAGGAATCGGAGCATACGTGCCTGGACCAGGATCGCCTGACAAAGCGACGTTTTGCTGCATGCGTGCAGTAAAGGCTGCATCCACCGTTTGTTTTGATCCGATGGTTGTACTTCCCAGCTATCCAACTAAGGGGTCCATTCAAATCGTTTCTTAAACTCTTGCCTGCTTGCTTCAACATGAGAAAGAGTTTAGATGCATATAATGATGCATACTTTAAACATTTAAATAAAACAAACTTCTATCACAAATTAACAGGATTAAAACACATTAACTATCTTATGTGCCATGCCAATGTGTGGATGTCCAACTCAAAGTAAGGATGAAAGTGAAATGGTTTTTTGAAGTTGATGGACTAAATAATTGACCCATTTGAAAGTTGAAGGACCAAACTTAGTTTTGATTGAAAGTTTGAGGATGAAGTTAAGTATTGCCAGCATGATGAGCTCAAGCTCGAAAAGTTCGAGTAAGCTCATTTGTAAAGTTTCCTGTATGATACTTTAGCCGCTAGAGGTGCCAGGAGATCGCCCGCAGCGGGGCCTGCAAAGCGGTCTGTAAAGTAGTAAATAGTACTAACAGGTAGCGACGACTGGAAAGAAAAGTGGAGACAATCAACAGAGAGAAAAGAAAAGAAAGGATGAGAAAAATGTTAGAAAAAGATAGGTAGAACTCCAACGTACCACTGGCCCTATGCCCCTATACGCGGTGTAATCTTACCACTACTCCTATACGCGGCCAGAAGTTATTACCACTGCTTCAAGGGAAGTGTTGCGGACTAGATATGCCGATTAGTTTATTTTGTGTTTATTTTGGATTATGTAACAGCTAGTTCTGTCAATTAGCAACGACTGGAATGGAAAGTGGAGATAATGAACAGAGAGAAGGGAACACTGATTTCCTTCGTTGCAAACTACTGTATGATTGAATGTATTCATTTCCAAAAGAATCCACTTCTTTAAACTGTCCCGTGAGTTTCCTTTGATGCAAACGGGGCTAAACATAAGACGAGCGCACATAGGGGAAACACAACAAGTGCAACATTCATCAGAGATGAGCGGGCACAAGGTAAACACATATACTAGTACAAGTCTATTTTATATACTCCCTTTGTTCTCTTTTAACTGGCGTTGGGAGAACTAGCGGTGCATCCAAACGGGAATGGAGGGAATATAACCCATATAGTACAACGCCAGACGGCAGAACAGGTCATGCTCGTGCTTAATCCTACAGTTCTCTGTATAGAAGACTCTCCACTCCTCCCACATAGGCCTGTCGCAACGGGCAGTTCCCTGGTTCTCCCCTATTGAGCAGTCCCAAGCGTCATCATCAATGTTGGGCACCGCCACCGGCGGCGCTTCTGGACGAGGCCCGCCCAGGAACCTCTAGGCGACATCATCAATACTATTCATGGCTTCATGCCGACACCGGCAGCACTCCTTGTTGGTCCACTTCATGGCGACGGATCCGGTCACGTTGTAGCCGACGTGGGCCTCACCTTCGACCTTTCGGATATACTCTAAGGCGTCATGGTCCCCGCGGTTGGCATCATAGAGGAGCATGGCGAGGACGTAGGCTACCACCATGTGGCCGTTCGCGACCGCCCGAGCAAGGAACTGGGTGCCCGGCTGCACGCGACCGTGCAGGAAAACAAGGTCGAACCCAGTGACGTAGCACACATGAGGTTTGTCGATGATTGTCAGGCGCTCCACGAGGCGGTCGTAGCTCCAGTTATACTTCCAGATGCTCTCCCGCTCTAGCGCCGCGCGCCTGCCCACGGCATGATCCCGGCACGTCGTGTGCATGGCCTTGCAGGTGGCGCGCAGACTGGAGAGGTCGTCCATGGGCTGCGGGGAGGTAGCAGTGACCATCCCCACGATCAAGACCGCGATATCATCCGTTAAGGGGAACTCCATGGGCTTCGAAGGGAACCAATGAGGGCACGCGCGATGGAAACGAAGAGGAAGAGGACACGCGGAGAAGAGGATGGCCTTTGTGTGTTGCGGAGAAGAGGATGGTGCGTCTTTATTAGTATGCGCGGAGAAGACGATGAGACGCGCGCAGTGATGGTTATGGCTTCTAAAGTGCACCGTTTGGAATGCTACTTGTGAAACTGGGGTTACGACTTCTAAAGTGCAGCTGTATGCTACTTTAGCTGTTGGAGTTGTCAGCGGGCAGGAAATCGCCCGCAGCGGGGCCTGCAAAGCGGTCTGTAAAAAGTACTCCTCCCTCCGCCCCAACTCAACTCTATTTTTAGCTTTGGTCAAACTTACATTTGACCAATGATTTCTTGCCTGGTCCTTATCCTGATCATCAAGGTCCTCCGCCTGCTGCCCCAGATGACTTGGGGCAGAATACGGATGAAAACGGTCGGAATTGAGCTTATTACCTTTGACAACTCCTTATTCAAACTGGTGTCTGAATAAAAAAATTTAAAGAATTGAGCTTATTACTCCCTCCGTCTCTAAATACTTGTCACTTTGTAGTTCAAAAATAAACTACAAAGCGATATTTACTACGGCTCCATTTTGAATGTAGGAATCCAAATCATAGGAATTGGAAAAAACATTGGAATAGACAAAATGCAGGAACGAAGAACGTGAGAAAACCACGGGAATCAAAATCAGAGGAATGGAGAATTCAAGATGTTTGGAATGAGGAATGAAAACATAGGAAAAATGTTAGAGCAACTATAAACAAAATTCTTTAGAATCTTAACTATCATTATTTGTAATACATAAATAAAGGTCATAACTTCTTGCCAAAAGGAACTACCAGTTTGCTTCATAAACAACTTCATTCCTATATTTCTAACATCAAAACATCTATTGCATTGCAGTATCTCAGAAATAATTATTCCCTTGTTTCAAAAAAAGAAATAATTATTCCATGCCAATCATTAAGTTAGTTAATTTGACTTTTAGCACCCTATATATTCCCTCCATAGCCAACCATCAGACCACAAAGAACATGGACTGGATTATTTCATTCCTCCATTTTACATAGGAAAGGAAGTCTTTCTACAGGAAAGGAAATATGATTCCTGTGTTCCAAACACCTGTGACATCAGCACAATGTAGGAATGAATTCCTTTGAAGTTTCCTTTAAAAATCCTCTATTCCAAGGGACAGAGAGTACATGTCAGCCCATTAGACCCAACCTACTATTTGGAAAGTATTCAGTTATTGTTCGGAAACTTCCATTAAAATATGGTATTCCGACAATACGGTCGGAAATCAGTCTAAATCGTTTCCATTCCGTTTACCAAATTTCAATGTCCGATAGAAACGGTAATCGGATCAAAAATTTCGGAAATTGTCAAAAATTGTAATCGCATCGGAAATTTTCGAAAACGACGTCGAACGGTTCGGAAATTTACCGTACCATTTTCATCCCTAGGGCAAAATGATTCTGGCGACCAGAATGAAGTGTCGGATATATGTTGTCCACGGCGCAGGGTTGTTCAACACAAGCAATAGGTAGCATATCCCAATCTTTATCCTCATATATAGCATGTTAACTAATTTTTCGGCCCCAAATGATCTAGAAAAATTACTCCAGATTTGATGATGCCATAAATTAATCGCTACTCAAAACAATGATGGTGCTCATCAAGCTCGCAAGATCAACTTTATTCATCCTCAAACTAGCCAATTATTTCGGATGGATTTACGTTAAGGGGTGTGCATCCGGTCTACCCGATATTTTGGTTTGGGTATTTCGGTCTTTTTCAAAATTCGGTTTCTTGAAATCACTACCCGAATTGTTGTAATAATATTAGTTACCCGAACATTTTGGGTACCAAAATTCCGGTTCGGTCTTCAGACCTACCCGATATATACGAATTATACATTATATCCATGTCATGTTTGCACAAGTTTAATATGATTGATAAATTTAATCGCATGAGGCCATTTATTATAAATTGACAAATGAAAAATAAAAAATAAACATTTAAATCCAACAACTTCACACATCACAACATGAAAATAAAATTTCTAAATTTGAATTGTTCATAGTTTAGCACGCATAATTTAACTTATTATTTGATGGACCGGCTATTCGGTTATTTCAGTTACCCGAGAGTGGTACCTGAACCCGGCATTTATTTTTCAGTTATTTATATTTGCTACCCGAAAAGTACCTGATACCCGATATTTTGGTCTTTTCGGTTCTGGTCTCGATTTTATTGGTTTCGGTTTTTCGGTCTCGGTTTATTTGCCCACCCCTAATTTACGTAGTAGTAGCATATGGGATATACATATTTCTCCTCCATGTTTTTTTGCAAAACTATTTAGTGATATATCCTATGTGCATATTACATAAGTAAAACTAATGTAAAGTATGAAACTTTTTCAAAGGGAAGTCTTAGGTTTTGTCAAATCTATCTTTGAGATTTATGCAATTTTGATCTGTTTTAACAATACAAGAATTGTACTTTTAGATTCACCATGAAAATATTTCCATAATATACAACCTAGTACTACATGTTATTGAAGTTAATAAATTCCATATAAATCATTTGTCAAAGGTAATTAGTTCGACCAAAACATAAATATAGTTGAGTTGGGGCGGAGGAAGTATTATACATTGCTGTTTGTCGCAAAAGGTTTGGTCCTTCGTTCAAGCTGTAGCCATTTGTACAGACGGCTAATGCGACCGGGTGCACCGAACTTACGTGCGCGCCAGTCACCAAGGCGCCTTAAACGCGCGCAGCGCATGCGCATCTTTGAATTCAATTGGAACCACTCCACGTCCCATCACCACTACTACGTGCGTCGAGAGACAAACAGCAAGGCAGGTTCAAATCCCCTGCAGTACTGCAGGTGCAGTAGAGTTGGCTGACATGAGTGACCCACATGCTATGGGACCCACATTCAGCCACCTCTACTGCACTTGCAGTACTGCAGAGGATGAGCACCCCAGCTAGGCTGCTACTACGCTATAAGATCACCCGGGCACACCATCGTCTTCTCCGCACAGCCACTCTTCCTCTCTTCCCAAAATTGCGCCAAGAACACCATGGCTGACAAGACAACACTGCCGCCAAGCTCGCCGAAGGACGCCAAGGGGAAGCGTCCCCGACCGGACTGCCCCGGACAAGGAGTGGGCTCTCCGGAAGATGGCGCGGAATGTATTTGACAATGCATCGCGCTCCATGTGTCTCCTTGGTCTTGGTCCCCTTCCAGAGTATGCTACCATGGGGACCACGGGCCACTACATCTTCGGCATGACACACTTGTCCGGTCGCCTCGACGTCCTCTAGGAGATGCTGCCAGACGAGCTTGGCGTCGCTGGCTGCGACAGCCTGGTGGCGGCGATGTCCAGGAAACTGGGCTTCCCGTGTTCGCCGCGGGAGGCGCCCGCGCCCATCCAGAAGCCCAAGGAGGAGGAGGAGAAGGAGAAGTAGGTGGAGCGAGGTGGAGGAGCAATAGTTTTTTTGCTTGTTCTTAGTTGTGTTGTTTATCTTTTCTTGTTTGTAGTTTGTGTTTTTCGTTTTTCCTATTTGCAATGTATCGTCTTAAGTTAATGAACTTTATATTTCTGTTCATTGGTGCGCAAAAATAGTTCTAATGTTGTTGTTCTAACAATAAACTAGTGGACTATTTATCTGTTTTATCTTTTGGAATGGAACATATTTCCACTTCCAACTCTACTAAGCTGGAGATCCAGAAAGTGAATATTACCTACTAGTTTATCTGACAGGACCAGCAGGGAGAAGCCCACTCTCTATTCAAACCCAACACGTATCCAACATAATGAGCAATCAAACAGCAAAGCACGTAGTAAATCACAAAAAAAGCAACAACAGTTTCTGGAGTATGTATCAACGTTAGCGCAGATTAGATGCTCGTGGGCATCATTGCAAAAGGGTGAAGACAAAAAAGACTTGATTCGTATGGCTTGCAAAAACAAACTAGAAGTCATGGTCATCGAAATTTTTGCCCAATTTGGATTGAGTCTTAGTTATAGACTTCCATAATAATAAAATGTATTACTTTCACAAGTGTGTCATAAAATGTATCGAGTGTTTTACTTTCACTAGTGTGTCATAAAGTGTACGCCGGCCATGTATCCTGATCCAACCATACAACTTCAAATAAAGGAGGGTTAGAGCATCTCCAACCCCTTTGTTATTTTTGGTTTGCTATTCTTTCAAATGACAAATATGCTATCCACATTTAGCATCTCATTCCATGAGCATCTCCAACCCGTTTGCTATATGATGTGCTATATTAAATTTTATTCATATTTTATTAGTATATAATAATTATTTTAAATTCAAATAACATTGTTGCAATGGCTATATTGTAACGGTTGTATTTATAACGGCTATTTTTCAATGGTTATATTTCTAATGACTATTTTTCAACAGATGTATTTCCAATGGCTAATTTTCAACGACTATTTTGCATAGGAATAATGATAATGTACCGGAAATCGGGAATAGCAAACTGGATAGCATTTGCTACTAGTGGCACACCGAGAGCACTATATAGCAAATGGCTAAAAGTAGCAATCCTAATAGCAAACCGGTTGGAGATGATTTTTGCTCTAGATTTGCAAAATAATAGGATATCACATCATATAGCTAATGGGTTGGAGATGCTCTTTGAGCCATTCGCTATATGGTGTGTTATACTATTATTTAGCAAATTGAGAGCAAAAATCATCTCCAACCGGTTTGCTATTAGGATTGCTACTTTTAGCCTTTTGCTATATGGAGCTCTCGGTGTGCTACTAGTAGCAAATGCTATCCGGTTTGCTATCCCCAATTTCTGCTATATTATTGTCGTTTCTGTTGCAAAATAGTTGTTGAAAATTAACTGCTGGAAATACAACCGTTAAAAATAGTCATTAGAAATATAACCATTGAAAAATAGCCGTTAGAAATACAAACGTCCCAATATAGCCATTGCAACAATGTTATTTGAATTTTAAAATAATTATTACATATTCATAAAATATGATATTTTTTAATATAGCACATCATATAGCAAACGGGTTGGAGATGCTCATAGAATGATATGCTAAATGTGGATAGCATATTTGCTATTTGAAAGAATAGCAAACTAAAAGTAGCAAATGGGGTTGGAGATGCTCGTAGAAGATTGGTGGAAAATAATACGAACTTATAAGAAAAAGGAGAAGAAGAAAAAGGATGACGAGCGTTTTGATAGATGAACTGTGACACTGCTGACATCCATCTTCATTGGTCAGTTCCCGATTCCGCTGATCTCTCCAGCATGTATTCACACTAGCTACTCTCTGGTGACTGGACCCAGGGTATCTCGTGGCCCACCTGGCATATCCAGTGGGTGGGCTCCTAAGAAATGTTGTTGTTGTTGTACGTGGTGTTAGGTTGAGACAATGCAACTTGTGGTCATAACGATAAGAAATAAAAATTAGAAAGAGTATATAAGATTCAAAAATCTTCATTACTCTCTTTACTCCGGGCTCGGGCCCGTCAAATTTGGAAACTCCTCCACTCATATCGTAACTGCATCAGTTATATATCCATGCCCGTTTCCAATTAAAATCCAAACTAAAGGTGTAGATGAAGGTTTTACACAAGAGAGAGAGTTGCGCCGCGCCGCCGCAGACGGCAACCGTAGGGACGGCAAGGAGAGAGACCCAATGGTGGGGACCCAGGTGTATAACGTGACGTTCGAGGAAGACATGATCACCACCACCGTGACGTCCTCCGGCAAGGCCGTGGAGGAATGGCTTTGCGAGGTCCTCTTCGTCCACCGTCGAGGCCTTCACAAGCTCGTCGTCGGGCTCGATGTTGAGTGGCGCAATAGCTAATCCGCCGACCAGAACCCCGCCACCATTCTGCAGCTCTGCGTCGGCCGCTGCTGCCTCATCTTCCAGGTCATCCACCCTGACTATCCCCGATGAGCTAGAAGATTTCCTCAGCAATTCTGACTACCGCTTTGTCAGCGTCGGCGTGGAGGGTGACACCGACTGACTTTGGAAGGACTGGCAGCTGAAGGTGGCCAAAACAGTGGACCTGGCCGAGCTTGCGGCGGAGGAGATGGATCGCCCGAGCCTCCGCCCCGTGGGGCTGAAGGACATCGTGAGCGTCGTGATGGCCGCCGACATGGAGAAGCCTTACAGCATTAGGACGAGCAACTGGGACGCGTACAATCTCTCTGGCGAGCAGATCAGCTATGCGTGCATCGACGCCTTTGTCTCCTTCGAGGTCGAATGCAAGCCGCTCTCCGGTGACTACTGATCTTACCACCGAGTTTGCGGATCGGTTGCCGTCGATCATCCCGGCATATGGAATTTGTAGGTGCATCTCTCAAGTTCTAGCTTTTGTGCTTGTGCGCCCAATCTCTGATAAAATTATTTTTTCTTGAGGAAACACTATATCCTGCTTTTAAAAACATGCATGTTGTTTCACATGCATCGAGGTCTTTGACATGCATGTTAGTTTTCCATACATGCTACGCCCCAAACATGATCAACGAGCCTCAAACATGACGACCTCTCAACAAAAAAAGAGAACACATAACGTCAGCAAACATGATCGAGGTCTTTCACATGTATGTTAGACGTAAATATGCTACATCCCAAACATGTATTCCAAGAATAGAATAATATTTCCTACCATGTATATATATTTCTATATTTATCATATTCTCTACCATGCATGTGTGTATGCTCTCAACCTACAGTATATGGCAGTTTAACTACCACACTAATGAAGAATATTATCCTGTCATCAATAGAGATAACAAATTTGACACAAGGATGTTCCCTCGACGGTACGAGGATAGAATGTGGACTACCATCATCTAATAAGCACACAGCTCTCACTACGTACATATGTGGTTCATCAAATTAATCGATCACATGCTTCCATTATGTATCGATGTACTCGTCTTTTGAGAAACAACAATGGTAGGCGCTAGCCGCTACGTGTTGTGATTTTAGGAACAAATGAACACACTTGTGAAAACACATACGCCACATCCGATCCTCAACGTCATCCAATTAACATGTTCCTCAACAAGGGGGCACAAAAATCCTCAACACATGACCAAACATGCTTGATCGCGAGTCTCTTTCACATGCATTACATTCATGTCCACCATCATCCATGATCACGACAATTATCAGTTCGATATGGACTCTCGGTCGGCAACGGTCGGATCCTTAAAAAAAGATATGGACTCTCGGTCGATTTCCACGTGCGTTCACCTCAATCTCTGCACCTTTGTGTGTCAAATTAAAAAATTGGCGGATGGGACGTGTTGAGCCGTTGCGATAACCGAGAGGAGGCGAACTGTGGTTAGGAGTAACTTTGACTGTCGATTCAAAAGCACAATTTTTGAAGTGTCTGATCATCTCCACTTATGCGCTTAGATGATGACCCGCTATAAAGGCACACCTTCCTCTTCTTCTCCGCTGCACCTCTCGATCGATTTTAGCCTCCAAACTTCTCCTCTTGCTTCTCTGCCGCACCACCGTCAACCACCTCTCTCTCTTTATTCGCACCTCCGTCGCCGCACAAATGGGTATCCCCGCACCGAAGCGCTCCAGGTCATCGACGTCCTCCGAACCTCATTCTCAGTTTCTGTCGCCGCCAAGGCTGGTGGAACTGGAGGCGGCCCCTGCACCTCCTCCACTCCCATCTCCGCCCGCGGTGCGCGAACCTCTTCCGTCTGACTATGATGAGACTATCCGCCTCATCGAGGAAAGCATCGACAAACTCGACGACAAGCTTAAGGAGGTCATCGACAGCCTGTTCGCTACCGACGTGCAAGCAAAATCGCTCGACAAAATGACGTAGGATGTATTACATCTCACTACTGTCGCCGACTAAGACTTGGTGTCCTTCTCCACCACGCCAGCATGGACTTCGCCGGCTACTACATCTTCGGGTTAGGCTTTGTTGCCGCTCGTCTCGACTGCCTCTACGAGACGATCGGTGAGGAGGCCGGGGAGGGGTTTTGCTAGCAACTCATGAATGCCGTCAGCCGGAAGAAGTTCGATCTTGTGTTGGAGGATGCTCCGCCGGTGGTTGTGGTGGAGGCGGAGGCACCGCCAGCGGAGGCGCCGCCGGCAGAGGCAGAGGCGGCGGCGGAGGTGGACAAGTCCTCCTCCGAGTAGAGTAGGATGAGTAGTAGTTTTTCTTTTGTTTTCTATGTGTTTTTTTCTTGTTTGTAATATATGTGTTGTTTTTATGTTAATGAAAAATGTCTTTTATTTTATGTTCATGAACAACGTGTCCTACAGTACATGCACTAACGAAAAACTCCTCCTTTTATCAAAAAACATCGCATATGGAAAATTAACACATTAGTAATATTATACTGTATCTAATAAATACTCCCTCCTTATTCTTTTATTTGACGTTTTGGACAAAGCATTGAACTAACATTAGTATGACGTACTATACGTAGTAGAATGATATTTCAAAAAGTTACGAAAATAAAAAGCTACACACTTAATTAATTTTATATCTTTTCTCTTTACCAATTGTCATCATGCCTGTCCCACCACCCCCACCCACCGGCTTGGCCCTAGGCAGTAGCCCACAAATTTTCTGCGACCCTGCCGCACAGCATCGCGCGTGCACCCCCGCCTACCACGCCGTCCGATCAAAATCACATAATCGTGGGAGCAGGACACGCGGGATTTCCATCCTTCAGTGTCCAGACAACAAAGCCACCAGCGCGAAGCGAAGCATCTCAACGGAATATCCGTGGGACGGCGTGTGGGGCGGGAGCGCACGCACGACGTTGTGCTGCGGGCCGCAGAAATTTCCGCCCACCATGGCCCAGAGTCGGGACTGCCTTTAAGACCATCCGCAGTGGTTCACGGTAAAGCTTTAGGCTGACACAGTTTTTCAATAGTAAAGTTTTGGAAACCATAGTTTTTAAAATGACATGGCAATACCAAAGTATTTCAATAACACAGTTTTGTAATACCACGATTTTGCAATACATAGGACTGTTTGGTTGACAAACACCATTCTGTAAACAATACCATAGTAATCTCAAATACCACGGTATTGCTAATTGCTCTAAAACTTCAAAAATACCGTGTTCCCAAACACTAATATCGAATTCTCTGTGGCCCTTCCGCACAACCATCTCTGTGCGACCCTGCCCAGATGGTTGCCACGTTCATTCACGCTCCAAATCTTACAGCCAAGGGCGCACTGCACGGTTCCCACGACTGTACCACCCTTCCCTGATAACTGCCACGTACGCGAGAGCACAGAATCTTGCAGCGCGCACGGGCACACGAACTCAACGTCTGAACTTTGCTCAGCAATCCGAATAACTCAGCGCTCAGCGTGCACGATCCATCATCATGCGCACGAAAAATATTATGAAATTATCAACTTTGATGATTCAATAATCAAATCAAGTTTCATCCAACCTACCAACAAAAAATTGGATCGTCCAGTCCATCCAACCAAACGTTAATTTGGATGATCCAAGACATAAAAAATGGATGACCTATCTCCAACCGAACTTCGACGTCAAACCAAACGCAATTGATGACTGAGCACTTTGTCACATGTCCCTGGAGTGTACGCACAAATGACAAATACACAGCCTCAACACCGGGTTTATGGTGCATCGTGGACTAACCACATGACCCGACCAAACACTCACATAATTACCATACACCTGCAAGAGCAACTACCTGGCCGCATCCACCAACGCATCCCGATCCTACGAAAGGATCACGAGCAGCGGCAGGTGAACACGTTGCAGCGGCGGCGCAATGGAAAACGGCGGCAGCGGACGGCGAAGTAACTGGATGTTGGCGTAGTCGACCTCGCACATCTTTCGCGAGTCGTTCACCTTCTGCGGCGAGCTGAACCACACTTGCAGGAACTCCTCGGTTTCGCAGTCAAAGCATGACTTGGAGAAATGGGCCACCAACGCATCCCGACCCTACGAAATGATGACGAGCAACGGCAGGTGAACACCATGCAGCGGCGGCGCAATGGAAAACGGTGGCAGCGGACGGCGACGTACCTAGATGTTGGCGTAGTCGACCTCGCACATCTTCCGCGAGTCTTTCTCCTTCCAACGGAAGCCATGCAGGTGCTTCGTCCACAGCCGGAACGCCGCATCTGGCGATGTGATGTTGACAAAGCAGTAGCCCTTGTTGGCCTTGGACCTTGGCAAATGCAACAAACAAGGTTAAGTATCAATCAGTTAAAGATCAGAGCTTGATTAGTATAATCATATATTTGAAAGCATAGGCATGGTACTTGAAGTCAAATGGAACGTAAATAAAATTGTAAAACCAACTTGACGCGGCCCACTGCAATTTTCGCGTTCTCCTCGGCGCAGTCTGATCAATGATGTTCATTACTTTTTGCCTCTTGTGGAAAACGATGTAAAACATCAGGTATTAACACATCAACAAATATGAGGGGGAGAATACCAATGCGCAGATTTAAAAGTATGTTGCAGATCATCAGCGTCGTCAGACCAGAAGCAGGGTCGAAGCGGTGCCGTGGCCGCCGCGAACTCGAGAACAGATCGAGGAGAAGGCTTATCGCCAACGCATCGAGGGGACGGAAGCTACACGGCCCATATGGGCGATGAACCTTCCCCTCGATCCGTTCTCGAGTCGGGGGCGGGCCGGTGGTTGGGGCGTAGGGGCGGTGGGGGCGCGGCAGGCGACGTTGTGCGGCAGGGCCGCAGAAAATTTATTTCTGCCCGCCTAGGCTCAGAGTCGGGCCTGCCTTTAAGACTATCCGCAGTATTTCACGGTAAAGCTTTAGGATGTGTTTGGGAGCACAGCTTTTCAATACTAAAGTTTCGGAAACCACAATTTTTAAAATGACATGGCAATACCAAAGTACGTATTTCAATAACATAGTTTTGTAATACCATGATTTTGCAATACATAGGACTGTTTGGTTGACAAACACCATTCTGTGAAAAATACCATAGTAATCTCAAATAACACGGTATTGCTAATTGCTCTAAGACCATCTGCAGCGGTTCACTGTAAAGCTTACTGGACTGGAAATATAGAGTAGATTACTGGAAGTATAGAGTTAGTGTCTAGAGTGAAATGCTGGAAGTATAGAGAATATACTTGAAGTATAGAGGGATAGAGTAAGTTTTAGAGGAAACCGCTGCGGATGGTCTAAAACTCTAAAAATACCGTGTTCCCAAACACCAAAATCGAATTCTCTGCAGCCCTTCCGCATAGCCGTCTCTGTGCGACCCTGCCCAGATGGTTGCCACGTACGTTCATGCTCCAAATCTTACAGCCAATAGCGCACTGCAAGGTTCCCGCGACTGTACCACCCTGCCCTAATGATTGCCATGTACGCGAGCGCACCGAATCTTGCAGCACGCACGGGCACACAAACTCCACGTCCGAACTTTGCTCAGCGATCCGAATAACTCGGCGCTCGTCGTGCACGATCCATCATAATGCGCATGAATAATATTATGAAATTATAAACTTTGATGATTCAATAATCCAAATTTGCTCAGCGATCCGAATAACTCGGCGCTCGGTGTGCACGATCCATCATAATGCGCACGAATAATATTATGAAATTATAAACTTTGATGATTCAGTAATCCAATCAAGTTTCATCCAACCTACCAACAAAAAATTGGATTGTCCAATCCATCCAACCAAACGTTAATTTGGATGATCCAAGACATAAAGAAATGGTTGATCTATCTCCAATCGAACTTCTACGCACAAACTATATATATATATATATATATATATAACATGTTAGTTGTCACGCCCCAAACATGATCAACGAGCCTCAAACTATATATGATGATGTTTCAACAAAAAACAAAGAAAACACGTAATAATGTTGTCATCAAACATGATCGTCGCGAGGTTTTCAAGTGCATATGTTACTTGTCCATGCATGCTCGCTACACCCCAAACATGATCAACGAGTCTCAAATATGACGATCTTTCACCAAAATTAGGAAACACCTAACGTCATCAAACATGCATGATCGAGGTCTTTTGCATGTCAAACGGAGAAAACATGAACGAGGGTTTGTGATATATATATATATATATATATATATATATATATATATATAGAACATATATATTATACCTAGCTACAGAATTGTGCATTTTGTAGCCAAGCCGCTGCTCCGGTCCACCATAGGCACCGGTGATTCTGATTCGGTCCGTAGCCAGCCCACGATCCATCCTCGGTCCAGTCTAGCCGCTAGTCGGTCCGTCTCCCCCGCCCGCGCCCCCCCGACGCCGCCCCCGCCCCCCGGCCCGCGCCGCTGCCACCCACGACATCGACGAAACCTCCCACTACCACAATCCGTCCGCGCGACTGGCGCCGTTCCACCCCACGTCCTCGGTCCTTGCCATCGTTCGTCGATCCCACAACGGCCTCCAGAATCTAGGGTTCTTTCTCTCTTATTTGGTGTTTGAACACGCACGGGAGTCGTAGATCGGGAACTGCTGGTGACCTCACTGGTTTGTGGCGAAGATGGTGAGACTCCTCTCACTCTTTCTTTTCATCCGTTCGCTGGTTTTTGGTTCCATTCATGGTTGGTTCTGCACGCATGGATCGATCTCCCATTTGCTCATCGTCGCCGCCGCGCTTAGCAGCTTTTTGTCGCCGTAATCCTGGTCGACGTTTCCTGATTAAGACTCGCTCGCATATGGGGCTTGGACTGGACATCCGGCTCCCCTGTTCTCCGCTTCGTCCTCCCTGGGATTGGGATTCCTGGCTCTTGGTCAGTACTCGTCCGTTTTTCTCTTCACGTGCACCAGTTTCTATTTTATGGGGTAATGCAATTTTGTTGGAACATCCACTGTCGTTATCAAATCTGTGTTAGCCGCACTGAAATAAGATTTGCTTGCAGCCTAGGGAAAGAATAATACTACAAGTATACACTTGCATTGGCCACTAAACTACGTACTGTAATATACTCCCAACAGTTTGTACTCTCCTGTTTATTAACCCAGATTTTCACAAGAAAAGTTAGGAACAGCTGGGCATGAATCTCTGTTCGCTTTGCTCATAGGGGTTAGCTCTGAGATTGCACAACGGCTATTTTTTTAGTACAAACACCAGCCTTTATGGGCCCTACCTGTCTGTCCTCAGCTTTTCTGCATGTTTGATACCAAATCAATGGTTTACTACGCAAGTACCACATGCAGCAGTAGGCAAATGCAAATGGCCCGTCAAAGATCTCTCAAAGCTTCATCAGTAAGTCAGGGACCTGTTTCCTTTGTGACAGTAATCACTAGCAGTATCAGTCTCTCCTTTGACCGCCACTGTTTGGGTGTGGCTTGCTTCGACGTTAATCAGTTTCGTATGTATTATAACTAGTTTTCTCTGCTTTTTACTTTTGCACTTTTGAAGAATTAAAAGACTCATTTTCAACGTATCATCCATTAATTTCACCTTCATCTAGGGTATTTTTCAACTATTTCTAAAGGTACACATCTTAATCATGTCTGATCATTGGTCTGCCTCAATGACTTAAGGATTTACGACTGATAATTTATTTATAGGGACTTCAGGATCACTAGTTTATATTCAATGAGCTGGGTAACACCCAAAGTCATTAGTATCTAGTGTTCATTTCCCTTTTGTGCCTGTTAAAGCATGTCATTTAGTTTGATATTCAATGAACTGGTTGTGATTGTGCATAGTTATTTCTTTTTTTTTGCAGATTTCAACCATGCTCCCATTCTAGAACCATTGAACAAGACAGCTAGATTTGCCATCAATAGGTTAAATAAGTTATTCCCTTAATTACCTTGCCCACAATTATTTGTCTTAGCTATCATGATCAGTCAATTTTCCTGGATATCTCAAATAGTTTCATCTGCTGATAAGTACTTCACTTTTTGTTGAACTAAAATGTTTGATTACTGGTCTGCTTATTGGTCTGCCTCAATGACATTAGGATTTACGACTGATAATTTTTTTCTAGGGACTTCAGGATGATTAGTTCATATTCAGTGAGATGGGTAACACCCAAAGTTCTGAGTATCCAGTGTTCATTTCCCTTTTGTGCCTGATAAAGCATTCATGTCATTTAGTTTGATATTCGATTAACCGGTTGTGATTGTTCATAGTTATTTCTTTTCTGCAGATTTCAACCATGCCCCCATTCTAGAACCAATGAACAAGACAGCTGGTGTTGCCATCATATATATAAGCATGCCACATGCTCAACTTTTTTTATCTGTACTTCCCACCCTTTTATATTTGTATTGTGCCTTGTCAAATGCACCCATCTGTATAACTTGCAATTTTCCACCTGTTCCCTTGTTCAATCATACAATGGGTTATTCTAATTTGCAACGCAAAGCTGCATCCATGTAAAAAGGTCCCTATGATTAGGCATGTACTATGTTTTAGTTTAGATATCTAATTAGTAGCAACATACTTTTCTCAATGACACTAAAAGTTTTATCAAACTACGCCATATGTTTATTCATGCTCACTTTTGATCCCATCCATAACAGCCACTGCTTTACAGTTATATGTATATCTATTAGTCCATGTATATATATTTGTATTCATATATAGTCTATGTATATCTATTATTCAAAATATATCTATTAGTTTCTGGTAGGTGGGTGCTAGATAAATCATATTCTTTCGATCTGTTGCATTAAAAGCCTCAACGTTAATCATAGCAGTCAGCATTGTCATGTTCATATATTGATGCTGCCTCGTATTTGATATTATGATTTGATGTATTTGTATCAGGTCAAGATAGGTATTGAGAAACATCCTTTATAGCTTGCTGTCTTATTTCCTGCATCAGGATAGAAAAAATAAGACAGGTAAATTATTAATGTTATAGTTGTAATTGTCTATTATTTTTGCCTGTTCACTTGAAGTTACTAGTTTCCCGCAATAGTTTTTATCTCCCATGTTCTCTATTAACCATATATTATATGCCTAATTAAAATTTTTATGCATTATTTGCACCAGTTTAATCTTTGGGGAATCCGTCAACAACTCAATTAGTTACTGCCTAATTAAATTTATTATGCATTATTTGCACCAATTCAGTCTTATTTTTGACTGCATATTAAATAATGCCTTACTGCAGTTAACTATTTGGACTTGCAGATGTCAACGAGCTGCATGTTGTTACAAGGTTTGGATGTGGAGCTGTGACAGGAACTATTGGCCAGACTGTTGCATACCCTATTGGCCAGACAAACTTTTCGTACTTGTACCTTTGTTCTAATCTTCTCAGCACCGAGAGTGTTGTTCTTTCAACAATGGAGAATATGTAAAAGAAGGGCTGAAAGAACTTGAAGCATGGTGTACAAAGATTACTTGTTTAATCAGGGTCAAAGATTACTGGAGGCAAAGAATGCGCAAAGATCTTTGGCTCTTAGTTACAAGTCCTTTTTCTGTTGTCCCAGAAACCAGCTAATGGAACAAATCTCTTTGTTGAGTTCTTTCAACTTGGAAATGGATGGCAGTTTAGATTGGTATTCTTATGGCAGTAGCCTGAACGTTTTAGCTATAGCTGCATTAATATTTGATACTGTTAATATTTCCCATCTCCGGGTGTTAATGTAGTTATTAACCCGGTATTTACTGTCATCTCCGCGTGTTAATGTAGTTATTAACCCGGTATTTAGTCAAACCAATACTGTTTAAGTGATGTACTTTGTTTCAATATATTGATTTGCTTCTTGTTCTTATTGTTTCCACGATTTCATTTTCATTGCCCGTGATTGCTTCATTAGTACTGGCAACATCTGTTAATCAGTATGTTGTATTGTTGTCATGAAAGCTCTGGTCTTAAGTACAAAAATCATATCTGTAATATAGGTTTCAGATCTGAGCTGCCGAACAAAGAATTTGGCCTCAGACTTCACAGCTCATCCACTTTGCATTTACGAGGGTCCATCCTTAACTCACTAGTGGTCTTAGAACGTCATGAATTTCACACTGCAGCAGCAACAGCTCCTTGTTCTTTGCTTGGCACTCTTGCTTCAGAACACTCCTGTCTGAGACACACACCTCTCGTCCAAGGTGCTCTAGAAGTTTGACGAGTGATTTCTCAAGGATCTGGTTCTGCTTCACATCCTGAGCATCAGAAATAGTATTCAGCTGACAGTTAAACTCATGCAAGACAAGCTGCACAACCACATCAATTTTCATTACATCCAGATATCCACATTTCTCATACAGATGTAGTACTTCCGTCACAGAACCAATCCCTTCTGTTACCTTCTATGGTTGTTTCGTGACAAGAAAGCAATGTCCTCCTGAAAATTGTATGCCTCTTGTTGCTGCTGAAAATTTCCCAAAACTTCAGAATATGCTTCAGCCATATCGCTTAAGCATTTCTGCAAGATATATACCTCAGTCTGAGTTTCAACTATCTTGCGCTCTTTCGCCTGAATCTGGTTCTCCCTACGCCGGACTTCTTCTACCATCAGGCCTTTCTGCTTCTCTACATAATTGAACTAAGTCGTGCCGATGTTGGTAAATTCTTTGTGCTTTTTTTTTTCCCAGCCTCAACAGCTATTGTAGCTTGAACAGTTCAGCAACGTAAAATAACCGGGAGACACACTAGCAACTTTTTAGAATGTTATTTTCATGTGTCAGGTTTGTTATTTTCACGATGTTCTCTGCGGCTTGCCTTCGCCCCTACCGCTCTGATCTCCTGTATGATGTTCTCAGCGGCTGCGGTTGTTGGAGTCCTACTGCCCTGCTCGGACTTGGTGGTTGCTCGCGCCTCTGGATCGTTCAACGACATGCGTCCGCACGCGCGTGGCTGGCGTGTTCGCTTTCCCGGTTCGATCTCTAGCGCCCGGTGCGGCTTCGACGGTTGCTCGCGCCTGGTGGCTTTGCGTCCGCTAATGCTTTTTCATTTGTCCCGGTCGCGGATACGTACGCGCCGCTGCGTATAAACAGGTGTGTCCGATGCTGCTCTTGAGGATTCTTACGTGCGCTTAGATCTGGCCACAGAATTGTTATTCTACACCTAGCTACAAAATATACTTACCCTATATATATATATATATATATGTATATATATATGTATATATATATATGTATATATATATGTATATATATATGTATATATATATATATATATATATATATATATATATATGTCGATCTTTCAAAAAATAAGAGAAAACACGTAACGTCATCAAACATGATCGAGGTATTTTGCGTGACAAACTGAAAAAAACTGGAACATTGCATATACCTTGGGCCGGTGGGCCCTTTGCGTGTCAAAATTAAAAACTAGAACTGAAAAACTGAAACACCGCCGGACGGACCTACAAAGTATGCCAGGTGGGCCACTGCATACCCTAGACCCTTTGCATGTCAAATAACAAAAACTGCTTGTGAAGCGGAGATGGAAGCCAACCACGGTTTGGATTCATTCAAAAGCGTAGTTTTCGAAGCGTCCGATCATCTCCACTCGCACGGGACGAGGACCCGCTATAAAGGCACACCCGTCCTCTTGCGTCTCCGCCGCACCACTCCATCTCCATTGATCGTAGCCTCCAAACTTCTCTTCCTTCACCGCCGCACCATCGCCGACCACCTCTCGCTCTTTCTCCGCAACTCCGTCGCCGCACAAATGGGTAGCCGCGCACCGAAGCGTCTAGGCCGTCGATGTCCTCCGAACCTCCTTCTTCTCCGTTTCCGTCGCAGCCAATGCCGGTGGAACTAGAGGCGGCGCCCACACCTCCTCCGTCCCCTTCTCCGCCCGCGGCGCCCGCACCTCCTCATCATGTTTGGGTTCAGGAGACTATCCGCCTCGTCGAACACCGCTTCGATGAACTCGATCGGCGCCTGAAGTAGGCCACCAAGCACCTTTCCGCCATCGTCGAGCGAGCAAAAAAGCTCGACATATTGGCGCGGGATGTATTTTCCGATACATTTCGCTCGTGTGAGCGTCTGGGTCTTCAGAAACTTCCCGTCTGCACCAGCATGGACACCGCCGGCCACTATTGCTTGGGATTAGGGTTTGTGGCCGGTCATCTCAATGTCCTCTACGAGATGATCAGGGAGGTGGCTGGGGTGGAGGGCCGCCAGCATCTTCTGCAGACCGTCGCCCGGAAGCTTCGGACTCAATTGCTGGAGGAGACAGCAGCAGCGGCGCAGCAGAGGAGGCGGCGGCGGCGGCGGCGGAGGAGGCGGCGGCGGCAGTAGCGGTGGAGGAGGAGGTGGAGGAGATCTCCTCTGACTCCGAGTAGAGTAGTATTTGTATTTTTTTCATTTTCTTTTCTTCTACGTGCTTTCGTAGTTCTTGTTTGCAATATATGTGTTGTTTCTATTTTAATGACAAATGTCTTTTCTCTTCATGAACAATGCATCCTATGCAGTATCGGAAAACAACTCCTTTCTGAAAGAGGGGCAAGATAACTGTTGTTCAACATCTAGTCAAGAATTCATTGTGTTGCGAAAATCAACGACTCTTGGTTTAAACTCCATTGAGATCGTGGTTGAGGCTGCGTTTCTCCTCTTTTGTGTTCTTTCACTCAATTTTTTCATTTGTAGTCGGCGCATGGAAAAATGTATTTGTAGTATGTAGTAGTATGTACTACATGTTATCGTTTCATTGTGATTAATGTTACAAAATGCTGATTGTTTACCATCGTCCTTTCGTGCACTTGGCTGTATTTGCATATCGTCTGCATTAGCACATACGTATACATTTGGCAATTCATATTTTTTTCCGTATTTTTTTGGAATGTCCCACTAGCTAGCAGATGACTGCTTTTAGATTTTGATCTCCATGCATGGCAACAAAGATGAATTAAGAAGCGAGCAAGTTGTCCTAAGACGAAGTCTACCCCTCTAGCTTCATGCACCAGCCATGTGCAGGAATCGACGCGACATGAGATGTAATTAATCATAATTGGATGCGTGCACAAGGGCACGCCTTGCGTTAAATTCTCCACTCCCGTGAAAATTTTATCATTCTACTTGGCGCGCCACATTTGAGATTTTGACAATTCAATTTTCACTACCTGCGCCTCCAATTTCGGTCCCGCCTATTATTGTAACCCTATTTCAGCCACGATGACTATAAATGGAAACACTGGCCTCCGTTCGCGAGACACCGCTGCCCCGCCCTTCCGGTGATCTCGCAGTACTCAAAATGTGTTGTCTCTCTGTCCTGTGTTCCATACTTGTATTCCTAAGAAATTCCTGTGTTTTCATTTCCCACGATTTTTACAATTTTTCCCCCATGGATATCGCAGTGACGCATCGAAGCTCTTGGTGGTGTTGACTCCTGGGTACAACACCGGGCGACCAAGTTTGACGGGCTCTACTGAACCTCTTTGTCGCCGACACCTCCCTGCCACATCGCATCCCAGACTCCAGTTTTGTGCTAGGTAAACTACACGATCCATGCCGTCTTTTTATAAAGCTATATTGGCTTGGTTCTACATGATCCATGCAGTTTTGGCCTAGTTAAGTTATACACGGTCCATCCTGATATACGAAGATTAAATAAATTAACAAAGAAATGTGGTCTTCTGTTTCACGAATTTAGTTATGTATATATACGAAGATTAAGTAAATGACGCACGGGTTATCTGATCAACCACTCCAAATGTTGTACTCTCATTCCTGTTTTACAAATTTGTATTCCTAAGATTTTTAGTTCCCATGGTTTTCACTTTTTTCTTTCTTGTGGCTTTCTCGGATCGTACGTTTTTTTCTATTCTTTCTATTATAATTTTTCTGTTAGTAAAAAACACTGCAGTATATAGAAAGCACACCGTCCGATCCAAAATCTACGTCAGTCATGTAATCTGACGTTATCACTGTTATTCAGAATTACTACTTACAATGCTCTTTACATTAGGAACAAGACATCAAACCGTGATGTCGTCTACAAGCATTCATGGTGGCCAACAAGCACCTGGTATAACTATAATGTGTTTACTATCAAAATTAAACAAATTTATACAACATTAAATCGTTTGCATGGTACGCAGAGAATATTGCAGCACATGATGTTCAGGAACCCCGAGGTTCTTTACTCCCTGGTACTACTACGATGCATGAACCAACAGCAGGTATAGATATACAAACCAAAAATACTCCTTCCGCTCCAGCATAATTTTACTTTTGGAGCTTAAAAAATGTCCCACTCCAATTCTATCCTCAGTAGTAGCTTCCAACAACCCATATCACATCACATTACTACCTGCCTCTCTACCGTGCCATTTGTTTTGGCAGAACGTGTTAGTTTTTTACTCTACTCCTTTGGCATTGAATTTGGAGCGTTTTGAGAGACTATGTTCTGTCCTTTAGATGTATTGATGATGGGTGTATCATGGTCATTTGCATTCTTTCCTAGGCTCTACTATATGTTTTAGCATGCCTTGCGATTCTACTTTCTTATTAGTACTTAGTCTTTATAGTTAATAGTTCATCAGCCTGTGTGATGGCGTGATTTTTTTATGTCTCCACGCCGTGCTCTCTCGTCGCCGGCCACTTCGGCCGGGACCGGCGCCCACGCCCTGCTGCTGGTCACTTCAGTGTCCTCCCCGGCGTGTCTCCCTCGTCCATCGCCACGTCCCATCCTTCGCGTGCCATGATTACCCCGCCGCTCACAAATCCCTGGCATTACTCGTCCTGCCACCAATCCTCCTCGAGAGTTTCGGCGAGACCGAACCCTCACTTTGTTGAGTGTCGCAAGCTGGCACTATGCAGTACTGCACCTGCAGAAGCCGCCACTGACAAGTAGACCCGATGTCTCATGGGCCCACATGTCAGTGGCAGCTAATGCAGGTGCAGTACCGCGGAGGATTTCAATCCCGCAAGCTGCCTGCCTTATCTGTCTTGCATTTGCCACCTTCTACCGCTGACATTCATTACTTGCCCTGCAACTAATAATTATCTTTGAGACGCGCTCCAGCTGATGTCAGTCAGACCGAACCGGCGAACCCTATCTTTGTCTAGTCTAGCGTTGCCAGCTGCATGCCCCCTCACAGTCTTGAATGCTTCGCTCATGGACTGAAAATCCCCTACAGTACTACGAGTTTGTATCGCCACTGACATGTGTACCTGATGGCTCATTTTAGGGTATGAACAACAACAAAGAAGTCAATAATGTAACCCCCCATCAAAATAGTTGTCGTTAGGACAGTTCTAACTACTGTAGTAGTTCATTTTTAATTCATATGTTGGTCTGATACGACAATTAATATAAACCAGGAGGGAGTACTACAGAACAAAATGGTGTTGGCACGACACGGTCGTCCCATGCTCATATTTGCCGCACTCGTCCTAAAGATGGTATGAATATCAGACTTTTCTTCTTTTCACACTATTTTTACATGACACTAAACTTGTTTAGGCAGTAATTTGCTTTAATCATTTACCATTTGAATCAATGTAACAGAAGGAAGGAATCTAGGAAGAAGTGTGGCTAAAGGACTTAAGGTTGCCAGAATACGCTATGCATCCCAAGTTAGTAGAATGGAGCATGTGAAGCTACCAATTCAATTCTCTGCTAGGTTGGGTGCTGCGGTTGGTATTAATCAGTGGCACTTTGTCGATGATGTGGTTATGTTTACAAAAAGACATGCATCCCTCAGCGGTGCAACGAAGTTGGCAGAGGTTGGCCATAGTAACAAGAGAGATATAGTACAAGACATTCTGGTTAGTGTTGTCACACCCCTACACAAGTATTTTTTTTTCTTGCAATCTCCATCCTGTACGTTTACAGCAACTTGTTATACAATGTACAGGATTCCTGGGACATGGAGGACACACCGAAGAGCGCAAGAAAAATTATGAAAATTGCTGGTGAGCGCTACAAGGGGTGGCGCTCGACTTTGCATGCCACCTATAAGAGTTATTCTACCGATGAAGAACATATACGAAACCAGCCTGCTGACATAACGACGCCCGAGTGGTTGCACCTAATAGAATATTTTTGGTCTGGGTGATTCAAGGTCAGCTAACTTTTTAATAGCTTCACATCATACAAAAAATATTTCATTTACTTTCATTCATGGAATTAATTCTTAAAATTATTGCAGTCAATAAGCAGGACCAATTCTCAAAATCGAAGCAGACAAAAGGCGTGTCACTTGCTGGCTCTAAATCCTACGCCCAACTTAGTTACAAGAAGGTATGAAAAATAAATCACACTTTTACTTTGCACTGCAAACAATATGTATATCGACATGTTGAAGTTCACTTGTATTTTATGTAGCGAGACCCAGAGACTGGAGAAGAACCCGATGACATACAATTGTGGGAGGCAAGCCATTTGTTGAACAGTAACTGGACAAACATGCTGGCAGAAGCTGTACATGTGAGTAACACTTCAAACAATCCCCAATTAAATAAATATTTGCAAATTACCTGACTTTTCTTTTCGTATATAGATCCAGGCACGTGCCCAAGTGGACGACATGGAAGCTGAGCAGGGAGGACCAATTCCAAATGAGGAGAGAAACCACATCTTCCAGCGTTGTTATAGATCCTCAATTGGTTGTGCAGGATCACAGGTTCTGGGTTGAGGTTATATGGCTAACCCAACTATTCCCGAACGTGAATGTATGTGTATCCAGATGTCTGAACACCTCAACGACCAAGTTCAAAACTTAGAAGTTAGAAATGCAGGCCTCAATGAAATAGTGCAGGACACAGCTTAAACACCCAGATGGACTGCATAAACCAGAAGAATGAATAGTTAATTGTTCAAGTACAGAACTTACAAGGTCAGATAGCAGCTGGTCGCGGACAGACAGCTAAGAAAAAGTAGGACATGCGCGCCTCAGTGGCTGAAATGCACAAAATGATGATGGCGACCACTCCACAGAAGGTCCAACAAATAAGGAACTGCCAAAAGCCACCTGCTCCAACAATTAGTCCTGGTCAGCTTAGGAAAACTCTTAGCATGCAAACACGTCGCTTAGGTAATCGTTGAGTGTTGTTATGCGTGTTGTAATATCAATTGATTGATGTTTATTGTTAAACTCGTGATTCTGTTGCCAATAATTTTCAAACCTGGTGCATTCGGGTTCTACCGCCGCTAATTATAAAACGTGGCATTGCGAATTTCTTGTCAGGAATGATAAATTGTTGCAATAGGAAGCTATTGCCAATACAGATGATAAAACATGGCAATAGATTGACAAAACATTTCAGTATAAATATTTGGCAACGACTCAAAAAACGTTGCATTAAAACACTATTGCCACAGATAAGAAATCGTTGCAAAACCAAACTATTCGCCACGGATGCGAAATCATCGCGGTACCATATACTAGTTCCAACGGATCTCAAATCATTGCAATACGATACTATTTGCCACGTTTGTGGACTCGTTGCAATACCCAACTATTCGTCACGGATATGAAATCATTGCAGTACCAGATTAGTTCCCACAGATCTGAAATCATTGCAATACGGTACTATTCGCCACGTTTGTTGACTCGTTGCACTAACCTACTATTTGCCACGGACGTTAAACCATCACAGTATCATACTATTTGCCATAACTGTGACATCATTGCAGTATCATACTATTTGTCACGAATGTGAAATCATTGCAATATCGTGATATTCGTTGCAATATGGTAAATCGTCGCTACACCATAACTCGTTGCAATATGTTACTATTTGCTATGACTGTGAAAATTGTTGCAATACTGTAGTATTTACTACGAATGTGAAAATTGTTGCAATCACGTACTATTACCACGAACCCAAAATCATTGCAATACAATGCTATTCGTTGCAATGCGTTAAATCGTCACAATACGTTGAACCGTCGCAATAACATACTATTTGCTACGAATGTGAAATCATTACAATACCGTACTATTGCCACGCCTGCGAAATCATTGCAATACAATGCTATTCGTTGCAATACCTTAAATCGTCGCAATACACTAAACCGTTGTAGTAACATACTATTTGCCACGAATGTGAAATTGTTACAATACCGTACTATTGCCATGCCTGTGAAATCGTTGCAACCACATACAATTACCACAAATGTGAAATCATTGCAATACCATGCTGTTTGTTGCAATACGTTAAACCGTCGTAATACGCTAAATCATTGTAACAACATACTATTTGCCACGAATATGAAATTGTTGCAATACTATACTATTGACCACAATCATGAACCCGTTGCAATACCGTACAATTCGTTGCGATACGTTAAATCATCGCAATACATGAAAACGTTGCAATAGCGTCGTATGTGCCACCGATGTAAAATTGTTGCAATACCATACTATTCGCCACGGATGCCAAGGCGTTGCAAATAACCTATCACCGCGGGAATTATTACGACGATTCGTAAAAACTATCGCCACACTCTTTTTCGTTGCAACAACAACCTATTGCGACGAAAAACAACCTATTGCGACAAATTTTTTCGTTGCGATAAACCAGAATCCTTGCGGTGATCGCACGACACCACCCAATGAGATCCTTGGATGTTGGGACCTCGGTCATCACAGCATGGTATCAGAGCATCATTGGGAACAGTGTGCTTGAAAAGAGTATATTTTCAAAAACTTAGGATTTTATGAGTGAGGAATTAGCTATATGCCCATATAAGGAGTATTATTAGTATAAGATATAAAGGTGGTAACTAACATATGTGTTATTATTTCTGTAACGACGCTCTGACCTCAGGTATGAGGTAAGGTACGCCACCGAGAGCGGATCAATCTAGGTATGTGATATTTCTGTGGCTTTGCACAAAAAGTTAATACGAGTCTCTGAAACAATTCATGTTTCTGAGAACATATGAGACGCGGTACCCCTGCGTGACACAAAATTAGTGGGAGCCCCTGTCAGGTGGTGGATAACCTGATAGTATGCATCTCTAAAACTATTCATGTTCTATGGGAGCATGCGAAACACATATGCCCGAGCGTGTATAAGCCAGTTCGTGTGGGAGTCCTCGCTGTACAGACGTAGTACAACCATGTACCTTGAGACATGACCTCGCTCAAGGGCGACTCACACCAGAGTCGTATGCATTTACTTCCAAATATATATATATGTGTATTGTGACTGCCTGTCATGTTTTCGCGAACCACCCTTGTGGTGTGCAGGTGTGACAGGGGACTATTTGTCTTCTGCAGCTACACTGACTATGGTAGCGACCTGTGTAGAACATGTTTGTGAGTGAACAATACTAGGGCCACCTATAAATGTATCCGGATATACCGGATAGAATTTTCTTTGGTGAGGCATGTAGTACCGTCAGTATAAAATTTGATACTTGAACATCCCCAACGACAAAATGGATGCATTGTGATTGAAGTCCAACTATCAGTTGCTGGTATGTTTGGACTTGTGTCATTGGTTATTGGCTCGACAAAAGGGTTAAAACCAAGATTCTTAATTTCTGGCAGAAGTTTGCTCAACTTAGCTGGATTATGATCTTGGTTAGTTGTTATTTACCATAGGGGTATGCTATATGGATGGAAAGCTCTTCAAGACCTCTACAACATTTCTGTTGACCATCAAGGCAGAAAAGCTTGATAATCTGTTGAGATTTGGAGTGTATTAAAACTGCTCCAGATGACCATACCATTGTACCAGTCTCTGTATTTTTTCCATAACTCACTGTAGAAAAATCTTCTGCCTTATTGTGATACATATCTGGAAAGGTGTCGGTGTTTGGATCCAGCAAATCTCCCGACACTACCTTTGGTAGATCGAGGAGTTAAGGTTCGGTAATGGGCGTGCAGAGATTGAAGAAGGTGAAAGACAAGTGTACACCGAGAATTACATGGTTCGGGCCGCCTGAGCGTAATACCCTACTCCACGGGGTGTGTTGGTGATGTATTAAGCATGTGAGTCTAGAAGAAGCTCCAGAAGAAGAAGCTCGTCTAGCTCAGGGAGTTCAGTGGTGGTCTCAAACCGTCCCTTGTGTATCTTCGACCAGTCCTTTTATAGTACAAGGATTGGTCGTTACATCGATAGCCTGGCCCGATAGGTGGCCTTAGCGGTTACACATGTTTGATACACAATTAATGAGGTTAATTACCCTTAATAGCCTGGTAATAGGCCTTAACAGTGTCGTTACTAGTATTAAGGGTCATTCGATCGTGTGTCATTAATATGGTATTAATGACACTTAATCGGGTCTTGAGGTCTTTGATTGCTCCTTGAATGTCCGGAGCTGTTGGGGGGTCCACCAGCCTGATTGTTGAAGTTGAAGGTCCGGCGGTCGCCACGTGGTAGCACTGGAGCTTACCGTCGTGGACGAGTAGGTCCGGTGCTACTGGACACGTGTCAGTACTGGAGCTTCCCTCTGTCTGGGGTTAGGTCCAGGGGTGCCATACTGGTATTCCGACCGGAGCTTCCCATGTGTTGGTGATAGCTCCGGTCTTATGATACATGTGGCGGCCCTGGGACTAACCATGTCGGGGAAGCAGGTCCGATTACGCCTGACATGTGGGGCCTTCGAAGGTCTTTAAATATGGTAGATGGAGTTTCCTTGTGATCTTTGCAATCCCAAGGGGTATCTGGTATGGAGGGTACCGACAGTGGCTGTATGGGCCCACCTTCGGGAGAGACCTTTTGGATGAGGTCATTTCGCTGGAGGTGGGTCCATTCTTTGGTTTTTGAGCCGTGTCTTCAAGGGTCTTCGATCGTGCCGTTGGTGATAGTTCGCAGTTAAACTTCTGTCGCGTGGCGTATCCAGGAGGCGGCAAGTGAGATCTTAGAATGCGGATGTCACACAATTGAAGGTCGCCGATTCCTGATACGAAAATTGCATCGGTTCTGTATGCCCTGTCAGGCCGCCGCCTTCGGGTTTCCCGCCTTTCATGATGACAACCGTTCGCCTGGGGTAAGAACCTCGACTTGATCGTTGGGGTGGCCCCTGGCCCCCTTGTCATTGGCGGGGTGACATTTTTGACTGGTATTGTCGGCTCCTCTTTAGTTTCCATCTAGACATTGTGGGGGCTTACTTAAGAAGGAAAGCACGCACCATTTGGGGTTCTTTACGCCTTTCAATCGATCTTGCGCTCAAACCTTCCAAATGTTTGCTTGTCTTTCCTCTCTTGCCTCGCTGTGCCGCGATGGAGCTGGGTCTCCGCCAGAGCCGGCTGAAGACCGATGAAGATTTGAAGAAGGTCCGGGCCCTCGTGGGGTGGTCCCCTGACTTCTTCAACCACTTGGTCCGCGCCGGCAAGCTTCTGTTCGAGAAGGAACACACCGGCGACATGGTGTACTTCTCCGCGTACGCCATGGTGGGACTGATCCCACCTTTCTCCTCTTTCTTCTTGATGCTGCTAGACTACTATGGTCTGCAGCTGTACCACCTTGGCCCCCACTCCATTCTACTGGTGTCAATCTTTGTCCACATCTGCGAGATATGGGTGGGCATTCCCCCCTGCATTGAGCTTTTATGCACCTTCTTAAGTGTCCAAACCATGGGCAAGAGTGACGAGTACCTTGGCTTCTACTATTTTGTGAAGCGCAAGAAGTGCCCGTACAAGTACTTGCGGTCGTTCCCTTCTGGGAACTGGGACGACTTGAAGAAGGATTGGATTGTAATCAGGGTGGAGGAGCACGAGAAGCTGGAGCTGCCGGAAGCTCTCCCCAACATCGACACTGCAGTTTGGAGTGAAGCTTCGATGTTGTTGGATGCCTTCAACCCTGCTTTGACCAGGATCCGCCTGTACGTGGAGGGATGGGTGACTCCCCAGGCGGTGTTTTGCAACTTCCTGACCAACAGGTGGGCTCCGTTGAAGAGGAGGGAGAAGTTGGCTTGGGCCATCAACAGTATGCTGGACGATGACCGGATCGAGACCGGATTGAAGTCCAACATGGAGGGTGCAACTTTGGAGTTCCAGCTCCAGAAGTTCCAGCACGGCATCGACGTCGAGGGCGACGACTTAGCTCCGCCGGCTTTCCTCCCATTGAACATGGAGGAAGAGTTCAGCAGGGAGCTCCGGCGGACGATGCCAGTGCTTGATGACCTCAGTATCGTTGAGAGGCGTTCGATCACCGGAGTGACGATCTCTGAAGCTCCTGAAGGCGGCTTTTTCCCTGCTCTGAAGCCAAGAACTGAAGTTGTCGGCAAGGGAAAGGAATTGGTCGAGCCCTCAAGCCGTAAGAGGAAACATGCCGACAGAAGGTCTGCCAGGCATACTTTTTCCGCGGCGTTTCCTTCTCCCCGGAGGGTGTAACACCCTCACTTTCATGCATCATGCCTTGCATGCACTCATATACATGTCTAACATTAACCCACAACAAGAGGAACGAGTTTAAAATTGATTTGGATCATATAAAATTGATTTGGAACAAAACCACACTTAAAATGCTGGAAAGTGCGGACTAGTCTGATTTTACTGAGGACTAGTCCGATTTCGCTCTGGCTAAAAACGGACTTGTCCGTGTTTGCTAAGGACTATTCCGATTTTGCCTCTGGAAACTTTTGAACTTGTCCGATTTTGTGCGGACTAGTCCGATATTCCAAGAATCCTTGAAAATTTGCTAAGTCCCTGGACATTTCCGGACTAGTCTGGTGTTCCAGTGGACTTGTTCATTTTCCTCTCGGACTAAAGTTAGACTTGTCTGATTTTAGGCTAGACTTGTCCGATTTTCTCTCTGGACAACTTTACTAGTCTGGTCCTTTCTGGACTTGTCTGATATTTCGTGACTCCGAGTTGATCTTTTGTTTTATGACTTGTTTATTGGGTTTCACGTTAAGTGGGCCTAGGGACGTCATGCCTAACTCTTTTAGAGCCCATGTGGGACTCTAAACTGGCCTCTACTCATCCCAAACTCGAAATCCATCTAACCCTAGCCTCCACCTCTATATAAACAACCCCACCCCTTTGCTTGACATCTATTTGCCAGTTTTCCACCCCACCCAAACCCTAGCTCGTGGAGAGCCACCATAAAGGAGGGAGGAGAAGATCCCAAGCAAGAAGAAGAAGAGGAGGAAACGAAACAGGATCAAAATCTCCACCAAGTTTTCGTTCTCCATCACAAATTCATCTCCAAGTTCATCACCAACCCTAGATCACCAAGATCCAAGTGTTACCTCCAAGTTTCTTGATTCATTGGAGTTCTAAACACCTGGTATACCTTCTATTATCTTTTCCTTACGTGAATTCAACCCCTAATCTCCAAATTTACGTTGATCTAGAAAACCCTAATCTGCTGATCTCGTAAAGTGCAGACTTGTTCGGTCCCTAGTGGACTAGTCCGGTCTTCTTGGCTAAATTGTGTTGAATTGATTCTAAAGTTTGATCTAATCAACTCCAAACCTGTATAAACTTGATAAAAAGCTTTTAGAACTAGTTAGTGATCATTAAAAGCAATCTGTTGACAAGTTCTACCTTGCATTTGCATTAATCATGCATGTCATGACATATTGAGTAACATTTGTGCACTCTTTGATTGTGTTTGTTGTGTTGTAAGTTTATTGTGTGGATTAGACGGATTTGCGCTAGAGAGTGCCGCGGAGGATCTACAGCACCAAGAGTTTGAAGGATTTGACCCTAATCAACCGCAAGAGCAAGGCAAGTGTCCTTGAAGCATATTGATCCTGTTTTTAAAATAAATGTTTTGCTTGCAAAATTGCATGCTTGTGTCAATTTGATGGGAATCCTATGGTAGGAAGTTTACTAGAATTGTTTAACCACCCTTGTCACCTAGAATATATGGTAGAGAGTCGGGAAGGGCTTTTTACCTTTTTGCTTCGCTTAATCAACTGGGATGGGAAAACAACTATACCACTCAACTTAATTATGCATGGATGAGATTATGGTTAACATGAACTGGTTAAATATGGTATGGTAATGGGTGATATAAGCAAGCTTGGTATGTGGATGGGTTGGACGTATGGTGGTTTTCTTTCTTTAGATCTAAGGACCGGTTCATGCGAGAATAAGCCAGGACTACAGTGCCACCACAAGGCCAAGTATGGGTGCGGCGTAGCCGATTATTTAGGGCTTTGCCAGTGCTATTTGGACTATTAAGGATGCTCGGAGAAGGGGTAGTGATATTGGGTTTGTTGATGATTGGTGGGACTACCCTGGGATCCGAATGGCTCAAGAGGGGGCCCTTGGTTGAAGTTGTGCTCAGTGGGAGACATCGCCACCGGTGAAACCTCAGTGGGGTCTAAATAGGCTAGTAATCCCTTTGTAAAGGCTATATTGTGATCTCTTGGCCACACACCGACGGAAGTGTGAGACAACATAACAGAGGTTCTAGTCATCGAAAGGTGATGAAATCACAAACACGTGGGTAAAGTGGTACAAACTCTGCAGAGTGTGTCTAAAACTATCATGATAGTCATGCTCCCGGTTATGAGCACTTGGACAACTTCCATGATTAGAGGGTACTTGGTATTGGGATGGTGTTCTGGGATGGTTATGGTTGGTATTATGGTTATGAATTTATTTCTGGTATTGAATATGGTTATTGGCAATGGTGAAATCTGGAATTATTGATGGTGGTAGTAAATTCAGACTGGTATTATGATATTACTTATGATTCTGATGGGTTTACCTAATATACCTATAATATATTGCTTTTCAAATGTTTTAATGCACTTTTCAGCACTTTGCCATTATTATTGTCATCATTTCAATCAACCACATGTCATACTTTCCACACTTGCTGAGTACGACATGTACTCACTGTTGCAATTCCCCCCCAACAGTTGCAGGTTAGGATTGGGAGTTTAATGGCGATAATGCGGAGTTCTAGGCCGTGTCTACCGTCAACTTTGCCTGTGGTGATGATTGGAGTTGCGCTATACCCTATTGCTTATGCTGCCTAGCTGTTTAGTTTGCTTAATTAGAGTATTTCCGCTGCATTAGTTGAACTTGTCATTAATCTTCATTAGAGCTTGTATTTGAGGATAATATGATTTGTGTAATAAAATTTGATAATTAATCTTTTTTTGTGGTAATTTTCTATATACTCTTTTGTGATTGCACTCGTGTATGTGTGATGAACATCCTGGGCGCACATATGCGTTAGCTTGGTTCACTTTTCGGAACCGGGCGTCACAGATTGGTATCAGAGCCACAGGTTGACCGTAGGATGCAGCCTAGATAGAAATGATACTTTAGAGCACATAGGAGCACTCAGGAATCAATGTGTTCTTGCTTGGTGTGCTGCTTGCTATATCTATTGTTTGCTTGTGTGCTTAATAGAGTAGCATTGCCATGTCCACCTAGGCTAGTATAGCTAGCTTTTTAGTTTTATATCCCTTGATGCATATAGTTGGGGACGCTTCCTAATTCTTACCTATTGCATTTCTCCAGATGGTGAGGACTCGCAACCAGAGGGATGGCAATGATGAGGAGGAGAACAATGGAGTGCCTCAGAACAACATTGACAAGGATCTACTCAGGGAGATATCAACATTGAGCAGCTTTTGGCCATGCAAAACCAGCTCATGCAGACCATGATACAGACTATGGGACAATTGGAGGCTGGCAACATCAACAATCAGCCCCACATGCCTCCACTGCCACCCCGGCCTCCTCATAACCGATTGGGAGAGTTTATGAGGACTAGGCCACCAACCTTTGCTCAAGACGCTAACCCTATGGATGCGGATTATTAGCTCAAGTCCGTGGAGAAGAAGCTTGCTATTTTCCAATGCAGTGAATGGGAGAAGGTCTTATTTGCTTCTCATCAACTAGTTGGAGCAGCTATGGATTGGTGGGATGCTCATTGCATTGCTCATGAGAACCAATAGAGAATTACTTGGGCCGAATTTAAAGAGAGCTTCCGTTCTCATTATGTGCCCGAGGGTGTTATGATCTTGAAGAGGCAAGAATTTGAGAATTTAAGGCAAGGAAGATCAAGCGTGAGTGAATACCTCAATAAGTTCACTCAACTCTCAAGATATGCGCCTGAGGATGTTAGTCGGGACAGCCGGAAGCAATACTTGTTCATGAGGGGCTTGAATAATGAAATCCAAGTACAACTACTCAATTGTGATTATGCAAATTTTCAGAATCTTGTGGACAAAGCAATTGTGGTTGACAACAAGATTCGTGAGATGGAGCAAGACAACAAGAGGAAGGCGCCATATCAAGGACAGCAACAAGGAAGTAATGCGCGCCCTCGCCTTGCACCACCTAATGTGCCATATTACAGCTCTTCTATTCCTGCTCAACACCCTGGATTTGCACCGCGCCCAACTCAGTTTGTGCAGCAGCGCCCTGTCATGCAAGCACATAGGCCTCCAATGTCTTATGCACCTCGTGCTAATTTTCCTGGTGCAAATGTTCAAAACCAAGCTCGTCCCAATAATTCTGGTGGAGTTAAGAAGTGCTTTACTTGTGGAGAAGCTAGACACTTTGCGCATCAATGTCCTAAGTCATGCCTTGGTCAAGGAAGCAATGCACTGAGGCAAAACCCAAGACCCAATGGAGGACAACCACAAGGGAACTGTGGACAGCAGAATTTTGCTCATGGCAACGTGAACTATGTCTCTACGGAGGATGCTCAACAAGCGGATGATGTGGTCATTGGTATGTTTCTCGCCAACTCCAACCCTGCGACTATGTTGTTTGATTCGGGAGCATCGCATTCATTCATTGCATCAAAGTATGTTGCCAAGTATAGTTTGCCTATCTCTCATATGAAGTTTACTCTATTGGTTAAGTCTCCTGGAGGAGAGATGAGGACAAATATAGTATGTCCAAAAGTAAGCCTTAGAATAAGGGGGGTAGACTTCTCCGCCAACCTCATTGTTTTGGATTCTCAAGGATTGGACATTATACTTGGTATGGATTGGTTGAGGAAGCACAATGGAGTTATTGAGTGTGCCATGAAGTCGGTGAAGTTGACCAATGAGGAAGCGATCACCGTAGAATTTGAAGCAACTCAAGCCACACCGAAGCAATTGGAGCTGAATTATATGGACAGTGCCGCAATTGAGGAGATTCTGGTGGTGTGTGAATTTTTGGATGTTTTTCCGGACGAGTTGCCAGGTATGCCACCTGATCAAGACATTGAGTTTGTTATTGATTTAATACCTGGAACTGCACCTATAGCTAAGAGGTCGTATAGGATGCCTCCTTTGGAATTAGCGGAGCTCAAAAAGCAAATTCAAGAGCAACTAGAGAAAGATTTTATTCGCCCTAGTTCTTCACCTTGGGGAGCGCCCGTGCTGTTTGTGGACAAGAAGGATGGAACCCAAAGGATGTGCGTAGATTACCGAGCCCTCAACGAGGTAACAATCAAGAACAAGTACACCTTGCCACGCATAGAAGATTTGTTTGATCAGATGAAGGGTTCTTGTGTCTTCTCTAAGATTGATTTGAGGTCGGGATATTTTCAAATGAAGATTAGGCCATCGGACATACCCAAGACAGGTTTTAGGACGCGGTATGGATCTTATGAGTACACCGTGATGTCTTTTGGATTGACCAATTCACCTGCGTACTTTATGTACCTCATGAATAAGGTCTTCATGGAGTACTTGGATAAGTTCGTTGTGGTTTTTATTGATGATATTATGATCTACTCGAAGGATGAGAAGGAACATGAGGAACACTTGAGGCTTACACTGCAGAAATTAAGAGAGCATCAATTGTATGCCAAGTTCAACAAGTGTCAATTTTGGTTAAGGGAAGTGTCATTTTTGGGTCATATAATCTCAGGAGGAGGAATATCGGTTGACCCCGGAAAAGTGAGAGACGTGTTGAAGTGGGAACCACCGCAAAACGTAAAGGAAATAACGAGTTTTCTTGGGATGGCTGGATATTACCGTAGATTCATCAAGGACTTTTCCAAGATAGCCAAGCCTATGACGGAGTTGCTAATGAAGGGAAAGGCTTTCCAATGGACTCAAGCTTGTCAAAATAGTTTTGATGAGTTGAAGAAGAGGTTAACAACAGCCCCAGTTTTGGTATTGCCGGATGTGAGCAAGAGTTTTGATATTTATTGCAATGCCTCAAGGCAAGGACTTGGATGTGTGCTCATTCAAGAAGGTCAAGTGGTTGCATATGCATCGAGGCAATTGAAGAAACATGAGCAGAATTACCCAACGCATGATTTGGAACTCGCAGCCGTGGTACATGCATTGAAGATTTGGAGACACTATATCCTTGGACATAGGTGTGAAATTTATACGGATCATAAGAGTTTGAAGTATATTTTCACACAAATGGATCTGAATTTGAGGCAACGAAGATGGTTGGAGCTCATCAAAGATTATGATTTGGGGATCAACTATCATCCGGGATAAGCCAATGTAGTGGCCGATGCTTTGAGTGAAAAGGGAGTAAGTCATAAACTCCGAGTTCAAGAGTTACCATCCGAGTTATGTAGGGAGTTTGAACGGTTGAATCTTGGATTTGTGAATGAGATGGGAATAATGGAGTTAAATCCAACCTGGAGCAAGAAATTCGAGAAGCACAAACCACGGATGAGGAGATCAAGGAAATCAAGGAAAGGATCGAGGAAGGGAGATAATTCAGATTTGATGAAGACGAACATGGTACCTTATAGCTTGGAAAGAGCATTCTTGTGCCTAATGTGAAGCATATTCGGGAGATAATAATAAATGAGGCACATGACTCACCATACTCGATTCACCCCGGTTGCACAAAGATGTACAAAGACTTGAAGACTTGCTATTGGTGGGATAGCATGAAGAAGGACATAGCTGAATATGTGGCATTGTGCGACGTGTGCTAACGAGTGAAGGCGGAACATCAAAGGCCAGCCGGATTATTGCAACCGTTGAAGATTCCGGAATGGAAGTGGGAAGAAATTGGAATGGACTTCATAGTTGGGTTACCACGTACTCAGTCCAGGTATGACTCAATTTGGGTAATTGTGGATCGCTTAACCAAGTCAGCTCATTTTGTCCCTGTGAAGACCAAATACACAGCTGCACAATTGGCTGAAATATACATGGAGCATATTGTGTGTCGACATGGAGTCCCTAAGAAGATAGTCTCGGATAGAGGTTCTCAATCTACCTCCATATTTTGGCAAAAATTGCATGAAGCTTTGGGAACGAGGTTAAATTTTAGTTCAGCATATCATCCTCAAACGGATGGACAAACCGAGAGGACCAATCAGATTTTGGAGGACATGTTAAGAGCTTGTTCTTTGAAGCATGGGAAAATTTGGGACAAAAGCTTGCCATACGTAGAATTTTCATACAACAATAGTTACCAAGCAAGCTTGAAAATGTCACCGTATGAAGTGCTTTATGGAAGGAAGTGTAGGACACCTTTATTCTGGAATGAGGCAGGAGAAATTCAAGTATTTGGTCCGAATGTGTTGCAAGAGGCCGAAAAGCAAGTCCAAATAATTCGTGAAAACTTGAGGGCTGCCCAATCAAGGCAAAAAGGCTATGCGGACAATAGGAGAATGAAATTAGCCTTTGAAATAGGAGATTTTGTTTACCTCAAGGTGTCACCAATGAGAGGTCATAAGAGGTTTAACATAAGGGGCAAGCTCCCACCTTGTTATATTGGACCCTTCAAGATTTTGGACGAAAGGGGAGAAGTTGCGTATAAGTTGGAGATGCCAGGTCATCTATTAGATGTCCATGATGTCTTTCATGTTTCCCAGCTCAAGAAGTGCTTGAGAGTACCGGAAGAACAAGTGCCAATGGAAGGATTGGAATTAGAGGAAGATTTAACTTATGTCGAACAACCGGTCAAAATCTTGGAAACTAAAGAGAGGGTCACAAGGAACAAGGTTATTAGATGGTGTAAAGTTCAATGGAAGCACCACACAGAAAAAGAAGCGACGTGAGAATTGGAGGATGATTTCAAGAAGGAATTTCCCTATCTCTTCTCTTTCGCGTCGAATCTTGAGGGCAAGATTCATTTTAAGGGGGGTAGGTTTGTAACACCCTCATTTTCATGCATCATGCCTTGCATGCACTCATATACATGTCTAACATTAACCCACAACAAGAGGAACGAGTTTAAAATTGATTTGGAGCATTTAAAATTGATTTAGAACAAAATCGCACTTAAAATGCAGGAAAGTGCGGACTAGTCCAATTTTACTGAGGACTAGTCCAATTTCTCTCTGGCTAAAAATGGACTTGTCCGTTTTTGCTGCGTACTAGTCCGATTTTTCCTTTGGAAACTTTCGGACTTGTCCGATTTTGTGCGGACTAGTCCGATATTCCAAGAATCCTTGAAAATTTGCTAAGTCCCTAGATATTTCTGGACTAGTCCGGTGTTCCAGCGGACTTGTCCGTTTTCCCCTCTGACTAAAGTCGGACTTGTCCGATTTTAGGCCAAACTTGTCCGATTTTCTCTCTGTACAACTTCGGACTAGTCCGGTCCTTTCCGGACTTGTCCGATATTTTGTGACTCCGAGTTGATCTATTGTTTTATGACTTGTTTATTGGGTTTCACGTTAGTTGGCCTAGGGACGTCGTGCCTAACTCTTTTATAGCCCATGTGGGACTCTAAACCGGCCTCTACTCACCCCAAACTCCAAACCCATCTAACCCTAGCCTCCACCTCTATATAAACAACCCCATCCCTTTGCTTGACATCTATTTGCCACTTTTCCACCCCACCCAAACCCTAGTTCGTGGAGAGCCACCATCAAGGAGGGAGGAGAAGATCCCAAGCAAGAAGAAGAAGAGGAGGAAACGAAAGAGGATCAAGATCTCCACCAAGTTTTGGTTCTCCATCACAAATTCATCTCCAAGTTCATCACCAACCCTAGATAACCAAGATACAAGTGTTACCTCAAAGTTTAATGATACATTGGAGTTCTAAACACCTGTTATACCTTATATTATCTTTTCCTTACGTGAATTCAACCCCTAATATCCAAATTTACGTCGATCAAGAAAACCCTAATTTGCTGATCTCGTAAAGTGCAGACTTGTCCGGTCCCTAGCGGACTAGTCCGGTCTTCCTGGCTAAATTGTGTTGAATTGATTCTAAAGTTTGATCTAATCAACTCCAAACCTGTATAAACTTGTTAAAAAGCTATTAGAACTAGTTAGTGATTATTAAAAGCAATCTGTTGACAAGTTCTACCTTGCTTTTGCATTAATCATGCATGTCATGACATATTGAGTAATATTTGTGCACTCTTTGATTGTGTTTCTTGTCTTGTATGTTTATTGTGTGGATTAGACGGATTTGCGCTAGAGAGTGTCGCGGAGGATCTACAGCACCAAGAGTTTGGAGGCTTTGACCCTAATCAACTGCAAGAGCAAGGCAAGTGTCCTTGCAGCATATTGATCCTGTTTTTAAAATAAATGTTTTGTTTGCAAAATTGCATGCTTGTGACAATTTGATGGGAATCCTATGGTAGGAAGTTTACTAGAATTGTTTAACCACCCTTGTCACCTGGAATATATGATAGAGAGTCAGGAAGGGCTTTTTACCTTTTTGCTTCGCTTAATCAACTGGGATGGGAAAACAACTATACCACTCAACTTAATTATGCATGGATGAGATTATGGTTAACATGAACTGGTTAAATATGATATGGTAATGGGTGATCTAAGCAAGCTTGGTATGTGGATGGGTTGGACGTATGTTGGTTTGCTTGCTTTAGATCTAAGGACCGGTTCATGCGAGAATAAGCCAGGACTACAGTGCTACCACGAGGCCAAGTATGGGTGCGGCGTAGCTGATTAATTAGGGCTTTGAGAGTGCTATTTGGACCATTAAGGATGCTCGGGGAAGGGTTAGTCGAATTGGGTTTGTTGATGATTGGTGGGACTACCCTGGGATCTGAATGGCTCAAGAGGGGCCCTTGGTTGAAGATGTGCTCAGTGGGAGACATCGCCACCGGTGAAACCTCAGTGGGGTCTAAATAGGCTAGTAATCCCTTTGTAAAGGCAATTTTGTGATCTCTTGGCCACACACCGACGGAAGTGTGAGATGGCATAACAGAGGTTCTAGTCATCGAAAGGTGATGAAACCACAAACACGTGGGTAAAGTGGTACAAACTCTGCAGAGTGTGTCTAAACCTATCATGATAGCCGTGCTCCTTGTTATGGACACCTGGACAACTTCCATGATTAGAGGGTACTTGGTATTGGGATGGTGTTCTGGGATGGTTATGGTCGGTATTATGGTTTTGAATTTATTTTTGGTATTGAATATGGTTATTGGCAATGGTGAAATCTGGAATTATTGATGATGGTAGTAAATTTAGACTGGTATTATGATATTACTTATGATTATGATGGGTTTACCTCATATACCTATAATATATTGCTTTTCAAATGTTTTAATGTACTTTTCAGCACTTTTCCATTATTATTGTCGTCATTTGAATCAACCACACGTCATACTTTCCACACTTGCTGAGTACGACATGTGCTCACTCTTGCAGTCCGCCCCCAACAGTTGCAAGTCGGGATTGGGAGTTTAATGGCGATAATGCGGAGTTCTAGGCCGTGTCTACCGTCAACTTTGCCTGTGGTGTTGATTGGAGCTGTGCTATACCCTATTGCTTATGCTGCCTAGCTGTTTAGTTTGCTTAATTAGAGTATTTCTGCTGCATTAGTTGAACTTGTCATTAATCTTCATTAGAGCTTGCATTTGAGGATAATATTATTTGTGTAATAAAATTTGATAATTAATCTTGTTATGTGGTAATTTTCTGTATACTCTTTTGTGATTGCACTCGTGTATGTGTGATGAACATCCTGGGCACACATATGCGTTAGCTTGGTTCATTTTTCGGAACCGAGCGTCACAGAGGAGGAGGTCTACGATGGTGGCATCTACTCCAGTAGCGGCTTCTTCCCGGGGTGCTAGCTTCGGCCAGGTGACTCCGGTTCCAGGGCCAGCTCAGGGCTCCGGGTCCGAATGTTCTTACCGGGCGAGGGGGCCTCGACCAGAGCAACGCCGATAGAAGCATCAAGTTCCAGGGGACCCTCCGGGACTACCACGCTAGTGGCGGCTGGGGCCAGTCCGGAGTGTCCGGAGAAGAGGTTCTGCGGTAACTGGTGCGGAAGCCTTCCGAGGTAATTTTTGATCTTTTACCTTAGTTTGTTGTTTTATTGTTAATTGTATTTTGAGTTTCTTCGTCCTTCATCTACAGCGTGCCCAAGAAAAGGGCTGAAGCTCTGGTCCCTACAGCAGCGGTTGAGGCTGTGCAAGCTGAAGTTCTGGCTCCGATTCCTGCATTGCCCCAAGAGGTGGCTGAGGCTGCGGCAGCCCCGGCGCTGGCTATCGTGAATTTGGACGACTCATCCCCAGAAGCTCCCGCGGTAGCGCCGGACCATGGGAATGAAGATGTACCAGTAGCGCCAGCCCTGGAGATTGAAGCGCCGGGCTTGGACGCTGAGATGTTGGACGCTCCGGCCGCAGAGCCGGAGGGAGCTACAATTCCGGCCCTAGAGTCGGATGTTGTTGAAGCCCTGGCAGTCGAGCCAGTGGTTGATGAGGTCCCAATGGTAGAGCCAGGTGTTGATGAAGCTTCGGCACTTGTGCCGGTTATCAAGGAAGCTCTGGCGGTAGAGCCGGTTGCTGCAGAAGTTCCGGCTGTGGAGCCAGCAGTTGAAGAAGTTCCGGCGTCCGAGCCAGTTGCTGTGGAGGCGACGTCGCCTGATCCTATGATGGTCAAAATACCAGCGCCAGAGCCCATGGTAGTTGAAGTGCCAGCATCTGAGCCAGAGGCGGAGGAGGCGCCTGCGCTAGAGCCAGAAGCAGTTTCTGCTCCAACCAAACCTTCAACACCCGCTCTGGAGGTGGTGGTCCCAGAGGTGCCCGCTACTGAGCCAGAGTGCCATGATGAAGCTGCTGGCCCCCCGCCGGATGGGCCAGTTGTTGATGACCTGGCAGTTGGGCCTTCGGAACCAATTCCGAAGGTTGGAACTTCGGCTGCAAGTACTTTCTCGGTGGCGGCAGAGGCTATCCTAGAGGACGGCCCTAGTGTCGTGGAAGCTCAGGGGATCGCTCTTGTAGAGTGGGACCCAATTTTTGTTGCCGAAGATCCACTGGAGCTAGCGGAGAGGAACCCAGCAGGTCCGGACCCGATCCTCCTATCGTTGTCTATCGACAACGCCTGCTCCGGTCTTCGCCAAGTTCAGATGGCCTTCTACCATGACAGCAAGGCCCTCGAGGAGGAGCGCCAAACCCTTAGGAGGTGGCGCAACCGACTCCATTTCGAGACCAAGCTGGCGCAGTTGAGGCTGGATGACGACAAGGAGTGGGTGCAAAGGGAGAAAGTCTGCCTGGAGTACTGGGGTAAGTTGTTGGATGAGAGGGAAAGCATGACGCGGACCCTCGACAACCAGTCCCGGGCCATCTATGAGCAGGCCAAGGCTGCAAATAGCGCAGCGGTTGAACGCCAAGAAAGGCTCGCCGCCATCCACAATAGTCTCGTCAAGCGCCGGGAGGCTCTTGAAGCACGGGAAAGACGGCTCGAACATGAAGAGTAGAAATTCCTGGAGCTGCGGAACGACCTCGTGAAGAGGGAGGAGAAGCTTGTCCAAAAGACAGCTCTGGCTGACAAGGGCCTCGAAGCACGCACCAAGAATTGGATGAGCATTGCAAGGACGAGGAGGAGAAGGCTTGGGAGCGAGGGCAAGATCTCTACAAGCAGGAGAATGCCATCGCCACCAGGGAGAAGAAATTACGGGGTCGAGAGAAGGATCTGGTCAACCGCCGGAATGAGATCCACCACTGGGAGGAAGAGCACAACAAACTCGAAAGGCAGGTTGCTGAAACGATTCAACAGAATGCCAAAGAGGTGGAGCATCTTGCTCGGGAGAGCTCGGAGCTTGCGGCGGCCAAAAGATCCTTGGCAGATGTCGGTGGTTTTGATCCGGCAGATCTCCCGACACTACCAAAGTGTTTGCAGAGTTTGAAGTTCGGTGTGGGCGCGCGGAGATTCAAGAAGGTGAAATGTAAAGTGACACAGGAGACAAAAAGGTTTACGTGGTTCGGGCCGCCTGAGCGTAATACCCTACTCCACGGGATGTGTTGGTGTTGTATTGGATGTATGAACTCAACTCAGGTGACCTGAGTAGAGTGTGCGTGTGAGCCGATTAGACCAGATCAGATCAGAGCAGGTCAGATCAGTCTCCCCCTATGTATCGTCGGCCTGTCCTTTTATAGTATAAGGACAGGCCGTTACAAGTTGGCGTGGCCCGACATGTGGCCCCGGCGGTTACTAATATTGATACACAATTGATGCGCTTAATTACCCTTAATGACCGAGTTACGGGCTTTGACAGCACCGTTACTGGTAATTAAGGTCGTCCGATCGTGTGTCATTAACATAGTATAAATGACACTTAATCGGGTCTTGAAGTCCTTGATTCCCCTTTGAAGATCCGGAGCCATTGTGGAGTCTACCGGAGGTTTGAGGCTGAAGATCTGACGTAGGACACGTGGCAGCTCCGGAGCATGCTGTGAGGAACAGATAGGTTCGGTGCCACTAGACATGTGTCAGTTCTGGAGCTTCCCTCGGTCCGGGGTTAGGTCCGGGGGTGCCGTTATGGTACATAGCCCGGAGCTTCCCCCTTGTGGGCGGTAGCTCCGGTTTGATGGTACACGTGGCGACCCTGAGACTAACCATATTGGGGAAGCGGGTACGGTTATGTCTGACATGTGGGCTTCCGAAGGTCTTCAAATCAAGTAGATGACATTTCCCTAAGATCTTTGCAATCTCAAGTGGTATACGGTACCCAGGGTACCGTCAGTGGCCCCCTGGGCCCACCTCTGGAGAAGACCTCTTGGGTGAAGTCATTCCGCCGGAGGTGGGTCCATCCTTCGACTTTTGAGCTGAGTCTTCAAAGGTCTTCAGATGTGCCATTGGCGATAGTTTTGGAGTTAAATCCTCGCTGCGTGGCATATCTTGGGTGCGGCAAATGAGATATTTGGCGTGCGGATCTCACGCAATTGAAGGTCGCTGGTTCCAGATACGAAAATCATATCGGTTCCACGCGCCTTGTCAGGCCGCCGCCTTTAGGCTTCCCGCCTTTCATGATGACAACCGTTCGCCTGGGTAAGAACCTCGACTTGATCGTCGAGGTGGTCCCGGGCCCTCTTGTCATCGGTAGGGTGAAATTTCTGAATAGTATCTTTGGTTTCCCTGCGGTTTCCATCCAAGCGTTGCGGGGGCTTACTTAAGAAGGAAAGCGCGCACCATCTGGGGATCTTTACGCCTCTCATCTGAACTTGCGCTCGAACTCCCAAACTTGTGCTAGCTTTTCCTCCCTTGCCTCGCTGTGCTGCGATGGAGTTGGGTCTCCGCAAGAGCCGCTTGAAGACCACAAGTGACTTGAAGAAGGTCCGAGCCCTCATGGGGTGGTCCCCGGTCTTCTTCAACCACCTGGTCTGCGCCGGGGGAGAGCTCTCGTTCGAGAAGGAGCACACCGGCGAGATGGTGTACTTCTCTGCGTACGCCATGGTGGGATTGATCCCACCTTTTTCCTCCTTTTTCTTGATGCTGCTAGACTTCTATGGTCTGCAGCTGTACCACCTTGGCCCCCACTCCATTCTTCTAGTGTCTGTCTTTGTCCACTTCTGTGAAATGTGGGTGGGCATCCCCCCTGCATTGAGCTTTTCCGAGCTTTCTTCACCGTCCATACCACCAGAAGGGGTGATGAGTACCTTGGCTTCTACTACTTTGTGAAGTGCAAGAAGTGCCCATTCAAGTACCTCCGGTCGTTTCCCTCTGGAAAGTGGGACAATTGGAAGAAAGACTGGATAGTCATCCAGGTGGAGGAGCATGAGAAGCTGGAGCTGCCCGAAGGCCTCCCCAACACCGACACTGCAGTCTGGAGTGAAGCTCTGGTGCTGTCGGATTCCTTCAACCCTGCTCTGACCAGGATCCGCCACTGTGTGGAGGGAGGAGTAACTCCTCAGGCGGTATTTTGCAATTTCCTGGTCAACAGGTGGGCACCGCTGAAGAGGAGAGAAAAACTCGCTTGGTCCCTCAACAGTGTGATGGACGAAGACCGGGTCGAGACTGGGCTGAAGTCCAACATGGAGGGGGCGACCTTGGAGTTTCATCTCAAGAAGTTCCAACACGACATCGACGTCACGAGTGATGACTTGACCCCGCCACCACCTTGGTGTCGTCGAGAGACGATTGACTTCCAGGGTGGTGATCCCTGGGGCTTCTGAAGGTGGCTCCGACCCTTCCCTGAAGCCAAGGACAGAAGTCATCGGCAAGGGCAAGGAGCCGACGGCCGAACCCTCGAGCCGGAAGAGGAAAGTGAAGCATGCCGACGGAAGGTCTGTCAGGCCCGCATCCTCTGCAGCAGCTCCTTCTCCCCAGAGGGGGAGGTCTTCTACAACTGCGGCGACTGTACCTACAGTAGTGTCTTCCCGGGGTGCTAGCTCCGGGCATGTGACTCCAGCACCAGGGCGAGTTGAGGCCTCTGGGTCCGGAGGTCCTTCCCGGTCGAGGGGGGCCTCGACTAAGGAAATGCCCATGGCTGCAACAAGTTCTGGGGGGCCTTCCTGATCTACCACGCCAGCGGCGGCTATGGTAAGTCCAGAACGCCTGGGAAAGAGATTCCGTGCAAGCTGGTGCGGAAGTCTTCCGAGGTAATTTTTAATCTTTACCTCAAACAGTTGTTTTGTTGTAGTAACTATTTTTTAAGTTTCTTCATCCATCATCTGTAGCGTCCCCAAGAAGAGGAGTGAGGCTCCACCCTCAGCCACAGCAGCTGAATCTGTGAGGGCAGAGGCTTCTGCTCCTGTCCCGGTGCCGCCCCAAGTGGTGGCTGAAGCTGCGGCAGCTCTGGCGCCAGCTGTCGTGGTCATGGACCTCGACTCATCCCCCGAGACTCTTGTGGTAGCGCCGGACCATGGGAGAGAAGATGCGCCAGCGGCACCCGCCCCGGAGGTTGAAGCCCCGGGTCTTGATGCTGAGATGTTGGAAGCTTCAGCCGTTGATCCGGAGGAAGCAGTGATTCCGGCCCCAGAGCCGGAAATTGTCGAATCCCCGGCGGTTGAGCCGGAGGTTATTGAAGTCCCTGCGAGTGAGCCAGATGTTGAGGAAGTCCCAGTGGTTGAGCCGGCTACCTCTGAAGCTCCAACCTCAGAGTCGGTCGCCACTGAAGCTCCGGCTGCAGAGCCGATTGCGGTTGAAGACCTGCCGGCGCCTGAGCCGGTTGAGGTTGAAGCTCTGGCCTCAGGGCCGGTTGTTGTTGACCTTCCGGTGCCCGAGCCGGTTGTTGTGGAGGCATCAGCACTCGAACCTATGATGGTCGAGGTGCCAACGCCTGAGCCACCAGCGGGGGAGGAGCCCAGGCCAGAGCCGGAAGTAGCCTCTGCTCCGGAAGTGATGACGGCGGAGGTGCCTGCTGCGGAGCCAGGGTGCCCTAATGAAGTCGCTGGCCCCCTGCCTGAGGGGGCAAATGAAGACCTGGCGGCAGGGCCTTCGGAACCACTTCTGGAGGTCGAAACTTCTTCTGCGGGACCCTCCTCAGTGGCGACTGAGGCTATCCCAGAGGAAGGCCCTAGTGCCGTGGAGGCTCAGGGGACCACTCTTGTGGAGTGGGACCCAATTTTTGTAAGCGAGAACCCGCTGGAACCAGTGGAGTAGACCCCAGCAGGTCCGGACCCTATTCCCCTATCGTTGTCCATTGACAACGCTTGCTCCAGTCTACGTCAAGTCTAGCTGGCGTTCTACCACGACAGCAAGGCTCTTGAAGAGGAGCGCCAAACCCTTAGGTGGTGGCGTAACCGGCTCTACTTCGAGACCAAGCTGGCGTAGTCGAGGCTGGCAGACGACAAGGAGTGGATCAAACAGGAGAAGGTCCGCCTGGAATACTGGGGCAAATTATTGGATGATAGGAAGAGCTTGACTCGTGCCCTCGACACTCAATCTCGGGCCATTTATGAGCAGACCAAGGCAGCTAATAGTGCGGCTGATGATCGCCGAGAAAGGCTTGAAGCCATTAACACTACTCTCATCAAGCGCCAGGAGGCACTTGAGGAGAGGGAGAAGAGGCTCGGAGACGAAGAGCAAAAACTCCTAGAGCTGTGGGATGATGTCTTAAAGAGGGAGGAGGAGCTTGCCGAAAAGGTGGCTCTGGCTGACAAGGGCCTTGAGGAACGCGCCAAGAAATTAGAGGAGCATTGCGTTGAGGAGGAGGAGAAGGCCTGGGTGCGAGGGCAGGAACTCTACAAGCAATAGTGTGCCACCGCTGCCAGGGAGAAGAAAGTTAGGGGCCGGGAGAAGGACCTGGTTGACCGCCGGAACAAGATCCACCTCCGGGAGGAGGAGCTCGGAAAACTCGAGAAGCAGGTTGCTGGAAAGATTCAGCAAAATGCCAAAGAGGTTGGGCACCTTGCTCGTGAGAATTCTGAACTGGCGGCGACCAAAAGATCCTTGGAGGAACTAAAGGGCTTGAGGACTACGGACTCCCTACAGGTTTGGGAGTTCCTGAGCAAAGCCAACGACGCGCTGACACCCATGGGCTTCAGTCCCGTGCGTCCGGATGATCCGGTGCCGGAGCTGGACCTGGCGTTGCAAGCGTTGAGCTCGGTGGGTAACAAACTCTCCAAGGTGGGTGACATCATCGCGGACCAGTTGGAGAATGAGGGGCAGACCCTGGCGAAGAACATCGCAGAGTATGTGCTGACGTGCTACACTAGCCGGGATCCCCAATTTCCTCTGGACCCGGTGCTTCAAGGTCCCATCGAAGGAGAAGGTGAAGCCACCCGAGCCAACGTGTCGGAGTTTGCTCAGCAGGTCGCCCAGTTCTTCCATAGGATTTAGGACCATCTCTATAGCTCCCACTTGTATTCTCTCTTTTTCTTCCCCAATTTTGTAATCCCTTGTCTCCAGATGAATGAAATCCAAATTTTTGTGAATTTCATTTTTTGTCTTCAACACTTTTGTCTTCACTTGGCCCCCTGGTAGATGTACACAATTTGATTGTGAACATGTACCAAGAGGATATTGTATTTTGTTGAAGACTCGTTTGCTTCGAACTTGTAGAGTGTAGGTCCGAAGTCTTCAATAGTGAAGGCCCCCTGAGGTTGTCGAAGCTTAGAAGCTCCGGCATTGACTACCGTCGGGGCTTAGTAGCTCCGGGAATAGTCCCTATCAACGCGTAGAGCATCGATAGTTAGCCTTCCAGGGTGTCGGAGCTTAGTAGCTCCAGCAGTGACCTTTACCAACGCGTAGCTTGTCGACAGCAGACTCCGCTTGTGGGGTCTTCTCACCATCTTTTATTCTGCATGGACGGCTGGCCCCCCCAAGCTTTATCGGAGCTTGGTTGCTTCGGTAATGCTCGTTTTCAATGTTTAACATCGATCACAAGCCACCTAGGGGGAGTCGGAGCTTTGTTAGCTCCGGCTTTTCTCCATCAACGTGGATTTTTTATTTTTCATGCACATTGAAGCCAAGAAAAATAGTAAAATTCGCTCATTGCCTATAACTTCGTTGCGGCTTACGATTCCCAAGAAAGCTTTAGGTCAAACACAATTCTGAATACAACCGAATGCATTGCCTTCTTTCTTCCAGATCCAATTGTACTCAGACCCGCCTTACTTCGGCCTGTCGGGGTGTAGGTAGAGTGGCGTACTTAGGGTGACTGACCAGGCTAAGTCGATAGCACACTCCGGCCCTAGATTGGCTTGGCAGCATTCAGGCGAGTGGGCCATGAACAATATTTGAATCCAAAAGAATTGACAATACAGCTCGAATCATATATGAACTGGTCGAACTAAAATTTCTTAAGAATTGCACAACTTTATTATAGACAAGAAAGAGAAAAATAAAAAATGTTGAGCCTGTACAAAATAAATGCACGTTGAGTCTGTTTCACATGAAGATGTCTTTCATTATAGGTCCGGGGTACAGGGGAAACAAGTACACTCTTAGGGTACAGAACCAGGCTAAGCGTGTTTAATTTCTCATTTGACCCAGGGTAGCAATCCACACTTTTAGTCCTGAGACTGTGACAAGTGTTGCATGAACTTTGCGGACCTTCCGGGAAAGGTCCAGCTGTTCTCCCGGAGGAACTACCCGAATTTGTACAATGACTCTATAACATACACCTCAAGTTACTACAGAATCACCTCCGTGATATTAAGTGTAGAACTTACGGAGGTGCTCAATATTCCAAGGATTTGGGAGAGGTGTCCCATCCTCGGTAGCCAAGCGAACGCTTCCGGGACGGGATACTTTAATCACTCGGAAGGGTCCCTCCCAGCTGGGGGAGAGTTTGTTTAACCCTTCTCTGGATTGTATTCTCCGTAACACCAGATCGCCTTCCTCGAGCTGTCGGTTGTGTACATGCCGCTGATGATAGCGCCGAAGGGCTTGGCAATATCGGGCATTCCGAACAGCTGCTTGGCACCTTCCCTCCTCAGGGAGGTCTAGGTCTTCACTCCAGAGTTGGTCCTGCATGGCTTCGTCGAAGGTCTGGACCCGGAGTGACCCCAAGGTGATTTCCGGAGGAAGGATTGCTTCATCTCCGTAAACCAGGAAGAAAATGTGTCTCTCCAGTCGACCGGTTTGGAGTCGTCCTGTTGGCCCATAGAGTGGGCGGAAGCGCTTCAATCCAGTTGGCTCCATGTTTTTTCAAGCGCTCATAGGTGCGCATTTTGAGTCCGTTCTGGATTTCAGCATTTGCTCTCTCGGCCTGGCCATTGCTTGCCAGGTGAGCTACGGAGGCGTAGCAAACTTGAATGTCGAGGTCTTCGCAATATCCTTGAAATGCAGAGCTTGTGAATTGGGTCTCGTTATCAGTAATGATTTTGTGTGGGACTCCAAATCTGCAGACAATGGACTACAAAAAGTTGATAGCAAATTGCTTGTTTATTGTCACAACTGGAGTTGCTTCCGGCCACATGGTGAACTTGTCAATGGCCACATACAGGAACTTGTAACCTCCGACGGCTCTTGGGAAAGGTCCCAAGATGTCCATCCCCCACACGGCGAAGGGCCATGTAGGAGGTATCATTTGTAGAGGCTGAGCCGGTGTGTGAATTTTCTTTGCATGAAATTGGCATGCTTCACATTTCTTCACCAGCTCAGTTGCATCCTGGAGTGTTGTAGGCCAGTAGAAGCCATGCCGGAAGACTTTACTGACCAACGTGCGGGAAGATGCGTGGTTCCCACACTCGCCTCCATGGATTTCTGCGAGGAGCTCACAGCCTTCTTCCCTTGTCATGCACCGCATTAGGACGCCGTTGGCACCGCGCTGGTAGATATCCCCTTCTACCAACGTGTATCTTTTTGCCAATCTGACTATACGGTCAGCGGATACATCATCGTCAGGAAGGATGTTGTCTTTCAAGTAGCTCCGGATCTCCGAGATCCATGCATCGGAGCTAACTTGAGCATTTGAGTCTTGCGTGCTGGGTTGCTCGGAGCTTCCGACAGCACCTACGACCCTTGATGGCTGCCATGGTAATAGGGCCACTGGGACCATCAGCTTCGGGATGCTGATCTCGCCCCCTTTTCTCAGTTCGGCAGGATGAGCTGTGGGTTTTGACAACCTCCAGACAAAAGTTCTGTCAGGAGCTGGTGCTCCAGTTGACGCTTTTGTCGAGAGTTCATCGGCTTTAGCATTGTGGACACGCTTAACGTGGTGGAGGTCTAGGACTTCGAAGTCCTTCTGAAGCCTCTGGACTTCAAGGAGGTAAGCAGCTAGCTGGAGATTGTTGCAGGAGCATTCACCCTTCACTTTTTTAATGATGAGCTGTGAATCTCCCTTGACCAGCAGCTGCTTGACACCGTATGACAGTGCCACCTTTAGTCCGTAGATTAGTGCTTCGTACTCTGCCATGTTGTTGGTCGCCTTGAAGTCAAGGTGTACCATGTATTTTACCTTCTCCCCGGTTGGTGCGAGGAGAAGGATTCCAGCTCTGGCCCCTTGCTTTTGCATGGAGCCGTCGAAGTAGAGGTTCCAGTGAGGCTCGGTGAAGACCGGAGCCTTATGTTCCGGCTTCTGCTCACTGGGGCCCCCAGGGTTTGATGAAGAGGGAGTCCATTCCGCCATAAAATCTGCCAATGCTTGACTCTTGATTGCTTGTCTTGGAATGAATTCGAGATCAAATTCAGCCAATTTCGCTGCCCACTTTGCAATATTCCCAGTTGAATTGGGACTATGCAAGATTGCTCGAAGTGGGTAAGAAGTCACCACTGAAATCTTGTGAGCTTGGAAGTAATGACGAAGCTTCCTGGAGGCGATAAGAACTGCATAGAGCAGCTTATGCACCACTAGGTATCGAGTTTTGGCGTCATGAAGTACTTCACTGATGAAGTACACTGGGCGCTGGATGGTCCGGACCCTCCCGGAGGGGCTCGAAGCTTCCTCTTCATTGACCCAGATCCTCCCGGAGGGATCTGGACCTTCTTTGGGGACCTCCGGGTCCATGCTGGAGGGACCCGAAGCTTCTTCTGAAGCGACCTGGACCCTTCCGGAGGGGTCTGGGTCTTCTGAGGTAACTTCTTGTGGACTCAAGTATGGGAACTGGGACCCAGACTCGCCTTCAAGAACCTTCGGACCCTCCCGGAGGGGTTTGGATTCCTGAGCATTGGATAGTTCTGGTCTCTCTGCAACCAGGACCATACTGACGACTTCGTCAGTTGCTGAAATGTAAAGCAGCAAAGGCTCACCAGGGTTCGGAGCTACCAGAGTTGGTAGGGTGGTGAGGAGCTGTTTTAGCTCCTGGAACGCCTTTTCTGCTTCTTCAGACTATTGGAATGGTCCGGACTTCCTCAATAACTTGAAGAAGGGAAGTGCCCATTCCGCCAGTCTTGAAATGAACCGGCTGAGGGCTGCTAGACATCCAGTCAGCTTTTGGACATCCTTGATGCGGGCTGGTGGCCGCATGTCTTCAATGGCTTTGATCTTCGCCGGATTAGCCTCTATGCCCCAGTGACATACCAGGAAACCAAGAAGTTTTCCGGAGCTAACCCCGAAGACACACTTGTCTGGGTTTAGCTTTGTGCGGGTGACCCGCAGCTTGTCGAACACAGCCTGTAAGGTGTCAAGGAGTGACTCCTTGTTCTTGAACTTGACCACGATGTCATCGACGTACACTTCCACTATTTCTCTAATGAGTTCTTCAAAAGTTTTGTACATAGCTCCTACAAAGGTTGAAGCTGCATTCTTGAGACCAAATGGCATGGCTGTATAATAGTAGAATCCATCTACTGTGATGAAAGAGGTATGCTCTTCATCTTCCCTAGACATTCTGATTTGATGATACCCAGAATATGCGTCTAGAAAACACAGTAATTCACACCCGGAGGTGGAATCCACTATCTGATCTATTCTAGGTAGTGGGAATGGATCTTTTGGACACGCCTTATGTAGTGTTGTGTAGTCAATACACATCCGAAGCTTCTCACCGGCCTTGGGCACAACGACTGGGTTTGCAAGCCATTTTGGATGGAAGACTTCTCGGATGAATCCAACTTCGAGCAACTTCTTCACTTCTTGTCGAATGAAGTTCTATCGCTCCACGGATTGCTTCTGAGGCTTCTGATGCACGGGCCGGGCGTCAAGGTAGATCTTCAGATTGTGCTCAATCACTTCCCTGGGGATCCCAGGCATTTGTGACGGTTGCTAGGCAAACACGTCGACATTAGCCCAGAGGAAAGCGATGAGCGCGAGTTCCTATTTGTCATTCAGTCCCCCCGATATACGGGTGGTCTGAGCGGCATCGGAACTGATTTGGACGACTTTGACGGGAATGTCAGTGTCGCCTTTTGGCTGCACACGAGCTGCAGAAGTCGAGCCTCGCTGACGAATGCTCGGTGTTTTTGGAGCTTGCTCCTGCCTGGAGTCCTCCTCTTGCGCCATAGTAAGCGCATGAATTTCTTCCAGAGCGGTTACTCCGGCAGTGCGATCTCCGTGGATCCGAAGAACGCCTACTGGTGTTGGCATCTTTAACACCAGGTAGCCATAATGAGCAGCTGTCATGAATCTGTACAAGGCAGGCCTACCCAAGATGGCATTGAAAGGTAAGTTGATCTGAGCAACGTCAAAGACCAACTTCTCAGTGCAATACTTCTCCCGGGTTCTGAAGGTAACGGGGAGAGTAATAGCACCGAGTGGGGTAATGGCTCCCGGACCTACTCCGGAGAAAGTTCGGGAGGGATGAAGATCCGAAGGTCGGAGCTGAATCTTGGTAAAAGCTTTGAAGCTTATGAGGTTCAGCCCCGAACTTCCATCTACCATAACATGGTGGATCTGAATGTTATTGATGGTAGGAGATACCATCAAAGGTAACTGGCCTGCTCCAACCATGCTTCGAGGGCAGTCCGAAGCATCAAAAGTGACGGTTGTGTCCATCCACTTCCGATGAGGCTCTGCCCTTGCTGTAGGAGATACAGCGGCCATGTCCCGACGCATTGTCTTGAGGACATGGCGGGAGGTGATGTCCCATGATCCACCAAAAATGGTGTTCATGGTCTTCCGACGCTCATTCTCAGAGACGTCTGAATCGTCATCAACGGAGGTGTAGACGGCCTTTAGGACCTTTTTAGGATCCTGAAAACCTAACTCCTCTTCAGCCGGAGCTTCGTCAACTTTTTGTTTTCCTTCCCTCTGTCAGAAAGGAACTTCTTCTCGGCGCTTGTTGTAGCACTCGGCAAGGTTTTGGACCTCCTGGCAGTCTTCCAAACTGTGGTTGTCCGTCTTATGAATTGGACACCACACCTTGGGTTTGCCACCGTCTTCAGAAGACGGTCGAGGTCGCTTCTCGGGGTGTGGCCCCCGACCACCCGGAGCTGCAGTAGCTGCAGCATTGGATGCGTCGGCCGACGGCTTCTTTTTGCCGTTGGTCTTTTTCTTCTTTTTGCCACTCCCAGGGGTAGTGGCTTCTCCTTTGGAGGATTTCTTGTGATCCTCCGGAGGTGGTTTGGAGTGCATTTCACGGCCCTCCGCAGCTCTGGCACATTTGTCAGCCAAGCTGAAGAGTTCCGTGACACTGGTGATCTCCTTGATCGCTAGTTTCTCCAACATCTTCTTATCCCATACGCCCTGTCTAAATGACACAATGACAGAAGTGCTAGAGATAGAAGGGATAGTGTTTCGTACCTGAGAGAATCTCTGGATGAATGATCGCAGGGATTCTCCCCCTTTTTGCACGACTGCAAAAAGGTCCAGTTCGGTGCCTGGTCGGGTGTATGAACTCCCGAAGTTGGCGGTGAACTGCCGGCGCAACTCCTCCCAACTGTTGATGGAGTTGCGTGGAAGGCTCATAAACCAGGACCGGGCGGTCCAAGTTAAAGCCACTGGAAAATAGTTGGCCATTACGGCCTCATTTCCTCAAGCTGCCAGGATTGCAGTGGAGTAAATCTGAAGAAATTCGACGGGATTAACGGTCCCATCAAACTTCTCGGGCAGGTGAGGCCGGAATTTCTGTGGCCACCTAACCATACGCAGATGCATGGCCAGTGCTTAACAGCCTCCTCCTACTCCTTCAGGAGCAGGAATGTCCTGAGCTTCTCGTCTTTCACGAGCACGCTCCATATGGACTCGGCCGTCTTGTTGACGGTATCGGCGATCAAGCTCCGCCCGGAGGTCATGAGTTGAAAGCCTTGATACCGTGTGAGTGCGTCGCGCCCTGGAGGGCAATGACGTCACTTGTCGTGACGCGGCACGTCTCCTGTTGTTGGAAACGTGTGGACCAAGTCTGCCAGACAAGGTCCGTCGCTGCGACGGGGCCCGTCCTGAAGGAGGAGGACCCTGGTTACTGATGCGGTCAGGTGCTGCTGCAACCAAGTGTTCCACATCGGCCCTCCACTGCTCCATTGCATCCCGAGATGCATTCGGAGGTGGTGGGCGCTGAAGGAGAGCACGTGCTGCATGGAGCGTGTGTTCCGGGTTGTCATGATTCGCCGACGCAGTGATTGACGCCAGTGCACCATCGCGCTGCCCAGCTTGATTTGCTGGTGGAGGCGGCGGTGGTGGAAGTGTGACTGTTGCTGGAACTGAGGTTCTTGCTGGTGGCTGCATATTGGAGGGATTGCCCCCAACAGCTTGAATAGCGGGATGACCATTGGATGATTCAGCAGCTGAGTTCACCATTCTTGAAATTTCAGGCGCCCCCTATCTGGCGCGCCAACTGTCGGTGGTTTTGATCCAGCAGATCTCCCGACACTACTAAAGTGTTTGCGGAGTTTGAAGTTCGGTGTGGGCGCGCAGAGATTCAAGAAGGTGAAATGTAAAGTGACACAGGAGACACAAAGGTTTATGTGGTTCGGGCCGCCTGAGCGTAATACCCTACTCCACGGGATGTGTTGGTGTTGTATTGGATGTATGAACTCAACTCAGGTGACGTGAGTTGAGTGTGCGTGTGAGCCGATTAGACCAGATCAGATCAGAGCAGGTCAAATCAGTCTCCCCCTATGTATTGTCAGCCTGTCCTTTTATAGTATAAGGACAGGCCGTTACAAGTTGAACTGGCCCGATATGTGGCCCCAGCGGTTACTAATATTGATACACAATTGATGCGCTTAATTACTCTTAATGACCGAGTTACAGGCTTTGACAGCACCGTTACTGGTAATTAAGGTTGTCTGATCGTGTGTCAGTAACATAGTATTAATGACACTTAGTCGGGTCTTGAAGTCCTTGATTCCTCTTTGAAGAGCCAGGGCCGTTGTGGAGTCTACCGGAGGTTTGAGGCTGAAGATCCGAAAGTAGGACACGTGGCAGCTCCGGAGCACGCTGTGAGGAACAGATAGGTCTGGTGCCACCAGACACGTGTCAATTCCGGAGCTTCCCTCGGTCTGGGGTTAGGTCCAGGGGTGCCGTTATGGTACATAGCCCGGAGCTTCCCCCTTATGGGTGGTAGCTCCGGTTTGATGGTACACGTGGCGACCCAGAGACTAACCATATTGGGGAAGTGGGTCCGGTTATGTCTGACATGTGGGCCTCCGAAGATCTTCAAATCAAGTAGGTGACATTTCCCTAAGATCTTTGCAATCTCAAGGGGTATACGGTACCCAGGGTACCGACAGCAGAGATGCGGAGCGGAAGGGTTGCAGAGTCCCAACAAGTTTGGGACTTCTTGGGCAAGGCCAACGACGCGCTGAAGCTAATGGGCTTCAGTCTCTTGCGTCCAGATGATCTGGAGCCGGAGTTGGACCAGACGTTGGAGGCGCTGAGTTCAGCTGGCAACAAGCTCTCCTAGATGGGCGATGTCATCGCGGACCAGCTGGAAACAGAGGGTCAGCCCCTAGAGAAGAACGTCGCAAAGTTTGTGATGACGTGCTACACCAGCCGGGACCCTCAATTCCCTCTGGACCCGGTGCTTGAAGGCTCCATCAAAGGAGAGTGTGAAGCCGCCCAAGCCAGCGTGTCGAAGGTGGCCCAGAAGGTCGCCCAATTCTTCCATAGGGTCTAGGACCATCTCTCTGTAGCTCCCACTTGTATTCTCTCTTCTGCTTCTCTAATTTTGTAGTCTCTTGTCTCCAGATGAATGAAATCCAAATTTTTGCAAATTCAAATTTCATTTTTTGTCTTCAACACCTTTGTCTCACTTGGCCCCCTGGTAGATGTACACAATTTGATTGTGAACATGTACCAAGAGGATGTAACGGCTGTTGAAGACTTGCGTGCTTCGAACTTGTAGAATGTAGGTCCGAAGTCTTCGATAGTGTAGGCCCCCTGAGGCTGTCGGAGCTTAGTGGCTCCGGCATTGACCATCACCGGAGCTTAGTAGCTCTGGTGGTAGTCTCCATCGACGTGTAAAGCATCGATGGTTAGCCTTCTGGGATGTCGGAGCTTGGCAGCTCCGGCAGTGACCTCCGTCAACACGTGTTGTGTCAACGGCAGACTCCACTTTAGAGTCTTTCCACCATCTTCGTGTTGACAGCTTGCCCCCTAGCTTTACCGGAACTGAGTAGCCCCAGAGATTCTCGATGTCAATGTTTGAACATCGACCACAAGCCGCCTAGAGGATGTCGGAGCTTATTTATTATTCCTACACACTGAAGTCAAGAAAAACAGTAAAATCCGTTTCCTATCTATAACTTCATTGCGGCTTACTGTTCCCGAGAAAGTTTTAGGTCGAACACAATCCTAAATACAATCAAGAGCAATGTCTTGCTTCCTTCAGGTCTGATCGTTTCTGGACTCGCCTTACTTCGGCCTACCGGGGTGTAGGTAGAGTGGCGTACTTAGGGTGCATGACTAGGCTAAGTCGATAGCACACTCTGGCCCTTGATTAGCTTGGCGGCATTAAGACAAGTAGGCCATCAACAATGTTTGAACCCGGAAGGATAGACAATGCAACTCAAATTGTATATGAACTGGTCGAGCTAAAATTTCTTAAGAACTGCACAACTTTGTTATAGACAAGAAATATAAAAAATATTGAGCATGTACAAAGTAAATGCACGTGGAGTCTGTTTTCACACAATGGTGTCTTTCATTATAGGTCCGGGGTACAGGGGAAACAAGTACACTCTTAGGGTACAGAACCAGGCTAGGTGTGTTTCGTTTCTCGTTTGACTCAAGCTAGCTATCTACACTTTTAGTTCTGAGACTGTGACAAGTGTTGCATGGATGTTGCGGACCTAGCAAGGTAGGTCCAGCTACCCTCTCGGAGGAGCTACCGGACTCTATACAATGACTCTATAACATACATCACATGTAATTACAGACTCACCTCCGTGATATTAAGCGTAGAACTTACGGAGGTGCTCAATGTTCCAAGGATTTGGGAGTGGTATCCCATCCTCGGTTGGCAAGCGAACGCATCTGGGACGGGATACTTTGATCACACGGAAGGGTCACTCCTAGCTGGTGGAGAGTTTGTTTAACCCTTCTCTGGATTGTATTCTCCGTAGCACCAGATCGCGTTCCTCGAGCTGTCGACTGTGAACATGCCCTTGGTGATAGCGCTGAAGAGCTTGGCGGTATCGAGCATTCCGAACAGCTGCTCCGCACCTTCCCTCTTCAAGGAGGTCAAGGTCTTCATGTCGGATCTGGTCCTGCGTGGCTTCATTGGAGGTCCGGACCCGGAGCGACCCCAAGGTGATTCCCGGAGGAAGGACTGCTTCAGCTCCGTACACCCGGAAGAAGGGTGTCTGTCGGTATCTTGGGTACCGTATACCCCTTGAGATTGCAAAGATCTTAAGGAAATGTCATCTACTTGATTGGAAGACCTTCAGAGGCCCACATGTCAAACATAACCGGACCCGCTTCCCCAATTTGGTTAGTCTCAGGGTCGCCACGTGTACCATCAAACCGGAGCTACCGCCCACAAGGGGGAAGCTCCGGGCTATGTACCATAACGGCACCCCCGGACCTAACCCCAGACCGAGAGAAGCTCCAGAACTGACACGTGTCTAGTGGCACCGGACCTATCTGTTCCTCACAGCATGCTCCGGAGCTGCCACGTGTCCTACCATCGGATCTTCAGCATCAAACCTCCGGTAGACTCCACAACTGCTCTGGATCTTCAAAGGGGAATCAAGGACTTCAAGACCCGATTAAGAGTCATTAATACTATGTTAATGACACACGATCGGACGACCTTAATTACTAGTAACGATGCTGTCAAAGCCCGTAACTCAGTCATTAAGGGTAATTAAGTGCATCAATTGTGTATCAATATTAGTAACCGCCGGGGCCACATGTCGGGCCAGGCCAGCTTGTAACGGCTTGTCCTCATACTATAAAAGGACAGGCCGATGATACATAGGGCGAGACTGATCTGACCTGCTCTGATCTGATCTGGTCTAATTGGCTCACACGCAGACTCAACTCACGTCACCTGAGTTGAGTTCATACATCCAATACAACACCAACACATCCCGTGGAGTAGGGTATTACGCTCAGGCGGCCCGAACCACGTAAACCTTTGTGTCTCCTGTGTCACTTTACATTTCACCTTCTTGAATCTCCGCGCGCCCACACCAAACTTCAAACTCCGCAAACACTTTGGTAGTGTCGGGAGATCTGCCGGATCAAAACCACCGACAGTTGGCGCGCCAGGTAGGGGCGCCTGAGATTTCAAGAATGGTGAACTCAGCTGCTGAATCATCCAATGGTCATCCCGCTGTTCAAGCTGTTGGGGGCAATCCCTCCAATATGTAGCCACCAGCAGGAACCTTAGTTCCACCAGGAGTCACACTTCCACCACCGCCGCCTCCACCAGCAAATCAAGCTGGGCAGTGCGATGGTGCACCGGCGTCAATCACTGCGTTGGCGAATCATGACAACTCGGAACACGCACTCCATGCAGCACGTGCTCTCCTTCAGCGCCCACCACCTCCGGATGCATCTCGGGATGCAATGGAGCAGTGGAGGGCCAATGTGGAACACTTGGTTGCAGCAGCAGCCGACCGCATCAGTAGCCAGGGTCCTCCTCCTTCAGGACGGGCCCCATCGCAGTTATGGACCTTGTCTGGCAGACTTGGTCCACGCGTTTCCAACAACAGGAGTCGTGCTGCATCACAGCAAGTGACATCATTGCCCTCCGGGGCGCGACGCACTCACACGGTATCAAGGCTTTCAACTCATGACCTCCGGGCGGAGCTTGATCACCGATACCGTCAACAAGACGGCCGAGTTCATATCGAGCGTGCTCGTGAAAGACGAGAAGCTCAGGACATTCCTGCTCCTGAAGGAGTAGGAGGAGGCTGTTCAGCCCTTGCCATGCATCTGCGTATGGTCAGGTGGCCACAAAAATTCCGACCTCACCTGCCGGAGAAGTTTGACGGGACCGTTAATCCTGTCGAATTTCTTCAAATTTACTCCACTGCAATCCTGGCAGCTGGAGGAAATGAGGTCGTAATGGCCAACTGTTTTCTAGTGGCTTTAACTGGGACCGTCCGGTCCTGGTTTATGAGCCTTCCACCCAACTCCATCAACAGTTGGGAGGAGTTGTGCCGACAGTTCACCGCCAACTTCGGGAGTTCATACACCCGACCAGGCACCGAACTGGACCTTTTTGCAGTCGTGCAAAAAGGGGGAGAATCCCTACGATCATTCATCTAGAGAATCTCTCAGGTACAAAACACTATACCTTCTATCTCTAGAGCTTCTATCATTGTGGCATTTAGACAGGGCATACGGGATAAAAAGATGTTGGAGAAACTGGCGATCAAGGAGATCACCAGTGTCACGGAACTCTTCAGCTTGGCTGACAAATGTGCCAGGGCTGCAGAGGGCCATGAAATGCACTCCATACCACCTCCGGAGGATCACAAGAAATCCTCCAAAGAAGAAGACACTACCTTCGGGAGTGGCAAAAAGAAGAAAAAGACCAACGGCAAGAAGAAGTCGTCGGCCGACGCATCCAATGCTGCAGCTGCTGCAGCTCCGGGTGGCCGTGGGCCACGCCCCGAGAAGCGACCTCGACCGTCTTCTGAAGACGGTGGCAAACCCAAGGTGTGGTGTCCAATTCATAAGACAGACAACCACAGTTTGGAAGATTGCCGGGAGGTCCAAAACCTTGCCGAGCGCTACAACACGCGCCGGGAAGAAGTTCCTTTCCGACAGAGGGAAGGAAAATAAAAAGTTGACGAAGCTCTGGCTAAAGAGGGGTTAGGTTTTCAGGATCCTAAAAAGGTCCTGAAGGCCGGCTACACCTCCGTCGACGATGATTCAGACGTCTCTGACAACGAGCATCGGAAGACCATGAACACCATTTTTGGTGGATCATGGGACATCACCTCCCGCCGCGTCCTAAAGACAATGTGTCGAGACATGGCCGCTGTAGCTCCTACAGCCAGGGCAGAGCCTCATCGGAAGTGGATGGACACATCCATCACTTTTGCTCAGATCAACTTACCTTTCAACGCCATATTGGGTAGGCCTGCCTTGTACAAATTCATGGCAGCTGCTCATTATGGCTACCTGGTGTTAAAGATGCCAACACCAGTAGGCATTCTTCGGACCTGCGGAGATCGCACTGCCGGAGTAACCGCTCTGGAAGAACTTCATGCGCTTACTACAGCGCAAGAGGAGGACTCCAGACAGGAGCAAGCTCCAAAACCCCCGAGCATTCGTCAGCGAGGCTCGACTTCTGCACCTCGTGTGCAGCCAAGCGGCGACACCGACATTCCCGTCAGAGTCGTCCAAATCGGTTCCGATGCCACTCAGACCACCCGTATATCGCTTTCCTCTAGGCTAATGTCGACGTGTTTGCCTGGCAACCGTCACAAATGCCTAGGATCCCCAGGGAAGTGATTGAGCACATTCTGGAGATCTACCCTGACGCTCGACCCGTGCATCAGAAGCCTCGGAAGCAATCCGTGGAGCGATAGAACTTCATTCGACAAGAAGTGAAGAAGTTGCTCGAAGCTGGATTCATCCAAGAAGTCTTGCATCCAAAATGGCTGGCAAACCCAGTCGTTGTGCCCAAGGCCGGCGGGAAACTTCGGATGTGTATTGACTACACAACACTAAATAAGGCGTGTCCAAAAGATCCATTCCCACTACCTAGAATAGATCAGATAGTGGATTCCACCTTCGGGTGTGAATTACTGTGTTTCCTAGACGCATATTCTGGGTATCATCAAATCAAAATGTCTAGGGAAGATGAAGAGCATACCTCTTTCATCACAGTAGATGGATTGTACTGTTATACAGCCATGCCATTTGGTCTCAAGAATGCAGCTTCAACCTTTGTATGAGCTATGTACAAACTTTTGAAGAACTCATTAGAGACATAGTGGAAGTGTACGTCGATGACATCGTGGTCAAGGTCAAGAACAAGGAGTCACTCCTTGACACCTTACAGGCTGTCTTCAACAAGCTGCGGGTCACCTGCACAAAGCTAAACCCAGACAAGTGTGTCTTCGGGGTTAGCTCCAGAAAACTTCTTGGTTTCCTGGTAAGTCACCGGGGCATAGAGGCCAATCCGGCGAAGATCAAAGCCATTGAAGACCTGCAGCCACCAGCCCGCATCAAGGATGTCCAAAAGCTCACTGGATGTCTAGCAGCCCTCAGCCGGTTCATTTCAAGACTGGCGGAACGGGCACTTCCCTTCTTCAAGTTATTGAGGAAGTCTGGACCATTCCAATGGTCTAAAGAAGTAGAAAAGGCGTTCCAAGAGCTAAAACAGCTCCTCACCACCCTACCAACTCTGGTAGCTCCGAACCCTGGTGAGCCTTTGCTGCTTTATATTTCAGCAACTGACGAAGTCGTCAGTATGGTCCTGGTTGCGGAGAGACCTGAAATATCCGATGCTCAGGAATCCAGACCACTCGGGAGGGTCCGGAGGTTCCTGAAGGCGAGTTTGGGTCCCAGTTCCCATACTTGAGTCCACAAGAAGTTACCTCAGAAGACCCAGACCCCTCCGGGAGGGTCCAGGTCGCTTCTGAAGAAGCTCCGGGTCCCTCCAGCAAGGACCCGGAGGTCCCCGAAGAAGGTCCAGATCCCTCTGGGAGGATCCGGGTCAATGAAGAGGAAGCTCTGGGCTCCTCCGGGAGGGTCCGAACCATCCAGCGCCCAGTGTACTTCATCAGTGAAGTACTTCATGACGCCAAGACTCGATACCTAGAGGTGCATAAGCTGCTCTATGCAGTTCTTATCGCCTCCAGGAAGCTTCGCCATTACTTCCAAGCTCACAAGATTTCAGTGGTGACTTCTAACCCACTTCGAGCAATCTTGCATAGTCCCAATTCAACTGGGAATATTGCAAAGTGGGCAGCAAAATTGGCCGAATTCGATCTCGAATTCATTCCAAGACAAGCAATCAAGAGTCAAGCATTGGCATATTTTGTGGCGGAATGGACTCTCTCTTCATCAAACCCTGGGGGCCCCAGTGAGCAGAAGCCGTAACATAAGGCTCCAGTCTTCACTGAGCCTCACTGGACCCTCTACTTCGACGGCTCCATGCAAAAGCAGGGGGCCGGAGTTGGAATCCTTCTCCTTGCACCAACCGGGGAGAAGGTAAAATACATGGTACACCTTGACTTCAAGGCGACCAACAACATGGCGGAGTACGAAGCACTCATCTACGGACTAAAGGTGGCACTATCACACGGTGTTATTCACAGCTCATCATTAAACAAGTGAAGGGTGAATGCTCCTGCAACAATCTCCAACTAGCTGCTTACCTCCTTGAAGTCTAGAGGCTTCAGAAGGACTTCGAAGTCCTAGACCTCCACCACTTTCAGCGTGTCCACAACGCTGAAGCCGATGAACTCTCGACGAAAGCATCAACTGGAGCACTAGCTCCTGACGGAACTTTTGCCCGGAGGTTGTCAAAACCCACAGCTCAGCCTGCCGAACTGAGCGAAGGGGGCGAGATCAGCATCCCGAAGCTGACTGTCCCGATGGCCCTGTTACCATGGCAGCCATCAAGGGTCGTAGGTGCTGCCGGAAGCTCCGAGCAACCCAGCACGCAAGACTCAAATGCTCAAGTTAGCTCCGATGCATGGATCTCGGAGATCCGGAGCTACTTGAAAGACAACATCCTTCCTGACGATGATGTATCCGCTGACCGGATAGTCAGATTAGCTAAAAGATACACATTGGTAGAAGGAGATCTCTACCGGCGTGGTGCCAACGGCGTCCTAATGCGGTGCATCACAAGGGAAGAAGGCTGCGAGCTCCTCGCAGAAATCCATGAAGGCGAGTGTGGGAACCACGCGTCTTCCCGCACGTTGGTCGGTCAAGCCTTCCGGCATGGCTTCTACTGGCCTACGGCACTCCAGGATGCAACTGAGCTGGTGAAGAAATGCGAAGCATGCCAATTTCATGCAAAGCAAATTCACACACTGGCTCAGCCTCTACAAATGATACCTCCTACATGGTCCTTCGTCGTGTGGGGGATGGACATCTTGGGACCTTTCCCAAGAGCCGTCGGAGGTTACAAGTTCCTGTATGTCGCCATTGACAAGTTGAACCAAGTGGCCGGAAGCAACTCCAGTTGTGACAATAAACAAGAAATCTGCTATCAACTTTTTGCAGTCCATTGTATGAAGATTTGGAGTCCCACACAAAATCATTACTGATAACGGGACCCAATTCACAAGCTCTGCATTTCAAGGATATTGCGAAGACCTCGGCATTCAAGTTTGCTACGCCTCCGTAGCTCACCCAGCAAGCAATGGCCAGGCCGAGAGAGCAAATGCTGAAATCCTGAAAGGACTCAAAACGCACACCTATGAGCGCTTGAAATAACATGGAGCCAACTGTATTGAAGAGCTTCCGCCCACTCTATGGGCCAACAGGACGACTCCAAACCGGTCAACTGGAGAGACACCTTTCTTCCTGGTGTATGGAGGTGAAGCAATCCTTCCTCCAGAAATCACCCTGGGGTCACTTCGGGTCCAGACCTTCGACGAAGCCACGCAGGACCAGCTACGGCGTGAACACCTAGACCTCCTTGAGGAGGGAGGGTGCCAAGCAGCTGTTTGGAATGCCAGATACCGCCAAGACCTTCAGCACTATCATCAGCGGCATGTACACAACCGACAGCTCGAGGAAGGCGATCTGGTGTTACGGAGAATAAAATCCATAGAAGGGTTAAACAAACTCTCCCCCAGCTGGGAGGGACCCTTCCGAGTGATTAAAGTATCCCGTCCCGGAAGCGTTCGCTTGGCTACTGAGGATGGGACACCTCTCCCAAATCCTTGGAATATTGAGCAGCTCCGTAAGTTCTACACTTAATATCACGGAGGTGAGTCTGTAGTAACTTGAGGTGTATGTTATAGAGTCATTGTACAGAGTCGGGTAGTTCCTCCGGGAGAACAGCTGGACCTTTCCCCAATGGTCCGCAAAGTTCATGCAACACTTGTCACAGTCTCAGGATTAAAAGTGTGGCTAGCTACCCTGGGTCAAACGAGAAATTAAACACGCTTAGCCTGGTTCCGTACCCTAAGAGTGTACTTGTTTCCCCTGTACCTCGGACCTATAATGAAAGACATCTTCATGTGAAACAGACTCCACGTGCATTTATTTTGTACAGGCTCAACATTTTTTATTTTTCTCTTTCTTGTCTATAATAAAGTTGTGCAATTCTTAAGAAATTTTAGTTCGACCAGTTCATATACGATTCGAGCTGTATTGTCAATTCTTTTGGATTCAAATATTGTTCATGGCCCACTCGCCCGAATGCCGCCAAGCCAATCTAGGGCCGGAGTGTTCTATCGACTTAGCCTGGTCAAGCACCCTAAGTACGCCACTCTACCTACACCCTGACATGCCGAAGTATGGCGGGTCCAAGTACAATTGGATCTGGAAGAAAGAAGGAAATGCATTCGGTTGTATTCAGAATTATGTTTGACCTAAAACTTTCTTGGGAATTGTAAGCCGCAATGAAGTTATAGGCAAGGAGCGAATTTTACTATTTTTCTTGGCTTCAGTGTGCAGGAAAAAAAAGAATCCACGTTGATGGAGAAAAGCCAAAGCTAACAAAGCTCCGACTCCCCCTAGGTGGCTTGTGATTGATGTTAAACATTGAAAACGAGCATTACCAGAGCAACCAAGCTCTGGCAAAGCTAGGGGGCCAGCCGTCGACGCAGAATAAAAGATGGTGAGAAGACCCCACAAGCGGAGTCTGCTGCCGACAAGATACGCGTTGGCAAAGGTCACTGCCGGAGCTACTAAGCTCCGACACCCTGGATGACTAACTATCGATGCTCTACGCGTTGATAGGGACTATTCCCGGAGCTACTAAGCTCCGACGGTAGTCAATGCCGGAGCTTCTAAGCTCCGACAACCTCAGGGGGCCTTCACTATAGAAGACTTCGGACCTACACTCTACAAGTTCGAAGCAAACGAGTCTTCAACAAAATACAATATCCTCTTGGTACATGTTCACAATCAAATTGTGTACATCTAACAGGGGGCCAAGTGAAGACAAAAGTGTTGAAGAAAAAAAATGAAATTCACAAAAATTTGGATTTCATTCATCTGGAGACAAGGGATTACAAAATTGGGAAGAAAAAAGAGAGAATACAAGTGGGAACTACAGAGATGGTCTTAAATCCTATGGAAGAACTGGGCGACCTTCTGAGCAACCTCCGACACGTTGGCTCGGGTGGCTTCACCTTCTCCTTCGACGGGACCTTCAAGCACCGGGTCCAAAGGAAATTGGGGATCTTGGCTAGTGTAGCACGTCAGCACATACTCTGCGACGTTCTTCGCCAGGGACTGCCCCTCAACCTCCAACTAGTCCGCGATGACGTCACCCACCTTTGAGAGTTTGTTACCCGCCGAGCTCAACGCTTGCAACACCAGGTCCGGCTCCGGCTCCGGATCATCCGGACGCACGGGACTGAAGCCCATGGGTGTCAGCGTGTCGTTGGCTTTGCTCAGGAACTCCCGAACCTATAGGGAGTCCGCAGTCCTCAATCCCTTCAGTTCCTCCAAGGATCTTTTGGTCACCACCAGTTCAAAATTCTCACGAGCAAGGCGCTCAACCTCTTTGGCGTTTTGCTGAATCTTTTCAGCAACCTGCTTCTCGAGTTTTCCGAGCTCCTCCTCCCGGAGGTGGATCTTGTTCTGGTGGTCAACCAGGTCCTTCTCCCAGCCCCTAACTTTCTTCTCCCTGGCAGCAATGGCACACTCTTGCTTGTAGAGTTCCTGCCCTCGCACCCAGGCCTTCTCCTCCTCCTCAACGCAACACTCCTCCAATTTCATGGCACGTTCCTCGAGGCCCTTGTCAGCCAGAGCCACCTTTTCGGCGAGCTCCTCCTCCCTCTTTAAGACATCATCCCGCAGCTCTAGGAGTTTTTGCTCTTCGTCTTCGAGCCTCTTCTCCCTCTCCTCAAGTGCCTCTCTGCGCTTGATGAGAGTAGTGTTAATGGCTTCAAGCCTTTATTGGCGATCATCAGCCGCACTATTAGCTGCCTTGGTCTGCTCATAAATGTCCCGGGATTGAGTGTCGAGGGCACGAGTCAAGCTCTCCCTATCATCCAATAATTTTCCCCAGTATTCCAGGCGGACCTTCTCCTGTTTGATCCACTCCTTGTCGTCTGCCAGCCTCGACTGCGCCAGCTTGGTCTCGAAGTAGAGCTGGTTACGCCACCGCCTAAGGGTTTGGCGCTCCTCTTCAAGAGCCTTGCTGTTGTGGTAGAACGCCAGCTGGACTTGACGCAGACTGGAGCAAGCGTTGTCAATGGACAATGACAGGGGAATAGGGTCCGGAGCTGCTGGGGTCTCCTCCGCTGGTTCCAGCGAGTTCTCGCTTACAAAAATTGGGACCCACTCCACAAGAGTGGTCCCCTGAGCCTCCACGGCACTAGGGCCGTCCTCTGGGATAGCCTCAGTCACCACCGAGGAGGGTCCCGCAGAGGAAGTTCCGACCTCCGGAAGTGGTTCCGAAGGCCCTGCCGCCAGGTCTTCATTTGCCCCCTCAGGCAGGGGGCCAGCGACTTCATTAGGGCACCCTAGCTCAGCAGCAGGCACCTCCGCTGTCATCACTTCCAGAGCAGAGGCTACTTCCGGCTTCGGCCTAGGCTCCTCCTATGCTGGTGGCTCAGGCGTTGGCACCTCGACCATCATAGGTTCGAGTGCTGATGCCTCCGCAACGACCGGCTCGGGCGCCGGAAGGTCAACAACAATCGGCCCTGAGGCCAGAGCTTCAACCTCAACCGGCTCAGGCACCGAAAGGTCTTCAACTGCAACCGGCTCTGCAGCCGGAGCTTCAGTTGCAACCGGCTCTGAGGCTGGAGCTTCGGAGGTAGCCGGCTCAACCGCCGGGACTTCCTCAACATCTGGCTCACTCGTTGGGACTTCAATAACCTCTGGCTCAACCGCCGGGGCTTCGACAATTTCCAGCTCTGGGATCGGAATCACTGCTTCCTCCGGCTCAACGGCTGAAGCTTCCAACATCTCAGCATCAAGACCCGGGGCTTCAACCTCCGGGGCAGGTGCCGCTGGCGCAACTTCTCTCCTGTGGTCCGGCGCTACCACGAGAGTCTTGGGGGGTGAGTCGACGTCCATGACCATGACAGCTGGCGCCGGAGCTGCGCAGCTTCAGCCACCACTTTGGGCGGCACCAGGACAGGAGCAGAAGCCTCCGCCCTCACAGCTTCAGCTGCTGTGGCTGAGGGTGGAGCCTCACTTCTCTTCTTGGGGACGCTGCAGATGATGGATGAAGAAACTTAAAAAATAGTTACTACAACAAAACAACTGTCTGAGGTAAAGATTAAAAATTACCTCGGAAGGCTTCCGCACCATCTTGCACGGAATATCTTTCCCGGGCGTTCTGGACTAACCATAGCCGCCGCCGGCGTGGTAGATCCGGAAGGACCCCCGAAACTTGTTGCAGCCACGGGCATTTCCGCAGTCGAGGTCCCCCTCGACCAGGAAGGACCTCCGGACCCAGAGGCCTCAACTGGCCCTGGTGCTGGAGTCACATGCCCGGAGCTAGCACCCTGGGAAGACACTGCTACAAGTACAGTCGCCGCAGTTCTAGAAGACCTCCCCCTCCGGGGAGAAGGAGCTGCTGCAGAGGATGCAGGCCTGACAGACCTTCTGTCGGCATGCTTCAGTTTCCTCTTCCGGCTCGAGGGTTCGGCCGCCGGCTCCTTGCCCTTGCCGATGACTTCGGTCCTTGGCTTCGGGGCAGGGTCGGAGCCACCTTCAGAAGCCCCAGGGATCACCACCCTGGAAGTTGATTGTCTCTCGACGACACCAAGGTCGTCAAGCACCGGCATCGTCTGCCGGAGCTCCCTGCTAAACTCTACTTCCACGTTCAGAGGGAGGAAAGCTGGTGGCGGGGTCAAGTCATCACCCGCGACGTCGATGCCTTGCTGGAACTTCTTGAGATGAAACTCCAAGGTCGCCCCCTCCATATCGGACCTCAGCCCGGTCTCGACCCGGTCTTCGTCCATCACACTGTTGAGGGACCAAGCGAGTTTTTCTCTCCTCTTCAGCGGTGCCCACCTGTTGACCACGAAATTGCAAAAAACCGCTTGAGGAGCAGGGTTGAAGGCATCCGACAGCACCGGAGCTTCACTCTAGACTGCAGTGTCGATGTTGGGGAGGCCTTCGGGCAGCTCCAGCTTCTCATGATCCTCCACCTGGATAACTATCCAGTCTTTCTTCCAATCGTCCCACTTTCCAGAGGGAAACGACCGGAGGTACTTGAATGGGCACTTCTTGCGCTTCACAAAGTAGTAGAAGCCAAGGTACTCATCACCCCTTCCGGTGGCATGGACGGTGAAGAAAGCTAGGAAAAGCTCAATGCAGGGAGTGATGCCCTCCCACATTTCACAGAAGTGGACAAAGACAGACACTAGAAGAATGGAGTGGGGGCCAAGGTGGTACAGCTGCAGACCATAGAAGTCTAGCAACATCAAGAAAAAGGAGGAAAAAGGTGGGATCAACCCCACCATGGCGTATGCAGAGAAGTACACCATCTCGCCGACGTGCTCCTTCTCGAACGGGAGCTCTCCCGGCGTGGACCAGGTGGTTGAAGAAGACCGGGGACCACCCCATGAGGGCTCGGACCTTCTTCAGGTCACTTTCGGTCTTCAAGCGGCTCTTGCGGAGACCCAACTCCATCGCAGCACAGCGAGGCAAGGGAGGAAAAGCAAGCACAAGTTTGGGAGTTTGAGCGCAAGTTCAGATGAGAGGCGTAAAGAACCCCAGACGGTGCGCGCTTTCCTTCTTATGTAAGCCCCCGCAACACTTGGATGGAAACCGCAGGGAAAAATTTCACCCTACCGATGACAAGAGGGCTCGGGACCACCCCGACGATCAAGTCGAGGTTCTTACCCAGGCGAACGGTTGTCATCATGAAAGGCGGGAAGCCCGAAGGCAGCGGCCTGACAAGGTGCGCGGAACCGATACGATTTTCGTATCGGGAACCGGCGACCTTCAATTGCGTGAGATCCGCACGCCAAAGATATCATTTGCCGCACCCGAGATATGCCATGCGGCGAGGATTTAACTCCAAAACTATCACCAACGGCACATCTGAAGACCTTTGAAGACTCGGCTCAAAAGTCGAAGGATGGACCCACCTTCGGCGGAATGACTTCACCCAAGGGGTCTTCCCCAGAGGTGGGCCCAGGGGGCCACTGTTGGTACCCTGGGTACCGTATACCCCTTGAGATTGCAAAGATCTTAAGGAAATGTCATCTACTTGATTTGAAGACCTTCAGAGGCCCACATGTCAGACATAATCGGACCCGCTTCCCCAATATGGTTAGTCTCAGGGTCGCCACGTGTACCATCAAACCGGAGCTACTGCCCATAAGGGGGAAGCTCCGGGCTGTGTACCATAACGACACCCCCGGACCTAACCCCAGACCGAGGGAAGCTCCAGAACTGACACGTGTCCGGTGGCACCGGACCTATCTGTTCCTCACAGCATGCTCCGGAGCTGCCACGTGTCCTACCGTCAGATCTTCAGCCTCAAACCTCCGGTAGACTCCACAACGACTCCGGATCTTCAAAGGGGAATCAAGGACTTCAAGACCCGATTAAGTGCCATTAATACTATGTTAATGACACACGATCGGACAAACTTAATTACCAGTAACGGTGCTGTCAAAGCCCGTAACTCAATCATTAAGGGTAATTAAGCGCATCAATTGTGTATCAATATTAGTAACTGTCGGGGCCACATGTTGGGCCAGGCCAACTTGTAACGGTCTGTCCTTATACTATAAAAGGACAGGCTGACGATACATAGGGGGAGACTGATCTGACCTGCTCTGATCTGATCTGGTCTAATCGGCTCACACGCACACTCAACGCACGTCACCTGAGTTGAGTTCATACATCCAATACAACACCAACACATCCCGTGGAGTAGGGTATTACGCTCAGGCGACCCGAACCACGTAAACCTTTGTGTCTCCTGTGTCACTTTACATTTTACCTTCTTGAATCTACGCGCGCCCACACCGAACTTCAAACTCCGCAAACACTTTGGTAGTGTCGGGAGATCTGCCGGATCAAAACCACCGACAGTGTCTCTCTAGTTGACCAGTTTGGAGTTGTCCTATTGGCCCATAGAGTGGGTGGAAGCTCTTCAATCCAGTTGGCTCCATGTTTTTTCAGACGCTCATATGTGCGCGTCTTGAGTCCTTTCAGGATTTCTGCATTTGCCCTCTCGTCTTGGCCCTTGCTTGCCAAGTGAGCTACGGAGGCGTAGCTGACTTGGATGCCGAGGTCTTCACAGTATCCTTGAAAAGCAGAGCTTGTAAATTGGGTCCCATTATCTGTTATGATTTTATTCAGGACTCCAAATCTGCATACGATGGACTGCAAGAAGTTGATAGCTGATTGCTTGTTTATTGTCACAACTGGAGTTGCTTCCGGCCATTTGGTGAACTTGTCAATGGCAACATACAGGAACTTGTAACCTCCGACGGCTCTTGGGAAAGGTCCCAAGATGTCCATCCCCCACACAGCGAAAGGCCATGTAGGAGGTATCATTTGTAGAGGCTGAGCCGGTGTATGAATTTGCTTTGCATGGAACTGGCATGATTTGCATTTCTTCACAAGCTCAGTTGCATCCTGGAGCGCTGTAGGCCAGTAAAAGCCATGACGAAAGGCATTACCAACCAGCGTGCGGGAAGACGCGTGGTTCCTACACTCGTCTCCATGGATTTCCGCGAGGAGCTCACAACCTTCTTCCCTTGTGATGCACCGCATTAGGACGACGTTGGCACCGCGTCGGTTGAGATCCCCTTCTACCAGCGTGTATCTTTTAGACAATCTGACTATCCGGTCAGCGGATACGTCATCATCAAGAAGGATATTGTCTTTCAAGTAGCTACGGATATCAGAAATCCATGCATCGGAGCTTGCTTGAGCATTTGAGTCTTGCGTGCTGGGTTGCTCAGAGCTTCCGGCAGCACCTACGACCCTTGATGGCTTCCATGGTAATAGGACCATCGGGACCGCCAGCTTCGGGATGCTGGTCTCGCCCCCTTCTCTCAGTTCGACAGGCTGAGCTGTGGGTTTTGACAACCTCTGGACGAAGGTTCCGTTAGGAGCCGGAGCTCCGGTTGACGCTTTCATCAAGAGTTCGTCTGCTTCAGCGTTATTGACACGTTGGACATGGTGGAGATCCAGGACTTTGAAGTCCTTCTGAAGTCTCTGGACTTCAAGGAGATAAGCAGCTAGTTGGGGATTGTTACAGGAGCATTCACCCTTCACCTATTTTATGATGAGCTGCGAATCTCCCTTGACCAACAGCTGCTTGACACCATATGATAGTGCCACCTTTAGTCCATAAATGAGCGCTTCATACTCCGCCATATTGTTGGTCGCCTTGAAGTCAAGGTGGACCATGTATTTTACCTTCTCCCCGGTTGGAGTGAGGAGAAGGACTCCAGCTCTGGCCCCCTGCTTTTGCATGGAGCCGTTGAAGTAGAGGGTCCAGTGAGGCTCAGTGAAGACCGAAGCCTTGAGTTCCGGCTTTTGCTCACTAGGGCCCCCAAGGTTTGATGGAGATGGGGTCCATTCCACCATGAAATATGCCAATGCTTTACTCTTGATCGCTTGTCTTGGGATGAATTCAAGATCGAATTCGGCCAATTCCGCTGCCCACTTTGCAATGTTCCTAGTAGAGTTGGTATTATGCAAGATTGCACATAGTGGGTAAGAGGTCACCACTAAGATCTTGTGAGCTTGGAAGTAATGGTGAAGCTTCCTGGAGGCGATGATAACTGCGTAGAGCAGCTTGTGCACCTCTAAGTATCGAGTCTTGGCATCATGTAGTACTTCGCTGATGAAGTACACTGGGTGTTGGACTGTCTGGACCCTCCCGGAGGGGCCCGGAGCTTCCTCCACATTGTCCCGGACCCTCCTAGAGGGGTTCGGACCTACTTTGGGAACCTCAGGGTCTTTGCTAGAGGAACCCGGAGCTTCTACTGGAGCGACCCAGACCCTCCCAAAGGGGTCCAGATCTTCTGGAATAACTCCCTGAAGATCCATGTCTGGGGGCTGGGACCCAGACTCACCTTCAGGAACCTCTGGACCCTCCCGGAGGGGTCTGGATTCCTGAGCTTGGGATGGTTCTGGTCTCTCGACAACCAGGACCATGCTGACAACATCGTCGGTTGCTGAAATGTAAAGCAGTAAGGGCTCACCAGGGTTCGGAGCTACCAAGGTTGGTAGAGTGGTAAGGAGCTGCTTTAGCTCCTGGAACGCCTTTTCTGCTTCTTCAAACCATTAAAATGGTTTGGACTTCCTCAATAGCTTGAAGAAGGGTAGCGCCCGTTCTTCCAGTCTTGAGATGAACCGGCTGAGGGCTGCTAGACATCCAATCAGTTTCTGGACATCTTTGATGCGGGCTGGTGGCCGCATCTCCTCTATGGCTTTAATCTTCGCCGGAGTTGCCTCTATGCCCCGGTGGTTTACCAGGAAACTGAGAAGCTTTCCGGAGCTAACCCCAAAGACGCATTTGTCTGGGTTCAGCTTCGTGCGGGTGACCCGCAGCTTTTCGAAGACAGCTTGCAAGGTGTCAAGGAGTGATTCCTTGTCCTTGATCTTGACAACGATGTCATCAACATACACTTCCACTACGTCTGTGATGAGCTCTCCAAAGGTTTTGTACATAGCTCGTACAAATGTTGAAGCTGCATTTTTGAGACCAAATGGCATGGTAGTATAACAGTACAATCCATCTACTGTGACAAAAGAAGTATGTTCTTCGTCTTCCCTAGACATCTGGATTTGATGGTACCCAGAATATGCGTCTAGGAAACATAGTAATTCACACCCGGAGGTGGAATCCACTATCTGATCTATTCTAGGTAGTGGGAATGGATCTTTTGGGCATGCCTTATTTAGTGTTGTGTAGTCGATACACATCCGAAGCTTCCCGCCGGCCTGGGGTACAACAACTGGGTTTGCCAGCCATTTTGGATGGAAGACTTCTCGAATGAATCCAACTTCGAGCAACTTCTTCACTTTTTGACGTATGAAGTTTTGTCGCTCTACGAATTGCTTCCGAGGCTTCTAATGTACGGGCTGAGCGTCAGGATAAATCTTCAGATTATGCTCGATCACTTCCCTAGGGATCCCAGACATTTGTGATGGTTGCCAGGCAAACACGTCGACATTAGCCCGGAGGAAAGTGATGAGCGCGAGTTCCTATTTGTCATTCAGACCTCCAGATATACGGGTGGTCTGAGCGGCGTTAGAACCAATTTGGACGACTTTGACGGGAATGTCGGTGTCGCCGCTTGGTTGCACACGAGGTGCGGAGGTTGAGCCTCGTTGACGAATGCTCGGGGGTTTCAGAGCCTGTTCCTGCCTGGATTCTTCTTTCTGTTCTGTAGAAAGCGCATGAAGTTCTTCCAGAGCAGTCACTCTGGCAGTACGGTCTCCGCGGATCCGGGGAACGCCAGCTGGTGTTGGCATCTTCCCAGGTAGCCATAATGAGCTACAACCATGAATTTGTACAAGGCGGGCCTGCCTAGAATGGAGTTGAAAGGCAAGTTGATCTGAGCGACCTCAAAGATCAACTTCTAAGTGCGATAATTCCCCCGAGTCTCGAAGGTCATGGGGAGATTAATGGCACCGAGTGGTGTTATGGCCCCCGGACCCACTCCGGAGAAAGGTCGGGAGGGGGAAGGTCCAAGGGTCGGAGCTGAAGCTTGACAAAAGGTTCGAAGCTTATGAGATTCAGCCCCGAACCTCCGTCCACCATTACATGGTGGAGTTGAATGTCATTGGTGGTAGGTGATACCATCAAAGGTAGCTGACCAGCTCTGATCATGTCCTGGGGGCAGTCTGAAGCATCAAAAGCGATGGTGGTGTCCATCCACTTTTGATGAGGCTCCGCCCTAGCTGTAGGAGCTACTGAAGCCATGTCCCGCCGCATGGTCCTGAGGACATGGCGGGAGGTGATGTCCCACGAACCACCAAAGATGGTGTTCATGGTCTTCCGATGCTCATTGTCAGAGACGTCGGAGTCGTCGTCAACGGAGGTGTAAACAGCCTTCAGGACCTTTTTAGGGTCCTGTAAGCCTAACTCCTCATCAGTCGGAGCTTCATCGACCTTCTGTTTTCCTTCCCTCTAACGGAAAGGAACTTCTTCCCGGCGCTTGTTGTAGCGCTCGGCAAGGTTTTGGACCTCCCGGCATTCCTCCAAGCTGTGGTTGTTCGACTTGTGGATAGGACACCACACTTTGGAGTTGCCACCATTGTTAGAGGACGGCTGAGGTTGTTTCTCGGGGCGTGACCCCCAGCCACCTAGAGCTGCAGCAGCTGTAGTGGTAGATCTGCCGGCCGACGTCTTCTTCTTGCCGTTGGACTTTTTCTTCTTTTTGCCACTCCCGGAGGCAGTGGCTTCGCCTTTGGAGGATTTTTTGCCATCCTTCGGGGGCGTTTTGGAGTGCATTTCACGGCCCTCTGTAGCTTTGGCACACTTGTCTGCCAAACTGAAGAGCTCCGTGACGCTGGTGATCTCCTTGACTGCCAGCTTCTCCAGCATCTTCTTATCTCGTACGCCCTGTCTAAATGCCAAAATAACAGAGGTGCTAGAGATAGAAGGAATGGTGTTTCGTACCTGGGAGAACCTCTGGATGAATGAGCGTAGGGATTCTCCCCCCCTTCTGCACAACTACAAAAAGGTCCAGTTCGGTGCCTGGTCGGGTGTATGAACTCCCGAAATTTGCGTTGAACTGTTGGCACAATTTCTCCCAACTATTGATAGAGTTGTGAGGAAGGCTCATGAACCAGGACCTGGCGGTCCTAGTCAAGGCCAATGGGAAGTAGTTGGCCATTACGGCCTCGTTACCTCTGTCCCCAAGGATTGCGGTAGGATTAATAGTCCCGTAAAATTTCTCCTGCAGGTGAGGCCGGAACTTTTGTGGCCATCTGCCCATCTGTAGATGCATGGCCAGTGAAGAACAGTCCCCTCCTACTCCCTCGGGAGCAGGACTGTCTTGAACCTCTCGCCTTTTGCGAGCACGCTTAATATGGACATGGCCGTCCTGTTGACGATAACGGCGATCAAGCTCCGCCCAGAGGTCATGAGTTGAAAGCCTGGTTACCGTATGAGTACGTCGCGCCCTAGAAGGTAGCGACGTAACTTGCTGTGATGCAGCACGCCTTCTATTTTGGGAAACATGTGAACCAAGTCTACCAGACATGGTCCGGCGCTGCGATGGGGCCCGCCCCGAAGGAGGAGGACCTTGGTTGCTGATGCGATCGGCTGCTGCTGCAACCAGAAGTTCCACATCGGCCCTCCACTGCTCCATCGCACCCTGGGATGCACCTGGATGTGCTGGACGTTGGAGGAGAGCACGTGCTGCATGAAGCGCGTGTTCAGGGTTGTTGTTATTCATCGATGCGGTGACCGATGCTGATGCACCGTCACGCTGCTCAGCTTGACGTGCTGGTGCAGGCGGTGGTGGCGGTGGAGGCATGACTCCTGCTGGAGCCACGGGCACCTGCTGGTTTCTGCATGTTGGAGGGATTGCCCCCAGCGGGTTGAACAGCAGGGTTGCCGTTGGATGATCTAGCAATTGAGTTAACCATACTCGAAATCTCGGGCGTCCCCCTACCTTGCGCGCCAACTGTTGGTGTTTGGATCCGGCAAATCTCCCAACACTACCTTTGGTAGATCGAGGAGTTGAGGTTCGGTAATGGGCGCGAGGAGATTCAAGAAGGTGAAAGACAAGTGTACACAGAGATTTACGTGATTCGGGCCGCCTAAGTGTAATACCCTACTCCACGGGGTGTGTTGGTGATGTATTAAGCGTGTGAGTCTAGAAGAAGCTCCAGAAGAAGAAGCTCGTCTAGCTCAGGGAGTTCGGTGGTGGTCTCAAACCGTCCCTTGTGTATCATCGACCAGTCCTTTTATAGTACAAGGATTAGTTGTTACATCGTTAGCCTGGCTCGGCAGGTGTCCCCGGCAACTACACATGTTTGATACACAATTAATGAGGTTAATTACCCTTAATAGCCTGGTAGCAGGCCTTAACAGTGCCGTTACCAGTATTAAGGGCCATCCGATCGTGTGTCATTAATATGGTATTAATGACACTTAATCGGGTCTTGGGGTCTTTGATTGCTCCTTGAAGGTCCAGAGCTGTTTGGGGGTCCACCAGCCTGATTGTTGAAGTTGAAGGTCTGGCGGTCGCCACGTGGCAGCACTGGAGCTTACCGTCGTGGACGAGTAGGTCCGGTGCTACTGGACACGTGTCAGTACCGGAGCTTCCCTCTGTCTGGGGTTAGGTCCGGGGGTGCCATACTGGTATTCCGACCGGAGCTTCCCATGTGTGGGTGATAGCTCTGGTCTTATGATACACATGGCGGCCCTGGGACTAACCATGTCGGGGAAGCAGGTCCGGTTACGCCTGACATGTGCGGCTTTCGAAGGTCTTCAAATCTGGTAGATGGAGTTTCCTTGTGATCTTTGTAATCTAAACGGGTATCCGGTACGGAGGGTACCGACAAAAGGGTAGAAGGAGATATACAGATTTTTTATTCAATGTTTTTCCTTATTCAACTTTGAGTCAAATCAAATTTTGAGTTCAAAATAGTGAACTACAGGACTGCTGGTAAAAACTAGTCAGTCATCTGTTAAGTTTGGATAGTTATAGCTTTTAATCCAGAATTGTGATTGTCGGTACCCTGCGTACCGGATACCCCTTGGAACTGCAAAGAGTGCAAAGCAACTCCACATATCTGAGTTGAAGACCACCGAAGGACCCACGTGTCACTCGGAACCGGACCTGCCTCCCTCGTATGGTTAGTTCCAATGCCGCCACATGTATCGTAAAACCGGAGCTACATTCCATACATGGAAAAGCTCCAGACTAGATACCTGTGTGGCACACCCGGACCTAACCCCCGACAGAGGGAAGCTCCGGTACCGACACACGTACAACAACACCGGACCTACTCGTCCAAGACGGTAAGCTCCAGAGTTGCCACGCGTCCAACCACCGGACCTTCAACCTCAACATGCAGATTGATGGACCTCCAACGGCTCGGACCTTCAAGGAACATTATGGACTTCAAGACCTGATTATGTGTCATTAATGCTATCTTAATGACACACGATTGGAGGACTCTTAATACCAGTAATGCCACTATTAAGGGGCATTACCACGCTATTAAGGGGAATTAAGCACATTTAACTATGTATTAGGCATTAGTAACCGCCAGGGACACATGTCGGGTCAGGCCAATGATGTAACACTAAGCCCTTGTACTATAAAAGGACTGGCCGAGCGATACATAGGGAGATGTTTTTGGCCTCTCTCTGGCTCACGCTCTCATACACCCAATAAAACAACAACAACACACCTGTGGAGTAGGGTATTACGCTCAGGCGGCCCGGACCACGTAAATCCTCATGTCAAATCGCCATCTTGTTCTGAATCTCCGCACGCCCCAACCGATTTACGAAACTCCGTGGGCTACTAACCGTAGTACTGCGAGAATTGCTGGAACTAGACTCTGACAGTTGGCGCGCCAGGTAGGGGGGCCTGAGATTCAAAGATGGTGAATTTTGCTGCTGGATCATCCAATGGTAACCATGATGTGCAACCTGCTGGAGACAATCCCTCCAACATGCAGCAGCCAGCAGGTGTTGCAGATCCAGCAGGAATCATGCCACCGCTGCCACCATCCACTCCGGCGAATCAAGCTGGACGTCGAGATGGAGTGTCTGCGTCGATCACTGCATTGGTGAACAACAACCCCGAACACGCGCTTAATGCTATGCGTGCTCTTCTCCAACGTCCACCGCCTCCAGGAGCACCCCAGGGTGCAATGGAGCAGTGGAGAGCTGATGTGGATCATCTGGTTGCAGCTGCAGCCGATGGCATCAGCAATCAAGGTCCTCCCCCCTCAGGGCGAGCCCCATCGTAGCGTTGGACCTTGTCGGGTAGACTCGGTCCACAAGCTTTACAGCACAGGAGGCGTGCTGCATCTAAACAGGCGACATCACTGCCTTCCGAGGCTCGACATACTCCCACGGTAACAAGGCTTCCGACTCACGACCTCCGGGCGGAGCTTGATCGTCGTTACCAGCAACAGGACTGCCACGTCCACATTGAGCGTGCTCGCGAGAGGCGAGAGGCTCGGGACAGTCTTGCTCCTGGGGGAGTAGGAGGAGGCTGTTCTGCCTTGGCTATACACCTACGCATGGTCAGATGGCCGCAGAAGTTTTGGTCTCATTTGCTGGAGAAATTTGACGGGATTATTAATCCCGCCGAATTTCTTCAAATCTACTCCACCGCTGTCCTTGCGGCTGGGAGAAATGAGGTCGTGATGGCCAATTATTTCCCTGTGGCTTTGACTGGGACCGCAAGGTCTTGATTCATGCAGGCGGAGTTGTGCCAATAGTTCAACGCCAATTTCGGGAGCTCATACACCCGACCAGGCATGAAACTGGATCTTTTTGCTATCAAGCAAAAAGGGGGAGAGTCTTTGCGATCTTTCATCCATAGGTTCTCCCAGGTACGAAATACCATTCCTTCTATCTCAAGCGCTTCGGTTATTGTAGCATTCAGGTGGGGCGTTTGAGATAAGAAAATGTTGGAGAAGCTGGCGACCAAGGAAGTCACGAGCGTCACGGAACTCTTCAGCTTGGCAGACAAGTGTGCCAAGGCTGCTGAGGGCCGTGAAATGCACTCCCAACCACCTCCGGAGGCCAACAAAAAGTCCTCCAATGGTGAAGCCACTGCCTCCAGGAGTGGCAAGAAGAAGAAAAATTCCAACAGCAAGAAGTCGTCGGCCGGCACACCTACTGCCGCTGCTGCTGCAACCCCGGGTGGCCTGGGGCCACGCCCCGAGAAATGACCTCGGCCGTTGTCTGAAGACGGTGGCAACTTCAAGATGTGGTGTCCCATACACAAGACGGACAGCCACAACCTCGAAAACTGCCGAGAGGTCAATAACCTCGCCGAGCGCTATAAGAAGCACCGAGGCGAAACTCCTTTCCGTCAAAGGGAAGGAAAACAAAAAGTCGATGAAGCTTCAGTGAAGAGGAGTTAGGCTTTCAGGACCCCAAAAATGTCTTGAAGGTTGTTTACACCTCCGTCGACAACGACTCTGAAGTTTCCGACAACGAGCTTCGAAAGACCATGAACACTATTTTTGGTGGTTTGTGGGACATCACCTCCTGTCGAGTCCTCAAGACAATGCGGCGGGAAATGGCCTCTGTAGCTCCCACCTCCAGGGCGGAGCCTCATCGGAAGTGGATGGACACTAACATCACCTTCGATGCTTCAGACTACCCTCAGAACATGATCGGAGCTGGTCAACTTGCACTGATGGTATCTCCGACCATCAATAACATCCAGCTCCACCACGTAATGGTGGACGGAGGTTCGGGGCTGAACCTCATAAGCTTCAAAGACTTCTTCAAGATTCAGCTCTGACCTTCGGATCTTCGTCCCTCCCAACCTTTCTCAGGAGTAGGTCTGGGGGCCATGACCCCACTCGGCGCTATTACACTCCCGGTGACCTTCGGAACTCGGGAGAATTACAGGACTGAGAAGTTGGTCTTCGACGTGGCATAGATCAACTTGCCATTCAACACCATCTTGGGCAGGCCAGCTTTATACAAATTCATGGCTGCTACTCAATATGGCTACTTGGTTTTGAAGATGCCAACACCCTCAGGTGTTCTCTGGATCCGCGGAGATCGTACCGCCAAAGTTACTGCTCTGGAAGGACTCCATGCTCTTGCTACAGCGCAGGAAGAATAATCTGGAAAGGAGCAAGCTCTGAAGCCCCCGAGCATTCGTCATCGAGGCTCAGCTTCTGCACCTCATGTGCAACCAAGGGCGACACCGACATTCCGGTCAAAGTCGTCCAAATTGCTTCCGATGCTGCTCAGACCACCCGTATATCGAGAGGTCTGAACGACAAATAGGAACTCGCACTCATCACTTTCCTCGGGGCTAATGTCGACATGTTTGCCTGGCAACCATCACAAATGCCTGGGATCCCTAGGGAAGCGATTGAGCACAATCTGACGATTTATCCCGATGCTCGGCCTGTACATCAGAAGCCTCGGAAGCAATCAGTAGAGCGACAAAACTTCATACGTCAAGAAGTTAAGAAGTTGCTCGAAGCTGGATTCATCCGGGAAGTCTTCCACCCAAAATGGCTGGCAAACCCAGTCGTTGTACCTAAGGCCGGCGGGAAGCTTCGAATGTATATCGACTACACAACACTGAATAAGGCATACCCAAAGGATCCATTTCCACTGCCTAGAATAGATCAAATAAGTGGATTCCACCTCCGGGTGTGAATTACTGTGTTTCCTAGACGCATATTCTGGGTATCATCAAATCAGAATGACTAGGGAAGATGAAGAGCATACTGCCTTCATCACAGTAGATGGGTTGTACTGTTACACTGCCATGCCATTCGGTCTTAAAAATGCTGCTTCAACGTTTGTGCGAGCTATGTACAAAACTTTTGGAGAGCTCATTAGAGATGTAGTGGAAGTGTACGTCGATGACATCATCGTCAAGATCAAGAACAAGGAGTCATTTCTTGACACCTTGCAAGCTGTCTTCGACAAGTTGCGCATCACACGCACAAAGCTGAACCCAGAAAAGTGTGTCTTTGGGGTTAGCTCCGGAAAGCTTATTGGATTCTTGGTGAACCACCGGGGAATAGAAGCAAATCCGGCGAAGATTAAAGCTATTGAAGACATGCGGCCACCAGCTCGCATCAAGGATGTCCAGAAGCTAACTGGATGTCTAGCAGCCCTCAGCCGGTTCATCTCAAGACTGGAGGAACGAGCACTACCCTTCTTCAAATTATTGAGGAAGTATGTACCATTCCAATGGTCTAGAGAAGCAGAAAAGGCATTCCAAGAGCTAAAGCAGCTCCTCACCACTCTACCAACTTTGGTAACTTCAAATACTGGTGATCCACCTCTGTTTTACATTTCAGCAACTGACGAAGTTGTCAGCATGGTCCTGGTTGCAGAAAGAGCAGAACCATCTCCAGTTCAAGAATCTAGACCCCTCCGGGAAGGTCCGGAGCTACCTGAAGGCCAGTATGGGTCCCAGCCCCCAGACCCGGATCCTCGAGGCGAGACGCCAGAGGATCAACCTCCTTCAAATGAAGGAGTTACTGTTGCGGAACAAGAAGATCTGGACCCTTCCGGAAAGGTCCGGGTCACTTTAGAAGAAGCTCCGGGTTCCTCTAGCAAGAACCTGGAGGTCTCCGAAGAAGGTCCGGACCCCTCTGAGAGGGTCCGGGTTGGTGAGGAGGAAGCTCTGGGCCCCTCCGGGATTGTCCGAACAGTCCAGCGCCCAGTGTAATTCATCAGCGAGGTACTTCATGACGCCAAGACTTGGTACTTAGAGGTGCATAAGCTTCTATATGCAGTTCTTATTGACTCTAGGAAGCTTCGTCACTACTTCCAAGCTCACAAGATTTCAGTGGTAACCTCTTATCCACTGCGTGCAATCTTGCATAACCCCAACTCTACTAGGAACATTGCAAAGTGGGCAGCGGAATTGGCCGAGTTCGATCTTGAATTCGTCCCAAGACAAGCGATCAAGACTCAAGCATTGGCAGACTTTGTGGCGGGATGGACCCCCTCTCCATCAAATCCTGGGGGCCCTAGTGAGCAGAAACCGTAACTTAAGGTTTCGGTCTTCACTGAGCCTCATTGACTCTCTACTTCGACGGCTCCATGCAGAAGCAGGCGGCCAGAGCTAGAATCCTTCTCCTTGCTCCGACTAGGGAGAAGGTCAAATACATGGTTCACCTTGACTTCAAGGCGACCAACAACATGGAGGAGTATGAAGCATTAATCTATGGGATCAAGGTGTCACTTATGGTGTCAAGCAGCTGTTGGTAAAGGGTGATTCGCAGCTCATTATAAAACAAGTTAAAGGTGAATGCTGCTGCAACAACCCTCAACTAGCTGCTTATCTTCTTGAAGTCCAGAAGCTTCAGAAGAATTTCAAAGTCCTGGATCATTGCCATGTCCAGCGTCTCAACAACGCTGAAGCTGACGAACTCTCGACAAAAGCTTCAACCGGAGCTCTGGTTCTCGACGGAACCTTCATCCGGAGATTGTCAAGACCAACAGCTCACCATGCCGAACTGGGCAAAGGGGGCGAGACCAGCACCTCGAAGCTGGCGGTCCCGATGGCCTTGTTACCATGGCGTCCATCAAGGGTCGTAGGTGCTGCAGGAAGCTTCGAGCAACCCATCACGCAAGACTCAGAAGAAAGTTAGCTCCAATGCATGGATCTCGGAGATCCGGAGCTACTTGAAAGACAACATCCTTCATGAAGACAATGTATCTGCTGACCAGATAGTCAGATTAGCTAAAAGATGCACACTGGTAGAAGGGGATCTCTACCGGCGTGGTGCCAACAGCGTCCTAATGCCGTGCATTAAAAGGGAAGAAGGCCGCGATATCCTCGCGGAAATCCACGGAGGCGAGTGTGGGAACCACCTGTCTTCCCGCACATTGGTCGGTAAAGCCTTCCGGCATGGTTTTTACTGGCCTACAGCACTCCAGTATGCAACCGAGCTAGTGAAGAAATGTGAAGCATGCCAGTTCCATGTGAAGTAAATTCACACACCAGTTCCACCACTACAAATGATACCTCTGACATGGCCATTTGCCATGTGGGGTATGGATATTTTGGGACCTTTCCCAAAAGTTGTCGGAGGTTACAAGTACCTGTATGTCGCCATCGACAAGTTCACTAAGTGGCCGGAAGAAACTCCAGTTGTGACAATAAACAAGCAATCAGCTATCAATTTCTTGCAGTCCATAGTATGCAGATTTGGAGTCCCAAACAAGATCATAACTGACAACGGGACCAAATTCACAAGCTCTGCATTCCAAGGATATTGCGAAGACCTCGACATTCAAGTCAGCTATGATTCCGTAGCTCACCCAGCAAGCAATGGCCAAGATGAGCGAGCAAATGCAGAAATCCTAAAAGGACTCAAGACGCGCACATATGAGTGCCTGAAAAAACATGGAGCCAACTAGATTGTAGAGCTTCCGCCACCTTGTGGGCAAACAGAACAACTCCAAACCGGTCAAATGGAGAGACACCATTTTTCCTGGTGTACGGAGCTGAAGCAATCCTTCCTCTGGAAATCACCTTGGGGTCACTCCAGGTCCGGACCTTTGACGAAGCCACGCAGGACCAGCTCTGGCGTGAAGACCTTGACCATGTTGAAGAGGGAAGGTGCCGAGCAGCTGTTCAAAATGCACGATACCGCCAAGCGCTCCAGCGCTATCACCAAAGGAATGTGCATAACCTACAGCATGAGGAAGGCGATCTGGTGCTACAGAGAATACAAACTCGAGAAGGGTTAAACAAACTTTCCCCTAGCTGGGAAGGACCCTTTCGAGTGATCAAAGTATCCCGTCCCAGACGCGTTCGCTTGGCAACCGAGGATGGGACACTGCTCCCTAATCCTTGGAACATTGAGAACCTCCGTAAGTTCTATGCTTAATACCACAGAGGTGAGTCATTAATTACATATGATGTATGTTATAGCGTCATTGTATAGAGTCGGGTAACTCCTACGGGAGAACAGCCGGACCTTTCGCAGAAGGTCCGCAAAGTTAAAGCAACACTTGACACAGTCTCAGAACTAAAAGTGTAGCTAGTTACCCTGGGTCAAACAAGAAATGCAACACACTTAGCCTGGTTCTGTACCCTAAGAGTGTACTTGTCTCCCCTGTACCCCGGACCTATAATGAAAGACATCATTATGTGAAAACAGACTCCACGTGCATTTATTTTGTACAGGCTCATTCTTTTTTATTTTTCTCTTTCTTGTCTATAACAAAGTTGTGCAATTCTCAGGAAACTTTAGCTCAAACAATTCATGTATAATTCAAGTTGTATTGTTATTTCTTTCAGGTCTTAACATTGTTAAATGGCCTACTCGCCTGAACGCCAAGCCAATCTAGGTCTGGAGTGTGCTATCGACATGGCCTGGTCCTGCACTCTAAGTACGCCACTCTACCTACACCCCAGCAGGCCTGAGTAAGGTGAGTCCAGAAAACAATCGGACCTAGAGAAAATAAGCAAATGCACTTGATTGTATATAGAATTGCGATCGACCTAAAAATTTCTTTCGTGAATAGTAAGCCGCAAATGAGTTATAGATAAGAAATGTATTTTACTGTTTTTCTTGACATTAGTGTGCAGGAAAAATATAAATCTCATGATGATGGTAGATGATGTCGGAGCTATCAAAGCTTCAACATCCCCTCAGGTGGCCCGATGTCGATGTTTTAAACATTGATAGTAGGTGTCGCTGGAGCTATCAAGTTCCGACAAATCCAGTGAGCTAGCCGTCAACGTGAAGAAAAGATGGTAGAAGGACACCCCAATGAGGTCTCCTGTCAACGCTCTACGTGTTGACAATGGTCGCTGCCTGAGCTCCTCAGCTCCTACAACCACAGAGGTCCAACTGTCAACGCTCTACGTGTTGACAATGGTCGCTGCCATAGCTACTCAGCTCCAACAACCTCAGGGGGCCCCTGCTGTCGATGACATCGGACCTATACGATACAAGTTCGAAGCACTCAAGTCTTCAACAAAATGCTACATCCTTTTGGTACATGTTCGCAATCAAATTGTGTACATCTACCAGGGGGCCAAGTGAGATAAAGGTTGAAGACAAAAAATGAAATTCATAAATTTCTTGGATTTCATTCATCTGAAGACAAGAGATTACAAAACTGGAGAAAAGAAGAGAAGATACAAGTGGGAGCTACAAGGAGAAAGTCATAAATTCTATGGAAGAATGAGGCAACCTTCTGGGCAACCTCCAACACACTGGTCTTGGCGGCATCTCCCTCTCCATCGATGGGACCCTCAAGCACCAGATCTAGTGGGAAATGAGGATCTCGGCTTGTGTAGCATGTCAGCATGTATTATGTGACGTTCTGGCAAGGGATTTCCTTCAGTTTCCAACTGATCCGCGATGACGTCGCCCATCTTGTTGAGGTTGTTGCCATCCGAGCTCAACGCCTTCCGGATCGTCTGGATGCACGGGACTAAAGCCAAGTGGCATCAGCACATCATTGGGTTTGCCCAAGAAGTCCCGTACTTGTTGGGGCTCCGCAACCCTTGAGCCTCGAATCTCTTCCAAGGGCCTCTTGGCTGTCGCAAGCTCTGAACTGTCCTGGGCAAGGCGCTCGACCTCTTTGGCGTGCTGCTGAATCCTTTCAACAACTTGATTTTCAAGGTCACAAAGCTCCTTCTCCCGAACATGGATCCGGTTCTGGCGGTCAACCAGGTCTTTCTCTCAGCCTCGCACCTTCTTCTCCCTGGTAGTGACTTCGGCCTCCCTTCTGGTAAGGTATTGTCCCCACTGCCACGCCTTCTCCTCCTCGCTCTTGCAGCGGTCCTCCAGCTTTTGGGTGCGCTCTTCAAGGCTCTTGTCACCCAAAGCCAGCCTTTGGGTGAGCTCCTCCTCCCTCTTCACGAGGTCATCCCTCAGCTCCAGGAGTTTTTGCTCTTCATCTTCGAGCTTTTTCTCTTGCTCCTCAAGAGCCTCCCGGCGCCTGACGAGGATTTTGTGGATGGTATTGAGCTTCTCCTGGCGATCATTTGCTTCTTCATTAGCAGCCATGGCTTGTTCGTATATAGCCCGGGGCTGATTGTCGAGGGACCGCACCATGTTTTCCCTCTCGTCCAGCAGCTGGCCCCAGTTTTCCATCTGGGCCTTCTCCCTCTTGACACACTCCTTGTCGTTGACCATTCTTGTTTGCGCCAGCTTGGTCTCGAATTGGAGTCGGTTGCGCCACCTCCTAAGGGTTTGGCGCTCCTCCTCGAGGGCCTTGCTGTCGTGATAAAAGGCAAGCTGAACTGACGAAGGCTAGAGCAGGTGTTGTTGATGGATAACAACAGGGGGATCGGCTCCGGACCTGCTGGGGTCCTCTCCACTGACTCCAGTGGGTTCTCCATAACAAAAATTGGGTCCCACTCTACAAGAGTGGTCCCCTGAGCTTCCACGGCTCTAGGTCCGCCCTCCGGGAGTGCCTCAGTCATCACTGAGGAAGGTCCAGCAACGGGAGATTCTACCTTCGGAGTCGGATCCAAAGGTCCCACCGCCAGGTCATCAGCAACTGATCCCTCGGGCAAAGGACCGGCCACTTCATCTTGACACCCTGGCTCAGGCACGGGTACTTCCGGAACCCCCACCTCCGAGGTAGGCATTGAAGACTCGGCCGGAGCTGAGGCCACCTCCGGCTCCAGCGATGGTGCCTCCTCCACTACCGGTTCAGGCGCTGATGCTTCGACCTCCACCGATTCAGGTGTCGACACCTCCACGACAACCGGCTCAGGCCCCGGAACTTCATGAAGCACCGGCTCCGCCGCTGGGGCTTCAGTAACATCCGGCTCTAAGGCTGGAACTTCAGCTACCTCCAGCTCTGAGGCCAGAGCGTCCATCATCACAACATCCAAAACCGGAGCGTCAGCCTCCGGAGCTGGTCCTGCTGGTACGTCTTCATTACCATGGTACAATGCTACCATGGGAGCTTTGGGAGATGAGTCAAGGTCTAGAACCATGACAGCTGGCGCCAGAGCTGCCGCGACCTCAGCCATTACTTGGGGCGGCGCTGGAATTGGAGCCGGAGCCTCTGCTTGCACAGCATCAGCTGCTGTCATAGGAACTGGAGCTTGAGCCCCTTTTTTGGATACCCTGTGGATGAAGGACAAAGAAACTCAAAATATGGTTACAACAAATATTACAAACTGAGGTAAAGAAGCAAATTTACCTTGGAAGGCTTCCGCTCCAGCTAGCGCGGAACCTCTTCACCGGAGGCTCTGAGCCTGACCCAGTCGCAACTGGTGAAGTAACTCCAGAAGGCCCTCTGGAGTTTGTTGCTGCCGTCAGTGACGTCTTGGTTGGGCCCCCCCTCGACTAAGAAGGACCCTCCGACCTAGCGCCCTTAGTTGACCCTGTTGCCGGAGTCACCTGGTCAGAGTTGGCACTCCGGGGAGACGCCAATGCTGGAGTTGGTGTCGCCGTTGAAGACCTCCCCCGCTGGGGAGAAGGAGCTGTTGTGGAAGGAGCAGGTCTGACGGGCCTCCCGTCAAAGTGCTTCAATTTCCTCTTTCGGCCAGAGGGCTCAGCCAACTCTTTGCCCATGCCAATGACTTCAGCTCTATGTCTTGTGGCGGAAGCAGGGCCACCCTCGGAAGCTCCAGGGATCACCAATCTGGTGGTCGGATGCCTCTCTACCTTGTCGAGGTCGTCAAGCACCGGCATCTTCCTCCAGAGCTCCCTGCTGAACTCCGCCTCCATGTTAAAAGGGAGGAAAGCCGCCGGCAGAGTTAAGTCGTCGCCCTCGACGTCAATGCCATGCTGGAACTTCTTGAGATGAAGCTCCAAAGCAGAGCCATCCAAATTGGACATCAGACCGGTTCCAATCTAGTCATCGTCCATCACACTGTTGAGGGCCCAGGTGAGCTTCTCCCTCTTCTTCAGCGGAGCCCACCTGTTGACCAAGAAGTTGCAGAAGACCATCTGGGGGGTCACCCCTCCTTCCACACATTGGCAGATCCTGGTCAAGGCAGGGTTGACGGCCTCTGACAGCACCGGAACCTCACTCCAGGCGTCAGTGTCAACATTGGGAAGACCTTCAGGCAGCTACAGCTTCTCGTGCTCCTCTGCCGTGACGATAATCCAATCCTTCTTCCAGTCATCCCACTTGCCGGAAGGGAACGACCTCAAGTACTTGTATGGGCATTTCGTGCGCTTCACAAAATAGTAGAAGCCAAGATACTCAGAACTCTTGCCGGTGGTGTGTATGGTGAAGAAGGTACGGAAAAGCTCGACGCAGGGGGGAATGCCCACCCACATCTCGCAGAAGTGGACAAATGTTGACACAAGAAGAATGGAGTGGGGGCCAAGGTGGTACAACTGCAGACCATAGAAGTCTAACAACATCAAGAGAAAAGTTGAGAAAGGTGGATCAGTCCCACCATGGCGTACGCAGAAAAGTACACCATGTCGCCGCCGCACTTCTTCTTGAACGGGAGATCACCGGCGCGGACCAGGTGGTTGAAGGAGTCTCTGGACCACCCCATGTAGGTCCGGACCTTCTTCAAATCATCATCGGTCGTGAGACTGCTCTTGCAGAGATCCAACTCCGTCGCAGCACGGCGGGGTGAGAGAGAAGAAGCAAGCAAAAGTTTGGAGGATTCGAGCGCAAGTTCAAATGAAGGCGTAAGAAATCCCACAACCACACGTGCATTCCCTCTTAAGTAAGCCCCCCCAACGCTTGGATGGAAACCGCAAAAAGGCCAGAGATACATTTCAAAAATTACACCCTGCCAATGACAAAAAGGCTCGGGGCCACCCAGACGATCAAGTCGAGGTCCTTACCCCAGGGGAACAGTTTTCATGATGAGAGGCGGGAAACCCGAGGGCGGAAGCCTGACATGGCGCGCGGAACCGATACAATTTTCGTATTGGGAACCGGCGACCTTAAACTGCGTGAGATCTGCACGCGCAGATCTCACCTGCCACGCGGTGATGGTTTAACTGCGAACCACCACCTCAACGGCACGTCCAAAAACCCTTGAAGACACGGCGTAGAAATCGAAAGATGGACCCACCTCCGGCAGAATGACTTAATCCAAAAGTTCTCTCCCAGAGGTGGGCCCAGGGGGCCACTATCGGTACCCTGCGTACCAGATACCCCTTGGAACTGCAAAGAGTGCAAAGGAACTCCACATATCTGAGTTGAAGACCCCCGAATGCCCCACGTGTCACTCAGAACCGGACCTGCCTCCCTCGTATGGTTAGTTCCAATGCCGCCATGTGTATCATAAAACCGGAGCTACATTCCATACATGGGAAAGCTCCGGACTAGATACCTGTGTGGCATCCCCGGACCTAACCCCCAACAGAAGGAAGCTCCGGTACCGACACGTGTACAAAAGCACCGGACCTACTCGTCCAAGACGGTAAGCTCCAGAGCTACCACGCGTCCAACCGCCAGACCTTCAACCTCAACATGTAGATTGATGGACCTCCAACGGCTCGGACCTTCAAGGAACATTAATGACTTCAAGACCTGATTATGTGTCATTAATGCTATCTTAATGACACACAATCGGAGGACTCTTAATTCCAGTAACGCCACCATTAAGGGGCATTACCACGCTATTAAGGGGAATTAAGCACATTTAACTGTGTATTAGGCATCAGTAACTGCCAGGGCCACATGTCTGGTCAGGCTAATGATGTAATGGTCAGCCCTTGTACTATAAAAGGACTGGCCGAGCGAGACATAGGGAGATTTTTTTGGCCTTTCTCTGGCTCACGCTCTCATACACCCAATACAACAACTACAACACACCCGTGTAGTAGGGTATTACGCTCAGGCGGCCCAAACCACGTAAATCCTCGTGTCAAATCGCCATCTTGCTCTGAATCTCCGTGCGCCCCAACCGAACTAAGAAACTCCGCGGGCTACCGTAGTACCTGGAGAATTGCCGGAACCAGACTCCGACAGTGACATGGTCACATATATACATTTATGGAAAGCTTAGGAAGTCCTCTATCAACTTTATATTGCACTCATGACCTGAATCTTGGTGTAACTGTGTTTAATGCCTATTGTCGCAAACTTGGTTCTGGCAGACCAAAACTTGAAACAGTTTGCGCATTGTTTCAAATTTACGCGCTATACCTGTATAACAAACTTTTCAAGGCTGAACTCTTTCACTTCTGGATTTTTAACTTGATGTTATACAATGTTTATTTTGTCATTACCTCAATATAATGTTATGATATACCTGTATAAACTGTGGAAATAACCACATATACAGGGGGAGGTTCTGTCAAAATTTCCAGAAATTTTGGGTCAACTTTAAACCTGTATAGATTCTACTTCCTAGCTCACCTGGAGCTGTATGAGTACAATCTGGAAAGGATGTAAAGTTTACTACAACTTTTGTATTCAATCAACGTCTGGTTCTGACATTTCTTGTATGAAAATTTTGAATTTATACAGGAAGGTCAGCTGGAATAGATTGATTACTACTCCAGCTTTAAATTTTTCTTGAACTATTGGAAGTTGGAAACCTTTTCATTGTTCAAGTATCCTTTCCACAGATGGAAGATTTGATGGTACACTTATCGAACGGATGGGTGTTCGCGACGTGTGCTCTTCGAAGAGGTTTTCCGGAGTTTTTGATAGCGCTGCTTCAACAGTTCGGGTATCGCGACATACCAAGCTATTGGGGCAGGGAATTCGATGACGGAGGTGTGACAAGATGCACCATCTATGTCGATGTACCTGCTGGTCCGCCATATATTGGATGGGATCCTTTCTCCATCCAGGTGAAAGGGACTGAGATGGAAGACACGTGGTGTTTTGCCGCGAGTGTTGCGATTGCGAGATTTTGCAAGCTTCATTATCGTCATATGGTGGGCACCCTGTTCGCGCTCTTTCCAGTCGACGATAGAGCTGGTGATGAGTGAGCGAGTTGAATGGGTGCATCTTATGGCATTCATGAATTGGTACCCAAGATAATCTTGGCGTTATATGCAGCATCATCATCTCAAGTGAGCGTTACACAGCATGCTAGCATTGAAAGGTTGATGGGTGATCTGAAGCAAGCTATGATTCGAGGAGATCACTTTGAGTGGGCCAATTACTCACTTAGAGCCATGATTGCTCCTCTCAATCGACGTTTAAATGTTAAGGAGAATCAGTGGCACTGAGCTATTCAAGATCTATCGGAAGCTCGCCAGGAAACACACTGCGCAGAAAGCGCGTTGGAGGCGAGTCAACTTGAGGTGCAGCTGTTGGATGATCAGTTGAGTACGGTGACTCAAGAACGGGATCAATCCAGAGAGGAGACTCAGGATTGAAAATCCAGTTGCGAGCATGCACAAAAGGAACTAGAAGACTACAAGATGTTTCTTCTACAGGCTGATGTGCAATCATTAGTTGCCGCGACATCATCGATGGCGGGTGAGGCAGCAGCTCCTGCTCCAACACCCGCACCTGTGGCACCAAATCCTGAGGACGAGGACGAAGAAGATCCTGAGATACTCGAGTACACTGAAGTGGGTGTATCGGAGTAGGATGGGGCAGCACTCCTGCCATCACGGGGCAACATATAGTTAGAAGTTGCTCATGTTTATTTTATGGCCATGTTTGTGTCATATTAAAAATAGTAGTGGGTGTGTATAAGATGATAAGGTGTGAATGACGTCTCATGGGGACCAAGTATAGTAGAGATGCACTTCCATAGCGGGAGTCCGTCATTTTGGAGTTCATTACTATAAACTTGGTCATGAGATAATATATCTTGTATAAAGTTTGTACTTTATCAATATATGTGATTGTTATGCACTTATTTACTTGTCAAGTTTTGCAATACTGTAATATGGAATGGATGAAGAAAAAACAAACATGTTGCTGATTTTAAATCATGTGGATGCAGCATGGTGCGTACGCGTTCGACACTGAGATGGGAGGCTCGAGCCGTGGTCGTGAGGACGAAACTCCGACCCGGGAGCAAGCTGCGACACCGCAGCAACAAGTTCCACCACCACCACCTCCTGAACTTCCGAGGAGTCTCGCGGAGGTTCTTGCCGCAGTGCTCGGCTCGCGCGATGAGCAAACCGAGCTGCTGCAGACCTTGGTCCAACATTCGTCCCGTCAAGGGGGGACGACCAGATGCGGGTCCACGACAGCCCTATCCGAGTTCATACTCGGACTTCATGTCAACGCACCCGCCGGTCTTTATGGAGGCCGATGAACTGTTGGAGGCGGACAACTGGCTCCGCTCCATAGAAGGAAAGTTCGGTTTACTGCGATTAACCGAACAGCAGAAGACCCTGTTTGTGGCACGACAGTTGTAGGGATCTGCTGGTGCAGGGTGGGCGAATTATCTCGCCGCACGACCAGCAGACTATGTCTTGAGCTGGGAAGAGTTTCGGGAGGCGTTCCGTGCCTATCGTATACCCCCCCCCCCCCCCCCCCGGGATCATGAGGAGGAAGCTTCAAGAGTTCTTGGAGCTGAAGCAAGGAGGAAGGAGTGCTTATGAGTACTCCAAGACCTTCAACCACATGGCCTAGTATGCTCAGGACCAAGTGAGTACTGAAGATAGGAAGCGTGAGTGCTTCTACCGGGGTTTGAACCCCAAGATGAAGGACAAGCTTGCCTTGTTCAATCGCGGCAGCTTCAACAACATTGTCAACACCGAGTTCATACAGGAGGACACTACTAGGGAGTTCTCCTCTTACAAGAAGAAGAGGAGTGCTCCGCAGGGCAGCGGAGGTGGTGCTCCTCAGAAGTATCGAATGGTGTATCGATCACCATCTGGCCAGAGGTGGCAGCCGCCATCACGACCACCAATGTTTTATGGTCGCCAGTTCGACAATGCCAGCTTTCATCCATAGCAGCAGCAGCGGATGATTCTGCGTGCACCGGGATTCCATCCTCCCTTCCGTGCCGGTCAGACCCCGTACACGTGTTTCACGTGTGGTTGTACAGGGCACTTCACCAAGGACTGCCCGCAGGACAGGCAGGGTGGGCGACAGACGTCGTACTAGGGGGCAAACCAGCCCTGCAACCATCCCAAGAAACCAGCACCAAAACCCGGCAACGTCCACCACCTCGCCGTCGAGGATGTTTCGGAAGGCGCACCCGTACTCACGGGTATGTTCTCTCTACTTGCTCATCCCGTAGTCATATTATTTGACTCCGGTGCCACCCATAATTTCATTAGCCAGTCATATGTTATCAAGCATCAATTACCTATCACTCCCATAGAAAGTCCATATTTTATTTGCTCCCCGGGTGGGAAAATAGCAGCGGACATGAATGTCCATAAAGCACAACTTAAGCTGGGTGGGAATATCTATCCGACCTCTCTAATTATATTAGAAGGTCAAAAGCTAGATGTCATCTTAGGGATGTCTTGACTGCACCGTCATACTGTTGTTCTTCACATCGTTCCATGTGTGGTACATCTAAACTCTCCACTATATGAACCACACGCTCTCATTTTAGATCACCTTATCCAAGAAATAGCAGACACCTATAACCTGGAAGCCACAAATCTTGAGGACATTCTTGTGGTCCGTGAATATCCGGATGTATTTCCCAAGGATCTTCCTAGTATGCCACCAGAAAGAGATGTCGAGTTTAAGATTGAACTTGTACCGGGAACAGTGCCGATCTTGAGGAAGCCATATAAGATGGCACCTAAGGAACTTGCCGAACTGAAGGAGCAACTGAAGGAACTTATGGACAAGGGTTTCATTCATCCAAGTTCATCACCGTGGGGCTATTCTGCATTGTTCTTGGAGAAGAAGGATAAGACATTGAGAATATGTGTGGACTATCGTCCACTCAATGCTGTCACGATCAAGAATAAGTATCCACTACCACACATCAATATTTTGTTCGATCAATTGGTGGGTGCTAAGGTATTCTCAAAAATGGATCTTCATTCTGGGTATCATCAGATTAGGATTCGACTAGAGGATATACCTAAGATGGCATTCTCGACGAGGAATGGATTGTATGAGTACCTTGGCATGTCCTTTGGATTTAGCAATGCACTGGCTCATTTAATGTATCTCATGAATTCGGTGTTCATGCCGGAATTGGACAAGTTTGTTGTGGTATTCATCGACGACATCCTTGTGTATTCAAAATCCGAAGAAGAACATGCGCAACACTTGCACGTCGTGCTTCAATGATTGCAAGACCATAAGTTGTATGCTAAGTTTAGAAAATGTGAGTTATGGATCAGCCAAGTGCCATTTCTAGGGCACATCATCTCTGCTGAGGGGATTGTAGTTGATCCAAGTATGATTAAGCAAGTACACAAATGGGAGTCTCCAAAGTCTGTACATGAAGTTCGAAGCTTCCTGGGTTTAGCAGGATATTACCGGAGGTTCATTCCAAGTTTCTCCAAGATAGCTAAACCAATGACAGAGCTTCTGAAGAAAGGGAAGAAGTATGTATGGACGAAGGAATGTGAAGAAGGTTTCAAGCATTAGTGAAACACCTCGCAATAGCATCACTATTAGCTCAACCAGACACAACCAAGTCATTTGATGTTTATTGTGATGCATCTGGGATGGTTTTGGGTTGTGTATTGATGCAAGACAGAAGGGTGATAACTTATGGATCACGGCAACTTCGGAACCATGAGCAGCATTATCCGACTCATGATCTTGAGCTCGCTGCCGTGGTACTTGCATTAAATATGTGGAGACACTATCTATTGGGCAACCTAATGCATCTCTACGCCGATCACAAAAGCTTGAAATACATCTTCACCCAGAAGGACATGAATATGCGATAGCGAAGACGGTTGGAATTCATCAAAGACTATGAGATTGAGATCCACTACCATCCTGGCAAAGTGAATGTAGTTGCAGATGCGCTAAGTCGCAAGTCCCATGTCAATAATCTTTCCATCACCTCGATGGAAGAAGAAGAGCTGAGTCTCTACTTGGTTCCATATGGAGCTCTCTACAATCTAGCTCTCATTCCTACCATAAGGGAAGATATTGTAGGGGCTCAGAGGGAAGACAAGGTCATGTCGCACATTCGCCAAAAAAAGAAGAAGGGGGAGATGAAGTGTTTTTGATGTGACGATGACGGTACCATCTGGTTCAAAGACCGCATCGTGGTGCCCCACAATGTGGAACTTCGGAAGAAGATTTTGGATGAAGCTCATTTGTCCAAGTATTCTATTCATCCAGGAAGTAACAAAATGTACCAAGACTTAAAGAAGAAATTCTGGTGGACGTGGATGAAGAGGGAGATAGCGAAGTACATATCCGAGTGTGATACGTGTTGGTGGGTGAAAGCCGACCATTTGAAGACAGTCAGTAAGCTTCAACCTTTAAGCATACGGGCCTGGAAATGAGAGGACATCAGCATGGATTTCATTGTTGGATTACCTCTCACCTCTCACAAGCATGACTCAATTTGGGTGATAGTCGACCTACTCACCAAGTCGGCTCACTTTATTCCAGTCAATGTCAAATATGTGGCACGGCAATATGCATAGTTGTACATTGCCAGGATCCTGTGCCTACACGGAGTACCACGCACTATCATATCAGATTGTGGAACCTTATTTGTTGCCCAATTTTGGGAACAGCTCCACGCATCCCTGGGTACCAAGTTGATTCGGAGCTCAGCTTAACATCCTCAGACTGATGGTCAAACAGAGCGGGTAAACCAAGTGCTGGAATATATGCTCCGCGCCTATGCCATCCACCATGGTAAGAATTGGGATGATCATCTACCATTGCCGGGGTTTTCATACAACAATGGTTATCTGTCTAGCATTCAGATGGGACCATATGAAGCTCTTTATGGCCGGAAGTGCCGCACACCTTTGAACTGGTGTGAATCCAGTGAACAGGTGATATATGGTATCGACTTGGTAAATGAAGCTGAAGAACGAGTACGAGTTATTCAAGCCAACCTCAAGGCTGCTCAGCCTCGTCAGAAAAGCTATGTGGACAAACAGCATCGAACCCTTCATTTCGATGTCGGGGATCACATTTATCTTTGTGTATCCCCAATGAAAGGGATTCATCGCTTCGGAGTAAAAGGGAAGCTAGCTCCACGCTTCATTGGGTCGTTCGCAGTAATTGAACGATGTGGACATGTGGCCTATCAACTAGAGCTACCAGCGTCGCTTTCAGGGGTCCACAATGTGTTTCACATTTCGCAGTTGCGGAAATGTCTCAAGGCCCCAGCTGATGTCCGTATGGAGGATTTAGAAGCTCTCCAACCAGATCTTACTTACTCTGAGCATCCAACACAGATAATCGATGAGAGGACTCGCACCACAAGAAGTCGTGCCTTGCATTTCTACAAGGTCTTGTGGGGCAACCACACCGCTGAAGAAGCAATGTGGGAAAAGCAAGGAATACCTTAGAGCAAACTATCCGGACTTGTTATCAGCATATGTTCATTAGATCTTTTTCTTTAATCCTTCCTATTGTAATCTCGGGGTGAGATTCTTTTAAGGGGGGAGGAATGTAAAATCCCAGTTTTTCCTTAATATAAAGTTCAGTTACTAGTTTGTTTTCAACCATGGTGGAGATCAATTATGGTTGTACACATGAACTTGATATCATCAAGAATCTTTCTTTCACTCATACTTAAATTTTATTCACATGAGGGATGGACTTCACCAATGACCCTAGGATAATTCAAGTGATATTTCTACAAATTTTGGAATTTATTTGAATGGGAATTGCTAGGTCAAACCATATGCAGTACTAAATATATTCAAATTATTTCAAAACTTGAATATAGCTACTGTACATTTGGGCCCTGTCAAAATATTCAAATCTGAGGCTATACATTTTTCCATGACCTCATAATATTCCAAATAGCACCCCCACAAATTTTCATAATTTTTGGAGCACAAATTCTATTTAATTCAATGGCTACATTGAATTATAGTCAAATTCAAATTTGAATTTGAATTTTACATGAAATCTGTCCAAATTTGAAATCCAATTTCAGAATTTGAATCTCCATATTTAATTTGGCCCCTCCAAAACAAATAGTATTTTTGGATCAAGTTTGGTAGGGGAATTGAAGTTCCAGAGAGGATTGACCTAAGGGGCAGTGGGACCCAGTAGTCATAGACACATTCCTGTGAGTGCTCTGCCGCCGAAATTTCGTCACCAAGGCTATGCTCTACCATCAACACCCTTTGGCTCATCATTTTGTTCATTTTTTTGGCCGTAGTTTGAAGTTCTGCGGACGCCACCAGAGTCGGGGACGAACATCGCCTCTGCTCCATCGTCGCTAGCACTCTCCAAGCCGCGTCACAAATCGACCTCAACAGCAAAAAGGGTCGCCATCCCGAGATCTTTCTCACGGTAAAAGTCATGCCTCCTTTACTTCAGTATCGAGCGCATGGTTTGAGTTTTACCGATGCTAGTTCATACTGAGATCCGTAGATCATTGGTTTAATTTTGTTTCTTCGTGCAACTATTCTTCAATCCAGTTAAGGATTTTAGTCCACACCTCCTAGCACACCCCTTGCTAAGAACCAGTGGACGCCATCGAGTAAAGGCCAAAATATTCAAGTTTTCCCCACCGCCAATGGAAATCCGTCAGTCCACCATCGAAGTTGACGTTGCCGACGATTTCACCCCTTTTTCTCCCCTTGGTCATCTTCCTCATGCTCCGAAGAAGGTTCTCAGCTTTTTCCCGAGCTTCTTGCGCCATTCCTGAGCGATTTCGATGACCACCGAAACCCTAGCTCCGCTGCTGCCGTTGCACCGCCATCTCCGACCGTCGCCGCCATGATTGAACCCCACCATCATGTTGTGCAGTCGAATTTATGGTTAGGCGGTCAAGGCTAGGCTGGGAGGAGGTCAATGCAACCGTTCTGGCGACTCGCCGGCGCAGCGCCGTCGCGGTCGCGTCACGCGTCTGGAGGAAGACGAAGACTGTAGGCCCCGCATGTCAGCGACACGTGCGAGCGTGTGGATCGGCTGCGGCACTGGATCCGGTGCGGCTGCGCGGGTTAACCCCGTGGCCCTTGGTGCGGCCCATCTATGATTGGTCCATTTTAAATGAGTGGAGCCAGGTTGATTATTTGAACTTTTCCAATTGGAAAATAATTCCAGAATTTGAACCAACTTCTAAATTCAATTTCTCCTAGTAGATTTGCTCAACAATTTCCAAAAACATTCTTGTAGACTCCTTTTGATCTCAAATTTGCAGTGGTGCGATTGGTTGAACATGAAACTCCCAGAATGTTCATAATTAATTTCTTTGAGGTAACTGCTTGGGAAATTAATTAATCCTGTTACGTTAATTGGAAAATCCCCAATTTTGGTCAGAACACTATTATTAATACAGTTGATCTCCAGTAAAAGTTTCAAGTTCATTGGACTACATTTATTGGGTTGATCAGTGTTCCAAATCTCTATGTAATTGAAAAATTGGGAAAAATACAGAAAACATTTCAGAAATTCTCCCAAACTTGCAAAATCAATTTCTCCCTGTAGGAAGCTTAGAAAATTGTGAAACAAATTTTACTAGAACCAGTGAGACCCCCTCTGCATGGCACAACCACTGGTATCCATGATAGACCTCAAGAATTTCAACCAAAATTCAGAGAAGGTTATTGCTTGCCATAATTTTTAGAGACAAGAAACTTCTTTGATCATCTCCTGTTCTTTGCAAGAGTCTCCATTATAGTCGCTAGTATCTACTATAAAAGTACCAAAGCCAATTAAGATTATATTATTTTGATCACATGATATTAGCTTGTGACCTTAAACATATTAATTATTTTCAAAGCCATTCATATATAGTATATGCATATCGTGTAGTAACTAAAGTCGAGGAGCAGCCGGAAGCCTTCGAAGTCCTTCTGCCAGAGACTAACTTTGACCCGGACTCGTTTTCAGGCAAGCCCCGATTTGCATTTAAGTTCCTTACAGTGTCTTTGCAATTTTCATTCACCTTACGTCTTTAGATGTCTGTGCATTACATTTAAGGTGCTTGTTACTCCACTTGCATGACCCATAAATCCCATGGAGTATTGGGTAGGTCTACAGCCCGATAAGTAGAAAATGCCATGCTTACGTGCATAGAAATCTGGTAGAAGTCGAGTAGTTGGAATCTACTTGCGAGATAGGATTTTATCACATGGGATGAATTGGATCAAGAAATAGTTTATTATTATGAAATTGAGACTGAGCAGTCGGTAGGATGCACTGAGATGTGGTCTCACGTGCGTAGCCCTGCTTGTGTTGATTGAGGACTAATCAGTGTGCGGTCCTGCTGGACAAGTTTGAACAGTACCGGATGCATACTAAGCATATGGAACCCAGGAAACTGATGTAACTTGGTAACTCAGATGTCGAGGCATAGACCATTGTCGATAGTTGTGGGTTGAGGGTAGTAAGGTGTAAATTCGCTGGCGGGCACAGACATGCTCCGTGCAGGAACCTTATGCCCGCGATGGTGGGACCGGTTCGGCGTTTGAGTTCTCTTGTGAAAGGTGGTTGCGTATGATGTGGTGAGTAGCACGACACGCTCCTTAGGCACAGGTGTACGTGACATGTTATTCGGGCGTATCTTGATTGCAATCATCGTCCCCCATGGTAATAGAGTACCACATGTTCACTGTGTTGTGATGTAGTAAAATACTAAAGAAGTCAGGAGAATACGATGTATTTGTAGGATTGAAGAGCACTTGAAAATCTACCAGAGGGGGGGTGAATGATAGATTTAAAAATCTTACGCAGCGGAAACAATTAAATCCCAACCCCTTCGGCAGAAAAACGATATGTTAAAGAAATCGTGTGTGAGACTAATCTAAACGTGTTTCACTGGGAAAAAGGTGATATATGTCAGAGATAATCAATTCATGAAGAAAACACAAGAAGAATCACTCAAATCCGTCAAGAGAAACTCAAGTCATGATCAAAAGATCGAACAATGGTCAATCTGTCCCACCCGAGAAAAATAGTTCTGGAATACTGCAAAGAAACTTGTGTAGATCAGAAACCACAAATCCAATGACCAAGAAATTTTTACAGATAGTATATAATCAAGTTTTGAAGACAACCCAAAAAGAATCACGTCAATTGGATCTGTAAAACTCGAGTTATGATAAAACCACCGACGAAGGGTAGTGCTGTCCAGAAACTCGACGAGTAAAACTTGTCTGGAATAAGTCGGACGAACAAGGCACAAAAGTTCCTTCAAAATATGAATTTTATTCAATTATAACACAAGAGGAACAGCCCCAAAGTCGTGCACCATGAGATTTGGCCTCCCTTGCTTATATAACCAGCCCTGAGGCCAACCCAATCTCAACTAGGACTCTAATCCTACTCAGATCACGAATTGAAACTTTCCATAACTGCTTAGAACTCTTCTATACGCAGATAGAAATAATATTAAGACTTCCAAACACCTTAGGAACGTATCCCACAATTCTAAAACAACTCAAATTCTTGACCCACACGAAATCATATCATAACCAACTCGATACTTTTCATACCGAGCCATAACTGACTCCGCCTCAGCTAAAGTCATCAACTGATACGATCCGATCCTTCCAACCAGATCTTCCCATTCCTAAACCATCTTCGGAACCATGTTGCCACATCATGCACCGCATGCATACGTGCAAACACCTTCCTTTGACGTCCAATAACCTTCATATGCACTGCCCTTGATTCAATCATCCTACATGACCTCCTGACCCGCTCAGCCACAATTCCTCCTGAATTTTGTTGTTGGAACCTCATCTCCTCCCTGAGACTAGTCCAAAGGATCCCGTCACCAGCCATGTCTTGAACTCAAGCAACACCTGCACATGAACAAACAACCAATCCGTACGAGCCCAAGTCCGCGACTTGACTCAAGTTAGTTCCGAAACTACAACACCTTACGTGAGCACCTCACATAAGCATGTTGCAAAGCACAGCAAAAATGATATCTACCATATCAACCAAAACGTACCAAAAACTTAGCAAATGAATACTAAGCAATCTTTCCAAGAATATAAAGAAAGTTTGAATCAATTCAAAGTAAAAACAGAACCATCACAAACTAGCTCTGGACCTTGTCAAAACTAACCGGACTTTGAGCTGGAGCTTAACAAAGCTAGCAGGACCGAGCGTTGGAGCTTACCAAAGCTAGTCGTACCTAGCGGCGGAGCTTACCAAAGCTAGTCGGAACTAGTCAACCCAAAAGTCGGAGCTAGAGAAACATGTAGGAGCTAACCAACATAAGTCGGACCTAGCAGAACATATCGGAGCTTAACAAAGACATGCCGCAGCTAGAGTCGGACCTTGCTAAAAAAATGTTTTAGCAGAATTCAAAACTTTTATTGTCAAAGCCAATGTATTCAGCACACATAGGTCTCACAATCTCCCACTTGATGAATGCATTGGCAACACCACTTAAGATCCGAACATTGGCATGAAAAGATTTGAGAACAATTTTCCCCTTTATTGAAAATCAAATGAGATAGAAATAAATTTCTCCCCCTATACATATTTCTCCCCCTTGCATAATTCACCATATTATCTCTCCCCCTTTGACAATGTATTCAGCAAGGTTCAAAAGAGAAATTTTAATTGTTATGAGCATATTATAACATATACATATAAAACAAAGCTCATCCAAGTCATAAGATCAGGTAACTTATACTATCACAACAATGAGATACATAAAGTAGTGTAAGCCATGCTAGAGATCAAATGTAATTTTCAATTTAAGAAAATCATGATCTCACAAACTTAACTATTTCAATAATTGAAAGCATGACACTTGTTGCTGCATTTTATTATTTTCAAAGCACAAATTTAGATCATATAATATTTGCAAGAGATTATATGCGCATCTGCCTTATTCTAACCAACCAAGCCAAGCCTATGTCATTTGACAATCAGAAGCTTAAGGACATCGTTTTAGTCATACACGACTTCTTCCAAGTTCATATCTAATTGCAATGATAAGCCATCTCAAAAGAAGAAGTTCGATGCATGCATATTCTCTTGATCTTTTCTCAACATATATTTGTTCATAAAAACTCAACATGTGATTTTATTACTAGATTAATTCTTTATGATTAAAAACACTTGCGAGCATGCAACAAGTTCAAAACAGCAAGAAAGTTCAACCGTGACCAGATTTAGTGTAAATAATTATTTCAATTACTAGACATGGCAAAAACTACAAAATGTATAACACGAGTAATGTAGTAAGAACTTTTAGCATGTAAAAGGGATCACAAAGTCATATTTGTATTAAATACTATGCTCATATTATTTTAAGTTTAGATTCACACATAGACTTCCCAAGTTTCAAAACTCCCCATCAATTTAAGCCATGAGGATGCCTAACCCCTATTTCACTATGAATGAAACAAAAACGAGTGAAATCCAAAGGTTTTGTAAAAATGTCAGCCAATTGTTGTTTGGTATCTACATGGTGAAGCACAATGTTTCCTTTTTCAACATTATCACGGAGAAAGTTATACCTAATGTCAATGTGCTTAGTTCTAGAATGTTGCACAGGGTTTTTAGCAATGCAAATGGCACTAATGTTATCACAAAATAGTGAAACACTATCTAGATCAACCCCATAGTCCTTAAGTGTTTGAACAATCCAAAGAATTTGTGAGCAAGCACTAGCAGCAGCTACATATTCAGATTCGGCGGTGGATTGTGCAACTGAACTTTGTTTTCTAGAGGACCAAGCAACAAGAGAATTACCAAGAAAATGACAAGCACCGGAAGTACTTTTCCTATCAATCCTACAATCCCCAAAATCAGCATCCGAAAAAGCTTTCAAAGTAACGATTGAGAAAGAAGGAAGAAAAATGCAAAATTCTTGAGTTCCATGTAAGTACCTGAAAATCCTTTTGATGACTTGACGATGTGAAGCACGTGGGGAGGCTTGAAACCGTGCACAAAGACATACGCTGAATTGTATGTCCGGTCTTGATGCCGTGAGGTACAAAAGTGATCCGATCATGCTTCTATATTCTTTTTGATCCACGGGTTCACCATCTTTATCAAGTTCAAGTGTTGTTGTTGTTCCCATTGGTGTCCGAAGAGGCTTGCTTTTGTCCATGTTAAAGCGCCTTAGGAGGTCTTTTGTATACTTCGTTTGATGCACAAAGGTACCCTCCTTGGTTTGCTATTTGCAGCCCCAAAAAGTACGTGAGTTCAGCCATCATACTCATCTCAAATTATGAACTCATCATAGCTAAAAACTTGGACACAAGATCATGAGAAGCACAACCAAAGATAATATCATCCACATACACTTGAACGAATAATGAGTCATTGCCATGCTTAAGCACAAGAAGAGTTTTATCAACCTTGCCCATGGTAAACCCCTTTTCAAGTGAGAATGTTTTTAACCTATCATACCATGCTCTAGGGGCTTGTTTGAGACCGTACAAGGCTTTGGACAGTTTGTAAACATGATTAGGAAAATCTATGTAGCCATAAACCGGTGGTTGTTTGACATAAACCTCCTCATCTATGTAGACATTAAGAAAAGAACTTTTAACATCCATTTGATATTGCTTAAAACCTTTAGATGCAGCAAAAGCTAACAAAATTCTTATGGCTTCTAATCTAGCAACAGGACCAAAAGTTTCATCAAAATCTAGACCTTCAACTTGAGTGAAACCTTGAGCAACCAACCTAGCCTTATTCCTAACCACGACCCCATCCTCATTTTGTTTATTTTTAAACAACCATTTAGTTCCAATTAATGTGTGACCTTGAGGTGGAGGTACAAGTTTCCAAACATTATTTCTTTCAAAAATTTCTAACTCTTCTTGTATGGCAATAATCCAAGATTCATTAGTAAGTGCGTGTGATATATCTTTGGGTTCAAAAGAAGCAACAAAAGCAGAATGAGAATGAGAGTTTGGATCGCAAAACCTGGACCGTGTAAATCGTTCGTGCAAGCTTCCAATAATCTGTTGCGGGGGGGTGATCTTTGTAAAACCGTAGGGGAACAAATGTCTCACAAGCTTCTTCTTCTTCATGTTCATCACAAATCGATGAGCTTGTGACTTGAAGACGATTTGAATCAGCATTGATGGTTGTCGGTGCTGGTTGAGAATTAACATCCGGAGCTGAACCAAAGTCTTTAGCTACTGAATTTTCGGGCAGCAGCTCCAATTCTTCCTCATCTTCGACGAAAATGCTCTCCCCTGCGGATATGGATCTGGACCTGCAATGTTTGAGCCAGTACTTGGGCTAGATTCATCAAAATACACTTCACAAGTCTCCACAGTTTTGTTAGTGTCAAGTAAAAACACACAGTAGCCTCTAGTATGAGATGGATAACCAAGAAACATGCCATCGATGGATCTAGGTTCAAATTTATCAAGATTACCATGATTCTTAACAAAGCATTTGCAACCAAAGACTCGAAAGTGTGTACACTAGGCCTATGTCCAAATTGGATCTCATATGGTATTTTACCTAGCTTAGCGCGCAAGAAAACACGATTTGAGACATAACAAGCGGTTTCAATCGCATCAGCCCAAAATTTCCTAGGAGTTTGATATTCATCAAGCATAGTCCTAGCCATCTCAACTAAGGTTTTGTTCTTTCTTTCTACAACACTATTTTGTTGAGGTACATATGGTGAAGAAAATTGATGATCTATTCCATTTTCAGCACAAAAGTGATCAAAAGATTGATTTTTAAATTCAGTTCCATTATCACTTCTAATTGCTTTTAAAGATCCTGGGTGATCAATTGATTATCTAAGAAATAAAGTTCTAAAGTGACTAAAAGCTTCATTATTAGATGCCATAAAGTAAACCCAAGAGTATCTAGAATAATCATCAACAACCATAAGAATATACCATTTACCTCTGAAGGATTGAACCCGTGAAGGTCCTACGGTGTCAAGGTGCAAAAGTTGACCCGGTTCAGTTTTCATGATCATTGTGAGAGGAGTATGTGAACCTGCAACCATATTAGCATGTCTACAAGAAGAGCACACAATTTCTTTTTCCCCTTTAAGCTTAAGCAGCCCACGTATGCGATCAAGAGCACTAACACGCATAAGATGATCAAAGCCTACGTGACCAAGTCTATGATGCCAAAAATATAAATCTTTAGAATCATTAGCAACTAGACATCTATGCTTAGAGGAAGACATATCAAAATCAGCTTTAAAAACTCTTCCAAATCATGACATGTTAAAAATAAGCTCATTGTTTGAATTTACAGCTTTGCAGCAATTTTTAGTGAAAATAATTTTCAGATTTTCATCTAGCAATTGTGATACAGAAAGCAAGTTGTATTTCAAAATTTTGACAAGTGCCACATCATTCAAAGTGTAGTGATAATTCACTCTAACCAAACCCTTAGCAATTATAGGAGTTGAAGAATTATCAGCAAAAGTAACATTCTCTACACGTTACACAAAAGAGAGGGAGGAGAACCATTCTTTGTTACCGGTCACGTGGCGTGAGCAGCCTGAATCCACATTCCAAATGTTCTCCTTCCTCAAGCATGTAGCCTACATAGAAGCACAATGCGTAGATGACTCAATATTGGGGTTAGTCAAAAGGCATTTAGGTATCCAGTACTGAGTCACACGATGTGCAGCAGAAAAAACACGCGAAAGCTGAGATAAAATAGCAGGTTTATGAGTCAAAGTTTGAGGTTTTTTATTATTAACTACTGACCTATAAGGTGTTACTTGTGTAGCACAAAAATCAGTAGCTCCGGAGGCAAAAACAGAAGGTCCGGAGGTAAACTTTGAATGTTTTTTACTCATAACAGCAGGTTGCATGTTCCTGGCATTTGGTTTAATATGTGCAGCAAATTTTGCATGAAAGTTATGAGATCTAGCAATCATTCTTTCCCTTTTCTGTTGTTTAGCTAGTCTATAACAAAAATCTATGACATGACCATCTCTACCACAGTAGGTACAATGAATTTAACTTTGCGTTCATGTCTAGATGAGCAAACAACATTTTTATTTGAAACTGAATGAGACAACACTCCTGTAGATTTGAAAACAACTTCTTTTTGTTTAGGAACTGTTTGAATCAAACCACTTCTTAATGAATTTACAATTTTAGGTGGATGTGCCTTATCATGAGCATGAGAATCAAAACCTAAATCAGTCTTATCTTTGCAAGACTTGGAAGAATTCAGCAGTAAGTTTAGGTTCTTATTCCTATTAAAAAACCGATCTAATGTCTTATGCATGTTATCAAGTTTATCTGACAAATCAAGGAAATTTTCACATGAAGTTTTTCCTTTTAATTTGCAATTGGAACAATATTTAACTTCATGAAAACATAAAGCATTATTCAATATTGAAATTTTATTCATAGCATCTTTTAGTTTCTTTTCAATATCATCGCAACTAGAACAATGCAAATCAATTATAGAACAAGAAGCATCTTTTAAGTTTCCAATGTCAAGTGCAGCAAGCTTTTTGTTCTTTTCACTTTCAAGTTCAAGTCTATCTAGAGTGGAGGAGTGTGCAGTTCTTAGTGTGGACAATTGTTCATAGATTAAATCACATGAGGGACAAGAATCATCACTGGGAATCAAGGTTTTCAAACGGTTGACAGATTCTAGTGATTCAATTTTAGCAGCATTATCCCTAAGCTTTTTGTCCTTTTTCTTAACAATACTAGTTGCACGAGAAATTGCATCACACATTTCATTACAGGTAGAACATACCTCTTCGTTTTCACTGTTGTGTTCTGCATCCTCCTGACTTTATCTTGATCTTGTTTTGCCCGCCATGAAGCATAAGTTGGCCAGATTGTCATCATCTTCATCACTTCCAAAGTCTACATCGCTTGAGCCAAGCTCTTGAAGTGCAATGATGAAGTTGTTAATCATCTTGCGTCCTATGGTACCCTTCTTTTTCTTGTTGGGGTTTCTAGAGGTGATCTTGATCTTGTTGTGTTTTTCTTCACGGGTAGTAGGACCTGAAAGGTTAGGGCATTCTGTACGAAAGTGTCCTGTCTTACCACGTTCAAAACAGCGTTGAGGTACGGAGCCTCCTCTCCTTCTAGATCTCATATTTTGCAATGCTTTTGAGAACCTAGTAGAGATTAGTGCTAACTCCTGTTCTGGAAATTCCTTGATCTGCTCCAGGGTTAGTGAGGACAACAAAGCAAGAGTATTGCAACATGATGATTGGCCGGAGCTAGGCATATCACGTTGTGAGACAAATGCAATAGACTTATTTGGGTTCTTACGTGATAAGATGTCAATTTCATGAGTTTTGAGTTTAGAGTAAAGCACATCTAAAGTAAGTGTACTCATGACAGTAGATTCATGAATAGATGTAACTTTAATCTCCTAGATTGACATGTCTAATGCACTAAGAAGTTGCCTGGAATTTTCAGCATCAGAAAAATTAACGTTGACAGTACACAAGTTACTGAGAATTTTGTTAAAGCGAGCAAAGAGATCATCGATGGACTCACCGGGTTGCATCTCGAAGCGCATATATTCTTTCTTGAACATGTCTTGCCTTATCTCCTTGATTGTGTTGGATCCTTCGTGATAGTCACAAAGTGCTCTCCATACATCTTATGCCGATCGGAGATGTGCAACGCGGTCGAAGTCGCTCTGAGTGAGTCCTTGGATGATCAAGTTTTAGTCTTTATTGTTGTTGTCGATGTCCCGTAGGTTTGTAGCCGTAACATGATCGTTAGGTGGCACTTCGTAAGGCTTGTACACCTTCTCCCATATTCTGAAACCTTGCACCTGGATGAAAGCCTCCATGCGTGCCTTCCAAACCTGAAAATCAATACCAGCAAACACACAAGGTTTGGCGGAGTATTTCTCCATGATGATTAGTCAAAACATGTGCAAATCACAATGATTGGAGCACCGTGACTCTGATACCAATTGTAGGATTGAAGAGCACATGAAAAGCTACCAGAGGGGGGGGTGAATGGTAGATTTAAAAATCTTACACAGCGGAAACAATTAAATTCCAACCCATTCGGTAGAAAAACGATCTGTTAAAGAAATCATGTGTGATACTATTCTAAACGTGTTTCACCGAGACAAAAGTGATATATATCAGAGAGAATCAAGTCACGAAGAAAACACAAGAAGAATCACTCAAATCCGTCGAGAGAAACTCAAGTTATGATCAAAAGATCAAACAAATGTCAATCTGTCCCACCCGAAAAAAACAGTTCTGGAATGCTGCAAAGAAATCGTGTAGATCAAAAACCACAAATCCAATGACCGTGAAATTTTTAAAAATCGTAGATAATCAAGTTGTGAAGACAACCCAAAAACAATCACGTCAATTGGATCTTTAAAACTCGAGTTATGATTAAACCACCAACAAAAGGTAGTGCTGTCCAGAAACTCGACGAGTAAAACTTGTCTGGAACAAGTCGGACAAACAAGTCACAAAAGTTCCTTCAAACTACGAACTTTATTCAATTAGAATATAGAGTAACAGTACCAAAGTCGTGCACCACGAGATTGTCCTCCCTTGCTTATATAACCAGCCCTTAGGCCAACCCAATCTCAACTAGAACTCTAATCCTACTCAGATAACGAATTAAAACTTTCTATAACTGCTTAGGACTCTTCTATACGCAGATAGAAGCAATCTTAAGACTTCCAAACACCTTAGGAACGTATCCCACAATTCTAAAACAACTCAAATTCGTGACCCACACGAAATCATATCATAACCAACTCGATACTTTTCATACCGAGCCATAACTGACTCCGCCTCAGCTAAAGTCATCAACTGATACGATCCGATCCTTCCAACCAGATCTTCCCATTCCTAAACCATCTTCGGAACCATGTTGCCACATCATGCACCGCATGCATACGTGCAAACACCTTCCTTTGACGTCCAATAACCTTCATATGCACTGCCCTTGATTCAATCATCCTACACGACCTCCTGACCCGCTCAGCCACAATTCCTCCTGAATTTTGTTGTTGGAACCTCATCTCCTCCCTGAGACTAGTCCAAAGGATCCCGTCACCAGCCATGTCTTGAACTCAAGCAACACCTATACATGAACAAACAACCAATCCATACAAGCCCAAGTCCACGACTTGACTCAAGTTAGTTCCGAAACTACAACACCTTACGTGAGCACCTCACATAAGCATGTTGCAAAGCACAGCAAAAATGATATCTGCCATATCAACCAAAATGCACCAAAAACTTAGAAAATGAATACTAAGCAATCTTTCCAACAATATAAAGAAAGTTCGAATCAATTCAAAGTAAAAACAGAACCATCGCAAACTAGCTTCGGACCTTGTCAAAACTAACTGGACCTTGAGCCAGAGCTTAACAAAGCTAGCAGGACCTAGCGCTGGAGCTTACCAAGGCTAGTCGTACCTAGCGCCGGAGCTTACCAAAGCTAGTCGGAACTAGTCAACCCAAAAGCCGGAGCTAGAGAAACATGTCGGAGCTAACCAACATAAGTCGGACCTAGCAGAACATATTGGAGCTTAACAAAGACATGTCGGAGCTAGAGTCAGACCTTGCTAAAAAAAGGTTTTAGCAGAATTCAAAACTTTTATTATCAAAGCCAATGTATTCATCACACATAGGTCTCATAGTATTGAATTATATTTATTTTTAACTTTGATTGTTGTCCAATATGATCACTAATGTTACTTTCATAAAACTGGTAAGCTGCTGATAATAACTTGAAAGCTAAGGATCCACTTGTAGGCGAGTACTTTACTGCTTTACCTTACCTATGTTTAGTATTCACCCTGATATGTCTAGTGAGATGGGTAAGTCTTGCTGAGCCTTAAGGTCACATTTGCAGTTAACAAGTTTTTGCAAACTACACAACTTATGACGGGTTCGACGACGAGGTTGCACCCCCTCCAGGGTTTACAGCCGAGTGGGAACCCTACACGCCTCCGTAAGTTTGGTGTTGCTAGTGCGAAGCATCCATGGCATGGATGACTTTGCTTTTGCACAGCTAGTGATGAGAGCGTAGCTATGATGTATAGGTCTTTCCTTCGCACTTAATATTGTAAAACTTTCGCTGTGTTTATAAATAAAGACTTGGTATTGTATTTTAATCTCGTTCTTTTCTTGTATATTGTTTGGTGTCGCATCGCACGACACCACCCAATGAGATCCTTGGATGTTGGGACCCCGGTCACCACAGTAATTGATCATTTGAAGCATTTGTTCTCAAACCCTAGGGAAGCTGAACTTATGCGTTGGCATTCCGAGCAGCGCAAGAGGAATGAAAAACATATTCGACGCCCTTCTTATGCAACACAGTGGAAAATTTTTGATATTCAGTATCCAGAATTTGCAAAGGAAATCGGAAATGTAAGGTTTGCCTTGGGTGCAGACGGAATGAATCTGTTTGGTGAAAAAAGGAGCATACACAGCACATGGCCCGTGGTCTTAACGATGTACAACCTACCGACGTGGTTATGTCACAAAAGGAAATATATCTTGTTATCTGTTCTTATCCAAGGTTCGTAACAACCCGGCATCGAAATTGATGTGTTCTTGGAACCTTTAATGGAAGATATTGTGAAATTGTGGGATGAAGGGGCATGTACATGGGATGAGTACAATCGGGAGTATTTCATGCTAAGAGCAATGATATTCATTACCGTGCATGATTATCTCGGACCGTTTACATTATCGGGACAAATGAAAGGGGAGAAAGGTTGTGTAAGATGCGTGGATAGAACTGGATTTCTATACCCTACTTCATCCAGAAAGATTGTTTACATGAGACACGAGCGGTTCTTGACAGATACACACAAGTATAGGAAGATGAAAGAACAATTTGATAACAAAATCGAAAAAGATACTGCACCAAAACCTTATAGTGGAAAACTCGTGTTTGAAATAGTCAAGAACATTCATATTGCTTTCAGTAAGGGCAAAAAATGTAAAGAAACAAAGAGAAAGAAAAGTACATCTTCGGGTGATACAACTGACATGGCTTTCATGTAACAACCAATTGTTTTCAAGTTGTGAGACCTATGTGTGCTGAATACTTTGGCTTTGACAATAAAAGTTTTGAATGCTGCCATAACATCTTTTTAGCAAGGTCCGACTCTAGCACCGATCTTTTTTAAGGTCCGACGATAGGTCCGGCTTGTTTTGGGTAGCTCCGGCAAGGTCCGACGTAAGGTACGACTTGTTTTTGCTAGGTACGACTTGTTTTGCTAGGTCCGACTTATGTTGGTTAGATCTGACACGTTTTTCTAGCTCTGGCTTTTGGGTTGACTTGTTCCGACTAGTTTTGGTCAGCTCCGGCGCTAGGTCCGACTAGCTTTGGTTAGCTCCGGTGCTAGGTCCTGCTAGTTTTGATAATCTTTGGCGCTAGGTTGTACTATCTTTGGTAATCTCCAGCGCTAGGTTGTACTAGCTTTGGTAAGCTCCGGCTCAAGCTACGGTTAGCTTTGGCAAGGCTCGGAGTTTGATCGTAATGTTCCGGATTTTCATGTGAAATGTTTCGAACATGCTTTATACTCTTGGAAAGTTTGCTTAGTATTAATTTGCTAAGTTTTTGGTGCGTTTTGGTTGATATGGATGATATTATTTTGCTAGGATTTGCAACATGCTTATGTGAGGTGCTCACATAAGGTGTTGTGTTCGGAACTAACTTGAGTCAAGTCGCAGACTTGGGATCCTACGGATTGGTTGTTTGTTCATGTGCAGGTGTTGCTTGAGTTCAAGTCATGGCTGGTGACAAGATCCTTTGGACTAGTCTCGGGGAGGAGATTAGGTTCTAATAACCAAATTCAGGAAGAATTGTGGTTGAGCGGGTCAGGAGGTCGCGTAGGATGATTGAATCAAGGGCAGTGCATATGAAGGTTATTGGACGTTGATGGAAGGTGTTTACACGTATGCATGCGGTGCATGACGTGGTAACATGGTTCCGAAGATGGTTTATGAATGGGAAGATCAGGTTGGAAGGATCAGATCGTATCGGTTGATGACTTTGGCTGCGGCGGAGTCGGTTATAGCTCGGTATGGAAAATATCGAGTTGGTTATGTTAGGATTTTATGTGGGTCACGAATTTGAGTTGTTTTAGGAATGTGGGATACGTTCCTAAGGTATTTGGAAGTTTCAAGATTGCTTCTATCTGCGTATAGAAGAGTCCTAAGCAGTTATGGAAAGTTTCGATTCGTGATCGGAGTAGAATTAGAGTCCTAGTTGAGATTGGGTTGGCCTAAGGGCTGGTTATATAAGCAAGGGAGGCCAAAGCTCGTGGTGCACGACTTTGGGGCTGTTCCTCTTGTGTTCTGTTGAATAAAATTCGTAGTTTGAAGGAACTTTTTGTGCCTTGTTCGTCCGACTTGTTCCAGACAAGCTTTACTCGTCGAGTTTCTGGACAGCACTACCTTTCGTTGGTGGTTTTATCATAACTCAAGTTTTACAGATCCAATTGACGTGATTCTTTTTTATTTGTCTTCACAACTTGATTATATATCATCTGTCAAAATTTCACGGTCATTGGATTTGTGGTTTCTGATCTACACGAGTTTCTTTGCAGCGTTCCAGAACTGTTTTTCTCGGGTAGGACAGATTGACCTTTGTTCGATCTTTCAATCGTAACTTGAGTTTCTCTCGACTGATTTTAGTGATTCTTATTGTGTTGTCTTCGTGACTTAATTCTCTCTGATATCTATCACTTTTTTCATGGTGAAACACGTTTATATTAGTCTCACACACGATCTCTTTAACAGATCGTTTTCCTACTGAAGGGGTTGGCATTTAATTGTTTCTGCTGCGTAAGATTTTTAAATCTACCATTCACCCCCCTCTGGTAGCTTTTCATGTGCTCTTCGATCCTACACAAGTATATTCCGTATTGGAAGAATCTGGAATTTTGCCATAGTATTGATTTGACCCACATTACAAAGAATGTATTTGACAGCATCATTGGGACCTTGTTGGACATGCCAAGGAAAACAAAGGACGGATTAAATTCACGTATGGACCTAGTAAATCATGAGATGAGAACAGAGCTTCACCCAGTAGAAAAGGTGACAGCATTACCTTCCTCCAGCCAGCTACAACTTGACACTACAAGAGAAAACGGCAATTTGCGAATGCTTGCGTGGGATCAAAGTGCCTACAAGTTTCTCATCCAATATCCGCAACTAGTCTCGATGAAAGACTTGTTTTTATTCGGCTATAATTCTCATGACTGTCACATGATGATGACAGTGTTCCTTGCCATTGCAATAAGAGCCATCAAACCTGAGCATATAAAGTTGTCATCATATATTTGTGTTACTTATTCAATGCAGTATCGCAAAAGGTGATATCACGTGAAGATTTAGACTATTTGAAAACGTACATCGTCGAGGCTATGTTCAAGCTTGAGATGTGTTTCCCACCATCCTTTTTTGATATGCAAGTACACCTAATCATACATCTTGTTGATCAGATAAAAGCATTAGGGTCACTATATTTACATCATATGTTTCTGTTGGAGAGATATTTAGGAGTATTAAAAGGTTATGTGTGGAACCGTGCTCACCCAGAGGGTTAAATTATGGAAGGATACACCACTGAAGAAGTGATTGAGGGTCTGATTACATCAAAGATGGAAAACCGATAGGTGTACCTATACTAGTACATGAGGGTAGACTACGTGGGAGAGGAAAGTTGGTAAGAAAACTTTTATCGTTCAAGATTACAAGAATGTACACCGTGCACATTTTGGTGTACTACAACAGCTCGCAATAGCTGAGTCATACATCGAGGAACACCAAATTGAGCTTCGCAAAAAAAACCAAGACCACACATAGGACTGGATCATGAAAAAGCACGGAAGATGTTTCACTGAATGGTTAATGGACAAAAATATACCATACGGAAACTCTATAGATGGGGGCAACAATGAAGAAGTTACCTTCTGGCCCATCTGCTTTGGTGACATCATGGAAAGCATATGACATCAATGGTTACACATTTCACACTAAGGAAAAAGAAGGTAAGATTGCTACATAAAATAGTGGTGTTCGTATAGAGGCTTATGATTCATAAGGACAGAAGACCACATACTTCGGGTTCATAGAGGAAATATGGGAACTCGATTATGGCGAAAGAATGGTAATGCCCGTATTTAAGTGACAATGGGTCAAACATCCTGATGGTGTGAAAGTGAACAACTACGGGCTGACACTGGTAGACTTGAACAAAGTGGGTTATAAAGATGACCTGTGGGTTCTCGCCAATCGTCTTGCACAAGTTTTTTATGTACAAGATCCAGAAATTGAGATGATGCACGTAGTTGCTTTTGAAAAGCAAAATATTGTTGGGGTTCAGAGTGTGGGAGGTAATGAAGAGGAATATAATCAGTATGAAGAGATGTACCTTTTCACCGAACCAGAAAACATCAAGTGCGTAGAGAGAAGCATTAAAAGGATTTGAAACCCTATATGCGAGAAGATGTCAATGCTGGAAAAATGTATGATATATATTGTATATATTTATATCCTCTGAAATCAACTTAGAACAATGTTCCATTTCAGCTTTAGATAGCATGTTTCGAACATTATTAAATTCATCTTCTGTAGAGAAGACTAATTTCGACAAGTGATCCTTTTCGGCTTGTTGACTATCATATTTATCAACTTCACCTGTTCCATTAGTTATCAAATTGTATGTGTATATAAATTTCTTCTGACCTATGATGATCAGGCTTGCCTTCCAACAGCTTGGTTCCAAACAACACCTAGAAGCACAACTCGTGAAGCTCCTGTCAAGCTAATCCCTTCACAACAAGCTCTTGTAGATGCAAGTAATACTCGAGACTCATTATTTAGATTATTAAAAGCTTCAATTGAAGTCTGATGATACTTCTCATCCTTTTGAGGGCTTGTTTGGATAGGAGTGGATCCACTTCAATATAAGAGGATTGAAGTGGACTGAGGAGAAAAACAGTTCATTTTCCACTCCAATCCACTTCAATCCAATTAGATTGAGTACACCAAACAAGCCCTGAAGGATTTATTTCTCTTCTCTCCATTTTAAAAACTTACAAAGATGCTACTTTTTCAGTTCTAATGGCTGAATATATTGACTAAAAATAAATACCATCCCTCTTAGTGCTTCACACAAGCGACGAAGCGAACAACTTCAATCACAAATTTTGTGTTACCTTTTCCATAGGAATTTGACATTAATCTTTCAAGCATAGATTTATCAATAAGTGAAGCTTCCTCATCAGACATGTTAATAGCAGTTACAAGTGAAAGATGTGTCGAAGCTAACAAAATCTCAACCGGACTGAAGACAAAGAGATGTTGCATATGAGTGGCAATGTCCACATTAGACAACATGAAGCTATGATGGCAGCCTTCAACAACATGAAGCGTGATGCCAAGGTTATGCTTGCATCAACCAAGGCATGTTATGAGGGCATAACACTTGTTGGGGAATCACGGTTATGCTTGCCCCAACAAGTTTTATGCCCTCACAACATGCCTTGGTTGATGCAAGAATAACTTTAACATCACTTTTCATGTTGTTGAAGGTTGCCATCATAGCTTCATGCTGTCTAATTTGGACATTGCCACTCATATGCAGGATCTCTTTATCTTCAGTTCAATTCAGATTTCGTTAGCTTCGACACATCCTTCGCTTATAATTGCCATTAACATGTGTGATAGGGAAGCTTCACTTATTGATAAATCTATGCTTAAAAGATTAAGGTCAAATCCCTATGAAAGGGTAAAAACAAGATTTTTGATTGAAGTTGTTCGCTTCCTCGCTTGTGTGAAGCACTAAGAGACAAGGTACTGATTTTTAGTCAATATATTCAAGCATTAAAACTGATAAAGGAGCATTTTCCTAGATTTTCAAAAGGACGGGAGGGAAAGAAATCTTTCAAATAGATGGGAAAATCCTTCCAAGGGATCGTTAGGCTTCAATAGAGGCTTTCAACGGTCCAAATGATGAGTCACGGGTATTACTTGCATCTACAAGAGCTTGATGTGCAGGGATTAGCTTGACAGGAGCTTATCAGCATCACAGACGGTTTTTAATTAACAAGCAGCCTGTCAAAACAATGACTTTGCTCAGACAGTTCTTCAATAAAAACCGCTTGTGACGTTTGAACCAGTACATACGGTTCTTAAACAATGACCGCCCGTGAAAATAATGTATTTATCCAGATGGTGGTTAACTAAAAACAGCTTGTGAAGTTTGTTACATTACAGACAGTTCTTAATTAATAGTCGCCTGAGAAAATCATGTATTCACCCAGGCGGTTGTTATTTAAAATACGCATGTGATGTTCTTTCATCACAGGCGGTTATGTATCATTTGTCATCACAGTTGCATTTTTTTAAGGATCGCATGTCTTTGAAAAATTAAGGCGCCTGTGAAAATGCTTTTTGTAGTAGTGATACATACTCATCAACTAATAGAAAATGCATTTGCTATGTGGATGCAGAGAAAAGCTAATAAGAGACATGTTTGTTTATTAGACCACAACTGCACTTCTACTATGGGATGCCAGGAAAGGCATGAAAGCAGATTTTACAGTGAAGCGCATTATCTACAGAATATGGTAGATGAAACAGATATTGTAGTTTTCTAATGGAACACAACATCAGTGGGATACAATGAAACCTACTTTACAACAATAAACAAGATTACATGTATACACTAGACAAGTACCCTACAAGCAATATAATAATCACCATCCAATCAAATTTGAAAACCAAAAAAGATTGATCTATTTGCCCAAGAAAAGATAATGCAGCTACAGAAGTAAGGCCTCCCGAAATAGACTTTTTCGCTCGCCAGTTTCCATCAATTACACCATACACCAACATAAAATTATACTCATATTTGCATAATCAGAAAACGAAACCTAGCAGAGTGCGCTGGCCGGAGCTGATCATAGAGAGGCACCCATGTTGTACGTAGCCGTGCAATACCAAGACCATGGTGGTCTACGATTTGTTTCATTGTAAATGGTAATAGATGTACAAATAAATATTACCAAATTCAGGCATATTTTTGTTGCAAAGTACAAAATCAGAAACTATACACGCGGACTGATGAACAGAAAACAACGGAAAACAAGAGCGCTATATAACTCTATTTCATTTGTATAACTGACAGCCAAGAGCAAGCAGTTTGATGTGCATCTCATTTCATTTTTTACAATACAAAACAAGAAAATATCTAACTCAATTCAGGTAGTGGCAATATCCCCATAGCATTACTTATCCTAATGAAAAGAAAAATAGAGTAAAGTGCAATGAGGCCAACTCCAAGTATCTTGTTAGGCCGCATATCACCTCACAGCAGCATCACAAGAGCCCAAATCAATCCAGCAATAAGAAAGCTCATTGTGTAAATAAGTGAGCGGTATTGCGGAAGACAGTGAATTGGTTGCTGTTGACCAAGCTCCAAGCAGCATGGATATTCCCAAACCAGCAAGTGTATTGAACATACGGGTATGGACGAACCTACGGATCTGGGAAAGAGTAGGAAGATGACGCCAGGTATAGAACCTACGGATCTGGGAACGAGCCATGAAGACCAGCTGCAGCACTGCCGTTACGCCGGGAAGGCATGAGCCATGAAGACGTACGACACACATCCATGGAATCGGCTGCAACTCGTCTACAGAGGTGCGACCGCAATGCGCGACCACCATGGAGACCGATCACGCCGCGGGGAGATATTCGAGGGAGGAAACAGGAACCCGTACCTTGTCTCGCGACGTGTCATGTAAATGTGGCCCAGAGAGCGGGGTGAATAGGCCTTTTTGAATTTTGTCAGAACCTGCAACACTTAACAACCAGATCAAATCTCGAGATATCGGACTAGTCTGGTGTGTACCGTCTAGGTTTATCTAATTCGATTATCTTGATCCTAGGATGTATGCAGCGGAAATATACTTGTAATTGAAGTGTTACACGATTATGAACTAGGATGTACCACAAGTCAATCTTATATTCAATGTTTCAACGTAAAGTAAGCAAGATTGATTGAAACCCTAAATTAATATGAAGTATAAGAACTATGAGCCCAAAGTAAGAACACAAGCACTTTATCTTGTGGTTCGGTTCCCTTAGAGGCAACCTACATCCACGTTGAGGAGTCAACAAAAGGATCGGGTCTTCTCCAACCCTACCCTTGTCGGATCGCCACGGAGGCCAATACTCTTCACTTATCACAAAGGGAAAATAACCGAATTCAAGGGGCCTTCTCACACGTTGAGAGCTCCTCAAGATTACATATGAACACCACCAAGAACACACTCGAAAGATCACAATGAAAAACCACAGCAGTGTGTTAGGGAATCAAACCAAGAGCTCAATGAGTGATGAATCGTGTCTCTCCAATGATTCAAAGTGTATCCTCAAGGGATTGATCTTTCTTGCATTTGATTTCATGGAGAGAGGTGTTTTCTAGGCTCCTGGGAGGTGTGACGGCGCTAGGGTTCGAGTTGCATGAAAGATGGGTTGTGAACACCTATTTATATGGGGTTCCCAAAAGTTACCGTTAGGGTTTAGGAATATCGGATTAGTCTGTGGTGGACACCGGACAAGGCCGGTGTGCTGTGTGTCCGTAGATGTCCCAAAATATCGGACTAGTCCGGCTAGAGGCGGACTTGTCCGATTTTGGTTCTGGAAATCTTCGGGCTAGTCTGTTTGATATCGAACTTGTCCGGACAAGTGAAATCCTAAGTGAATGTGGGGACAAGTCCGCACTTGGAGGACTTGTTCGATTTAGGTCAGAGGGTTTTTTGGACTAGTTCGTGCTAATATCGGACTTGTCCGATTTTGTGCAACTTGTTAAGTGTTTGGAGGACTAGTTCGCACTAGGGAGGACTAGTCTGATTCCAGTCAGAGAGATATCGGATTAGTCCGTGGTGATGTCGGACTTGTCCGATCTTGTGCAGAAAGATATCGGACTAGTCCGGGATCAGTCGGACTAGCCCGGTACTGTATGAATTTGTGCAATGTGTGAGAATAATTGTGCTTGAGCTCTTAGGGTGTGCTTCCTTAACACACTCCACACACAATGATCTACTACACTTGTTCCTTGAGCTCTTTTCCACATTGCTCCTCATTCTCCTTTCTTTTTGGCACTTTGCACATATTCTCATTAGAACCTGTGCTTATCTCAAAAAAGTGGTTAGGATCTCATTTGCTTGTCATAAATCATCCAAAACCCACAAGGGATTCCTAGATGCACTTTCAATCTCCCCTTTTTTGGTGACTCATGACAACCAATTGAGATTTTACAAAATATGATGAAAAATTGAGATTTTCATAAAGTGTGCACATATGAGTTTAAAATACATTAAGCAATGAAAACATGATCCATATGTGCAATACTTATAGTGGGATGCAGAACTAAATGTATAGAAGCAATAATCATGATGAGAATGACATAATTGACATCAACAACAAGCATATATGTCATTCTTATAGAAAAATCATAGATTTCATCAATTTCTTCATAAGTAGTTCAAAACATTGCATCACAGGACCAAAAGTACTATAAGAGCATATTAAGAGTTTTACAACCCACAAAATAGAAAAAAGACATAAAAAGAATCTCTCCTCGCATGCTACAGCTAAAACCTAAGACTCCCCCTCAATCTCTCCCCCTTTGGCATCAAGACACCAAAAAGAAGGAGGGGAGGGACCTATAGTCTTCAAGCCTCGTTGTCGGTCCTCTCATCGTCTTCATCTTCATCCTCTAGCTGATGAGGAGGAGGAGGAGGAGCGGAACCACTCGAGTCCCCAATGCCAAAATAGGCAAGCTCGGAGGGAGTCAAGGGCCCGAGCTCAGTGAAATCAGAGTCGGAGTCATCAGAAATTACTCGAGATCCAATGGGCTCGATCTCCAGCTTTTGGCAAATCTGCTTCACATTCTCCTTGACATATCTCATGTCAGCCTTTCTTCTCTTGTTGAGCTTGTGGGCCTTCACTTCGGCCTTTTTGCAGGAGGCAAAAATGGCAGTCAAGTACTTCAGGATACCACTTGGGGACCCCTTTTGAGGAGGGGCCCTAGTGGAGGGAGCAGCCCTAGCTCTGGCACTGGCTCTGGCTGGAGCCTCAGGGCTGGAAGCTGGAGATGGAGCAGCTTGAATACTTGGCTATTGAGGCATCTGGGGCCTCAAGGGCAGGTGCTCCACATCCTTCACAAATTCTATGCCTGTGACCTTTTCAATCATAAACATCAGATAAGGAGCATAGCCACAGGACCTGTTTGGCGTGCAGGAGATGTTCACCATGTCGTTCCAAATATAGTCAAAGACATCAAATTTCATGTCTTTGCTAATGACCTTCACCAAGGTCCTGAGGTACCCATGCACACTTCCAGCATCTCCATCCTTGGGGGCAATTGTCTTCCTTAGAGCCCTGTTCAACACCACAAAGAAAGGCTTCATATTCCTGGTAGAAGGGGGGTTGAACTTGGACTTGGGTTCATAGAGAAACTTCATCCTGTCCTTCTCAATGACACCAATGTTGTGGATGATCAGGTTGTCATTGCTTGAGGTGTCAAGATGTATCAATCTTGCAAACTCTTCATAGGTAACGGTGTACTTGTATCCATGAGTCATCCAAGTCACCCGCTCTTCCTCGTCACTAGCAAAGTGGCATGTTGCATAGAACTACGCGACGACCTCATCATTCCAATTGTTCCTGAAGGAGAAGAGGTCCCTCAGGCCATGCTTTTCCATTGCCTCGACCACCTCAACAAAAGGTGAGTAGCCCTTCTTCTCGAAGAGCGCCCAATCTATCCATTGGCTGCGCACCAGGGGCGACTTCATTGGGAGATAGACGGTCTTGTAGAAATCTGCATGAAAAATGCTCCAAAACCTCCCATCGGCAGCTTGCTTCGGACGGATATAACAATCAACATTCCTAAACTTGGCCGCCGTGTCACTGCCCTTTCCATTGAATCTCTCCTCTACGGGGTCCCTGGCCCCTTCCCTTGGAGCTGACAGCTTTAGGGGGCCAATCGGGCCCGTTGCAATTCCTTTGCCCTTGCCCTTGCCCTTGGCTTGGCGAGGGCCACCTCCAGCAGAAGCCTTGGAGGTTGTCTTCTTCGCGAGCACCTTCCTTCAAGCCTGGGGAGGAGAGGTAGCCGGATCGGATGGGCGCTCTTGGCGCTTCTTGCTTAGGCTCATTGAGGACCGAAGCATGGCTTCATGGTCCATCTCGGCCTCAAAGTCAGAGAATTCGTCGTTGGTGCTCGACATTGTCCTGAGAATAGATTTCACAAGGAATTAATGAGAATAGATAACAAGGAATTGCATTGAGGAATTGAGAAGTTAGGGTTGAGTCCAGAAAAATCGGACAAGTCCGGTGTACAGGCACGTACTAGTCCGGTTGACCGGACTTGTCAGTACCAGGACCGGACTAGTCCGGTGTTCAACCTCTAAAACCCTAACTATGAGACAAATGGTGATTCCTAATGCATAACTAGCTTAGCATCAATGTAATACATCAAGGAACCATGTATATGGTGAAAGGAACCAGGCTAGTTGACCACAAATGAAGAAAATAGCAATTTCCAGGGTTTGGGATGAGATTTTACCGAAATTGCTTGATTCTCGGAGTGTAGGGGTTGAAGGATCGGACAAGCCCGTGGTATTCAATCCCTGAGCAATGGAGGTTGATTTCCACCCAAACATGCGAAGTTTTGATGGAGGAATCAAAGAATCGCCTTGGGGAGCTCGAGCGTGGAGAGAGAAAGCTTGAGGCAAGTGTGGGGTGAGGAAGATTAGGGTTTGGCGGCGGCTAGGGTTAAAGACACGAAAAATCGAACAAGTTCGAAAAAGATCGGACTAGTCTGAACTTTTTCAGAGACTATATCAGACTAGTCCGTGGTCTGTCGGACTAGTCCGGCCTAACCGTCACACTGTGGATTAGTCTGCACGGGCGGACTAGTCCGAGCAACCACGGACTAGTCCGTGGTCACCAGGAAAGAAATGCTTAGCCCATTCGTATATATTCGAAGGTACTTATTTAGAAAATAGGTGGGCAAATCAAATAATCTTTATGAATATGATCAGTAAGCATACTACAATCAAGAAATGATCATAATTCACCAGGATCTAGTAATTGACATAGTTTTTCGGAAAAAATTGAGAGAGATGATTTTCACAACACAATCAATGAATTTTGAAGATAGCATTCAGGTATACAAGATTTCAAGCCACACTCCGAGCATCGAGGATATTTAGTTCATTTCGGAGTTCGCAAAAGCGTTTTTCATCAAGTGGCTTGGTGAATATATCGGCTAATGGCTTTTCGGTATTGACATGTGAAATGGCTATATCTCCCTTCTGAATGGTCTCTCAAAAAGTGATCTCGGATGTCTATGTGTTTGGTCCTAGAGTGCTCAATGGGATTATGGGCAATTTTAATGGCACTCTCATTATCACAAAGGAGTGGAATGCGGTTCATATTGTAACCATAATTCCTTAGAGTTTGTCTCATCCAAAGGAGTTGTGCACAATAACTCCCGGCTGCAACACACTCCGCTTCGGCCGTGGATAGGGCAATGGAGTTTTGTTTCTTGGAGGACCAAGAGACTAGGGACATTCCTAGGAATTGGCATGTGCTAGAGGTACTTTTTCTATCTACTTCGCATCCGGCATAATCTGCATCGGAGTAACCAATGAGATTGAATTTGGAACCTTTGGGGTACCAAAGGCCTAGGTTGGGTGTATAAACTAAATACTGCAAGATTCTCTTAACGGCTGTCAAATGACAATCTTTTGGGTTGGCTTGAAACCTTGCACACAAGCATACACTCAACATAATATCTGGCCTAGATGCACATAAGTAGAGTAGAGATCCAATCATGAGCGATATACCTTTTGATCGATGTTTGGTCCATCTTCATTGAGATCCAAGTGGCCATTCGTTGCCATGTGAGTCTTTATGGGCTTCGCCTTGTCCATTCCAAACTTCTTGAGTATGTATTGAGTGTACTTAGTTTGGCTTATGAACGTCCCTTCCTTTTGTTGCCTCACTTGAAATCCCAAGAAGTACTTTAGCTCTCCCATCATAGACATCTCAAACCTATCTGTCATAATTTTACGGTGAGTAGATCATAGGATGTCTTCTTGAGTAGTGGATGGAGATAAAGTCGATTTATGGCGTGGCAAGCGGTGTTGACCGCTTCTGCCCAAAATCGATCCGAGGTCTTGTACTCATCGAGCATTGTTCTCGCCATCTCTATGAGGGTTCGGTTCTTCCTTTCGGCAACTCCATTTTGTTGAGGGGAGTAAGAAGTTGAAAACTCATGCTTTATGCCTTCTTCATCTAGGTACTCCTCAACTTGTGTGTTCTTGAACTCCGTGCCATTGTCGCTTCGAATGTTCTTGATCGTCAATGAAAACTCATTTTGAGCACGCTTGAAGAATTTCTTCAAGATTCCTCGTGTTTCTGCCTTATCATGTAAAAAGAAAACCCAAGTAAAGCGAGAAAAATCATCGACAATTACTAAACCATATTTGTTACTGCTGATGCTTATGTAAGCAATTGGACCGAATAAGTCCATGTGAAGTAGCTCGAGCGGTCTTGTTGTAGTCATGACGTTGTTAGCGGGATGGGGCGCTCCAACTTACTTCTCGGCTTGGCACGCACTACAAGGCCTGTCTTTCTCAAAAACAACATCCTTCAAACCTCGGATGTGATCGCCCTTGAGGAGTTTTTAAAGGTTCCTCATACCAACATGCGCTAGCCGTCTATGCCACAGCCAACCCATGTTGGTCTTTGCAATCAAGCATGTGTCAAGTTCGGCTTTATCTTTGTTGAAGTCAACAAGGTAAAGCTTTCCCTTTAACATACCCTTGAATGCAACGGAACCATCACTCCTTCTAGAGACGGTCACACCCTCGTTAGTGAACAAACAATTATAACCTTTGTCACATAATTGAGATATGGACAACAGGTTATAATCTAAGGAATCAATATGTAACACATGAGAAAGAGTATGTTGTGATGATATGGCAATTTTACCGGTACCGAGCACCTTTCCTTGACTATTGTCTCCAAAATATACCCTCGCTTGGATCCTCATTTGCTTCATACTCCACGAACATCCTTCTTTCTCCGGTCATATGGTTTGTGCAGCCACTGTCTAGCACCTATTTAGATCCATCAGAGGAATAGACCGACAAAAACAAATCAAGCCTTGGTTTTAGGTACCCAAGCCTTCTTGGGTCCTTTTAGGTTAGTCACAAGGGATTTAGGCACCCACGCATGATATTTGGTGTTCTCATGGCATGGTCCAACATAATGAGCATAAATCTTTCCAATATTACTTCTCATTAACACATAAGTTGCATCAAAAGTTCTAAATAGCAATTGTTGTTGTTTATAAACAGGACTAGTCTGGGAGATCGGACTTGTACGGAGGACTGGACTTGTCCGGACCCCGACCGGACTAGTCCGGTGTTCATGTGTGTTTAATGTGTTAACTTTGGACTTTCCAGTTTTTGAGGGTCTTCCCTTTACAAAGGCAATGCTCTCCTTGTTATTCTTATGGCTTCTAGCATGATGCTTTTCACCGTAAGAGTAGCCAATGCCATATATGACATTTGGAGGTCTTGTGACCAAGTATGCACTACGTGCATATTTGATCTTCTCCTTGTCGAATATGCCATTTTGTGAAGGATGCTTGTCCTTGGTAGAGGTTGACTTGTCTTTCAAGCTGGGGTCAACTTTACCACATGTACAAGTAGAAGCAGTTTCAGTTTTAAGGGGGTGAGAAGGTGAGCTTGAAGAGGATGAAGGGTCACTTTGCTTGAGTGACTCAACTTGCACTTCAAGGATCTTGTTAACCTTGATTAGGTTAGCAAGTTTGTCCTTGATTGTAGCATTTGAGTTACTTAACACCAAGCAAGCTTTCTTGCTTGAAGCTAACTCAAGCTCTAGTGACTTGCTTCGCTCCTTTTCAAGTTCTAGAAGCTTGTCAAGTTCAACATATTCCTCCTTTTGGGAGATAATCATGTCTTCTTGACGATGTATCAACTTCTCCTTCTCAACAAGTTGATCAAGTAAAATTTTCATTTTTGTGGCTGTTTTCTTATCTAATTCAATGAGCATATCTTCATTATCACTATTAATTTCACTATCACTAGAATAGGAATGCACGGAAGAGGATTTGGTAGTTCCCTTGTGATTACCTTCCTTTGCCATGAGGCAAGTGACGTTCCCCTTTAGTGTGCCAAGAGTGGGGAAGAGAGTGGACTTCATGGATGTCTTTTCGATGGCTATGCTAGCCATCTCCTCTTCTTCTTCGGATGAGGACTCATCATTTGAGTCACATTCTTTCCTAAGATGCGCTTGTTTAGCTTGCTTCTTCTTCTTGAGGAACTTCTTGGGTTGAGGCTTTGCTTCTTTGGTCTTCTTCTTGTTCTCTTCATATGGGCAATCAACTATAAAGTTGCTATACTCACCACAATTATAGCATGCCCGCCTCAACTTCGGTCTTGATTTTTCCTTGTACTCCCCTTCACTCGATTTAGCCCCTTGTCTTTTCTTCATCATTATTTTGAATTTCTTCATGAGTAGTATCATGTCATCTTCATCCAAGTCACTAATCTCATCATCACCGTCTTCTTCTAGTTGAGCTTCTCGAGCTTCTTTAGACATGGGCTTAAGGGTGAACTTCAGAGCGACCCCTTTCTTCTTTGCTGAGGTGAGATCGGCAATCTCCTTAACATGTTTGGCTTGTTTTTCCATCATCTCAAAGTTGATGATTTTCCCAAGTAGCTCATCCAGGGTCATATTCTTGTACCCGGGGCTTTCTCATATTATCGAGCACAAGGTAACATTACGAGGCATGAAGGCTCTAAGAATGAGCTTCACCACCTCGTGGCCGTTCCACTTCTTGCTTCTGTATGCTCGCACCTTGTTGATGAGCGTCTTTAGTCAGTTGTACATATCTTGTGGTGACTCGTCTTCTTCGATGGCGAATCTTCTCAACTCGCCTTCAATCATCTCGATCTTCGCTTCTCGCACATGATGATCGCCTTCATGTGCGGTTTGCAACGTATCCCATATCTCCTTTGCGATCTCGAGTCCATCCACCTTTGTGAACTCATCCCGACTGAGTGATGAGGTGATGACTGCTGCAGCTTGAGCATTTTGATGGATTGCTTGCTCTTGGCTAGGTGTGAGCTCCTCATCATCATCCGGAATATCTATTCCTGTACATACTATGTGCCACAAACTTGGATTGAGAGAAATCAAATGCATTTTCATGTTTTGCCTCCACATTGAGTAGTCATTGCCATCAAAATGTGGGGCTTTTCCAAGTGGAATCGATAAGTAGTGATTATTGCTAGAGTTAAGACGATCGTAGTTGAAAGGATATCGGGAGTAGTCGGTGTGACTACTCCCCTTCTTCTTCTTCTCATCTTCAATCTTTACTTTCCCTTTAGAAAGAGTTTTCTTCCTTAGGAGTGCCTCCAGTTCCAGCGTCTCCTCATCGTCATCCTCGAAGTCTTGAATGGCCTCGAGGAGCCTCTCCAATTTTTGGTTCTTGTCTTCATCAACCTTCTCTTGGTTGTTGCTCTTATGTATGTCCTTCATGTCCGACATGATCTCTTCAAGCGATTAGTCTCCTTTTGAAGAACCTCGCTCTGATACCAAGTGAATGTGGCCTAGAGGGGGGTGAATAGGTGAAAGCATCTAGGCCCCCCTCATGTAGTATGGTTTTGGTGATTAATGGAAACCATTGAACTTTACTAATGAATTTGTGAATGCAAGGTCCCCATAAACACTCAATAAGATGAAATGATCATGTCATTGGAGACCCATAGATACTCAACTTTCGAGATCAAATTCATGAGATAAAGACAAGATGTGAAGGCTCTATGTCTAAGTCACTCAATCAAAAATTGACAACCTACAATGCTTAAGAATCATCAGAGAGCCTTGTGGAACAAATGTCTGAGAGGTCATTCGAGCAAGACACAAAAGATTCACTCAAGACAACTTGTAGCAAACAAAATCAACTCACCGGATCAACCGATGATTTCCAAAATGAACACATCGGTCGAGTTGATTCAACTGAAGAAAAAGACCTCAGACAAATGAACTCACCGGATTATCCGATGTGAAGGGCTCAACAACATCGGTGCATCAGTACAGTTTGCAGTACAATTGGAACAAGTGAAGCACCGGATCATCCGATGTGCAGACTTACACACATCGGTTGATCACTCCAGTAAGCATCAAGATCAAGCAAATTCTGGAGGAAGAGCCACTGGATCATCCGATGAGAAGACTGGGGGCAACATCGGTCTAATAACAGTAATATCTGACACAATGACGTCAGCCAAAGTAATTACACCGATGATAACTAGAGGGGAGACATCGGATCATCCGGTGTTCACAGAAAAGTTCTGTCAGCCTACTTTTCCAACGGCTATTTCGGTTAAGCTGGCTATAAAACCCCTCTAACCCAGTCATTTCGACAAGTCTTGATCACCTGAAGCCAACTACACATCCAAGAGCATTCAAGACTATAGAGCATACATTTCCACACTTTTAGATCATTTGTAATCGGCTAGAGAGAAGCTTGTGTGCGTTCTTTCTTTGTGATTGAACTCTCTAGGCTAGTGAGAAGTTGAAGAAGATCGTTCCGGAGCTTGCCAAGGTGTGTGTGGAAGCCCGGAACATCGAAGGTTGTACAAGGCTTGAGCTCCACCTTGCCGGAGATGGCGAACGGAGAAGATTAGTGAAGACTCCATTGTCTCGGTGACATTGGAAGTGGCAAAACCCTTCGGTGGGTGCCACAACGTGGATGTAGGAAGATCCTTGCGATCTTGCCGAACCACGGGATAAACCTTCGTGTCCCCTAGCGTTTGCATTTCTCTCCCTCTCTTTACATTATGCAATCTTTGCTTCACAAGTTATATCTACGTTGATTGCATAGTTAGAACCGCATTGGGAATTGGGCTTAAGTAGTTCGTTTTTAATTGCCTTAAAATTTGAAAGAAAGCCCAATTCACCCCCCCCCCCTCTTGGGCATTTCGATCCTTACAATTGGTATCAGAGCAAGGTTGCTCATAGGATCATTCTAGCTTCACCGCTAGAGAGAAAAAATGGCCAAGGTTGGGGGTTCAGTTCCTATCTTCGAGGGCAAGAATTTTGCCTATTGGAAAGCACGCATGCACGCTTACCTTGAGGCTATTGCCCCCGAAGTTTGGGAAGCGACTCATGCGGGATTTGGAGAACTTAACTATGTGGGTGATCAAGTTAAGTGGGATGCTAAGGCTAGGAATGCTATTTATGAATGCATAAGTCAAGATGTCTTCTCTAGGATTGCTAGTAAGGAGAAAGCTTGTGAAATTTGGGCTTGTTTGATAGAAATCCATGAGGGCTCATCTTGTGTAAAGGAACTTAAATATCACATGCTCAAAGCTAAATATGATGAATTTAAGATGCTTCCTCATGAAAATGTTAATGAAATGTTTTCACGCTTAAATGTTCTTATTGAGGAAATTAATGCTCTTAACATTGCGTCTCTTGGCAAGGGACTTATTAACCGCAAGATCCACATGCTCCTTCCCAAGCCGAAGTACAACATCATCAACTCCATGCTCCAAAAGGAATCACTTGACAACATTGAAGTTTCGGAGCTCATTGGAGAAATACACGCTCATGAGATGAGTGTACTTGGGTTGATGGAGAAATCATCATCAAAAACAATTGCTCTAAAGGCCTCCACCAAGAAGACAAGCTTCAATAAGAAGAAGGTGGTTGAGCCTAGCTCAAGTGAAGAAGAGCAAGCGTCAAGTGAAGATGACGATGATGAGCTTGCCTTGATGATGAGAAAGTTCTCACGCTTGAACTCCAAGATCACCAAAAAGGGATACACCTTTGATCCCAAGAAAAAGGCATTTCTACCAAGAAGAGACGATCGAAAGATATGCTACAATTGTGGAGATCAAGGCCACATCTCCTATGATTGTCCAAAACCGGACAAAAGGAGAGAGAACTACAAAGGCAAGCAACGCAAGCTTGAAGAAAGTGATGATGATGAAGAAGAAGCCAAGCCCAAACCAAGAGCCTTTGGGAAGAAGAAGCAAGACAAGGGCAAGAAGGCAAGACTCTTCCCAAAGAGGAGAAGTGGTCCACAAAAGGTGTTTATGTGTGAGGCAAATGAATGGGTCACCGACGAAGAAACAAGTGATGAAGAGAGTGAAGAAGAAGAAGAAAGCTTGGCCGGCCTTGCCATTGCCAACCATGATGACTCACCTCTTCCTCCACCACCCATGTGCCTCATGGCTAAAGGTAACACCAAGGTGAACTACAAAGCCGGAGGAAAGCATTGGGTACTCGATAGCGGGTGCACTCAACACATGACCGGCAATGATGGTATGTTCACCACCATAGAAAACCCCGGTAATCATGAACAAGTCACTTTTGGTGACAATTCTAAGGGTAAGGTAATAGGATTAGGTAAAATTGCTATCTCTAATGATTTATCCATTTCTAATGTGTTGTATGTTAAGTCGCTTAGCTTTAATCTACTTTCCATTGCACAACTTTGTGACCTTGGACTAACATGCACATTTAGCAAAAATGATGTTGTTGTGAGTAGTGAGACAAGCAAAGAGCTAATCTTCAAAGGGTTTCGGCATGGACATCTCTACTTAGTAGACTTCTCCAACAAGAATGCTAGCCTAACCACTTGTCTTTTCACTAAGACAAGCTTGGGTTGGCTATGGCACCGACGCATAGCACACATTGGAATGAGCAAACTCAAGAAGTCATTCAAGCTTGGGATGGTGACTGGCGTGAAGGATGTGACGTTTGAAAAGAACAAGCTTTGTAGCGCTTGTCAAGCGGGGAAGCAAGTTGCTTCACACCACCCAATGAAGACAATGGTGTCAACCTCCAAGCCACTTGAACTACTCCACATGGACCTCTTCGGACCGTCCACATACCAAAGCCTTGGCGGTAACCTCTATTGTCTTGTTATAGTTGATGACTACTGTCGCTATGCTTGGACTCTATTTTTAGGTGACAAGAGTGAAACTCCGGAAGTGTTCAAAACCTTCACCAACCATGCTCAAAGGGAATTCCAACTTCCCATTATCAAGGCCCGGAGTGACAACGGCACCGAATTCAAGAACTACAATATTGGGGAGTGGTGTGACCGTGAAGGTGTGAAGCATGAATTCTCCGCCACATACACTCCTCAACAAAATGGTGTCGTTGAGAGGAAGAACAAAACCCTCATCACTCTTGCAAGAGCAATGCTTGATGACTACGGCACGTCGGAGAAGTTTTGGGCCGAAGCAATCAACACGGCGTGCCATGCCGCAAACAGGGTCTATCTTCACTGACTACTCCAAAAGACCCCATATGAGCTTCTCATTGGGAGAAAGTCCAACATCTCCTACTTTAGAGTCTTTGGGTGCAAATGCTACATCTACCGCAAGAAAAGGCTTGGTAAGTTTGAAAGAAGATGTGATGTTGGCATTTTTCTTGGTTATGCATCAAACTCAAAAGCATATCGAGTATTCAACCAAACCTCCGGTCTAGTTGAAGAAAGTTGTGATGTTGAGTTTGATGAGACTAATGGCTCCCAAGAGGAGAGTTTTGGTCATGATGAAATAGATGATGAGCCTCTACGAGAAGCCATGAAGAACATGACCATTGGAGACATCAAGCCGGAAGTTGAAGAGGGCCATGATCAAGGGGGAGCTTCAAGTTCCAACAACAACACCTCCATGGCGCCTCAAGTAGACGAAGAGGAGAAAGATGATCCATTGCCAACTCAAGACTCACAAGCAATACAACATCAAGATGAAGAAGAAGTCCATGATCAAGTCCAACCACAAGAGGAGCAACACGCATCACCACCGCCAAGTGCTTCACAACCACTTGTGAGGCATGGACGCATCTCCAAGGCGCATCCAATGGACCAAATCATTGGAAGTCCTTCAAGGGGCGTAAGTACTCGTTCCCGCCACGTTGCCTCATTTTGTGAGCACTACTCGTTTGTTTCGTGTGTAGAACCCACTCACATTGAGGAAGCGCTCCAAGACCCAAATTGGGTGATGGCTATGCAAGAAGAACTCAACAATTTCATCCGCAATGAAGTTTGGGTGTTGGAGGAGCGACCCAAGGACAAGAACGTCATCGGAACAAAGTGGGTGTACCGCAACAAACAAGACGAGAATGGCGTTGTGGTCCGCAACAAGGCAAGACTTGTGGCCAAAGGGTTCTCGCAAGTTGAAGGACTAGACTTTGGGGAGCATTTGCTCCGGTCGCCCGGTTAGGGCAATTCGTATTCTCCTTGCTTTTGCTTCACATAATAATATTACCCTTTATCAAATGGATGTGAAAATTGCCTTTCTTAATGGCTACATTAATGAGCTTGTTTATGTTGAACAACCTCCCAGGTTTGAAGATCCGAGGAATCCTAACCATGTGTATAGGTTGCACAAGGCGCTCTACGGGCTCAAGCAAGCACCTAGGGCGTGGTATGAACGACTACGGGACTTCCTCATCATGCAAGGATTTAAGATCGGGAGGGTGGACACCACACTCTTCACCAAAGACATCAACGGAGATTTGTTCATTTGTCAAATTCATGTTGATGATATTATCTTTGGTTCAACTAACGAAGCTCTTAGCCATGAGTTTGGCAAAATGATGTCTAGGGAATTCGAGATGTCAATGATTGGAGAGCTCAACTTCTTCCTTGAATTCCAAATCAAGCAACTTCAAGAGGGAACCTTCGTCTACCAAGAGAAATACACCAAGGACCTCTTGAGGAAATTTGAGATGGGAGATTGTAGCTCAAGAAGCACTCCAATGGCAACAAATTGCCATCTCGACGCGGATAAGGACGGTAAACCTATTGACCAATCTCACTACTGCTCTATGATTGGTTCATTGCTTTATCTTACCGCATCTAGGCCTGACATAATGTTTAGTGTATGCTTATGTGCTCGCTTTCAAGCGGCTCCTAAAGAATCGCATAAGAAGGCGGTCTTTAGGATACTTAGGTATCTTAAGCATACCCCTAGTATGGGCTTGTGGTACCCTAAAGGTACAACCTTCCAACTCTTGGGATACTCGGATTCGGACTTTGCCAGATGCCGTGTGGATCGCAAGAGTACCTCCGGTGGGTGCCACTTGCTTGGGCGTTCCCTAGTGTCTTGGTCTAGCAAAAAGCAAAATTCCGTGGCTTTGTCCACCGCGGAGGCGGAGTATATAGCGGCCGGTGCATGTTGTGCCCAAATTCTATATATGAAGCAAACCCTTTTGGACTTTGGAATTAAACTTGGTTGTGTGCCTCTCCTTTGTGACAATGAAAGTGCGGTTAAGATAGCTAGAAACCCCGTTCAACACTCCCGCACTAAGCACATTGATATTCGCCATCACTTCTTGCGGGATCATGAGGCTAAAGGAGACATCTCTTTGCAAGGTGTTATATCCGAAGAACAATTGGCGGATATCTTCACTAAACCACTTGATGAGAAAACCTTTTCTAGACTTAGAAATAAATTAAATGTGCTAGATGCATCTAACGTCATGTAAATTGCCATGTTCATGTAAGGATGCATATCATATAGGTCTTGTCTAACTCCCAAAGGATAGGGGCGAGCTAGAAATAGTTTTCCCTGAGGAAGCCTTTGGAAGGTTTAAACTTGGCAAGATAGATTTATTTTATGCCTTGCATGATCTCTGCCATATAGACTTGCACTCATTCTATTTCTTGCACTATAACTTGTTTGGCATTGCATACGGTAGATTGTCACAAAGGGGAACCCACCTCGTGAGAAGGAGACTTGTTTGAAATGCAATATCTCAACTCATATAAGGTGGAAAGAACAAAATGTTAGGTGCGTTAATGCCTAGAGGAACATGCTTCATTGAGATAGTAGTCTTCATACTCTACCTCACAAAGCATGGGCCTTACATTTTATTTGGATATTTTTTCCCTCCATTTTTTTCTCGGTGTTCCATTTGCTTTGAGGTCTAGCCAAGCTATTGGCATATTAGCTTTTTGAGGGGTAAGGGGTTGCCCAAAAAGTCCTAAGACATGTGTTTCCCATTGTTTGATTGTTTGGTCAAAGGACATATATGGGATGTTGGTGTTTAGTTTTCATCGGATTATTCGATGCCTAAGTCCTTCCCCCATCAGATCAGTAGGTGTTCAAAATTCAGGTGCCAGTTAAGTCAATACCCAAAATTGACCGATGAGTTCAATCAGAAAAACATCGGTTCATCCGATGTTCACAAATCTGAAACCTTGATGAATTCCACCGATGCTTTTTCATCCAACGTCGGACCATCCGGTGCCAACTTCCCTCTCCTGAATACCCTTACTGTGCCATTCATCCGATGATCAAAACCCTAGACGTCAGTCCATCCGGTGTCAACAGCAATTCTTGAATATCCTTTCTGTGGCATTCGACCGATGCTCACTTCTCTTAACATCGGTCCATCCGGTGTTAAAATAACGGCTAGGGTTTGGGTCCCACTATTTAAACCCGCGCGCCGCCGGTTTCTTCTCTCTACCCGATTTATCTCTCGCCGCCACCGCCTCTCGCCCTAATCGCCGCCACCTCCGCCGCCGCACCCAAGCGCCGCCGCCCTAGGCGCCGCCGCCGCCGTCTCCGGCCGTCGCCGCCCACAGCGCTGCCGCCCTAAGCGCCGCCGCCGTTCTCCCTCGCGCCGCCGCCTCACCTCCACGCGCCGCGCCGCCATCTCCACATCTCTCCGCCGCGTCCAAGCGCCGCCGCCGCCTCTCTCCACCGCCTCTGCTCCACCCCGGCACCAAAGCAGCCCTCCCTCAATCATCTCCGGTGTGCCTCCCGAGCTCCATCGCCGCTAGGGTTTCGACCGCGACACCTTTGTCGTTTCCCCGTGCGCTTGACTCCGTCAAAGCTCAACTCGCGATCGCAATGGCTCGCGACAGGAAGAACAAGGGCAAGGCTATCGCGGTGCCCGCCGCGAAGAAGCAAAAGTTGTCAAAGGAGGAGAAGAAGGCATTGATGGCCGCTCGCGCCGCCGAGGAGCGTGAGCGTGGCCGAGGGGGGTCCCTGAGGATCCGCAAGGCTCGTTCCAGGCAGCCTCCCATGATCGACGACTCCGAGGCCGAATAAGAGCCGGTTGAGCCTCTTGTCCGCCGGCGCTCAGCCCGGACGCGTGGGGGTCACACCAAGGCTACTCCTCGTCCGAGACTGACGGCTGCCGACCGTCGTGAGGACAGGGAGGCCGAGAGGGCCATCTACGAGATGGACACGGCCGTCCTTGTCGGTGAGGGAGTCCGTCTCACGGACTACCGGAAGATGAAGGCCAAGCAGCTACGCAAGCTTCGATGGAACGTGCTGCTTGAGGAGTGGTACCCACAGCCCCGAGAGTCTCTTGTGGGCAGTCGCTTCTGGACTGTCACCCAGGCGTCTCTCTACGAGACCTACAGGCGTCGGGGGCACAAGCTATTTCAGCATAACTACCTGGACTGGGGGCAGCTTGCGTTGGCAGTGGAGACGGAGGTCCATTTGTACTTTGAGAGATACTGAGGATTGGTGCAGCTGCTTGCTTACGAGAGGAGTGCATATGTGGAAGATTGGGTCCGTGTCTTCTACGCGACCCTGTACATCTCTGAGGGCAGGAGGTCGATCGACTTCATGTTTATGGGTCAGCACTACCACCTCTCGAGGCAGACGTTGGGGCAGCTTCTTGGTTTGGACCTGCACGACACCTGCGTGCACGAGAGGGTATACGGGCAGGCAGATCCACCAAGGAGGCCACTTACTGGAGGGGTGGCACCACAGCTTGAGGAGATACGGTCCCTGTTCGGCCCCACGTTCTCTCCAGACCAGCCGAGAGCTCCAGCACTTCTAACCCCAGCTGCGCGCATTGTGCACCTCGCCTTGCGCCGCACGCTCCTACCGAGGTCGGGGTACTTGGAGAGGTTCACTAGTTTACAGCATACCCTCCTGTTCTACATAATGAACGGGATAGATTTCGACATTGTGGACATTCTCCTGTGCGAGATGGAAGACGTGATCACAGATGGGGTAGGCATGATGAGGCAGATGGTCTACGGGCACTGGATCAGTTACCTATGCACTATGATGGTGCCTGAGGGGGATGCAGCACAGGCCAGACTTGCTGACGAGAGTGTGACTCGCTTTGGTCACTACCGTGCCCCAGCTCCTGGAGACCGCCGCCTTGGTCGTCCAGTTGAGCGCCAGGTCACGGCCCGTCTGTCAGAGGAAGATTGGTCCGACCTAGAGCGGGAGGACGAGAGACTTGCAGAGGCTGAGGCTCAGGGGGAGGACCTGTAGCACATTTGGTCAGAGAGCGACACTGACGACAGTGTCGAGGAGTATTTCCCTCCTCCCCCCTCTCCCCGACAGCACGACGCGGAGGCTGGAGGTTCTACAGCGCCACCACCCACTCCACCTCCCATCACTGAGGCGCAGGTCACGCAGCCGTCTGAGCTGACTTCGCTCCTCCGGCAGATGGTCGAGCAGCAGAGGCTAGACAGGCTGGCCGCCGAGCAGGCCCGCGCGGAGCAGGCTGCACGTCTTCTTGAGCTCCAGCAGCAGCAGCAGGAGATGCAGCGTCAGATCGCCCGTGAGAGGCGTGAAGACAATGACCGGTTGGCGGGGCTCATCGACCAGATGCACCAGCGCACTCTGGACCAGCAGCAGCAGACGCAGCAGACGATGATGGGGATCCTGGGGTTAATCACCAACCTCTACACCCAGATCGGGATCGCCCTCCCATCGCAGCTACCTGGAGTAGCTCCTCCACCTCCCGTCTTAGCTCCAGCTGCTGCACCAGTGGCTCCAGTTCCCTCCACTCGGATCCCTTCGTTCAGCATGTCCCCGCTGTTGGCTCCTGGTGCTCCTCTTCACTCCCCACTGCCGGCCACGTCACTGTTTCTTCAGACGCCGGCCTCCGTCACCAGTTCCCCTGCTCCAGCACCTCCTCCTCAGCAGGCACCGATGGTGGCACCTTCGGCTCCGGCAGCACCCTCCTCCGCTACTCCGGCCAGCAGCTCCGACGACAGCGGCGGTGACCAGTTCGTCATCGCGCCCAGCTCTCAGGGTCCGTAGGTGCTCGGATCCCTTTTTGGTGCCTTGATGCCAAAGGGGGAGAAGAGTTAGAGAGTCAGGGGGAGTCCTAGTGTTAGGGGGAGTCGAGTCCAGCTTATCTTTGCTTATCTTTATTGTTTTTGCGTATTTGCTACTTTTGGTGTGTAATGAACCTATTTCCATGAGTTGTTAATCTTTTGAACTCATTTGATGTTTATCTATGATTATGATCTCTTTGAATTCACTCTTGTGTTATTAATTGATGTTTAAAGCTTCAAGTGTGACACCCTGTATTCATTGCATATTCTTTTAAGGTTCTTTCTATCAAATTCATTACTATTGCGCTTTGATTATTGTGTTGTCATCAATCACCAAAAAGGGGGAGATTGAAAGCATCTAGGCCCCCCTCATGTAGTATGGTTTTGGTGATTAATGACAACCATTGAACTTTACTAATGAATTTGTGAATGCAAGGTCCCCATAAACACTCAATAAGATGAAATGATCATGTCATTGGAGACCCATAGATACTCAACTTTCGAGATCAAATTCATGAGATAAAGACAAGATGTGAAGGCTCTATGTCTAAGTCACTCAATCAAAAATTGACAACCTACAATGCTTAAGAATCATCAGAGAGCCTTGTGGAACAAATGTCTGAGAGGTCATTCGAGCAAGACACAAAAGATTCACTCAAGACAACTCGTAGCAAACAAAATCAACTCACCGGATCAACCGATGATTTCCAAAATGAACACATCGGTCGAGTTGATTCAACTGAAGAAAAAGACCTCAGACAAATGAACTCACCGGATTATCCGATGTGAAGGGCTCAACAACATCAGTGCATCAGTACAGTTTGCAGTACAATTGGAACAAGTGAAGCACCGGATCATCCGATGTGCAGACTTACACACATCGGTTGATCACTCCAGTAAGCATCAAGATCAAGCAAATTCTGGAGGAAGAGCCATCGGATCATCCGATGAGAAGACTGGGGGCAACATCAGTCTAATAACGGTAATATTTGACACAATGACGTCAGCCAAAGTAATTACACCGATGATAACTAGAGGGGAGACATCGGATCATCCGGTGTTCACAGAAAAGTTCTGTCAGCCTACTTTTCCAACGGCTATTTCGGTTAAGCTGGCTATAAAACCCCTCTAACCCAGTCATTTCGACAAGTCTTGATCACCTGAAGCCAACTACACATCCAAGAGCATTCAAGACTATAGAGCATACATTTCCACACTTTTAGATCATTTGTAATAGGCTAGAGAGAAGCTTATGTGCGTTCTTTCTTTGTGATTGAACTCTCTAGGCTAGTGAGAAGTTGAAGAAGATCGTTCCGGAGCTTGCCAAGGTGTGTGTGGAAGCCCGGAACATCGAAGGTTGTACAAGGCTTGAGCTCCACCTTGCCGGAGATGGCGAACGGAGAAGATTAGTGAAGACTCCATTGTCTCGGTGACATTGGAAGTGGCAAAACCCTTCGGTGGGTGCCACAACGTGCATGTAGGAAGATCCTTGCGATCTTGCCGAACCACGGGATAAACCTTCGTGTCCCCTAGCGTTTGCATTTCTCTCCCTCTCTTTACATTATTCAATCTTTGCTTCACAAGTTATATCTACGTTGATTGCATAGTTAGAACCGCATTGGGAATTGGGCTTAAGTAGTTTGTTTTTAATTGCCTTAAAATTTGAAAGAAAGCCCAATTCACCCCCCCCCTCTTGGGCATTTCGATCCTTACAATAGGCCTTTTTGAATTTTGTCAGAACCTGCAATACATAACAACCAAATCAAATCTCGAGATATCGGACTAGTCCGGTCGAGTGCGGACTAGTTCGGTGTGTACCGTCTAGGTTTATCAAATTTTATCGATTATCTTGATCCTAGGATGTATGCAGTGGAAATATACTTGTAATTGAAGTGTTACACGATTATGAACTAAGATGTACCACAAGTCAATCTTATATTCAATGTTCCAATGTAAAGTAAGCAAGATTGATTGAAACCCTAGATTGATATAAAGTATAAGAACAATGAGTGCAAAGTAAGAACACAAGCACTTTATCCCGTGGTTCGGTTCCCACAGAGGCAACCTACATCCACGTTGAGGAGTCCACAAAAGGACCAGGTCTTCTCCAACCCTACCCTCGTTGGATCGCCACGGAGGACAATCCTCTTCACTTATCACAAAGGGCAAATAACCAAATTCAAGGGGCCTTCTCACAAGTTGAGGGCTCCCCAGGATTACAATATAAACACCACCAAGAACACAGTCGAAAGATCACAATGAAAAACCACATGAGTGTGTTAGGGAATCAAACCAAGAGCTCAATGAGTGATGAATCGTGTCTCTCCAATGATTCAAAGTGTATCCTCAAGGGATTGATCTTTCTTGCATTTGATTTCCTCGAGAGAGGTGTTTTCTAGGCTCTTGGGAGGTGTGACGGCGCTAGGGTTCGAGTTAGATGAAAGATGGGTCGTGTACACCTATTTATATGTGGTTCCCAAAAGTTACCGTTATGGTTTAGGAATATCGGACTAGTCCGTGGTGGACACCGGACTAGTCCGGTGTGCTGTGTGTAACAAATCCTAGGTGTCCCAAAATATCGTAATAGTCCGGCTAGAGGCGGACTTATCCGATTTTGGTTCTGGAAATCTTCGGACTAGTCCATTTGATATCGGACTTGTCCGGACAGGTGAAACCCTAAGTGAATTCGGGGACAAGTCCGCACTTGGAGGACTTGTCCGATTTAGGTCAGAGAGTTTTTTGGACTAGTCCGTGCTAATATCGGACTTGTCCGATTTTGTGCAACTTGTGAAGTGTTTGGAGGACTAGTCCGCATTGGGGAGTACTATTCCGATTCCAGTAAGAGAGATATCGGACTAGTCCATGGTGATGTCGTACTTGTCCGATATTGTGCAGAAAGATATCAGACTTGTCCGGGATCAGTCTGAAAGTTGCCTAGAGGGGGGTGAATAGGCTAATCGACCTGCAAATGACTCAATAAAACGAGATTAAAGATTAAATCACAGGAGGCGGACTAGTCCGGTCTGGGGGCGGACTAGTCCGGTCAGCCTGCGTGAAGAACCCTAAAAAGTGTTTCTAGAAAGTTTTAAGGGTATTTTCTCGAGGCTACAGGTGAGAATATGTTTATGTCAAGTTTAGCAACTATCAACACAAGAGTGAGTCAAGTTTCAACAAGATTATAGCAATGTGAAGCACAAGACAAAACTAGCAACCCTAGAACGAAATATTCGATAAATGAAATGCGAAGAACACGGAGACACAAGGATTTTATCCCGAGGTTCGATTCCACACAAGAATCTACGTCCCCGTTGAGGAGTCCACAAAGGACCGGGTTCAACAACCCTTCCCTCACCAAGTTTACCGCACGGGCCTAACTTGGTTCTCCACTATCTCAAAGAGTGAATACAAGATTCGTTGGGGCTTCTCACAATCTGAGGCTCCCACACCACAAAGATGATCAACACAACGAAACACACTCAACACACAGGTCACAACGACTCAATGAGTGCAAGAGATCAAACCGGGAGCACAAGCGCGATGTTCTTCCTCTTCTCCACCTCACTAAACCCTAATCCACTCAAGAATTAGTTTTAGAGGGAAAGTAGGCAAGAAAGAGGCTTAAGAGTGCTCCAAGTTGGCTGTGGTGGCGCTAGGGTTCGAGAGTTATTTGAAATGACGCCGGGGTCCCCTTTTTATAGGGGTCCCGAGCCCAAACTGCTGACCTCAGCAAAAGGGCGGACTAGTCCGGCCACAGGCCCGGACTAGTCCGGCCTAGGGGACCACTGACCCCTCTGACAACTGTCGCACTACGTGGCAATCGTCACGCTACCCGCCAAACTTCAAATTCAAACGGTAACTTCAACAACGGACTAGTCCGGCCCTCACCGGACTAGTCTGATCTCACACAGAACCTTTTGTTCCGTGTGAGAACGGACTAGTCTGGAGACCACGGACTAGTCCGGCCCCAAGGGCGGACTAGTCCGGCCTTCTCAGACTTAGTCGCAAAACCTCTCTGCACTTAGCAACACGGACTAGTCCGGCCCACGGACGGACTAGTCCGATCTCACACAAGACCTTTTGGTCCGCCCCAAAACGGACAAGTCCGCTCTCTAGGACTTAGTCCCGAAACTCCACCCTAAGGGGTACCCCGGACTAGTCTGGCCCACTACGGACTAGTCCGAAGTCACACAGGACCTTCTGGTCCGTGTGAAAACGGACTAGTCTGGCCAGGAGCGGACTAGTCCGGCCCTAAGGCGGACTAGTCCGGCCACTCCTATCAGACTACTCTAACTCCGACTTTAAATAGGGATTCTACCTCAACCACCACTCTTGAGCTCCTACTTTGATCTCTTTGCACTTTACGCACACACCCTCCTATTTCTACGGCTAGTCTAACTCAACACGCTAGAAACCCTAGTTTCTACGCTTCGAGTCGACTCCATTTCCTTCCTTTTCCTTTTTGAGGGTTTGCGTCTCCGATCGAGTCCACACTTGTGCTAAGATCACATGAGCTCATTAGCGACTTAATTGTCGTCATCAATCATCCAAAACCCACGGGGAACCTAGATGCACTTTCAATCTCCCCCTTTTTGGTGATTGATGACAACACATCAAGTCCTTCACAATTAAGAGTATAAATTTTGGTTTTCATAACTTGTGTGCGTATGAATGACTCCCCCTCAATGTATGCAGCATGTAAAAGAGGTGGAGGAGATCTTTCATACCCACACACGTTATGGTAGGGTGCCTACATGATGTGCTCAACAATTGTGACAAGACATAAAGAACATCAATATAATCATAAGATTGACAATAAGAACATTATATTGATATTAAACAACACTAACAAGTCTTGCACAAATGTAAACATCCAAGTAGCATGAAAATATTACAAGACAAGTCCGAATGCCAAAAGCACACCACACAAAAGACTGCCTCACCCTAACTCCACACAAAGGACTAACTCCCCCTAACTCTCCCCCTTTGGCATCAAGGCACCAAAAAGGAAAAGAAGGGGGACAAGGACCTAAAAGCTAGTCCTCGTCCTCATCACTATCGCTGTCGTGGGAGTTGCTCTCCGTGGCCTCCGGGTCCTCGACGTCTTCCTCATGATAGTTGGCATCGTCGTCGTCGTTGGAGCCCGGTGCGGAGGTACCCTCCGTCTCACCCAAGAGTGCCAACTCATCGGGGGTGAGAAGGGGGTATGGAGTGAGCTCGTCATCGGAGGCCTCAGGACTCATCGGGATCTCCATCTTGTCGCAGAGCTTCCTCACGTATCGCTCAGTCCGCTGAGCTCGCACCTCGGCTTTGTGGCACGAGGTGAAGACGGACCGAAGAAACTTAAGGACTCTGCTGCTAGAGGAGCCACTGGGTGAGTGACAGGCACGGCGAGAGGCTCCAGCACGAGGTTCCTCCGGCTGAGAGGGAGGATCCGCATTCTTCCGGCGCGGAGGGATCGGGACAGCAGGTGGCATCTGGGGTCGGAGAGGCTGGTGAGTGGTGTCCTTAACAAACACGAGCCCAGACACCTTTTCGATCAGACACATTATGTAAGGGGCATAGCCACAGGCACGGTTGGGTGTGTGCGAGATGTTGTAGATATCATCGAAGATGTAATCCACAAGGTTGAACATCTCATGTCCATCAATGAGTGCCAACAGGTGCCTGAGGTGACCCTGGATGATCCCTGCATCCCCTTCTTTAGGAGCCACTGTCCTCCGAAGAATCCTGTTAAGGATGCTATAGAAAGGAAGGATGTTTCTGGCCAATCCAGCTTCACAGCGGACGTGAGGAGGGTACATATAGCTCATGTCATCCCTGTCCATAGCCTTGAGATTGGAGATAATGATCTCATGGTCCAGGTGACTCTCCAGACCAAGAGCCTGAGCAAGGACCTCGAAGGTGGCATAGTACTGCTCACCGTTGGTCATCCAAGTGATGGCTCGGTCGCCACGAGAGTGGAAGTGAACTGTGGTATAAAACTGTACGATGACCTCCTCATTCCAGTCATACTTGAATCGAAGAATGTCATTGATCCCGTGGCGCTCAGCTGCCTCAATCACTGCATCAAACGCCTTGTGTTTCTTCTTAGCCATATAGGTCCAATCCACCCATTGAGCCTGGATCACTGGCTTCTTCATTGCCTGGTAGACTGTGCGATAGTAATTGCAATGGAAGTCACACCAGAACCGAGGGTCGGCGGTGGACCTCTCATACCTATAGACATTCTCATCTCTGAGCCTCCTGGCCTTCTCAGCTCCCTTTCCTTTGAATGTGTTGGCTGAGAGGTTGGGCTGACGGTTTGGGTTGCGTGCTGGACTGTGCATCATGAGAGGGCCAACGGCCTGGGCCTTCCCTTTTTCACGGATCACTACTCCTCTGGGTGCCTTCTTGGCTGGCACCTTGACAGATGGCTTTTTCTTCTTCGGCTCGACTGGAGCCGGAGCCTTTCCTTTCTTAGGGTCACGCTCGACCCTAGGCTCATCTTCTCTCTAGGCTTGCTCCTTACCCTTTGCCTTCTCGCCAACGGTGACGAGTTTCTTCCTCTTGGGAGCGTTGGCCTCAGCGGCCCTGGAGTTGTGAGCCTCCCTGTCTTGCCTCTTCTTCTTCCTTAGCTCATTAAGAGATTCCGCAGTTGCTCGTGCCATAACTTCTTCTTCATTGTAAATGGTTGCGGCTCCTTTGGAGGCTTCAAGTGCCTTCAGCCGCCTTTCTTCCTTTTCCTTCTGCACCTTAATGAGGGCAGCCTTCGTCCTTGCCTCGACGATCTGTGCTTTGGTGCGGACTTCCCGGGGCACTTCAGCACCTCTCTCCTCGGTGCGGCCCCGATAGGTATCAACACGTTCTTCCTCGCCCGCGGGGTTGAGACGAGAAGGGGAACGCTCCGAGTTTGACATGCTGCGGAAAGCACAGAGAAAAGAAAATATGAGTTCAAGGGGAGGGAGCGTTGCGGAAGAAATCTCGAGAGAAGACTAGAACCAGGGTTTGCCCTGTGCAAACCGGACTTGTCCGCCCCAGGGGCGGACTAGTCCGCCGGGCGGACTTGTCCGCCAGGGGCCGGACTAGTCCGGGTTGCGCAGGATAAACCCTAACCCTAATCGATTCTTCGAAAAATCTTCAAATCAGCGCGCAATACTCCTAGTCTATGATCGCAAGGGTATATGGAGCAACATCAATGAAGGTGTTCCTATCAAAAACTTCAAGAATCAAGAATGGGGAAAGTTTTTGAAAAAAGAGGGAATACCTTCTCAAATCCGTGAGAATCGACGAAATCGAAGATGGATCGCGAAGGTGGAGCGCGGGGAAACGATCCCTCACTCCCAAATACTCCAATGCACAGATTGGAATCGAGATTCGGTGGTTGGAGCGAAAAATCACCGAAGGAGGCGGTTTCTAGCGCGCAGGAGAGTGAGAAGCGGGAGTGAGAGGAGAGAGGAGGGGTCTGGGCCGCCCCTGGGGTTTAAGTCCCCAAGGGCCGGACTAGTCCAATGCTAGGGCGGACTAGTCCGGTCAGCGGACCAGCCGTGGACTAGTCTGGACCCAGACTTGTCCGACCACAGGGTCGGACTAGTCCGGTCCGACTGGGCTGAAAAACAATATTTTTGAGTTTTGCCCACAAACTATCGGTCCTTTTGAACAACTAGCAATACAAACATGATTAATGAAGAAAATATGATAAATACATGATCAATTTCCAAGAAAAAGTTTTCTCAAACAGTTTTTGAAGAGAAATCAAGATAGAGAAGAGTTTTTCGAAATATAGCTCAAAAAATGTGAGGAATGTGGTTTAAGCCACATTCCTAGAATCCAAAATGTTGAGATCACTTCTTAGCTCACAGAAACGCTTCTCATCAAGAGGCTTGGTGAAGATATCCGCAAGTTGATGTTCCGTCCTCACATGAGAATCACAATATCTCCCTTCATTGAGTGATCTCTCAAGAAGTGATGTCGTATATCTATGTGCTTGGTCCTAGAGTGCTCCACCGGATTATGGGCTATCTTTATGGCACTCTCATTGTCACACAAGAGTGGAATGTTGCACAAGTTAATCCCATAATCCCTAAGGGTTTGTCGCATCTAAAGAATTTGTGCACAAAAACTTCCGGCTGCAACATATTCCGCTTCGGCGGTGGAGAGAGCAATAGAGTTTTGCTTCTTGGAGGACCAAGACACTAGAGATCGACCCAAGAATTGGCACGTACCCGATGTGCTCTTCCTATCAACTTTGCACCCCGCATAGTCCGCATCGGAATATCCAATGAGGTTAAACTTATATCCTTTGGGGTACCAAAGTCCTAGGGAAGGTGTGTGTACTAGATATCTCAAGATCCTTTTAACGACGGTCAAATGACAAGCCTTAGGTGCCGCTTGGAAGCGTGCACACATACACACACTTAGCATGATATCGGGCCTAGATGAACAAAGATAGAGAAGTGAACCAATCATAGACCTATATAACTTGGACCGTCCTCATTTAGGTCTAGGTGTCCATTTGTCCCCATAGGGGTTTTGATGGGTTTTTCCTTATCCATGTCAAACTTCCTTAGAATATCTTGTGTATACTTAGTTTGACTTATGAACGTCCCTTCTTTGAGTTGTTTTACTTGAAAACCTAGAAAGAACTTCAACTCACCCATCATGGACATTTCAAACCTCTCCATCATTATCTTGGAGAACTCATCACAAAACACCTTATTTGTGGAACCAAATATGATGTCATCCACATATATTTGGCACACAAAAAGATCCTCGTTGAAGTGCTTTGTGAAAAGGGTATAGTCTGCTTTGCCTATCCTAAAACCATTTTCAACTAGAAAGTCTCTTAGGCACTCATACCAAGCTCTAGGAGCTTGCTTGAGGCCATAGAGAGCCTTTCGCAATTTGTAAACATGGTTAGGATAGTCTAGGTCTTCAAACCCCGGAGGTTGCTCTACATAAACTTCTTCCATGATTGGGCCATTAAGGAATGCACCCTTAACATCCATTTGGTAGAGCTTGAAGTTATGATGAGTAGCAAAGGCTAGTAATATCCGAATTGACTCAAGCCTAGCTACGGGGGCAAATGTCTCATCAAAATCCAATCCTTCAACTTGTGAGTACCCTTTTGCCACAAGTCGTGCCTTGTTCCTAGTTACCACGCCATGCTCATCTTGTTTGTTGCGGAACACCCACTTGGTTCCAACAACATTAGCTTGTGGGCGCTTGACAAGCTCCCAAACCTTGTTCCTTTCAAAGTTATTGAGCTCCTCTTGCATGGCAATTACCCAATCCGGATCTCTTAAGGCATCTTCAACCTTATGAGGTTCCAAGGATGAGACAAAGGAGAAGTGCTCACAAAATTTTGCAACACGTGAACGTGTTGTTACTCCTTTTATGATATCTCCTAGAATGTTGTCAACGGGATGATCCCGTTGAACACTTTGATGAACACGAGGATGCAGAGGTTGAGCTCTTGAACCACTTGCTTCATCTTCTTCACTTTGGTCTCCCCCTTGATCCATGCCTCCCCCTTGATCTTCATTTCCATTATCACTTTGGGGAGCATCTAGTGGATCTCCAACTTGTCCAATGGGGGTTTGACCTACTTCATAGTGAGGATGGTCACTTGGGCTTTGAGATGGTTCTTGTGGGCGAACATCTCCAAGTGCCATTCTCCTTAGAGCTTCTAGTGGAGGTTCCTCTTTATCAATGGCATGTTGATCAACTTGCTCCACTTGAGAGCCATTGGTTTCATCAAACACAACGTCACGTGCTATTTCAACAATTCCGGAGGATTTGTTGAACACACGGTACGCATGAGTGTTTGAGTCATATCCAAGCAAGAAACCCTCATCGGACTTTGAAGCAAACTTCAAAGTCATAGGCTTCTTGTTGAGGATATAACACTTGCTACCAAAGACACGAAAGTAAGAAACATTGGGTTTCTTACCAACGAGAAGCTCATAAGGAGTCTTCTTGAGGAGGCGATGAAGGTACAATCGGTTTACGGCGTGGCAAGCGGTGTTAACCGCTTCCGCCCAAAACCGGTCCGATGTTTTGTACTCATCTAGCATCGTCCTTGACATCTCAATAAGCGTCCTATTCTTTCTTTCGGCAATTCCATTTTGTTGAGGAGAATAGGGAGCGGAAAACTCATGCTTGATGCCCTCCTCATCTAGGAACTCTTCTACTTGCATGTTCTTGAATTCGGTGCCATTGTCACTCCTTATAGCCTTTATCCTTAAGGTGAACTCATTTTGAGCTCTCCTTAGGAATTTCTTGAGGACACCGGGGGTTTCACCCTTATCATGTAAGAAGAACACCCAAGTATATCTAGAGAAGTCATCAACGATGACTAGACCATACTTGTTGCCACCAATGCTAATATAAGTAATGGGGCCAAAAAGATCCATATGGAGTAACTCCAAAGGTCTAGTTGTCGTCATGACATTCTTAGAGGGGTGTTGAGATCCTACTTGCTTTCCTGCTTGGCACACACTACATGGCCTATCCTTTTCAAATACCACATCCTTTAGGCCACGAACGTGCTCTCCCTTAAGGAGCTTTTGAAGGTTCCTCATTCCAACATGGGCTAGCCTTCTATGCCAAAGCCATCCCATGTTGGCTTTCGCCATTAAGCATGTGTCAAGTTGAGCCTTATCCGTGGTAAAGTCCACAAGATAGAGCTTTCCCTTGAGCACTCCCTTAAAGGCTATCGAGTCATTACCCTCTCTAAGAACGTTCACACCCTCACTAGTAAATACACACTTATATCCTTTATCACATAGTTGTGATATGGATAGGAGATTATAGTCTAGGGAAACAATATGCAAAACATTAGATAGAGTATGTGAAGAGGAGATAGCAATTTTACCGGAGCCAAGGATTTTCCCTTGGCTATTATCCCCAAAGAAGATTCCTTCACTTGGGTCCTCGTTCTCCTCATACTCTATGAACATGCTCCTCTCTCCGGTCATGTGGTTGGTACATCCACTATCCAATACCCATTTCGATCCGCTGGAGGAGTAAGCCCACAAAACAAATTTATGCCTTCCTTTTAGGTACCCAAGCGGAGTTGGGTCCTTTCACGTTAGTGCTTAGGCATTTGGGCACCCACACGCAAGGCTTGGGGCTCTTGCGAAGTGGCCCAACATATCTAGCAAAATCTTTGCCATATTTGTTCCTCATAAGCACATAAGATGCATCAAAATCATGGAATAGAGGATGCGGTTCAGATTTAGGCATTTTGTTGCTAGAGGTTTAGTTGTGGATGAACTCCCCTTAACAAAGACAATCATGTCTTTGTCATACTTGGAGGTTTTGGCGTTATGCCTTCCACCTCTAGTATAGCCAAGACCATCCTTGACATGGGGAGGTCTTGTGTTGGTGTATGCACTTCGTGCATACGCCACCTTCTCCTTGTCAAAGATGGCACCCTTAGGTGCTTGCTTGCCCTGCGCTAAGTTGAGTTCATCCTTAAGCTTAAGGATTAAGTTAGAGCACTTGCAAGGCGGAGTTGCATTGGATGAGGCCTTTGAGGAGGTTGAGCTCTTGGAGGAAGAGGCTACATTGTTCTTGAGAGACTCAACTTGAGTCTCAAGGATCTTGTTAACTTTTGACAAGTTCCCAAGTTCATCCTTGAGTTCAATTGATTTCTCCTCAAGACTTGAACATGTTTTCTTACTTAGAGCAAGTTTGTGTTCCAATGCCTTGCTCTTCTCTCTTTCAAGCTCAAGGAGCTCATTAAGCTCTTGACATCTCTCCTTTTCAAGGATGAGCATGTCCTCTTGTCTGTTGATGAGATCCTCCTTCTCAAAGATCTCATCCATAAGCAACTTCATCCTACGCAGGGTGCTTTTGCTTATGTCCTTAAACATGTGCTCATTTTCACTAGCGCTATCAAATTCATCATGAGAGAAAATGGAGGAGGGGGAGTGAGATGTTACCTTTCTCCTTCCCTCCTTTGCCATAAGGCAAGTTGGTTTGTAGTCGTTGTTGAGGTTGGGGAAGAGCTTGCTTCCTTTGGAGCTCCTCCCGATGGCTATGGTAGCCATCTTCTCCTCTTCTTCTTCGGAGGAGGACTCATCGTTAGAGTCCCACTCTTGCCCAAGTGTCCTTGTCCAGGGGGCCTCTTCTTCCTAAAGAATTTCTTCTCTTGAGGCTTGCCCTCCTTCTTCTTCTTCACTTCTTCATGAGGGCAATCAGCGATGAAGTGGCCGTACTCGCCACAATTGTAGCAAGCCCTTTTTGATTTGGGCCTTGCTCTTTCCTTCCCCTTGCCTTCATGGTTGTATCCGCCTTTCTTCCTCCTCATCATCCTCTTGAATTTGTTGATGAAGAAGGCCTCTTCCTCATCGGTGTCGAGGCTCTCCTCATCGCTTTCCTCTTGCTCCTTGGGAGAGGGTGTTGCCTTGAGTGCAACATTCTTCATCTTGGAGACGGTGAACTTTTGAAGGTCATTGTAGAAGAGCGCCTCCTTCTCCATGATCTCGTGGTTGATGATCCTACCAAGGACCTCCTCCGGGGTCATTTGAGTGAACCCCCGGCTTTCTCGAATCATGGATCAAAGAGCGACGTTCCTAGGCATGAATGCTTGGATCATCCTCTTCACCACCTCGTGGTCGGTCCACTTGGTGCAGCCATATGATCGGCTCTTGTTGATGAGTATCTTCAACCAGTTGTATATGTCTTGAGGATATTCACCATCCATGATGGCGAACCTCCCAAGCTCTCCTTCGATGAGCTCGATCTTGGCCTCCTTGACCACACGATTTCCCTCATGCGCCGTCTTGAGGGTGTCCCATATATCTTTGGCCACCTCAAGACCATCGACGCGGTTGAACTCATCTCTTGAGAGGGATGAGATGATCACACCCGCAGCTTGAGCGTTGCGGTGGATGAGGATGGCTTGTTCTTGCGTGATGTTGTCCTCATCCTTCGGGATCTCCACCTCGGTCATGACAATTTGCCACAATGCCGGATTGAGTGACACGAGGTGGATCTTCATGTTGTGTTTCCACATCCCGTAGTCGGTTCCATCGAATTGAGGAGGTTTCGCCAATGGGATGGAGAGGTAGTGGTTGTTGGCGGCAAGGCGTTCATAGTTGAACCCTTGTCGGTTGTAGTTGACCCCGCCGCCACCGCTTGATGAACTTGACGGCTCAACCACAGCAATCTTCAGCTTCTCCCGGAGCTTCGCCTTGAGCTGGCGAGTCTCCTCATCATCCGTTGGCTTGTCTTGATAAGCCATTGTCTCCTCACGTGTCGGTTGAGAATCATTGGTCGACACCTCTTCAAACACCACTCCGGCCATCTCTCCGAGTTGTTAGACTCTTTGTGGAGAGTCCTGCTCTGATACCAATTGAAAGTTGCCTAGAGGGGGGGTGAATAGGCTAATCGACCTGCAAATGACTCAATAAAACGAGATCAAATCACAGGGGGCGGACTAGTCCGGTCTGGGGGCGGACTAGTCCGGTCAGCCTGCGTGAAGAACCCTAAAAAGTGTTTCTAGAAAGTTTTAAGGGTATTTTCTCGAGGCTACAGGTGAGAATATGTTTATGTCAAGTTTAGCAACTATCAACACAAGAGTGAGTCAAGTTTCAACAAGATTATAGCAATGTGAAGCACAAGACAAAACTAGCAACCCTAGAATGAAATATTCGATAAATGAAATGCGTAGAACACGGAGACACAAGGATTTTATCCCGAGGTTCGATTCCACACAAGAATCTACGTCCCCATTGAGGAGTCCACAAAGGACCGGGTTCAACAACCCTTCCCTCACCAAGTTTACCGCACGGGCCTAACTTGGTTCTCCACTATCTCAAAGAGTGAATACAAGATTCATTGGGGATTCTCACAATCTGAGGCTCCCACATCACAAAGATGATCAACACAACGAAACACACTCAACACAAAGGTCACAACGACTCAATGAGTGCAAGAGATCAAACCGGGAGCACAAGCGCGATGTTCTTCCTCTTCTCCACCTCACTAAACCCTAATCCACTCAAGAATTAGTTTTAGAGGGAAAGTAGGCAAGAAAGAGGCTTAAGAGTGCTCCAAGTTGGCTGTGGCAGCGCTAGGGTTCGAGAGTTATTTGAAATGAGGCCGGGGGTCCCCTTTTTATAGGGGTCCCGAGCCCAAACTGCTGACCTCAGCAAAAGGGCGGACTAGTCTGGCCTCAGGCCCGGACTAGTCCGGCCTAGGGGACCACTGACCCCTCTGACAACTGTCGCACTGCGCGGCAATCATCACGCTACCCGCCAAACTTCAAATCCAAACGGTAACTTCAACAACGGACTAGTACGGACCTCACCGGACTAGTCCGATCTCACACAAAACCTTTTGTTCCGTGTGAGAACGGACTAGTCTGGAGACCACGGACTAGTCCGGCCTTCCCAGACTTAGTCACAAAACCTCTCTGCACTTAGCAACACAGACTAGTCCGGCCCACGGACGGACTAGTCCGATCTCACACAGGACCTTTTGGTCCGCCCCAAAACGGACAAGTCCGCTCTCTAGGACTTAGTCCCGAAACTCCACCCTAAGGGGTACCCCGGACTAGTCGGGCCCACTACGGACTAGTCCGAAGTCACACAGGACCTTCTGGTCCGTGTGAAAATGGACTAGTCTGGCCAGGAGCGGACTAGTCCGGCCCTAGGGCGGACTAGTCCGGCCACTCCTGCCAGACTACTCTAACTCCAACTTTAAATAGGGATTCTACCTCAACCACCACTCTTGAGCTCCTACTTTGATCTCTTTGCACTTTACGCACACACCCTCCTATTTCTACGGCTAGTCTAACTCAACACGCTAGAAACCCTAGTTTCTACGCTTCGAGTCGACTTTGTTTCCTTCCTTTTCCTTTTTGAGGGTTTGCGTCTCCGATCGAGTCCACACCTGTGCTATGATCACATGAGCTCATTAGCGACTTAATTGTCGTCATCAATCATCCAAAACCCACGGGGAACCTAGATGCACTTTCACAGTCGGACTAGTCCGCTCGTGTATGAATTTTTGCAATGTGCGAGAATAATTGTGCTTGAGCTATTGGGGTGTGTTTCCTTAACACACTCCACACACAATGATCTACTACACTTGTTCCTTGAGCTCTTTTCCACATTGCTCCTCATTCTCCTTTCTTTTTGGCACTTTGCTCATATTCTCATTAGAACTTGTGCTCATCTCAGTAAAGAGGTTAGGTTCTCATTTTCTTGTCATAAATCAACCAAAACCCACAAGGGATTTCCTAGATGCACTTTCACCATGGCAAGCTCCGCCGCAGCACACCAAGCTCCACCGCGGTCGCCGTACGCCGGGCCCGCCGCCGCCGCACCAGGGCCAGTCTTGGGGCAGTGCCCAAGGGGCGATCGCCCTGGCCCCCAAAAATTAAGGGGCCCCGTATAGATTTAGCTAGTAGATATCACCAAGTCAAGGAAATACGAAAGCGAATGCGATCGAACTGATATCTTTAATGAACAAAGAATAATAGTTGGACAGTGAATCTGACTTCTATTAGGCATGCTGATAAGTCTAATTTAGAATCAGTAGTCCCGACAATACCATGACCATGCAGAGAGCCAGGTATTGTCGTGGACCGATCTCATATTCTCGTTTGTAGGTTGTCGCACCCATTATGTGCTGAACTTCTCAATGCTTCAGGTTTACAAGACATTGCTTCATAGCTCATGCCTTTTAGACGTTTGATTTCAACTGTTAATCTTTATGCATTGATTAATCTACATATACTATTGGACTAACTGAATTTCCCTTATTTTTTTCTTTCATCTAAGTCTGTATTAAACTGAATTTAATTGAGTGATCGTATAAATCTTAAACATAATTCAGTTAAATACTTAATGTAAATTTATTTTATACAATTAGAGACGTTACAACCGTTGATAGTTTTGTTTTCAATTCATAGAAGTGTATTTTAAACTTATTATTGTGAAACTATTAGTAACAATGAGATTTTATAATGTAATTATAATTGATACTTTTCTATTTAGGATTAACGTGGGCCTCAAATTTTTTGTTCGCCCCGGTCCCCGAAAAGTCAGGAACGACCCTGCTCGAGGTCCGCCGTCGCCGCACCCGAGCACCCAAAACTTATTTTTTTTCCTCGCTCGGACCTTTTTTTCCACTCTGAGGAGAAAAATGTTCAGCCCACGAGTGACTGTTTGGGCCACGGTGAACACAGAAGTAAAATTGAGCTTTCAAAATGGGTACACTGTTGGAGACAGAAAAATCAGGTTTATAAACCCTATTTAAGAGATGGGTTACCTTTTACCTATTCTGTTAGAGATAGTCTAAGACAGCACAATGGGTGGACGACTCGGTACGCTATTTTTTTAGTCTGACTCCATATATGTGTTGGTTTCACTATAAGACAGATCTTTATAGCTGTTGACAATATGCTTGGCCTACCTCAACATTGTTGAGGCCATACAAGGTTAAGTAGCACCATATCGTTACGTAAGCTTGCTGAAACATCACAAAACATCCACTAACAAAACGCATGTTGGGCTGCGGCCTGCAGTAGTAGCCAGCACGGAACACAGCTGCTGCTATTTCCTTTTGCCATGACATCCATGTTCTGTCAGGTTATTGCAAATGGGTGGTACTGAATTGAACTAATTTGTTCATTCCTATTATCCTATAGTTACTAGAGATGGTATATTAACCATCGACGAACCACCAGTGATTCAAATGCATTTTGTTTTCCAAACATAGGCATCGGCAGGACTGAATTAAGTTTCTAATATAATGTTAGGTCATCATTGGACATAATTATTATAAAATATGTTTACTATATTATGTGATAGGAAATGTCTGTGAAACTCCAGCACCGCGTATGCGTTTTTTTTCTGGAAGTAAATTCCTGAGAAAACAAGAAGTAAAATAAGTCAAATATGTTAAAACAAACAACGGCTCAACGATCAAATTAACTAGGACATGCTCTTTCATGGTAAATTCAACCAACACCTTGATTTCAATGCTAAGAATGTGTCGTTTATATTCAAATTCATAATATCTTTTTGTGCAAAGGTACACCACACAAAAATCACCATAAATGGCATTTCCTGTTTTCATTTTGTATAGAGTATTATACTTAAGATCCGTAGCAGCACAGGGGCATATAACTAGTGTTATGGAAAAGAGATGTGTTGCAACTAAACGTTTCGAGGTTATAAATTCAAGACAACAGGAAATGTACACTCTTAAACCCCTTCACATTCATTGTACAACATCCGATAATTTTCTTATACATGCACAAAATATACAGCCAAATTGCTAATGATTGTATTAGACTTCATTGTCTCTTAACAATTGTTCTCCTTGATGACCACCGGATTTCATATCAATCCTGATCTCTAGAAGATGCTCAACAGGCTGCCTGCATATCGGGCATTTGTTGGTTTGAATGCGTAAAAGTTGAGCACACTCCCGGCACAAACACTGCAGAGAATGAAAAAAAAAATATTTTATTGATTCTCAATAACAAATAAGCTAAAAAGGTTCAAACATGGTCGTTCTCCAGGGTAGTATTCTATTAAGAAATGTAGCATGTGACAGAAGAGCAGGAAAATATTGCAGCTTCTAAGTTCTTCAATTGTTTATTCAAATGAACTTATAAATGCCAATATTCAGTAATGTTGATGGTAGTGCTGGAAATCCGGTGTATTGACACCAAAAGCTCCTCTGTTCTTGCTGATATCTATCAGCAGTAGTTCGGCACGCCACGTGGGTGCAGCTGGAACTAGCGTGATGATCGGAAGCAGCACAGGGGGAGAGGGCTAGCGAACAGAACAATGTTTTCTGATCTTGGCTGGAGAGTGCAGTAGCCTGGTGCAAGAACGCCGGCATGTGCAAGAGAAGAGGAAAAACAGGGAAAACTTGGAGCACGAAACAATTGGAGAGAAATAATTCCGGGGAAGGGGCTGCTTTATTCCTCTTCAATGCCGGCTATTTATAGCTCAGTACAAATATAAACCTTCCATATTTAAATTACTTTAGAAGTAGAAACTAATTTCATCTCTTACCTAATCTTAATAGCCCGAAACTGACTCAAACTAGACTATGTAGTACTTCCCAATCGGTTTCATCCCTTCCAAACCAACCAGATCAAAACCGAGTTGAAACACATTATTTCCTAATCTGACCAAACCGACCAAACTCCTCCCCTTCCTGGTGCGCTCCTCCTTTCCATGGTCCGACTTGGAACTGGACTAGGCTCGTCTTGCAACAGCATTCTGCGTTCGGCACCCAGCGCCCCGCACCAGAGGGGGGGGGGGGGGGGGGGGGGGGGGGGGGGGGAGGGCTGGATGCCAGGTGCAGTGTTAGTGAATAAACTTGGTAAATTAAGGGCAGCCCGCTGCATGTAGCTCCCGCTTGCGCAAGGTTCGGAGAAGGGTCCGATCGATTTGAGTCTTTTGTACGCACCAGATGTGTCAGACCCTTCCCCGGATTAGTGCCCTGTTTTTTGTCTTTGTACTCGGTGAAGTTCAGTTAGATGTTAGACACATGAACTGGTCAGAGAGTTGCTTTGAGTTGTTAGAAGTGGCATGAGAATAGCTCATCAAGACTGAGTGATAAGATGGTTTATTAATGGGCTAGCACAAGATACTCCTGGCCACTGCATGTAATCTTTAGTTTCAGTATAAATACAAGCCCAAGGCAAATAACACAGCTCTTGTTCTTGGCTGCACTATACTGAGTCGTTCTACTCTGTTTGTGTGCGTTTTATCTGTTCTTTGTGAGTGCCATCATGTGTGATCCAAGTGTAAGAGCTGACAATTGGCCTCAGAGCTAGGTCGAGTAAGAGATGGCAAACGAGAGATCCCCCACCCCAGAGAGACGGTGTAGCTGTGAGCAGTCACCTCCATCGCGGTGTGGATGTGTCATCGAGAAGGTGTCGTCGGCAGGATCAACGAACTATTCGGCGCTCACGAAGGCGAACTACAACGAATGGGCCCTGTTGATGAAGATCAAGTTGGAAGCACGTGGGCTGTGAACGCAATTGATCCAGGTAATGCCAAGTTACAGGTGGACTGAATGACTCTGGACGCGATTTGCAGTGTCGTGCCCACGGAAATGCTCCACGCTTGCAACCAAGGAGTCGGCAAAGGTGTGGAAGACCATCAAAACAATGCGTCTCGATGATGATCGAATCAAGAAGGCAAGCACGTAGAATTTGTGACATGAGTATGAGCTTCTCACGTTCAAGGAGGGAGAGGCGGTGAAAGATTTTGCCACGCGCCTGAATGGCAATTGTGAGCCAGCTCAACACCTTGGGTGATCCTGAGCCCGAATCAAAGGTGCTTGAGAAGTTTCTGCAGATCGCGAGGCCTAGGTATAAACAACTGGTTTTGTCAACTCAGACTCTACTTGATGTCTCACATCTTTCAATTGAAGAAGTCGCCGGACGTCTGAAGGCGGGGGAAGATGAAATTGACAAGAATCCCACCGTCTGAGGAAAACTGTACTTGACAGAAGAAGACTGGCGTGAAGCTGCAACAAGGAAGGTGATGAGCCTCGTAACAGCGGCAGAAGCAGCAATGGTGGTCGTGGTGGTCGAGATGGTCACTGAGGACGTGGCCATGGGAGACGTGGCAATGATGCAGGTTCATCATCGAGCTGTGGCAACAACAACAACTATCAACGTTGTGGCAAGCCTGCACATTGGGCCAGGGATTGCTACAGCAAGCCGAAGGAGAAGGCGTTCGTTCAACACGAGGAGTCCAGTCTCCTCGTCGAAACCGAGATCAAGGCTGCAGTCACACTGGTCGAACATGACCATGACGGTCAGACCTTGAAGTGGCTGGAATTGAGTCTGCAGCCGCACTTCAGAGAGAAGACGTTGGCGGTCAGATCATTCCATGACGGTCAAACCACGGCGCAGGTGGCACGATCATTGACAGAGGAAGTGAGGTTCATCTTGTTGAGAGCAAAGTCCTCGCGGCGCTTGGTGGTGATGATGCAGAGATACCCTGCAAGGGGGTACTAGGCACCAAGGCCTCAAATCATATGTCAGGTTCCCGGCGGCTTTCGGCCGGCGAATTTCTGGAACTGTCCGCTTTGCTGATGGCAATGTGGTGCAAATCAAAGGTTGTTGGACAATCCTGTATGAGTGCAAAAATGGTGAACATCAAGCGCTCAGCGATGTCTGTTATATACCTCGCATTAGCACGAGTAATATCAGTATTGGACAGCTTGATGAAAGAGGATGGGAGGTGATAGTCAGAGATGGTGTCATGTGCATACGAGATGATCATCTACGTCTACTCACCAAAATTCAACGTAGCCTTGGACGACTCTACAGACTTGAACTGAAGATTGCACGTCCCGTGTATCTGGCAGCACACGCGGGTGACCAAGCATGGAGGTGGCATGCAAGGTTTGGGCACATTGGGTTCAAGTCCTTGACGAAGATGGGTATGGAGGAGTTGGTGCGAGGACTTCCTGCCCCGGAGCAAGTGGAGAAGATCTGCGAGGCTGGTCTGTCCAGCAAGCACCGGCGGGCACCATTCCCTCAACAAGCAACACACCGCTCAACAAGGTCACTTGAGCTGGTTCATGGTGACTCGTGTGGAGCAATCTCGCCTGCTACACCGAGTGAGAAACGGTACTTCCTGCTCTTAGTCGACGAACAGTCGATATATGTGGGTGGCTTCTGCCAACAAAGGATGGTGCGTAAGTTCACTATCAATCTTGTTTTGTAGACTTTTCTAGAAGTGTATTAGGAAGAGTCTTATTTAGATTAGATTAAGAGTAATAGTCATATTGGAGATAGAGTCATAGGAGAAGTCAAATTGCTTTAAAGGGTTCTTATATATACCCCCCCCCCCCCCCGACCGAATAAATAAACAAAAATCGAGTTTATTATTTCCGGATTTCCAACTATTGGTAATCAAACCTGTTGAGATAATCTAGTTTTCTAGAAGATAGAGGGACGTCCAAATCTTGACGCACATAAGAGTCGTTAGAGATAGAGTCCTAAGTCAAGTTGAGAGTAGTTTAAGAGTCCAGCTCGTCTCGTATTTAGAGAGAAGATTATCTGTAATAGGATCTATAAAAAGCCGGGAATACCCGAGGAATAAACATATCACAAGTCCCAGAATCCCAACATTTGGTATACAGAGCTAGTAGATCAAGGGCGAGCGTACCTCGGCGAGTCCGAACAGCCTCTGCTCGGTGCAGATCCAAGCGGTGGCGACGCGGCGGTGCTGCGGCGACGCTGCGCGGCGCGGATCCAGGCGGCGGAGTTGCGGGGCGCTGCGGAGGAGGAGGCGGCTACGGTCGCCGTGAAGGCGGCTACGGTGGCGGCGGCGGTGCGGCGGTGGGTACGAGCGTCGTGAAGGCGGCTACGGAGGAGGATCTCCGGCGAGGGCATCGGTCGGTGTCGCTGCGGGCGGAGGAGCGCTCGTGAGGAAGGAGGGGGTGCACTGCTCCGTGTCTGGCTAGGGTTGAAGTACCGGGCCGAGTGACTTGTTGGGCCGCGGTATAGAAGGACCAATGCTGGGCTAAATTAGATAAATTAGAATCTACAGGTATTGGACCAATTTTCTACAAGTACTTGGGCCGCAGTATTGAGGAAGAATTAAGCCTGGGCATTGGTAATTGCTCTAGGCCAAGGCCGAAATTGTCTTCGTGAAAGGTGGAGAAGGTCTACTAGGTGTTGATTTCCCAGCAACATGGAAAATAAAGTGGCGCTGCATTATCCCATGCTAAACAAGAACAACTATATGGCATGGGCCATTAAGATGGAAGTATTTTTGAAGGCACAAGGGGTATGGAAAGCTGTGGATGTAGAAAAAGTAGACAATGTTGATCCGAGAATGGATCAATTGGCTCTTGCAGCTATCTATCAAGCTATTGATGAAGACACTCTCATGCGAATTTCTGAGAAGAAGACGGCAAAAGACGCTTGGGAGATGATCAAGATAAAATTTTTGGGTGAAGAACATGTGATGGAAGCAAGACTCTCCAAAATGACCTTGATGTGTTGCGCATGAATGGGGGAGACTCCATCGACGACTTCGCCACAAGAGTAATGATAATTGTCACAAAGATTCGTGGTCTTGGTGGAGACGTTGAAGAAAGTTATATAGTAAAAAAATTGCTACGTGCTCTGCCTTCGAAATTCCTCCATATTGCATCTACTATAGAGCAATTTGTTGATATGAAGACGATGACTGCGGGGGAACTCGTTGACAGACTCAAAGCGCATGACGAACGAGTGAATGGCTTCAACAACCAAGAGCATGAAGAGAAACTCTATTTAACAAGAGAGGAGTGGAAGACAAGAGAGAGAAAGGATGAAGAGAAGCTTCTTTTGACAAAGGAAGAGTGGAAAGCAAGAGAGGCAAAAGAGAGGAGGAAGAAGAAAATAGACAAATCGAAGATTCGATGCTTCAACTGTCAAAAGTTTGGACACTTTGCAAATGAGTGTCCAAATAATGAGAAAGATGAGAAGGCGCTTTTTGCGTCAGAAGGGGAATTATTTTGATCTCACATCGAAGTATGCTCGGGATGGAAGTGTCCATGCCTAAGGGGTGTAGTTGTGTCCACTCCAGGGATGAAACCCAAATTTGTATTTGGGACAGATGTGTCTGTCTCAGGGGGTGTAGTTGTGTCCACCCCAGGGTGTAGTTTGTGCCACCCAAAATTAAGTGTGTTCAGGATGTAGTTGTGTCCATCACAGGGGTGTAGTTGCGTCCATCCAAAAGTGTGTAGGATGGAGTAGGTATGTCTCCGTCTTAAGTATGTTTTAGAAAACAAGATTAGAGGGTGTGTTGAGATAATCTAGTTTTCTAGAAGATAGAGGGACGTCCAAATCTGGACGCACATAAGAGTCGTTAGAGATAGAGTCCTAGGTCAAGTTGAGAGTAGTTTAAAAGAGTTCAGCTCGTATTTAGAGAGAAGATTATCTGTAATAGGATCTATAAAAAGCCGGGAATACCCGAGGAATAAACATATCACAAGTCCCGGAATCCCAACAAAACCAAGGCTAGAGATCCTATTCGCTTCCCCGGGTGCGGCTTTATTCCTCTTTAATGTTGGCTATTTATAGCCCAATACAAATTGAAAAGTAACATATTTAAACTATTAAAATAGATACTAATCCCATCTCTTACCTAATTTGAATAATCCTAGATTGACTCAAACTAGACTCTATCTAGTACTTCCTAATATCTTCTGATCCTTTGTCCTATCCAAACCAACGAGATTAGAATCGAGTTCAAACAGATTATTTCCTAATCTGATCAACTGACCAAACTCCTCCCCTCCCTTGTGCCGCCCCCTTTCCCTGGTCCGACTTGGACTTGGAGTGGGCCAGACCTGCCACACGAACACTAATATTAACTAGAAAACTAGATTAATTCTAACAGATAGACTCTACAATTAGAACCGTTTCACATCGCATGACGTTAAAAGGTTGCAACTAGAAGCATACATCCCTGTTTGCGTGAGTTTTGCTTCCAGTGCAGCCTTCCAATTTATGTTTTGAAAACATAGCGCAAAACAAGATATTAAGCACACATTCCTACATCAGGAAAATGGTTTAGTACTGTACCCAGAAATGGAAAATATGTGTATTGTGCTACAAGTCACATATGGACCTTATTTCCTATTTCAAATGTAAGAGAAAAAATGGTAAAAGAATCTAGGTTTGTAAGACACTTATAAGAACATGGAGTTTAGTGGACATTGTGTGAACTTGAAAACGGAATAAGACATACTATACTATGCCTAGTAACATGAGAGTAGTTGTAATTATATTTGAAGGATTGATTGGCGTTTGACAATACACATGTAACTGTTAGGTTGAATACCCTAGTCCTTGCTCCCAATTATTTTGATCTTCCTTCTACTTCTACAACTATAATAACTACCAACAATCTACGTATCAGTTAGTGTTCCTTTATACAGTTTGTGGGATGGAGAGACTTGGCGTAGTGGTAGTGTGTCTCCACTTGTGCTTTGAGGTCTTGGGTTCGAACCAGCCCCTCTGCAAAATGTAGAGGTAAGCCTGTCCAAAAGATAACCCTCCTCCAGATCCCACAATGTGTGGGAGCCTTCAACACTGGTACACCCTTTTTATACAGTTTGGGGGATATAAAATGGAGCCATAACGTGATTTCAAACTAGTTTCGATGGGCACGGTGTTACAGACTGATGTCACTTTATCTAGAGGATATTCAGTGTGACAGGATAGCTCACCATATGCCGACATGGAAGAACAGTTGTATCTCTTGGTTCTGAAAGGCAAATAACACATTCTTTCCCGGAATCATCCCCACCATTATCCTTGTCAGCCGTGTTGCCAATACCATATATCTCTTGCAAGACATATTTAGTTCCATTTACCCACAAGATCTGCTGCACAACTCGAATGCCATATTCAGCATCATCTTTCATCACAAATATAGCAAATTTAACCAGACACTTTGATACTTCATTCTCGTGCCCCTCTTCTAATTGTTGGTTGCTTGACACAGCCATTTCCACTTTCAGTGCAACAGGGAATATACCACCTTCACCAACCTTAGTTAGATCAGAATCCTCAAACAGAGAGGCATCTATTCCCGTTCCACATGGTTGCTTGAACTCCTGACCACAACCTTCCTTGAAAGGTACTGTCACAGGTTTGAGCAAATTTTCTTTTGTAGTCTTCAAGATACACTCTTCATCTTCTTGTGCAAAGAAGTAAACAGTTACGCTGTTCAGAGGATCAGCATCCACAAATCAGCCGCTTAGTTACATACAAATGGCATACTGATTTTATAGAAATCATATATATGCTATGGATGATAGCCTGATAGGTGGGAACATCACTACATGAGGCAGGTGATAGGGAATGAGGGAACAGGTCAACGGAGCATAAATGTATGATTGGGGGGTACATTAAAAGAAAGAACACGGCATCATGAGTTCGACGGATAGTTCTAAAGCTGAACTGCTGACTCTAATCCTGTAGCCCATCAGGTGTTCTAATTTGACACATCAAAGAAAACCACTGATCTTAATAACTCAAAAACTCTAAAACCATACTGGTTACTTCATGCAGCTTCCAAACTTTTTGCAGGAAACAATACGCTGCCTGAAACCCAATATACTGCAAATTAACATATACTCAATATAGAGAACGTGTAAATTAGCAAAGAAACCACATCCTTTTGCCAACACAATATACCCAATTTGTTCAATCAAACACTAAGCACATGATTGAAGGAGTCATCGTTCTCTCCAGCAGAAATTGAGCATGATTGGAGTAATACAATAAGCACGAGATCCCAATAGCCCAATCCAAGTCTACCGTGACAACATTACTCTTGGAGCTAATCAAGATTCCAATAACTAGCCTACCAGAGATCGAGGCGGAAACAATGGGTCAAGAAAAGCAACAGCCGGACCTTCCGGGGGCGTCGGCGTCGAAGGAGAAGGCGACGACGAGGCCGCGACCATCTTCGTCAGGCACAAGCCGCAGGGAATCACCCTTGATATTGACGCCGGTGCTTACCGCCACGGCCCTCTGCCGCTCAACATGTGTCGGCACGGCCAACCGCGGAGGAGCAGTACCCGGAGGCCACCCGGGGTATCGGTGGTAGTGTGGCGGCGGCACCCGATCCAGAAGGCCCTGAAGATGAGGTGGCGGCGGCGGCGGGTGAGGAGCGCCGCTTCTGCTCCCAATGTTGCCCATCGCAGGGGCGTCGTTTCCTGCAGTTTGTTAGCTCTCCCTGCCGGTACCTACCGGAGAATGCGGCTTGCTGGAGTTTGATTTTGACCGAGTCTTCCCAGTTTTGGATTTGTATGAATTTCATTGGGATTCTGATCATCTCAAGACCCATAAAATTGACCATAAAAGTCTTGTTTTTTTATCAGCTAAAAACTATTATAGTTAAGTTTTTTCTCTTTCTTCAACAGTTTTATATAAAGTGAACCTAAATCTTTAATTTAGTCATGTTAATATTCGTACCACGATCATTATTTCTCTTCGGATGATCAGGATTAACCAATTTTTTTCCCTATTTCTAGCTACAGAGACAGGGATGACAGTAGTTCAGCATTAGATTGGGTGCTGCAAAAACTCGTCTGAAACAAAAAAAATACGGTTGGAATTTGGCATCTGCACCGGTTCCCACGGTTCTCGAGCCGGTATCAATACTAGCCGGATTTGACTTATATGATGTACCGTAAACATAGTACCCAACTATCTTATAAAATTAAATACACATTATAAAATAGAAAAAAATCTCAGCAGTAGATATTGTGGTGATTGTATGTCAAACATCGACAGTAAATATAAATCTCAGACTCTGTTTGACACAACTTATAAACTAAATTCTCAATAAATTTAAGCACTTAAGCCTCCAAACGTCTAGATTGTCATCCCACTTTTCAGAAAAAGTGTTTCTCCAAATTAAATAGATGACAGCTTGCTAAAAAAGTGATCTTCCACTAGCTTTTGGACGCTTCTTCGAAACAAGGTACAAAACTACCCCTAAACTTCAATACAAATTACCCGCAATTGTCATCATATAAAAGGGCCCTTCTTCTCCAGTCCGTCCCTGGAATTTCATACGTCTGCTTCATCCTCCCCAATCATTGTCATGTCGCCTTGGTTTGCCACCCCTCCCGCTGAAGGAGCTAGCCGCACCCCCCTCCCCCGCGCAGACCCGCCCGCGGCTAGGTACCGCGCGCTGGCCCTCCAGCTCTGCCGCACTCGCCCTTTTGCCGCCCGCCGTGCCGGCGCGCACCTGCACGAGGTCGCCCGCAGACTATGTTAAGAACCCTATGGTGAAGATTCACCTATGGTTCCTCAAACAATGGATGTAGTCACAGAAAAGAAGAGCACTTCCACTACTGAATCCCCTGGGGTTCTTGACTATGTTAAGAACCCTTCAAAGTACACCCGCTACATCCTCGATGCAGGAGACTGTATCATGAGTATAACAGGAGAGCTCTTGCTGACCTGCATGATCTGCAGGGGGATCAGGTCGCAACAAGACAAATCATGAGGTGCCTGTTGAGATCCCAAGTTCAGTCACGTTCATTCCTCGCAAGAAGTCAGTTGATGCTATGGCAGTGGATGAGGGTCCAAAACCCAGCCATTCAAGTGAAACTGGAGTTGTCAGGGTCCCTAGTTGACCTTTGTTTAAGAAGTTTCAGATTTCCTTATGTAAGTTTAAGAAGTTTCAAACTTACGTTGTGTGTCGCTATTGCAGCAGACTCTATAGAATTTTGTAGTTGAAACATAAATAATTATGTATTTTTTCTCCTATGAAACTTTATTTTCTGAATTTATAGAATTATGAGATATTATTTTTCATATGTATGAATGTTATATAGTTTGAATTATGCTGAAAATAACATAAAAGATAAAAGGAACTCATGGTTCATAAATATAAAGATCAGAAAATCAGCATGGACAATTCAGACATTTTTCTTTGTGTAACAGAAAATCAGCACATTAAAAAGCAGATTGCCAAACACTTAATTTGTATTTACAGCAGCTTGGGCAAACAACTGCTTCTCAGGGCGGTTAGAGAGAAGACAGCTTTTCAATAAGTTCCGGGTGTGCAAAATAGATGTTAGAAAATAGGCACGCGGAAGCGAAGACGGATCTACTAACTAAACTTTAAGCATAGCAATATAATTCAAATAGGCATCGATGCAAGATCACAGACGACACACGAGGCATGATATTTGTTAACGAGGTTCAGCTGAAGCCTACATCCCCAGGGCATGACTACGGGCGCTCCTCCCCAATATGTTGTTTTGTCGTGGTTACAACGGCGGCCCTCCCCTCATATTTATAAGGAGGCCGGTAAAGAGTCCAACATAAACTCTACACCCCACCGCTAATACAACTCAAAGTCCTATCGTAACCAACTCGTACATAATATTCGACACATATCCAACAAACTCCACTTTGGCGAATATTACACCACCTTGAAGTTATCATGCGCGAATCTCCATGTACCCGGACTTAAGTTGTCGACTTCGTACCTCACGGAGAGTCACCCGACGAGTCCAACACCTTAGACTCGCCATCCGAAGAGAACACCGCTATCTCCGCAACTCCATCTTCCATGACTCCACCTACAACGGAATGCCCTTGTAACTTGTACAAATTTGATGTCTCTCTCTCTCCTATCATCACAGTCTCATCTCCATTCATGACCTTCATTGTCTTTCCATCCGGCTCAGCCCGGAATAATAGTCCATCACGATGTAGAGCCCCAAGCGAAATTAGATTTCTTTGCAGCTTCGGTACATGCTTAACACCTTGAAGCACATGCTCACCTCCGTCTTGTGTCTTAATCTTGATCTCGCCTATTCCAATAATAGGATGTCCCCTATCATCTCCCAAATAAGCTTTGCCAAAATCACCTGACTTGTACGAAGAGAACCACTCCCTTTTGTGCGTTGCATGAAAAGAGCTTGCTGAATCTAACATCCATACTTCAGTTGACTGTATTTCGATACCCACTGAGAACATCACCGTCGCTATCTGAGTCACTCTTAGGAATTACCACATTAGCACTTGAACCCTTCACTTTTGCTGGACAATCCCTTTTAATATGTCCCCACTCCTTGCAGAAATAGCACTGCACCTTTTTCTTCTTCTTGCTCTTAGCCTCCACCTTCTCCTTCGCATTCTCACCTCTGATCAGCAAACCTTCAGCTTGAGGTTCGTCCACTGCATTGTTCTTCCTTCTTTGCTCTTGAGCTAGTAACGCTGCAGTAACATCCTCAATTTTGATGGAATCCTTGCCGAATGTCAGAGTTGTGACCGTTTGCTCATAAGATGGCGGTAACGAGCATAAAAGAATTATTGCCTTGTCTTCATCATCAATTTGCACATCTAGCTGTCCTAGATCCGTGACCCTTTGATTGAAGATATTTATGTGCTCTGCAAGATCAGACCCTTCCTGCATCTTTAGCCCATATAATTTTTGCTTCAAATACAACTTGGTCGTCAAAGTCTTCGACATGAACTGATTTTCCAGCTTATCCCAAATTTCCTTTGGTGTAGTCAACCCGATAACATGGTACATGACATTGTCGGACAGACATAGCCGTATGGTTGCAGCTGCTTGCATCTGTTTTTCCTTCCACTCGTCATCCTCCATCTTGACCGACTTTTTCGCCTTCAGAACAGACAAAAGACTTTGTTGCGCCAACAAATCTTTCACCCTTATCTGCCACAAGCCGAAGTTGCCGCTGCCGTCAAACTTCACCATATCAAATCTGGTACCCGTCGGTGCCATCTGGCCTCTTGCCACAGATCACCGAAAAAAATCTTCGCACGTGTCACACGTCGAAGCCGCGTGCCTCCTGCACGCACAAGCACGTCGTCGCGTACTCCTGCGTTCCGCCTGAACGCACCGCCACGTACACGTGCCCCTCCGCCGTACACCGTTGTGCACAGCCTGCAGCTCTTAAGCCTTCTCGATTATCACGTCGCTCGCACACAACGAAATCGACCTGCTTAATCGCCGCCCGCCGTTCGCCTTCAAACTGCTGCAAGTTGAAATCACGAACAACCGACTGTTTTTTTCTTGTTCTTGTTACAATCCCCGTGACTCCTCTGTTTTTATAATGCAGCAGGGCGCAGAGTCTTTACCGAAACCGACTCTGTATTCGCCCGCGTGGAGTCTTTACGGAAACAGACTCTTAACAATCGTGCTTTGTGCATATGAAAATTTCTTCCGTACTCACCAGTTCGCAGGAATAGAAGATCTCCATGAAAAGAAGAAACAAATCCAACCATCGTGTTGATTTGTATCTGTAAACAAACATGTGGCCCCCACTTTGTTTCCCATGCAGAGAACAGCCATGCAGGCATGCAACAAAAATAGAAACCGACCACCATGCTGAATACGATCATTAACCAACCATGTGGCTCCATTGCCTCTCCATGCATGGAATCTCAAAATTCCGGATCGAACACGAGTCCACCAGTCCACCTTTCTCGTATGCATGCACGCGTTTAGACTCATGTTTCCATACGAGTCCACCGCAATTATCTCTGACTCCAGCGCAATTTTCTCCAAGTCTAGCTCTCTCACGTGTAGGGCCACGCGCCGCCAACAACTCACGGAGCCACGCCGTCGTCGCACGCAACAACAAGTCACCTCATAAAAACATCGAGTCCACCATGATCATCTCCACCGCTGTAGCAGCTCCACCTTGAGCATGCAACAACCCCTCCGATCAAACTGATCACGCATCAGTTAGATCGCGAGTCGAAGCCGTCGCCTAGATCCGCGACGTCTTCCAGCCGCACCGTCGAACTTGACCATCACGTCTGATCGGTCCCTATCGAACAGCAGCCTGCAGCCGCCATCAATTTGTTCTCCACGTCTGGACGAAACTCCATTGATGCAGCTCATTGAACGGTTCGAGCCACCACGCTCGAAGTGTCCAACCCCACCGATCGAGTCGTCGATCGCCGTCATGCTCCACCTTGCGCCATGTCCCTCCCGGACACCTCGTGCGAGCTTTACGCGGTGTGGAACATACCATCATGTCTGCTAACGATCTTTTGCATCCCCTCTAGATCTGATTCAACCTTGGCTCTGATACCACTTGTTAGAAAATAGGCACGCGGAAGCGAAGACGGATCTACCGAGACATCGATGCAAGATCACAGACGACACACGAGGCACGATATTTGTTAACGAGGTTCAGCTGAAGCCTACATCCCCGGGGCATGACTACGGGCGCTCCTCCCCAATATGTTGTTTTGTCGTGGTTACAACAGCGGCCCTCCCCTCATATTTATAAGGAGGCCGGTAAAGAGTCCAACATAAACTCTACACCCCACCGCTAATACAACTCAAAGTCCTATCGTAACTAACTCGTACATAATATTCATTCTTTGTGAGTTTGTTGAAAAGGGGGTTTGTAGGTTGTGATTTGCTAAATCGAAATTTACTGATAATTAATTTGGACACACTGGGCACCTATGCGTGTAAAATAAAACATGCACTTGTAACATGTCGATCGGGTCAGACTCACCTGTGAAAAATCCCACCCACGTCTACATTCGTCGGGTGCAAAACCTAACAGGAGCTGATCCCGTATGTGAGATTGCCATCCCAAGCTATAAATGACTTGAGTTTAGGAGAACCTAAAACAATGAGGGTGTTTTAGGAGCCCTGTTGAAGACACTTTTTTCTCAGTAAATTTAAAATTTTATTTTAGATGTGCTTTTACTGCTACAATTTATTTTAACTTGACAGCAACTTTAGTTTTGAGATAACTTAAATGGCGTGCTACAAACGTTCCATCTTGCTTCGGTGTTGCCAATTGCCTACAATGAACTTTTCAGACTCAACTGTGTATGTATAAATGGACGTATATATGGTAAAAATGGGATTTAAGAAAATTAGTATGGGATTTTAAAAATTCATGAAAGATTAATCGTATGTGGTTATGTGATATGGTTACACGCAAATTTTCAAGTTTAAACTCGATTTGTGATATACATCTTGAATTTTTGGCTTTCTAACTTACAGCCTTCTCATCATATATTCAAAACTAAATTGTTGCAATGCTTTTTTTGAGATATTCCGTCCCCCCCCCCCCCCCCCCCCCCCCCCCCCCCCCGTTTTGAAATATTTGATTTAGAACAACAATTCTAGTTTGATAATAACTGTAGTTGTTGTCTCAATGATATTATTTTAAGAAATGAAGGAGTACTATTTATAATTTGGGTTTTATTACTTTTTATGAGTACTTGACAAGTTTGGAAAAAAATATATTTGATCCATTGAGGCGCAACGACACCTTCTGCAGTGTCACGATCAGTTTAAGAAGCAAACCATGTGTACTTTGTGTATGCCTAGAGTTAAGTTACACGCACGTACATAATGATATCATAAATAGTAACCCAGAATACATCCATATAACAAATTAAAATAAAGTATCTCTTTTACAATACTTCAGTAGTATAGAAGCATAAAAACATTACACTACTACAATAAGCCTCATCGCAGGCGACTCTAAACGTATTATCACACGCGGTTTTAAAAACGGCCTGAAACGAAGAGCTTGTGATAATCTATAATTTCGCAGGCAGAGAAGTGAATCCGCCTGTGAAGATGTATTATCACAAACGGTTCTTTACTTAGGCTAGCCGCCTGTGAAGACATATTATCACAGGCGGGTCGTGCAATATATATAACTGTATGTGATAATTGTGTTATCATAGACGGATCTTTACCTACGACAAGCCGCTTGTGGAGACAGCTTATCGCAGCCGGTTCGTACCATAATAGCAATCGTCTGTGATAATGGAGTTATCACAGGTTGTTCTTTACCTATTTCTAGCCGCATGTGATAATATAATTTCACAGGCAGGTCTAGCTGTAGGTAAAGAACCGCCTGTGATAAGGTATAACTTATGCAATACTGGCTGCTGTTATTTCTAATTTCCAGATCAATTTAATATAATCACAGAAGTCAACAATATCATCACAGAAGTAAACAATATAATCACAGAAGTCAATTTTACTAAAACAATATACATATGTACAAGTTACACATACAAGTCATCTCATAGTCGGAAACTGTTTACAAGTTTCACTAAAAACTGTTTCTATTGGCATAGTCGGAAAGTTTTGGCATATCAACTATTGCACCATGTTCATCAAAGAACTCTCCTCTTTTGTGCAAAATTTTGCGACTCACGAATTGACACAGTTCAGAAGCAATCTTGTCGGCTCCTCTCCCAGGAATACTTCTACAAACCGATCATTCTTCGTTCACATTCTTCATGTGCTACAATGAAACACATAACAAGGTTTAAAATGTGTTGGTTTGAATAATCTCAAAGTAAAGATCAAAATGAGAGTATACATGAATTTATTTGGTATTTTTGGAGCAGTTGTACTATGAGCAATTGAATTTTGAAGTTGGAATCAAAATCTAAAAATAATGAAACTCAAAAGTAAGAAAATAAGATATCGTCATTAAGAATAACTTACATCCTCACGATTCACTCTATATTCGCTAGCGGTCCGAAGATGCTCGCATACATATTATCCGCATAAGACACTCCTAGCAGTCTGCTTCGAACAAGCATAATATGTTTTAATGTCCAATGCATCCTTATTAGGAGGTCTCTGACCGTCAAGCCATTCTGCGTAAAACCGCCAAACGCTGTAATACAAGAAATGCCATATAAAACTTGTGAACACATTCTAAATGTGTGTAAATTAAAAGTATCAAATAAACGTACAGTTTCAAAATCGAAAGGAAATCTTTTTAACGATCTGGTGGGTAATCGGCTGAGTCCAAGACTGTTGCCAAACCTTGTGTTGGTTTTATGAAGATCATGTAGTGGTTACTGCACACATACAAACACATGTGTTAAGTTAACAATCAGCAATAATTGCTATTTTAATGTCATGTGTCGAACTTACTCGAAGTGGTACGGAGTCTTTACGAGGTCCTTGTCGTCTCTGACAAAGTTAAATATTGCATGCCCTATGTAAGCTGCAACTTCTGTCCTTCTATCTTTCTTAAGTTTTGCGATTGATTTTTCAAATTCTTTTTTTTCTCATGTGATTGAATTGTACTGATTTATGATCTGCCTTGACGTTGAATAGCATCTTTGTAATCCGTGTAGGGTCAAGGTGTTGGAATAAATGGGCTTGGCCCATATAATATTCATAATTAATTCCCAATAAATCTCAAAGGCCCATTAGAGCAAGAGGGAGTGGTGCTAATTGTTTAGTCCCACATGGGAAGTGGAAGTGAAGCAACCCCTACATATAAGGGAGGTTGCTCTTTCCACTCCTTGAGTGAGAGAGAAGAGAGGAAGAGAGGGGTGGCCCACGCGCGCTCCTCCTCCTCCTCCTCGCTCGCTCGCCTCGCCACGCCTCGCCTCGCCTCGCCCCGCCCCGCCCAGCACACACGCGCGCGCGCACGTGTGTTCGTGTGAATTCGAGCCTCGAGCCGAGCCCAGATTTTATATTTTTGCAGAAAATTAAATTAGGCTTTGGGTTTTTGGGCCTCCGAATTTTTGGGGCTACCAAGTGAGAATCCAAGTCGTTGGAGACGGACGCGTCTACGACTGCGGAGTCAGTTCGGATCTGGACCCTCTGGGTCGCATACGAACTGCCTCTCGGGACTCTATAAATACGAGCGTCTGCGGTACGACAGGGCACCCCACGATCAGATCGTTCCCACGTTCACGTTCCTTGCGCCGCCTTCTAGTCTACTCCATCCCGAGCGCCGGCGTGCACCGACGTTCGAGAGAGCAGGTCTCCGGAACCGCTCGCCCTTGCGATCCTGCACCAGGAGAGGGCGAATAAGATTTTTAGGAAGCGCTCCGTGCGACTGCTCGCATTCTTCACCACGGCTCGTCTACCTAGGAGATCGGGTGTTGCGGCTCAATGTCGTCACCTACGTCTGCAACAACTTTTCGCCGTCAGATCTACATTGGTTCGTGCGGCTTCAAATCGGTACGTGTTATTTCTCGTCTCGTCTGTTTGTCGATCGCTGCAGTTTTCTCATGTTCTTCCGGAATTGTTCAGTTAATTGCCTCCTATTTTCTAACAATCCAAAAACCTTATTAGGCAATTTCCTGAGTTGAACATAATGACTCTAGCCGATGCACTGAGGCCGGAGAAATTCTCTAGCGTGCACTTCAAGAGGTGGCAAGTTAAGGCCACGCTTTGGCTCCAATCGCTTAAGATCTTCTGGGTAACTGAGGGTAGGCCTCAAGGTCCTTTGTCTGTTGGAGAACAGACAAAGTTCGAGGAAGCCAATTCTGCCCTGAGAGGATGCTTCTTAAATGTTCTTGATAATAAACTCTGTGATGTCTATCTGACAGTCACAGATGGGAAGGAGCTATGGGATGCACTTAACGCTAAGTATGGTGCAGCCGATGCAGGCGGTGAACTGTATATCATGGAGAATTTTCATGACTACAAGATGGTTAACAACCATCCTGTAGTTGAACAAGCTCATGAAATAAAGTGCCTTGCGAGAGAGCTCAATCTCCTTAAGTGTACTTTACCCGACAAGTTTGTGACTAGGTGCATTATTGCAAAGTTACCCCCATTATGGAGGAACTTCGCCACAGCTCTCAAACACAAGAGACAGGAAATATCAGTTGAAAATCTGATAGCATCTCTTGATGTTGAGAAGAAGGCTCGGGCTAAGGACGCTACTGAGAAAGGAGGCGAGGGTCAATCTAGTGCCAATGCTAATATGGTGCGGAAACCCAATGTCAAGAATAAAGGGAACAAGTCTCTATTCAAGCCAAACAAAACTACTGCTTTCAAGAAGAAGAAGTCAAACAAAGCCAATGATGGCTGCTGCTACACCTGTGGGGAGCAGGGACATATTTCCAAGAACTGTCCTGAGAGGGCAGATCACAAAGGGAAAAATAATGTCAACATCATGACATCCAGCAATGCAAATGGGTACGATAATTCCTTTACTGTTCATTCTGTTTCTCAAACACCATCTTGGTGGTTTGATACGGGTGCTAATGTTCATATATGTTCTGACATGTCCATGTTTACTTCTTACCAGTTCGTCCGGGATTCCGCCGTCCTAATGGGGAATGGGTCACATGCTTCTGTTCATGGTGTTGGCACGGTCGATCTGAAGTTCACTTCGGGATAGATTGTCTAGCTGAAGAACGTGCAGCATGTCCCTACTATGAACAAGAATCTTGTTAGTGGTACCCTTCTATGCAGAGATGGATTTAAAGTAGTTTTAGAGTCCAATAAAATAGTTGTTTCTAAGCATGGACAATTTATTGGTAAAGGCTATGAATGTGGAGGCATGTTCCGCTTTTCTCTTTCGGAGTTTAATAATAAGTCAGTAAACCATATTTGTGAAGGTATTAATGATGATGCAAGTGTTTGACATTCTCGTTTATGTCACGTTAATTTTTGTTTAATGAATCGGCTATCTAGTCTCAAATTAATTCCGGAATTCACTATTGTCAAAGGTTCTAAGTGCCATAGTTGTGTGCAATCAAAGCAACCATGAAAGCCTCACAAGGCAACCGAGGAGAGAAACTTGGCACCATTAGAACTCATACATTCTGATCTATGCGAGATGAATGGTGTGTTGACAAAAGGTGGAAAGAAATATTTTATGATATTAATAGATGGTTCTACCTGATCCTGCTATGTTTACTTGTTGAAAACTAAAGATGAAGCTTTAGACTACTTTAAAATCTATAAATCTGAAGTGGAAACTCAATTAGAGAGAAAGATCAAACGTCTTAGATCAGATCGTGGTTTTGTGAGGAACACAATATTATACATGAGAGGACGCCTCCCTATTCACCCCAATCAAACGGGGTAGCCGAGAGGAAAAACCGCACACTGTGTGACTTGGTGAATGCCATGTTAGACACGTCCGGTTTATCTAAGGCATGGTGGGGGAGGCTCTATTGAATTCATGTCATGTCCTAAACCGCATTCCAAACAAGAATAAAGAGAAAACCCCCTATGAGGAGTGGGTTGGGAGAAAACCATCACTATCATACTTGCGTGCTTGGGGATGTTTGGCAAAGGTCAATGTTCCAATTACCAAAAAACGCAAGCTGGGATCAAAGATAGTGGATTGTGTCTTTCTAGGCTATGCTCATTGGAGCATCGTATATAGATTTTTAGTAGTCAAATATGAGGTACCTGATATGCATGTTGATACTATTATGGAATCTCGTGATGCAACATTTTTTGAGAATATTTTTCCGATGAAAGATATGCATAGCACTACTAGGATCTCTTCTGAAATTTGTCCTGAATCCACCAGAACTAGCGAGTTTCTTGATACATCGTTTGAGAATATCCTAGAGAAGGAACACAATGAAATAACTCAGTCGAGTAAGAGATCACGAATTGCAAAATCCTTCGGTGATGATTTCATTGTGTACCTTGTGGACGATACTCCTAGATCTATAGCAGAGGCATATGCATCACTTGATGCATATGACTGGAAAGAAGCAGTTCATAGTGAGATGGACTCAATTCTTTCCAATGGAACCTGGGAGTTAACTGAACGGCAATACGGGTGCAAAACAGTAGGCTGCAAGTGGGTGTTCAAGAAGAAGCTCAGGCCTGACGGTACTATTGAAAAGTACAAGGCGAGACTAGTTGCTAAGGGCTATACTCAAAAGGAAGGTGAAGACTATTTTGACACCTATTCACCCGTCGCCAGAATGACGACAATTCGTGTACTACTTTATCTGGCTGCCTCTTATGGTCTAATCATCCATCAAATGGATGTGAAGACAACTTTCCTAAATGGAGAGTTGGAAGAGGAAATTTATATGGAACAGCCTGATGGGGTCGTAGTAAAAGATGAAGAGACAAAGGTGTGCAAATTGTTGAAATCCTTGTATGGCCTGAAACAAGCACCTAAGCAATGGCATGAGAAGTTCGATAGTACTTTGACGTATGCGGGCTTTGTCATTAATGAGGCTGATTGGTGCGTGTACTATCGCCATGGTGGGGGCGATAGCATTATATTATGCTTGTATGTTGATGATATACTCATTTTTGGTACGAGCATTAATATAATTTTTGAGGTCAAGTCTTTTCTATCAAAGTGTTTTGATATGAAAGATCTGGGAGAAGCTAATGTTATTTTAAACATTAAGCTGAATAAGGATGAGAGTGGAATTACTTTAAGTCAATCCCACTATGTTGAGAAAATCTTGAGCTGGTTCGGCTTTATAGATTGCAAGATTTCTCCAACGCCTTATGATCCCAGCGTGATACTTAGAAAGAACAAGAAAGAGTCAAGAGATCAACTCAGATATTCTCAGATGATCGGTTCACTCATGTACCTAGCTAGTGCAACCCGTCCTGATATCTCGTTTGCTGTGAGCAAACTGAGCAGGTTCATGTCAAACTCGGGTACAGATCATTGGCATGCACTTGAAAGGGTTATGCGCTATCTGAGAGGTACAATGAGTTATGGAATTCACTATACTGGGCATCCGGCCGTGCCTGAGGGTTATAGTAATTCGAACTGGATCTCTGATGTTGATAAACTCTATTCCACGAGTGGATATGTGTTCACTCTAGCTGGTGGTGCTATATCATGAAGGTCTTGCAAACAGACCATTTTGACGAGGTCAACCATGGAAGCAGAACTCACTGCTTTAGAGACAGCCACTGCTGAGGCAGAATGGCTACGAGAGCTCTTGATGGATTTACCTATAGTTGAGAAACCATTGCTGGCAATCCTTATGAACTATGACAATCATACGATGATTGCCAAAGTGACCAGTTCTAAGGATAATGCAAAATCATCAAGACACGTCAAGAGACATTTAAAATCTGTCAGGAAAATGAGAAACTCCGGAGTTATTACTGTTTCGTACATACAAACAGACAAAAACCTAGCAGATCCCTTTACGAAGGGTCTATCACGTAATGTGATAGAAAGTGCATCGAGAGATATGGGTTTGAGAACCATTGATGTGACACCATAGTAGTAATCCATCCTATGTGATCGGAGATCCCGTGAATTAGGACATAGGAAAACAAGCTAGTGGTTCACCGAGGAGAGTACTTCCTTTATACCCTCTCTATGTGAAGATGCACACGTGTACTCTCAAACTGTAAGGCAGGTTGGCGATTTGCCTTAATGTGTTTCTGTTGGCTATGTGTAGCAAAGATGCCGTCCTACAGGGAAGTCTTGAAGGAAACACACCTATATGAGCTCCGACTGTCTAACGTCGCAGTTTGTGAGATTAGGGTGATCTTTGGAAAGCTCATGAAGAGACTAGAGAGTACGACGCATATGCTCCACCCGCGGGGTAGACTACTGGTAGTCAAGTACTGATAATGGTTTTTGGGTGAAATTAGTTCACACAAAACTTGCAATTCAAGGCGTAGTCCATTGTTCAAGTTGTGACCTGATGAAACATGAGGATCTAGGCAGAAGTTCAACTTCACAGTCTCTGCCGAAACACTAGTATATAAAACAAGGAACGAGAACGACCTCTCTCCTAATGGCTTTGAGATCTGGTGGGGGATTGTTAAGATAAATGGGCTTGACCCATATAATATTCAGAATTAATTCCCAATAAAACTCAAAGGCCCATTAGGGCAAGAGGGAGTTGTGCTAATTGTTTAGTCCCACATGAGAAGTGGAAGTGGAGCAACCTCTACATATAAGGGAGGTTGCTCTTCCACTCCTTGAGTGAGAGAGAAGAGAGGAAGAGAGGGGTGGCCCACGCGCGCTCCTCCTCTTCCTCCTCGCTCGCTCGCCTCGCCACGCCACGCCTCGCCTCGCCTTGCCCCGCCCCGAACACGCGCACGCGCGTGTATTCGTGTGAATTCGAGCCTTGAGCCAAGCCCAAATTTTTATTTTTGCAGAAAATTAAATTGGGCTTTGGTTTTTTGCGCCTCCGAATTTTTGGGGCTACCCAGTCAGAGTCCAAGTCGTTGGAGACGGACACATCTACGACTGCGGAGTCAGTTCAGATCTGGACGCTCCAAATCGCATATGAACCGCCTCCTGGTACTCTATAAATACGGGCGTCCGTGGTAGGGCAGGGCACCCCACGATCAGATCATTCCCACGTTCGCGTTCCTTGCGCCGGCTTCTAGTCTACTCCATCCCGAGCGCCGGCGTGCACCGAGATCGGGAGAGAAGGTCTCCGGAACCGCTTGCCCTTGCGATCCTGCACCGGGAGAGGGTGAATAATGTTTTTGGGAAGCGCTCTGCATGACTGCTCGCGTTCTTCACCACAGCTCGTCTACCGAGGAGATTGGGTGTTGCGGCTCAACGTTTTCACCAACGTCTACAACAACTTTTCGTCGTCAGATCTACATCGGTTCGTGCGGCTTCAAATTGGTACGCGTTATTTCTCGTCCTGTCTGTTTGCCGATCGCTGCATTTTTCTCGTGTTCTTCCAGAATTGTTCAGTTAATTGCCTCCTATTTTCTAACACAAGGATACCTATCTTGCGTTTCATCTTTTCATTATCCATGTATTGCATCTTATTGAAGAAGTACAGAATTGTTATAATCTTATGAAATGTGTATGCGTGTAGTAAGAAAAGCAAATACAAAATATTAGAGGCACTTACAAGCACCAGACGAGTAGCATGTTGATTTCAGGCATGCCCCGATGGAAAAGGGTACACAACTCTTCAAATAAAATGACTTGTTTATTTTCTCCAATGCTCCAGAATGCTTCTTTTGGAATACAAAATGTGACACAAGAAAGATCATATTTTGTTCCGGTAGTGATGTACCACCCGTGCATTCTTTTAAGTGGGGCAAGTTGTTTGCTAAGTTGTACGGATGTCATGAACGGCTTCCCATTCTCAAATTTAGGAGGAACATCCTAAAGCTTGTATATTGGAACTCCTAGTTTAACTAAAGCTGTCCGCTGATTATACATGACATTGTCTTCTTCCCACTCCTCGACATCTTCTAATGCTGGCTCATGAGAAGAATTAGATGCACTCGATTTTCTAATACTTTCCTTCATAGTTTCCAAATACTTTGACACTTCTGATGAAGGTTTCTTAATTTCATATGATCTAACTTTGATAGGCACTGATGATCAAGGAGTAGTCGTCAGAAGTTGGACACTGGCTTGTTGTTGAACCTGTTGTTCAACTGATTGCTCTTTACTCCCAGCAGCTGGCTCTAGTACTACTTTAAGCTGTTGCTCAACTGGTTGCTCTTTAATAGCAACAACTTGCTCTGGTACTGCTTGAAGCTGTTGTCCAACTTGTTCCTGGACTGGGAGTGGATCTTCCTGGACTTAGAGTAGATCTTCTTGGACTGGAAGTGGATCTTCCTAGACTTTGGCCTTAGAAGACGGGGTTGTAGTATTTTGAGATGCGATGGGGCTAGAAATTGGCTCATCGTCCAACAATATTGCGTCGGTGCCAAAGGATTAATTGGTCGACAGCCTGCGTCAGAGTCGCGATCCCCTCATGTGTGATGTGATCTATTTCATAATCTTCGTAATCATTATCAATGATCTGAAAAACTTGCACCACAACATAATACAACGGAAGTGGATTGCCGTTGAAGTCACGATCAGGCTTTGCCATAGTAGTGGCAACCTGTTTGGTTTTGTTCCCTGCTTTGCCGATCGGGACAAGAAGACTACAAGATCTGTCCTTAGCAATATCATCAACAACAAACTTATGGGTTGACACTGAGCCTGGCACAGAACCTATGCTACTAAGGTAGGCAGTTGGAGATACCAATTGCTCCTTTGGCACCGGAACCACCGCTGTACTCGGTGCCACTAATTGCCCCGATTGTCTAAGTTGTTCCATTATTCCTTGCACATTTTCCTTGACCTTTTGAGCAATCGTTTCATCAAGTGTTTTCTTGAACTTCTCACGTCTTCTAGATGTCTCTTTATCTTTCGAGAAACCATCTAGCCAAGACATTTGAGAAGAGATTGCTCGAACCCGTCCACTGTGTTTAGAATTTCCTACGATATCGGTAAGTTGGTCATTTTCCCTCTTCAGCTTGAAGAGACCCTTCTGTTTCTTTTCAATTACTTCTTTCATTTTTCCTCTACTTCATTCACAGAGTCGGGATTTTTAAGTTTGCCCTCGCTGGTCAAACGTGATCGAGCAAAGACCCACCATTGAGTTCTCTCATCACAACCTTTTAACGGGTGAGGATTGCCCTTACTGGTAACTTCATCTAATATGTTATTCCATTTCTAGACTTTGGGGGCATATCTGACAGACCTCAAGCGATGATGGTATTTGTTCTTTTTGGCAAGCTCTGACCTAGTTGCACTTAGGGCTTTAGCATCAGGTGTGGTCTTTTGACGAACAAATTCTTGCCACTGAGCTTGTGTGATTTTTCCCATCTTCCTCGGGCTAGGGACCTTATTAGCCCTAACATATGCATTCATTTCACACTTCCAGCCATGAAACTTCTTGCCGCAAGAGACTAATGTTGCTTCCTTTACAGCTTCTTCCATGCCTTTCGGGAACTTGAATTGTTTCTTTATCCTTTTGCACAACTCATTCTTGGTCTCCTCGGGTAATTTCCTCCGATTCTCGATTGTGATCGGCATGAGCTCTCTAACAAGAAAATTGCATGCATTTTGGTACTTGGTAACTAAATCTATTGGTTCTTGGGGAAGCCAACCTGGACCGACCCTTGTTATGTACATGATGCAGTCCAATGGACCCTTATTGCAACCTCGTTGCCCTCGTTTTCCGCTTGAGTGAACCTGAGGATTCATCCATTGGAGAACCTTCTGCGGTTTTAGGAGTCGAAGTTACCTCGTTGTCTTCGCGATTAATCTAGGTAGAAAAGAATTATAAGACTTCATATACTTGACAACTAACATTAACTTGAACTACTGAAGTTAAGATTCGTGATCCATACCTCGTTGGCAAGATCATATTCCGGGTCTAGATCCTCTGAAGTCTTTTTAATTTTAATATTGAGAAAAGGATCCGATAGACTATGAAAGGAGCCTGAACTGCTGGAGTCAGTAAACTCCATGTTGTCTTCTTTATTGTTACTGCCAGCGCCAGTCTTCTTAGGGCTTTTCATGCTAGAACTAATAAGACAAAAAATATAATGAATGGCATATTAACTCTACATGAAGTGCCCCGCAGAACCACTAACCACTTGTGCGTGTCAAACAATTTATCAATACCGATTGATGTGTTAGCTCATCAAGTCTGATCAAACTAGTAATGAAGAACTATCTTTATTCAGCTAATTAATCAGATACTCCTACTACTTGATACACAATTTGGTTTGGACAAACCAATCTGTTAATCCGGAGCAATTAGAATATCTAACAAGTTCAAGAATCTGTTCAAAGGAATTGAAAAAGTGGAGCCCTAACCAAGGAACCCTAACCAAGGAAACATGGTGGAGAAGGCAAGCAAGAAACTGGTGCTTGGGGGAATGGAAGCGCTTATCATTAGGAGAGCGAGTGTGCACCAAATGATGAAGCGTAGAAGGTGGCAGAGGTGGTGGTAACTAATAATATGGAGGCTGGTATTAATACTTATTCCTTTTCCTTTTGGAATTCGGAAGTCAATAAGTATTTGAATCCTGAACAGATTACAGAGTCCGAAGGAGAGAGTATGGTCCATGTAGTGCACTATTTGGCGGCTATTACTATGGCTTCGCCAATGATGACTGCAACATGGTTGAGCAAGAGAAAAAGCTCTTCGGTGGACGAGAACTCCTTGGGGAGGGTGGAGAAGTTGAAGGCCAAACGCAATGAAGGTCAGGCACACACGTCTTCTTATGTTTTTCTACTGAAATGATTAATTCGGATATGAATAGTGTGGGATTTTTTTGTGTCATTAGGCATCTAGTATTGGTGATGATGAAATTAAAAAATCAGTCAACATATTGAAGGAAGCAGAAAATAATAGATTAAGCAGTGAGCAAGTGGTGGATAAAAAAACAGTAGTGATGGATTAGGAACAGGAACATATCACAAAGGAGGAAGACTTAGATAGATTTATTCTTAATCACTTATGTGGAGACATGATGGTGGAAGTATTGGATCAAGACGATGATCGTTGTGATCTTATCACTGGATCGACTTCATGTCCAGGGAGGTGCAGAAGCACAGGGGGGTTAAGACCAACATAATTAAAATGAAAGGGATTGTTTGCAATAGCTATGGGTTTAAAATCCCAAAAAACATAGGTTTGTATTAGACTTAACTAAAGAGTTGTGCTTAACATTCGTTAGTATTTTGTAAAGGGGGTAAGAGAGTTTAGGCAGGGCCGGGCTGGCTAAATTCGAGGCCCTGTACTGAATATTAAGATAGAGTTTATTTTTATATAAAAAATGACTGAAAATCTATAATGACTTATATAAAAACATTTCTATTTGTTAAACTCATGTCTCTTGAATCTTGATGCATAATGTTGATTTGAACAAAACATAATTTCCGTAGTGTTACTTGAAACTTTAACTACATCTACAGTTGAACTTTTTAAGGGCAACCTCTAAATTATCACAAGAAAATTTTAAGCTCTTGTTATCCAATAATTGTATTTCTTCAAAAGTAAATAAGAATTCAAAAACTTGCTGAGAAACCTAATGGTATTTAAATCTCCTTAAGTTACAAAACTGTGATCAATAGTTATAAATTGGTTGACAAGCGGATATGTACTAAACCATCATTATCCAAGTAAATAACATTAGCAAAGTGGAGTATAAGCTCAGTTCGTTGGACAGGTCAGGGCAGGGTGTAGTATAACTAATCAAACGTAATTAGGTGCTATTACTTGGCCCAACTGCTTTGCAATCAACGAACCAAAATCTGTGCATGCGCCCTAACCAATGAACCAAAATCTGTGCACGCACCCTAACCAATGAACCCTAACCAAGGAATCCTAACCAAGGAGGGAGGCGGCACGGGGACGAAGGAGGGAAGGTCGAAGGGTTTAGGGTTTACCGTGAAGCTCGGCAGCGACGGCAAGGGCTTTGCTCGACATACCTGGAAGTGGCGAGGGAAAAGCAAACGGACAACGGCGAAGCTCGGCGGCAACGGCGAAGCTCGGCAGCTAGAGCGGCAAACGAAGTTTTGGCAGCCTAACAACGTCTAAGTGATTTCGCCCGGGTTAGGTTTTTCCAACGCAACCGAGGGGTATATATAGACGCATATCTTCTCAGACGGATTTTAAGTACCAACCACCTGAGAAGATGGTTAACTCAGGCGGGTGGTAATTACCAACCGCCTGCGAAGATGCAATTATCTCAAGCGGTCGGTAAGTAATACCCGCCTGAGATAACCATCTTCTCACGCGGTTATTCAGTACCAACCGCCTGAGAAGATCTTTACGTAAGCTTAATTAATATTCTTTTCATTTATTAATATTCTTGATTAAATGTGGGTCCTTTCAAAAGCCCAAATTCCACTTTCTTGTAATATGATTTATTATTAAAGGTTACCATTAAATTTAACTTCATAAAGCCTTTGAAATTGGTAAGAACATAAAAATATATAACAACTGCAATTTGTCATTTTTCTATCTTGATGAGTATAATGATTTTTCATTTATTTTTTCAATGGACATTTTTAGTCATCATACCAACCTCTATAAATTTTTTCAGATTTTTTTTGAATTTTTTTGAATCAATGTGTGTTCAAAATTTGATGAATGCCTCATATGTATATGAGGATTTAGTTAGAATGATGGATAATTTGAATTTTGACATGTTGGAATTCTTTAAAAATTAACAAAATTCATAGATGTATAAATAATACAAATATGTTCATACAAACCAATTTCAGTAAAGGATCCTTTTTTAGGAGATACACAAATCTGAATTATATGTAAGTATACATTAATTTGATATTTACCAAAACATTACAATGTCAGCTATACAAGTTTTAAATTATTTGGTACAGGTGGTAGATGTTAATTTTTGAAAAATATAGAAGAAAGAATCATCGATTTTGGACTCAGTTTGCAGAATCTATACAAGTTTGAGTATTTACATTGGAATCTAAATAAAAAAGAAGCAAGGGAAAAGAAAACTGAAGAACAGGCTCGGGCAATTATCTCAGGCGGTCGGTAAGTAATACCCGCCTGAGATAACCTTTTCTCAGGTGGTTATTAAGTACCAATCGTTTGAGAAGAAATTTATGTAAGCTTAATTAATATTCTTGATTAAATGTGGGGTCTTTCAAAAGCCCAAATTCCACTTTCTTGTAATATGATTGAGTATTAAAGGTTACCATTAAATTTCACTTCATAGATCCATTAAATTGGTTAGAATATAAAAAACATATAAAAATTGCTATTTGTCATTTTTCTATCTTGATGAATATAATGATTTTTTTCATTTAGTTTTTCAATGGAACTTTTTAGTCATCATACCAACCTCTATGATTTTTTTCAGATTTTTTACAATTTTTTTGTATCTATGTGTGTTCAAAATTTGATGAATGTCGCATATGTATATGAGCCTTTTTGTTAGAATGATGGATAATTTGAATTTTGACATGTTGGAATGCTTTAAAAAGTTTAAGAAAATTCATACATGTATAAATAATACAAATATATTCATACAATCCAATTTCAGTGAAGGATCCCTTTTTTTAGGAGAGACACAAATGTGAATAATATGTGAGTATAAATTAATTTTATATTTACCAAAACATTACAATATTAGCTATACAAGTTTTAAAATATTTGGTCCAGATAGTAGATGTTATTTTTTGAAAAATATAGAAGAAACAATCATCAAATTCGAACTCAATTTGAAGAATCTATATATGTTTGAGTATTTATATTGGAATCTAAATAAAAAAGAAGCATGAGAAAAGAAAACTGAAGAACAGGCTCGGATAATTATCTCAGGCGGTTGGTAAGTAACAACCGCCTGAGATAACCTTTTCTCAGGCGGATATTAAGTACCAACTGCATGAGAAGAAATTTATGTAAGCTTAATTAATATTCTTGATTAAATATGGGGCCTTTCAAAAGCCCAAATTCTACTTTCTTGTAATATGATTAAGTATTAAAGGTTACCATTAAATTTCACTTCATAAATCCCTATAAATTGGTCAGAACATAAAAAACATATAACAATTGCTATTTGTCATTTTTCAATCTTGATGAATATAATGATTTTTCCATTTAGTGTTTCAATGGAACTTTTTGGTCATCATACCAACCTCTATGATTTTTTCAGATTTTTTACATTTTTTTTGTATCTATGTGTGTTCAAAATTTGATGAATCCCTCATATGTATATGAGCATTTTGGTTAGAATGATGGATAATTTGAATTTTGACATGTTGGAATGCTTTAAAAAGTTTAAGAAAATCCATACATGTATAAATAATACAAATATATTTATAAAATTTAATTTCAGTGAAGGATCCATTTTTTTAGGAGTGACACAAATGTGAATAATATGTGAGTATAAATTAATTTGATATTTACCAAAACATTACAATGATAGCTATACAAGTTTTAAAATATTTCGTCCAGGTAGTAGATGTTAATTTTTGAAAAATATGGAAGAAAGAATCATCGAATTTGGACTCAATTTGCAGAATCTATACATATATTAGTATTTATATTGGAATCTAAACAAAAAAGAAGCAAGGTAAAAGAAAACTGAAGAACAGGTTGGGGCAGTTATCTCAGGCGGTTGTTAAGTAATAATCGCCTGAGATAACCTTCTTCTCAGATGGTTATCCAGTACGAACCGCCCGAGAAGTAGTTAAGAACCGCTTGAAAAAACCGCCTAAACTCTATTAATTTTTATCACAGGCAGTTGTTTTGTTAAAAACCGCCTGTGAAAACTGATGCCTATATAAAAACCCCTTGGGCACCACAGAAAACCAAACTCTGGAGATTTTCCATCGACGCCACCAGGCTGCCAAAATTTTCCACGGTGCGCTGGCCGATACTGCATTCATCAGTTGATCAAGCTTCGAACAGAGAAAAGGTTAGAAGAGACTTCTTCTTCACTATCATATTTTTAATTTGTTCTGTTTTCAGTTTTGTTTTGTTGTGTTTGCATATGCATGCCTCCAGTCCCCCCCCCCTCACCATTTGAGATTTGTAGTAGATTTGAATGATTAAAGGTTGAAAGATGTAGTTTAGTCTCCCCTTGAGCTCACCCATGGATTTTACAGAACAAGAAGTAGATTAGAAGGATTAAAGGTTGAAGATGAATACAAGCACATCACGTGTTCGATAAAATGTTTCAATGAGTAAGCCTAACTTCAAAAATCCATTATGGCCACTAGGAAGCTTAGAAAATTATGAAACAAATTTTCTTGGAACCCTTATGAACAGACCTACATGATACTAGTATATATACACTCATATGATACATGCTTGTTATGTCTCTGTAAATTCATTTTATAGAAGACCTTTAGGTCATATATGTGGCCAAATTTTGTAAATCTTACAAAAACCTGTTATTGAAGCATGGACCGTCGAGCGTAGATGTATAACATGCCAAGACCCGATCCTATGTACATTTATAATCTTGCAAATTTTATTGAAGCATCCAAGAGACATGCGAAGTTGCAAAAGATAGATGACATATTATGTCCATGTATCAACTGCGAAAATAAGATTGCTTGGATAGATACTATAGTAATCCAATATCATTTGGTGAAAAGAGGTTTAAAAAAAACTACACAATATGGACAAAGCATGGTGAGTTAGATACACATGAAGTGAATAAATATGATGAGAGAGGTTCAGATGACGATAATGTTCATATCAATGATGGTAGTGACATTCAAGGTGGTGATGATGATGATGAGTTTGATTGTGAGGAGATGTTGCGTCACATTGAATCATATGTATTGACTTCGATGGGAGCAAGTAAAGGTTTAAGTAAAATGGAGACATTGCAGAATGCGGTGACGGAGCTTTTATATGATGAATCAAATGGTTGTGATAAAGAGTTTACTACATTGCGTGCAGTCCTAGAACTACTAAAGTTGAAAGCCACACACGGATGGTCTAATTGTAGTTTCTCTGATCTTTTGAATCTTTTGACAGAAATTCTTCCAAGTCCAAATAAACTGCCCAGAAGCACTTATAAAGCAAAGAAACTTCTTTGCCCGATGGCACTTGGTGTGACAAAAACACACACTTGTGTGAACTATTATATTTTGTATCGCAAAGAGCATGAGCTTGCAACTAGATGCCCCCTATGTGGTGTCAGTAGATATAAGAAGGACTACAATCACCAGTATGTTACCAACATGAAAAAATCTCAAAAGAATAAGAAGTTTATTATTGGTCCTGAAGGTGACAATGACGATACTTCTGGCGATGCAGACAAGAAGAATAAGAGAAAAATTCCTGCCTTGGTGATGTGGTACCTTCCGGTAATTGATCGCTTGAAGCATTTGTTCTCAAACCCTAGGGAGGCTGAACTTATGTGTTGACATTCCGAGCAGCGCAAGAAGAATGAAAAACATATTCGACACCCTAGTGATGCAACACAATGGAAAAATTTGATATTTAGTATCCAGAATTTGCAAAGGAAATTAGAAATGTAAGGTTTGCCTTGGGTACAGACGAAATGAATCCATTTGGTGAAAAAAGAAGCATACACAGCACATGGCCCATGGTCTTAACGATGTACAACCTACCAACGTGGTTGTGTCACAAAAGTAAATATATCCTGTTACCTATTCTTATCCAAGGTCCGAAGCAACCCGGCATCAAAATTGATGTGTTCTTGGAACCTTTAATGGAAGATATGGCGAAATTGTGGAATGAAGGGGTACGTACATGGGATGAGTACAAGCGGGAGTATTTTACGCTAAGAGCGATGATATTCGTTACCGTGCATGATTATCCCGGACTGTTTACATTATCGGGACAAATGAAATGGAAGAAAGGTTGTGTAAGGTGCGTGGATAAAACTGGATTTATATAACTCACTTCATATAGAAAGACAGTGTACATGAGACACCGGCGGTTCTTGACAGATACACACAAGTATAGGAAGATGAAAGAACAATTGATAACAAAATCGAAAAAGATACTGTACCAAAATCTTACAGTGGAAAACTTGTGTTTGAAATGGTCAAGAACAGTCATATTGCTTTCGGTAAGGGCAAAAAATGTAAAGGAATCAAGAGAAAGAAAATCACATCTTCGGGTGATACAACTGACATAGCTTTCAAGAAACAATCAATTTTTTTCAAGTATCTTCCGTATTGGAAGAGTCTGGAATTTTGCCATAGTATTGATTTGATGCACGTTACAAAGAATGTATTTGACAACATCATTGGGACATTGCTAGACATGCCGATGAAAACAAAGGTCGGATTAAAGTCAAGTATGGACCTAGTAAATCTTGATTTGAGACCAGAGCTTCATCCAGTAGAAAAGGCGAACGGGAAGCATTACCTTCCCCCAACCAGCTACAACTTGACACTAGAAGAGAAAAAAGCAATTTGCAAATGCTTGCGTGGGATCAAAGTGCCCACAAGATCCAATATCTGAAACTAGTCTCGATGAAAGACTTGTCTTTATTCGGCTATAATTCTCACGACTGTCACATGATGATGACAATGTTTCTTCCCATTGCAATAAGTGTCATCAAAGCTGAGCATATAAAAGTTGTCATCACATGTTTATGTTACTTCTTCAATGCAATATCACAAAAGGTGATAGCCCGTGAAGATTTAGACTATCTGAAACATACATCGTCGAGACTATGTGCAAGCTTGAGATGTGTTTCCCACCATCCTTTTTTGATATGCAAGTACACCTAATCATATATCTTGTTGATCAGATAAAAACATTGGGGTCACTCTATTTACATCATATGTTTTCGTTGGAGAGATATTTAGGAGTATTAAAAGGTTATGTGTGGAACCGTGCTCACCCAAAGGGTTCAATTATGGAAGGATACACCACCGAAGAAGTGATTGAGGGTTGCACTGATTACATCAAAGATGGAAAACCGATAGGTGTGCCTATACCAGTACATGAGGGTAGACTGCATGGGAGAGGCAAAGTGGGTAAGAAAACTTTTATCGTTCAAGGTTACAAGAATGTACACCGTGCACATTTTGGTGTACTACAACAACTCACAATAGCTGAGTCGTACGTCGAGGAACAAAAAATTGAGCTTCGCGAAAAAAACCAAGACTGCACAGAGGACTGGATCATGAAAGAGCACATAAGATGTTTTACTGAATGGTTAATGGACAAAAATATACCATACGGAAACTCTATAGAGGAGGCAACAATGAAGAAGTTAGCTTCTGGCCCATCTGCTTTGGTGACATCATGGCAAGCATATGACATCAATGGCTACAAATTTTACACTAAAGAAAAAGACGGTGATAGTGTTGCACAAAATAGTGGTGTTTGTATTGAGGTTTATGATTCACAAGGGCAGAAGACCACATACTTAGGGTTCATAGAGGAAATATGGGAACTCAATTACGGCGAAAAAATGGTAATGCCCGTGTTTAAGTGTCAATAGGTAAAACATCCTGATGGTGTGAAAGTGGAAAATTACAGGCTGAGACTCATAGACTTGAATAAAGTGGGTTATAAAGATGACCTGTGGGTTCTCGTTAATAGTGTTGCACAAGTTTTTTTATGTACAAGATCCAGAAACTGAGAAGATGCACGTAGTTGTTTCTGGAAAGCAAAATATTGTTGGGGTTGAGAATGTGGGAGATAATGAAGAGGAATATAATCAGTATGAAGATATGTACCTTTTCACCGAACCAGAAAACATCAAGCGCGTAGAGAGAAGCATAAAAAAGGATTTGAAACCCTATATGCGAGAAGATGTCAATGCTGGAAAAAATGTATGATATATATTGTATATATTTGTATCCTCTGAAATCAACTTAGAACAATGTTCTATTTCAGATTTAGATAGCATGTTTCGAATATTATTAAATTCAGCTTCTGTAGAGAAGACTAATTTGGACAAGTGATCCTTTTTGGCTTGTTGACTATCATATTTATCACCTTCACCTGTTCTATAATTTATCAAATTGTATGTGTAGATAAATTTCTTCTGGCCTATGATGATCAGGCTTGCCTTCCAACAGCTTGGTTCCAAACAACATCTAGAAGCACAACTCTTGAAGCTCCTATCAAGCTAATCCCTTCACAGAAAGCTCTTGTAGATGCAAGTAACACTCGTGATTCATCATTTGGATTGTTAAAAGATTCAATTGAAGTCTGACGATACTTCCCATCCATTTGAGGGCTTGTTTGGATAGTAGTGGATCCACTTCAATATAAGTGGTTTGAGGTGGATTCGGAAGAAAATTAGTTCATTCTTCACTTCAATCCAATTAGATTGAGTACATCCAAACAAGCCCTGAAAGATTTCATTCTCTTCTCTCCATTTTAAAAACTTAAGAAGATGCTACTTTATCATTTCTAATGGCTAAATATATTGACTACAAATTAGTACCATCTCTCTTAGTGCTTCACACAAGCAACGAAGCGAACAACTTCAATCATGAATCTTGTTTTTACCCTATTCATAGGAATTTGACCTTGATCTTTCAAGCATAGATTTATCAATAACTGAAGCTTCCTCATCAGACATGTTAATAGCAGTTACAAGTGAAGTGTGTGTCGAAGCTAACGAAATCTCAACGGGACTGAAGACAAAGAGATGTTGCATATGAGTGACAATGTCCAGGTTAGACAACATGAAGCTATGATGGCAGCCTTCAACAACATGAAAAGTGATACCAAGGTTATGCTTGCATCAACCAAGGCATGTTGTGAGGGCATAACACTTGTTGGATCATAACGGTTATGCTTTCCCCAACAAGTGTTATACCATCACAACATGCCTTGTTTGATGCAAGCATAACCTTAACATCACTTTTTATGTTGTTGAAGGTTGCCATCATAGCTTCACGCTGTCTAACCTGGACATTGCCACTCATATGCAAATCTCTTTATCTTCAGTCCGATTCAGATTTTGTTAGCTTCGGCACATCCTTCACTTATAACAGTCATTAACATGTGTGATAAGGAAGCTTCACTTAATCGATAAATCTATGCTTGAAAGATTAAGGTTAAATCCCTATGAAAGTGTAAAAACAAGATTTGTGATTGAAGTTGTTCGCTTCCTCGCTTGTGTGGAGCACGAAGAAAGTAGGTACTGATTTTTAGTCAATATATTTAGGCATTAAAACTGAGTAAGGAACATCTTCCTAAGTTTTCAAATGGACACAAGGGAAAGAAATCCTTCAAATGGATGGGAAAATCCTTCCAAGGATCATGAGGCTTCAAATTGATGCTTTCAACAATCCTAATGATGACCCACGGGTGTTACTTGCATCTACAAGAGCTTGCTGTGAAGGGATTAGCTAACCAGCATCACAGGCAGTTCTTAATTAACAAGCAGCATGTGAAAGCAATGACTTTCCCCAGGCAGTTCTTCAATAGAAACCGCTTGTGATGATTGAAACAGTACATACAGTTCTTAAACAATGACCGCCAATGAAAATCATGTATTTACCCAGGTGGTTATTAATTAATAACCGCCTGTGATGTTTGCTACATCTCCTGCGGTTCTTAATTAATAACCGCATGAGAAGATAATTTACTTACACAGGCGGTTGTTTCTTAAAATCTGCGTGTGATGTTATGTCATCACAGGCAATTATTGTATCATTCGTCATCACAGTCCCATTTTTTTACGGACCGCCTGTGTTTGAAAAATCGAGGCGCCTGTGAAAATGCTTTTTGTAGTAGTGTTAAGTAAGGGAAATAGATCTAAGCATAGCATCTTTCGCCTTCATAAACAATCAACTTTTGGATGCCCGCCTAGTACTCCACTTCCTAATGGTCATGATATTCTCATCCTTCTGTAGTTGAGCAGTGAGGTGGGGATAACAAGTTTCGGTAGAGATCGCAATGTATATCATTACCTCGTATCCGGGGATATCGGATCTGATACGTATGGATTTGGGTATGAATTTATATATGTGGGGTTCGCGCTACAGATAAAACTCAATGGATAATTCTTATCGGTAAGAAAAAGTCTTGCCCATATCCGTATACTCGTACTCGAATACTAACATTTGTCCAATGTAACATCATAAAAATATAATCAAGTATACTCAATTGTCTTATATATATAGACAATTCAATGTTGAATGATTAGAAAATTATTATTCTACTACTCAAGAGTGACAATTTTTCATACAATGTCTGTATTTTAATCATTAATGCATTAAAACACAAATAAATAGAACAAAGTTTCTTGTTGACCCCCTTACTTCTCTGTTATTGTTTTCTGTTGAATTTGGTAACATGGAAGATTGAATTTTAAAATGGTTGATACTAATAAGCGAAACATGTATTTAATAGAGTAATAATATACTTTATTCTGTAATTCTAATTTGCTAATTATGTTTGGGATAGCGAATTTGCCCGTGGGTAAAAAGTATCCAGGAGTAACGGATAAGAGCAACATTTTTTACCCGCTAAGTAACAATACCGGTTCACATACGGATATTATCCAGCTGATATGGGTAGATGAGGGCACTATCCGTGGATATTTTACTTGTTGCCATCTCTATGTGTGTGTACGTGTTGTGCTTAACACTTGTGAGAAAGTATGACACATGGATCAAAAAAAGTATATCTAAGAAGGTTTGAAAATGCAGATAGGTCCTCCATGTGAGTTTTGGATAATTCAGTACTACAAAAAGCATTTTCACAAGCGTCTCGATTTTTCAAACACCGGCGGTCCGTAAAAAATGTGATTGTGATGACGAATGATACAATAACCGCCTGTGATGATAGAACATCACAGGCGGATTTCAAAAAACAATCGCCTGGCTAAATACATGATTTTCTCAAGCGGCTATTAATTAAAAACCGCCTCTACTCTAGCAAACTTCACAGACGGTTCTTAATTAACAACCGCCTAGGTAAATACATGATTTTCACGGGCGGTCATTGTTTAAGAGCCGTATATACTGGTTCAATCATCACAAGTGGTTTTTTTTGATGAACCGCCTAGGGAAAATCATTGTTTGCACAAGATGCTTGTTAGTTAAGAACCTCCTGTGATGCTGATAAGCTCCTGTCAAGCTAATCCCTGCATAACAAGCTCTTGTAGATGCAAGTAACACTCGTGGCTCATCATTTGGATTGTTTAAAGCCTCAATTGAAGCCTGACAATCCTTGGAAGGATTTTCCCATCCATTTGAAGGATTTCTTTCCCTCCTGTCCATTTGAAAACTTAGGAAGATGCTCCTTTCTTAGTTTTAATGCCTAAATATATTGACTAAAAATCAGCACCTACTCTCTTAGTGCTTCACACAAGCGAGGAAGCGAACAACTTCAATCACAAATCTTCTTTTTACCTTTTCATAGGGATTTGACCTTAATCTTTGAAGCATAGATTTGTCAATAAGTGAAATTTCCTTATCACACATGTTAATGGTAGTTATAAGCGAAGGATGTGCTGAAGCTAACAAAATTTGAATTGGACTGAAGATAAAGAGATCTTGCTTATGAGTGGCAATGTCCAGGTTAGACAGCGTGAAGCTATGATGGCAACCTTCAACAACATGAAAAGTGATGTTAAGGTTATGCTTGCATCAAGAAAGGCATGAAAGAAGTAATTTAAAAGCAACAGAAGGGTCTCTTCAAGCCGAAGAGGGAGAATGACCAACTTACCGCTATCCTAGGAAACCCTGAACATAGTTGACGGGTTCGAGCAATCTCTTCTCAAATGTCTTGGCTAGACGGTTTCCCAAAAGATAAAGAGACATATAGAAGATGTGAGAAGTTCAAGAAAACACTTGATGAAATGATTGCTCAAAGGGTCAAGGAAAATATGCAAGAAATAATGGAACAACTTAGACAATTGGGACAATTAGTGGCACCGAGTACAACGATGATTCCCGTGCCAAAGGAGCAATTGGTATCTCCAACTACCTACCCTAAAAGAGTAGGTTCTGTGCCAGGTTTAGGGTCAACCCATAAGTTTGCTATTAATGATATTGGTAAGGATAGATCTTGTTGTCTTCTTGTCCCGATCGACAGAGCAGGGAACAAAACCAAACAGGTTGCCACTGCTATGGCAAATCCTGATCGTTACTTCAACGGCAATCCACTCCCGTTGTATTATGTTGTGGTGCAAGTTCTTCAAATCATTGATAATGATTATGAAGATTATGAAATATACCACATCGCACATGAGGGGATCGCGAATTTTGGGCAGGCTGTCAACCAATTAATCCTTTGGCACCGACGCGATATCGCGTTGGACGATGAGCCAATTTCCTGCCCCATCGCATCTAAAAATACTGTAATGTAACACCCTCATTTTCATGCATCATGCATTGCATACATTCTAATACATGTATAACATTAATCCACATAAAAAGGAACAAGTTTAAAATGAATTTAGATTAAACCGCACATAAGAATTCTGGGAAGTGCGAACTAGTCCGGTTTTCGTGCGGACTAGTTCGATTTCGCTCTGGCCTCCATCAGACTAGTCAGTTTTTGGTGCAAACTAGTCTGTTTTTGCCTCTGGACAGTTTTGGACTTGTGCAGTCCTTTGCGGACTAGTCTGGTATTCCAGGAATCCTTAAAATTTCGCTAAGTCCTGGACTTGTCCGGGATGCCAATGGACTTGCTCGTTTTTCCTCTAACTAAAATTGGACTTGTCCGGTTTTGGCCAGACTTGTATGATTTCCCTCTGACCAAGTTTGGACTTATTCGATTTAGTTTGGACTTGTCTGATGTCTCTCTATCTAACATCAGACTAGTCCAGCCCTTTTCGGACTTGTCCGACAAATCGCGATTCCGAGTTGATCTTTTGTTTCACGATTTCTTTTTGGGTTTTACCTTAAGTGGGCCTAAGGACGTCGTGTCTAACTCTTTTTGGAGCCCAGGTGGGACCCCACACCAGCCTCTATCCATCTTAAACTCGAATTCATTGAAACCCTAGCCTCCACCCCTATACAAACAACCCCACCCCTTGACTTTACATCCTTTTGCCTCAATTGAAGTCCACCCAAACCCTAGTTCGTGGAGAGCCACCACCAAGGAGGAAGAAGGAGATCTCGAGCGAGAAGAAGAAGAGGAGGAAATGAAAGAGGATCAAGATCCCCATCAAGTTTTCATTCTGCATCAACAATCCTCCATCAAGTTCTTCATCAACCATAGATCATGAAGATCTAAGTATTGCCTCCAAAACCCTTGATCCATTGGAGTTCTAAACACCTGGTATACCTTCTACTTCCTTTTTTCTCACGTGAATTCAACCCCATTTCTCCAAATTCACTTCGATCTAGAAAACCCTAGTTCGCTATTCCTACGAAGGCGGACCAGTCGGGTCCCAAGCGGACTAGTCCGACTCTGCAATCAAATTCCTGTTGAATTAAATATAAATTGGTTTTAATTAATTCCAAACATCTTCAAACTTGTTAAAAACTATTAGAACAAGTTAGTAAACAAAATTGACAACTCATTAACTAGTTTTGCTTCACAATCGCATTAATCATGCATGTCATGACATATTGAATAATATTTGTGCACTTATTGATTGTGATTCTTGTCTTGTATGTTTATTTCGAGGTTTAGACAGATTTGCGCTAGAGAGTGTTGTGGAGAATCTCCAGCACCAGGAGTTTGAATACTTTGATCCCAATCAAGTCCAAGAGCAAGGCAAGTGTCCTTGAACATATTGATCCTGTTTTGACAATAAATGTTTTGTTTGCAAAACTGCATGCTTGTGTCAATTTGATGGGAATCCTATGGTAGGAAGTTTACTAGATTTGTTAACCACCCTTGTCACCTGGAATACATGGTAGAGAGTCGGGAATATCTTTTTACCTTTTTTCATCGCTTAATTAATTGGGATGGGAAAACAACTATACTATTTAATTATGCATTAATGAGATTATGGTTAATATGAAGTGGTCAATATGATATGGTAAAGGGTGATCTAAGCAATCCTGGTGATGAGTAGGTTTAGGTCTGATCTCCTGAAAGGTATGTCGATTGGGGTGGAGAACTCGACGTTGATGATCCGCGGCACTCGAGCGGTTCGAGTACCCCTGCAATCACTACACCACGGCTCCGTTGGTTATCAACTGTGCTGCACATGCTTGACCTCGCCAAGAAGGCTAATCCCTGCAAGTGCAACCGAGAACACGAGCAAGAACGTCGAAGACACGATCGGAAATCGCGAAGTTGGGGTCTCACAAACCGTAGAACAACGATATTATTGATCTAAGCAAAACCCACCGAATATGACCGGCGGCTGCAGTATTTATAGACTAGGGTTCGACCAAAACACGATTAGACGTGTCCCTAATGGACTCTTACGGGATACAAGGCCCACAGGCCCGATTCGGTGGCGTAGCACCGGACAGAAATCTGGACTCGAATTGTTTTGACGATTCCCAGTGACTCCGGAGGGATTTTGAGGTGGGACCAGAACCATTGGAAAGTTTATCTTCTCCTATTTCCGTGCATAAGTAGAACGTCGAAAACAGAGTCCGTAGGCCTCCTGGGCGTCCGTTTTAAGATGGACTGCTCCTGGACTCCGAGTTGAACTCGAGTCCGAGTTATAAACTGTTTCCATCAACTTGTGGACGTCCCAGCTGGTTCTCCACGCTCCCAAGGCCTCTTTCCTTCACTTGTTTATCTTCTCCATTATTCCTAATAACAATTAAATCATCACATAGCAATCTATTCTCAAACTCACATGCAAAAGATGTTAGGAACGAATTCACCTGCTGATTTAATAATTGTGCTCATGCTCTTGTGATTGGTCCTTGTAGTTCAATGTGCGTCTCCGCTGTTGTGATGTCCTCATCATCCTCCCCCTCTTGAATTGGAGTTGTCCTCGACTCAAGTTCATCTTCTTCTCCCATGTACCATCGCAAATCTAAAATGTTAAATGTAGGACTAACCCCAAAATCGGGAGGCAATTCAAGCTTACCAGCAGCTCGTGGCATAAGTTTAGATTTTCTCAAGTCAGAAAATCGCTCTTTTCTCAAATGTAACCACACCAAATCACCCGATTCAAGTTTTACTTCTTTTCTACCTTTACTACCTGCAATCCTATACTTCTCATTCATCATTTCAATATTTTTCTTTGTAGTTTCATGCATCTTAAGAATGAATTCAGATCATTGTGTAGCATCCAAATTTATAGTTTCAGAAGGAGGCAAAGATAGTAAATCAATAGGAGCACGGGTTTTGAAACCATACACTACCTGGAATGGACTTACCTTTGTCGTGGAGTGAACGAATCTGTTGTAAGCAAATTCTATATGTGGTAAACACTCCTCCCACAACTTCAAATTTGTTTTCAAGACAGCCCGCAACATAGTGGATAAAGTACGATTAACTACCTCGGTCTGTCCATCCGTTTGTGGGTGACATGTAGTTGAAAACAGCAACTTGGTTCCCAATTTATACCACAAAGTTCTCCAAAAATGACTTAAAATTTTTGCATCACGATCAGAAACAATGATATTTGGCACACCATGTAAACGAACAATTTCTGTCATAAATAAATCAGCAATGTGTGAGGCATTATCATTCTTATGTCAAGGTATAAAGTGTGCCATTTTGGAAAAAACGATCAACAACTACAAAAATACTATCGTTCCCCCTCTTAGTCCTAGGCAATCCCAAAACAAAGTCCATAGAAATATACTCCCAAGGTACACTAGGAACAGGAAGAGGCATATAAAGACCATGTGGGTTAAGGCGAGACTTAGCTTTGTTGCAAGTAGTGCATCGTGACACGTAGCGCTCGACATCACGCCTCATTTTTGGCCAAAAGAAGTGTGTGGAAAGCATGTCTTCAGTTTTCTTCACTCCAAAATGTCCCATCAAACCTCCTCCATGTGCTTCCTGCAAATGTAATAGACGATCGGAGCTAGCTGGAACGCATAACTTGTTAGCACGATACAGGAGACCCTCTTGCAGCACATATTTATTCCAAATTCTTCCTTCTCTACAATTTTCAAAGGCATCTTTGAAGTCCAAATCAGTAGGATATAATGCTTTAATTGTTTCCAAACCAAAGATTTTATGATCAAGTTGGGACTGCATGGCATAACGCCTAGATAATGCATTGGCAATGACATTTTCCTTCCCTTTCTTATGCTTAATGATGTATGGAAACGACTCTATGAACTCAATCCATTTAGCATGTCGTTTATTCAGATTGGTTTGACACTTAAGATACTTCTATGATTCATGATCGGAATGTATGACAAACTCCTTAGACCAAAGATAATGTTGCCAAGTTTGTAATACACGCACTAAGGCATACAATCCTTATCATAAGTAGAATAATTCAGAGAAGGACCATGAAGTTTTTCACTAAAGAAAGCAACGGGTTTACCTCCTTGTATGAGAACGCCTCCAATACCAATGCCGCTTGCATCGCATTCTAGCTCAAAGGTCTTGTCAAAATTAGGAAGTTGTAGCAATGGTGCTTGTGTAAGCTTCGATTTGAGAGCATGAAAAGCTTGTTGCTGCTGTTCGCCCTATTGAAATGGAACTCCCTTCTTCGTTAGCTCATGTAGAGGTGCTGCAATGGTGCTGAAATCCCGCACAAAGCGTCGATAAAACCTGCAAGACCAAGAAAACTACGAACCTGTGTGACGGTTGTTGGGGATGGCCAGCTGGTGATTGCTTCAATTTTTGCCTCATCCATCTCAATTCCCTGCAAGGAAACAACATAGCCAAGAAACAAGACTCAATTGGTGCAAAAGACGCACTTTTCGAGGTTACCAAACAAACGTGCATCTCTCAAAACAGTAAAAACAGCACATAAATGATCAAGATGTTCATCATATGACTTGCTGTAAATGAGGATATCATCAAAGTAAACCACCACAAATTGTCCAATGAAAGCACATAAAACCTCGTTCATTAATCGCATAAAGGTGCTGGGTGCATTAGTTAAACCAAAAGGCATGACTAACCACTCATAAAGTCCAAACTTGGTTTTGAATGCAGTTTTCCATTCATCTCCTAGTGCCATTCTAATTTGGTGGTAACCACTATGCAAGTCAATTTTTGTGAAGATGATAGCACCACTCAATTCATCAAGCATGTCATCTAATTGAGGAATAGGATAACGATATCGAATGGTTATATTATTAATCGCTCGACAATCAACACACATGCGCCAACTACCATCTTTCTTAGGAACCAAAAGAACAGGAACGGAACAAGGGCTAAGGCTTTCATGAATGTACCCTCGGTCCAAAAGATCTTGGACTTGCCGCTGAATTTCCTTAGTTTCTTGTGGATTCGCCCTGTATGCTGCACGATTTGGCAAACTTGCTCCTGGAATCAAATCGATCTTGTGTTCAGTGCCTCTCACTGGTGGTAAACCAGGGGGTATCTCGGAGGAAAACACATCCTCAAACTCCTGCAAAAGGTTAGCAACAGCAGGGGACAATGCAATAGACAATTCATGAAGTGAAAACATGGCTTCTTTGCAAACTAAAGCATAGCACATCCCCTTAGCATCGAATAAATCAGCAAGTTCAGATTTAGTTGCGAGCAACGATGGTGATTTTAACTTAATAACTTGCTGTTTTTCATATTCTAATTTTGTTGCTTTGCCATCGCCAATTTTACTCTTCTCAAAATGCACAATTTCAGCAGGAGTCATGGGGAGCAAAGTGATTTTCTTTCCCTTATGCATGAGAGTATATTTATTGGTTCTACCATGATGAATAGCATCAGTATCAAATTCCCAAGGACGACCCAATAAAAGAGAACAAGCATCCATAGGAACAACATCAAAATCAGCAAAATCATGGTATGAACCAATTGAAAATGTATTCTCGCTGTTTGTGTTACCCGAACCTTACCGCTGTTGTTGAACCATTGAATGTGGTATGGATGAGGGTGTGCTCTTGTTGTCAAACCGAGTGTCTTGACGACGTCCGTGTTCACCAAGTTATTGCAGCTACCTCCATCAATTATAGTGTGTACACGGTAGTCCTTGATGACGAGAAACATGTGGAAGAGGCTGTGTCATTGTAGCTTGTCGTCGGTCTCCACTTTGGAGCTCAAGGCACGCTGCACAATGATGCTCCTATAGTTCTCTGTCACAACTGTACCAAGTACCTCTTCTTTGGTGTGTTCGTCATTTAGATCTGTCAAGTCAGTAGCAAGAGAATATTCATCTTCAACACCTGAAGTACTATCATACCCGCCATCATCGCGTGCTATGTATGCTCGTTTGCTCGGGCAATCTCTCATCATATGACCAAGTCCCTGGCAGCGGTGACACTTAATGTCGGAAGTACAACCCGTAGAAGGAGTGGACGACGAAGGCTTGAATGATGTCGCCTTGCTACCTTCCGTCACGCGAGAAGGTGGAACAGTAGGTATAGTTTGTTGGCCGCCATTGGGTGGTGTAGTCGCTGCACGGAGGGTCGAAGATGGTGCTGTTTTGGATGGGGTAGTCGTTGCACGCGGCGTGAAGTTGCTCCTCGTGCGATGTTGCTGTTGTTGTCGGCCCTGCAATTCTTTTTCTGCCAACATAGCAAGCTGAAACAATCTGTTAACAGTATCATATTCCTTGTAATCAACAATGTCCTAAATTTCACGCCTCAATCCCCCATAAAAACGAGCTATTTTATCATCCATGTCCTCTACTACGCCACAACGTAGCATACCCTTTTGTAGCTCTTGATAATACTCCTCTACGGACATGTTACCTTGGTCTAAGCGCTGCAATTTTTTGCGAAGGTCCCGCTGAAAAGATGGAGGAACAAATCGAACATGCATAGCTTCCTTTAATCTATCCCATGTTGGAGGATTAGTTCTAGTTTTAACAAGTTCATTCCACCATATGATAGCAAAGTCCTTAAACTCACTAGTGGCTTGACGAACTCTATTGTTGTTCAGGAACAAGATGGGAATTAAATTTTTGCTCTACTATCATCTCCCAATCAAGATAAGCCTCTGCATCATAAGCACCAGAAAAAGAGGGTATAGTAAATTTCACTTTAGCAAAAGGATCATCAGGATGATGATTATAATTGTTATGATTATTACCTCCCATACCTTGATGATAAAGTGGCAGTCTTGGCTGATTATTGTGATCTTCCAGTTCATCATAAGCATTGTCTTCTTATCCTCCAGCGAGAGGCAACCGAGCCTCAAAAGTATTCATTCGAAGAGCAAGGTCATCCAGTTGGCGAGTCAAGTTCGCCAATGACTCCTCCGTTGCTGCGTTGTATTTGGGGAACATATCTGTCATGGTCTTCATCATATCACATAACTCAGTATGTTGAACACATTCGTCATCATTGTCTTCTCCTGCCATTGTTAGTAGGAAACAAAAGACAACAAAAACATATGTTATCCCTATCAACTACAGTGACAATGTGGAAGGTGGAAGAAAAAAATCTCTCTCGCTCAGGCGTCTTACCACGCTCTTACAAGTGTTCTTACCGACACAGCAGGTGGTGTGGACAGTGAGATGAACCAATAAAGCGTGGGGTGATTGCAAAGGTGCCTGTTATGCTCAAGAGAAAGGTGGAGCTTGGATGGCACAATATGGTGGCTAATAAGCAGAAAATCGTTAACAGCTAAACAAAGTTGAATAAGTATTCAATGTAGGAAACTGTTGCTGGTCAACTGAGTGCCCTAGAGCCTAGCACAACACAAGGAAGTATAAAGGCAAAAGAAAGACAGAATGATGTAGCTAAGAAAACAACACCAAGTGGTATAGGCCAATTGCTTTAATATGCGTGCTCTTCACTATTTTTTTTCTTTTTTGTAATATTTTTTGATATTTTTCTTTACTCGGGAGCACAAATATAGGGAGCACACAAATTTGCATCTCAATTGGATGTAATATGCGGCCTATAGAAAATCAAGAAAATTCTTTGAAATTCGTGCTGAAACTTCGGAGGCCGGATAACCTATCTTCCGAGGGGATTTTGGGCAATATAATTTTGCCGAACACAGCTATGCTGCGAAAAACTGATGCGAAATTTTGCGTAGATGAATTTGAAAAAAAATTCGCCCGATTTCGAGTTCGTATGCGAAAGTTATGGCCGTTTTAAGGTAGGCTGTCCGAGTTACGTTTTTTTGGATGTTGATTCCAACTCGGTTTGAGAACAGAACTCGTAATCGGATATGAAAACGATCGGTAATTTACACAGAAACTAATGGGGTGGTGTGTGATGATTCAAGGATGAATGGCACAAAAGTTTGTCACCTAATCTAGGGCTGGCAATGCAGGAGTTCACGCAAGGCGGCTAGCTAGGGCAAACCGATGAACGTGGTGGATCAGTTTGTTATTTAGGGATTGTGGAATAGGTGTCGAATAGCAAGAAAACAAGGACGAAACACGATAACTAGGACCCAAAACACAAAGCTAAACCAGCAACAAGACTCGACCACACGAATGCAAACTCAACAATGCAAACTGAAAAACGAAACTGCAGGCACTATAGTCTGGGAAGCGGAAAAAATGATCTAATTTTTTGTGGCTTTCCTGTGGACTCTAGGTACGAAACAAAATCGATCTAATGGGAGCAAAACAAAGATACCTCACGGGCAACATGGAAATTTGATACCAATTGATGAGTAGGTTTATGCCCGATCTTCTGAAAGGTATGTCAATTGGGGTGGAGAACTCGACGTTGATGATCCGTGGCACTCGAGCGGTTCGAGTACCCCTGCCATCACTACACCACGGCTCCATTGGTTATCAACCGTGCTGCACACGCTTGACCTCACCAAGAAGGCTAATCCCTACAAGTGCAACCGAGAACACGAGCAAGAACGTCGAAGACACGATCGGAAATCGCGAAGTTGGGGTCTCACAAACCGTAGAACGGCGATATTATTGATCTAAGCAAAACCCACCGAATATGACCGGCGGCTGCAGCATTTATAGACTAGGGTTCGACCAAAACACGATTAGACGCGTCCCTAATGGACTTTTACGGGATACAAGGCCCAAAGGCCCGATTTGGTGGCATAGCACCGGACAGAAATCTGGACTCGAATTGTTTCGACGATTCCCAATGACTACGGAGGAATTCTGAGGTGGAACTAGAATCATTGGAAATTTTATCTTCTCCTCTTTCCGTGCATATGTATAACATCAAAAACGGAGTCCGTAGGCCTCCTGGGCGGCCGTTTTAAGATGGACTGCTCCTGGACTACGAGTTGAACTCGAGTCCGAGTTGTAAACTATTTCCATCAACTTGTGGATGTCCCAGCTGGTTCTCCAGGCTCCCAAGGCCTCTTTCCTTCACTTGTTTATCTTCTCCATTATTCCTAATAACAATTAAATCATCACATAGCAATCTATTCTCAAACTCACATGCAAAAGAAGTTAGGAACGAATTCACCTGCTAATTTAATAACCGTGCTCGTGCTCTTGTGATTGGTCCTTGCAGTTCAATGTGCGTCTCCGCTGTTGTTATGTCCTCATCACCCGGTATGTGGATTGGGTTGGATGTCATGGTGGTTTTGCTTGCTTTAGATCTAAGGACCGGTTCGTGGAGCGACCATCCATGATTTACAGTGCCACCACGAGACCAAGTATGGGTGCGGCGTAGCTGATTAATTAGGGTGCTAGTATTGAGCGGATCATTTGACGCACTGGGGAAGGGGAGTTGGATTGGGTTTGGATGTGGTTGGCGGAACACCCCGGGATCCGAAAGGCACAAGAGGGGGCCTTTGGTTGAAGATGTGCTTAGTTAGAGACATTGCCACCGGTGAAGCCTCAGTGGGTCTGTACATGCTAGTAGTCCCATTGTAAAAGCTATTTTGTGAACTCTTGGCAACACACCTAAGGAAGTGTGAGACGACATAATTGAGATTTTATAGTCACCGCAAGGTGATGAAATCACAAACACGTGGTTAAAGTGGTACAACCTCTGCAGAGTGTCTTAAAACTATCATGATAGTCATACTCCCAGTTATGAGCAATATGGAACCTCACATGATTAGGGAAAACTGGGATTTGGGATGGTTTGGTTATGGTTTGGTATTGGTTATGGGTGATAATATGGTTATGGCTGGTTATGGATTGAATTATGGCAATGGTATATGGACTGGTATTTTGGTAATTATTGTGGTTTATGACGAGTTTACTTCACATACATATAATATATTGCTTTTCAAATGTTTTAATGTACTTTTCAGCACTTAGAAATTATTATGTTCGTCATTTGAATCAGCTACATGTCATACTTTCCACACTTGCTGAGTACGACATGTACTCACTCTTGCAATTCCCCCACCAACAGTTGCAGGTCAGATTTGAGAGTATAACGATGATAATGCGGAGTTCTAGACCGTGTCTGCCGTCAGCTTCGCCTGTGGTGTTGATTGGAGCTGCGCTATCCCTTTTGCTTAGTTGCTTATTTAGTTTATTTCCGCTGCATTAGTTCAAACTTGTCATTAATATTCATTAGAGCTTGTATTCAAGGATATTATGAATTCTGTAATAAAAGTGGTTAATTAATCTTGTCTTGTGGTAATTTTCCGTGTATCCTTTTGTGACTGCAATCGTGTATGTGTGTTGAACGTCCTGGGCACACATATGCGTTCACTTGGTTCATTTTTGGAACCGGGTGTCACAAATTGGTATCAGAGCTAGGTTGACTGTAGGACGCAACCTAGATAGAATGGACACTTTAGAGCACATAGGAGCACTCAGGAATCGATGTGTTTTTGTTTGGTGTGCTGTTCGCTATATATTGTTTGCTTGTGTGCTTAGTAGAGGATTTTGGGATGGTATCAGAGCTAGGTTGACTGTAGGACGCAACCTAGATAGAATGGACACTTTAGAGCACATAGGAGCACTCAGGAATCGATGTGTTTTTGTTTGGTATGCTGTTCGCTATATATTGTTTGCTTGTGTGCTTAGTAGAGGATTTTGGGATGCTTTAGCATTGCCATGTCCATGTACGCTAGTGTAGTTAGTTGTATAGTTTCACATCCCTTGATGCATATAGTTGGGGACGTTTTCTAAATTCTTACCTATTGCTTTTCTTCAGATGGTGAGGACTCACAATCAGAGGGATGGCAAGCACCTAGGCCTCCAATTCCTTATGCACCTCGTGCCAACTTTCATGGTGCAAATGTTCAAAATCAAACTTGTTCAAATAATTCTGGTGCAGTTAGGAAGTGTTACACTTGTGGAGAAGCAGGACACTTCGCACATCAATATCCTAAGTCTGGCCTTGGTCATGGAAGCAATGCTCAAAGATAGAACCCAAGACCCAATGGAGGACAGCCGCAAGGGAACCGTGGACAACAGAATTTTGCTTGTGGCAACGTGAACCATGTCTCTACGAAGGATGCTCAACAAGCGAATGACGTGGTGATTGGTATGTTTCTCGCAAACTCCAACCCATCAACTATGCTATTTGATTCTGGAGCATCACATTCATTCATTGCATCGAAATATGTTGCCAAGTATAGCTTGCCTATCTCTTATATGAAGTTTACTCTATTGGTTAAGTCTCCTGGAGGAGAGATGAGGACAAATATAGTATGTCTAAATGTAAGCCTTAGAATAAAAGGGGTAGACTTCTTTGCCAATCTAATCGTTTTGGATTCTCAAGGAATGGACATTATACTCCGTATGGCCTAGTTGAGAAAGCACAATGGAGTCATTGAATGTGCCACGAAGACAGTGAAGTTGACCAATGAGGAAGGGATCACCGTAGAATTTGAAGCATCTCAACACGCACCAAAGCAATTGGAGCTAAACCATATGGACGGTGCCGCAACTGAGGAAATTCTGGTGGTGTGTGAATTCTTGGATGTGTTTTCGGATGAGTTGCCAGGTATGCCACCTGACCGAGACATATAATTTGTATTGATTTAATACCTAGAACTGCACCTATGTTGATGGCTGTTATATACCAATTTCATCCATCAATTTAACTCAATTATGTGAAGGATTTGTCATTTCTTACACACATCACCTTTCTATCTAACCCAATTCCACTTGGACTTGGAGAAATATGTGTATGCAGCATTTTATGCAGGAAATGAGGAAATGTAGAGGGACCAATCCTATAAAATATCATCCCAGGCAACCAGGCGACGACACGTGGCATCCCATGGATCAAATGGCCCACAAACAGAAGTATCCAAGGAGATCCAACAGTGTATCACCCATATACATCCATGGGACCCACCTGGCAGCCACCTGGAGAAAGCACACAAGAAACGGTGCAATGACCATGTCGGCCGAACCAGGGGGTCGACCGACCTGGTCTTTGCACCAAACTCGGTCAGCCTCCACGTGTTGGCTCCTCCCGGCTCCCTAGAGTCAATTGTGACTGATTCACGTGCTTTTGGTGGCGAGAACCAACCTCAACACTTGTATAAACAGGACCCCCTACCCCTCACTTCAACACACACCACTTGGGCATCATTCTATTGTATACACTATCTTCCATAGTCCTTAGAGGAGTTAGGATGTAGAGACAAGAGCCTCTAGTCCCAAGTCCAAATTGGGAAAGGAGTAGAAGGAGTCTCTCTTACCAATTCCACATTGGGAAAGGTATGTCTCATGTATTCATTCTTGTATTTGTGACTTTGTGCTCAATAAAGATATTATCTTTAGTCTTCTTTTATACGTATACTTGGACAAAGCGTTTCTTGTTTGATTGTGGAGTCCATGTATGTGGAAGGTATAGTCTTTATGATTTACTCTCATGATCACATCTTATGGTCATAAACACTATAGACCCCCACTATAGTCTATGGAGTTATGATATGATTATGTTAATATGAATGACTATGCTATGCAATCAACATTGGTTCAACGATGTTTAGGTTAGTCATTTCCTTAGGATGACTTGTGCCATGGCTCCTAAGGTATTTGCTTAGTATGCTAGAATGGTGCTAGGGTATTTAAGTAGCGTTGGATGTCTCGTAGACCCACAGATTGAAGAGGTAGGCAGTAGGTGGTGACAACCCTATTTGTCCTTTGTAATCCTCCACGTTCGGCTATGCCACAGGCTCTTGGCAGGAGTCGCCCTAGTATTGCTAGCGGTAAGCCCGTGCCCGATGTGTTGAATAGCATTGCATAGGAATTCATCATTGATGTGACCATTAGTATCTACCTTAGGCTATGTATATGTAATAGGAGCATTGTAGGAGCAACTCTCTAACGCTCAATCCAATCTCCCTCTAGGACCCATTTTACCCTTTAGAATAGATTGCCTAGGTGTATGTCACACTACCCCTATTATCAACTGACCCCTGTCCGGATAATGGATTAGTATCCCATAGCTTGACCATAAGAGTAGTATATACTTTACTCCCCTTGTCTTCCTTTGGGATAAATATGATACCCTTGGGAATACTCATGGGTGAAATGCTACAACGGTATCTTTCGTGCGCTTGTGGATCTCATCTCTTTATCGGAGATGATCTGTGGTATTAAGAAATACTAACAAGCATTTCTGGCGCCGTTGCCGGGGATGATTTGTTAGTATATCTTAGGAGCCATCAACAAGCATTTCTGGCGCCGTTGCCTGGGATGTTTCGTTAGTATATCTTAGGAGCCGTCAACAAGCATTTCTAGCACCGTTGCCGGGGAAGGCAAAGGAAGTGAAGGATAGCTATCACTTGTGATTAAGCTATAGGTACTAATAGTTATTAGACAGGATTACCCTTGTTTGTTTTCTCCTTTGTGTGAAAACAGGGTAGTGTTGTCCAACCCATTGTATGGGATGGCCAACAAGGACGCAAGTGCTAAACTGCAAGATAATTTAAGGCGTACCTCAACAAATGTCTGCTAGGCAACACCATTGCCTTTTTGCGGGAGAATTTCAGCTTTCAGGAGGAGCCAAAGTCATACATACCCAAGCTTGGGGAAGGCTCCAGAAGTTCTTCTTGGTTTGCCTCCACCATGGGGTGGATAGTTGGCTCTTCATCCAACACTCGTGTTATGGGTTGGCTCCACAATCCATGACCACATTCATGCTGGAGCTCAAGGAGTCCTATTCTCATTCATCATGGATGAGAAGGTCTCCACTCAAGGGGTGGATTGAAGAATGCTCGAGTTCCCATAGCTTGTCATGCACACCACTTCACAAGGTGGATATGCTAGTTATGGAACTACACCTCCCATTAAAGTGTCATGAATATCCAAGTCGTTGGAGATTTGTTTGGATAATCCAAGTCATGGATATTCACATGTTATGTGAAAATCCATGTCATCATGGGACACGTGTGAATTATTTCCCTAAGACCCATGAGGACCTTTTTCAAACAACAACTCCAATGGCTACCATTCACAAGGAGGTCAAGGGTGGAATTAACATCACACTTGTATTCAAGGAGGCTATGGCTTTCCAAGGGATTTAAGTTCAACTAGCCTACCTTGAAGTATCTTGGCCAAGTAGAAATCAAGACAACATTCACATGAAGATCTTGTCCAAGGCCAAGAACTTAAGGAGCATTCAAAGTCCAAGATATCCCACATCACTTGTTGGGATTCCCACACATCGACCAGACCTATTCAACCTAGGGCAAGTGACATTGTGGATGAAGTGTTTCTTGTTTGATTGTGGAGTCCACATGTCATAATGCCCAAGGAAGCCTTTGATCCATGATCAAGGTATGGGTTGATTCAATGGAATATCAATATGGTCAGAGTGGCACCCTAAGAAGGACAAAGCCTCACCATGCTCATGAAGGAATACATTCAAGAGGGAGAACCCGTCGCTACAACAACATGTCTATATCAAGACAACGGGGAGAGGCTTGGGCCACCATGTGGCCCACATGTCCAAATGATAGCCAAATGAGTTTGGCATGTCAAAATAGAAGAAATCGTCCACATCTTCAACTCCGGGATTGGACAACAAATCATCGCACTGAACAGAGCGGAGGTAAGTACTACTCATCAGACTTCAAAAATTCGGTGAGTCCTTGCCAATAGGTTAATTGGTAGTTATCACTCACCGGACTTCAAAAATTCGGTGAGTCCTTGCTAATAAGTTAATTGGTAGTTATCTCATATTTGTTTTCCAAATTGCATCAACCCTTGCATTTACATATTTGAAATTCCACACTTGCATGTTGGAAAGTAGAATTTCCAACCATCATAAAACTAAAAATTTGAATTAGGGGAGAAATTTAATTGGATACGAACTACGTGCATGACCACTTGAATTTATCTTCCTAGTTCAAACCAAAAAAAGATTTGCTTTGACCCTCATTGCATTAACAAGTTATTTCAAGCTGGGCAAGACAATTTGAAAATTGGGTTCAATTTGCTTTTGGCTAACGTAACCCGTTTTCGAGTTGTTTTATGTGTTCTTGATTAAAGTGCAGCTAGGTCAAAATTGTGAAGAGGTGGTATGGCAAGAAAGTGGAAGGTTTCATCAAGCTCAAGTCACCATTGGGAGGATTTGAGAACACTTCTCTCCTTCAAACTCATTTTGAGTTTGAGGAAGAGAAATGTTCAAGAGGATGACCCAATGGAGGAGCCAAAACCAAATCCATCGCCAAATCCAACCTCAACTTGGCATTTGACATCAACCATCAAGGCTACGCCAAAAAAATCAAGGTTGTGAGTTTCTCACACAAAGACCTTCGTCACCAACTAATCCCCAAATGAGATATGAGTTTAGAATTTTCCATTGTTTGGTCTGCCATAGATTGAATGTATTTGTTTGCATTTGTGATGAAGGTTGACACTTCCTCCTCATTTAATTCTCATGCATCCTCACAAGAGTAAGTGTGGGTATTGACTTTTGGATCTCCAAAAGGAAGTCCCACCTTACTTGGAAAAATCTAAAACAAGTACTTGGAATCCTTTAAGAATCATTTTGTAAACTTAGTCATTTTTGTCTAGGTTTAGAAAACAAAACTTTTGGGCATGACTTAATTGGTGAATTGGCATATAGGAACTTGGGCATAGTGACAACTATAATTTTTAATTGAGCTTCATGCATAGATGGTGTCACTAGATTTCAAACTCCTAGGAATAAGCTATATCCTTGCTTCCTGGAGTCCATGTATGTGGAAGGTATAGTCTTTATGATTTCACTCTCATGATCACATCTTATGGTCATAAACACTATAGACCCCCACTATAGTCTATGTAGTTATGATATGATTATGTTAATATGAATGACTATGCTATGCAATCAACATTGGTTCCACGATGTTTAGGTTAGTCATTGCCTTAGGATGGCTTGTGCCATGGCTCCTAAGGTATTTGCTTAGTATGCTAGCATGGTTCTAGGGTATTTAAGTAGCGTTGGATGTCTCGTAGACCCACAAATTGAAGAGGTAGGCAGTAGGTGGTGACAGCCCTATCTGTCCTTTGTAATCCTCCACGTTCGGCTATGCCACAGGCTCTTGGCAGGAGTCGCCCTAGTATTGCTAGCGGTAAGCCCGTGCCCGATGTGTTGAATAGCATTGCATAAGAATTCATCATTGATGTGACCATTAGTATCTACCTTAGGCTATGTATATGTACTAGGAGCATTGTAGGAGCAACTCTCTAACTCTCAATCCAATCTCCCTCTAGGATCCATTTTACCCTTTAGAATAGATTGCCTAGGTGTGTGTCACACTACCCCTATTATCAACTGACCCCTGTCCGGATAATGGATTAGTATCCCATAGCTTGACCATAAGAGTAGTATATACTTTACTCCATTGCCTTCCTTTGGGATAAATACTATACCCTTGGGAATACTCATGGGTGAAATGCTACAACGGTATCTTCCGTGCGCTTGCGGATCTCATCTCTTTACCGGAGATGATCTGTGGTGTTAAGAAATACCAACAAGCATTTCTAATAGGGGCCCTATTATCAACTGACCCCTGTCCGGATAATGGATTAGTATCCCATAGCTTGACCATAAGAGTAGTATATACTTTACTCCATTGCCTTCCTTTGGGATAAATACTATACCCTTGGGAATACTCATGGGTGAAATGCTACAACAGTATCTTCCGTGCGCTTGCGGATCTCATCTCTTTACCGGAGATGATCTGTGGTGTTAAGAAATACCAACAAGCATTTCTAGCGCCGTTTCCGGGGATGATTTGTTAGTATATCTTAGGAGCCGTCAACAAGCATTTCTTGCGCCGTTGCCAGGGATGATTTGTTAGTATATCTTAGGAGCCATCAACAACCTATAGCTAAGAAGCCATATAGGATGCCTCCTAAGGAGTTAGCGGAGCTCAAGAAGTAGATTCAAGAGCAACTAAAGAAGGGTTTTATTCGCCCAAGCTCTTCACCTTGGGAAGCGCCAGTTCTTTTCGTGGATAAGAAGGATGGGTCACAAAGGATATGTGTGGATTATCGAGATCTCAATAAGGTGACCATCAAGAACAAGTACACCTTGCCATGTATAGAAGACTAGTTTGATCAGATGAAGGGTGCTTGTGTCTTCTCTAAGATTGACTTCAGGTCAAAATACTTTCAAATGAAGATTTGACATCGGACATACCCAAAACAGCTTTTCAGACACGGTATGGATCCTATGAGTACACCGTGATGTCGTTTGGATTGACTAATGCACCTGCCTATTTTATGTACCTCATGAATAATTTTTTCATGGAGTACTTGGATAAGTTTGTTGTGGTGTTCATTGATGACATTATGATCTACTCGAGAAGCGAGGAGGAACATGTAATAGCTGATGTGCCAGAACTTTGCGACTATGACAATAGAAGCATTTTTTAGTGAAACTTGTAAACTATGAGATGACTTGTATGTGTAACTTGTACATATCCATATTGTTTTAGTGAAATTGACTTCTGTGAGATGACTTCAATGATTATATTATTTACTTCTATGATTATATTGTTCACTTTTGTGATTATATTGAATTGACCTAGAAATTAGAAATAACAACAGGTAGTACTGCATAGGGTATACCTTATCACAAGCGGTTATTTACCTACGACTAGACCTACCTGTGAAATATCATTATCATGGGCAGCTAGATATAGGTAAAGAACCATATGTGATAACCTAATTATCACAGGCGGTTATTGTTATGGTACAAACCAGTTGTGATAAACTGTCTCCACAGGCGGCTTGTCATAGGTATAAATTCGCCTATGATAACACCATTATCACAAGCGGTTATATATACTACACGAGCCGCCTGTGATAATATGTCTTCACACGTGGCTAGTCGTAAGTAAAGAACCGCCTGTGATAATACCATTATCATAGGCGGTTTCACTTCTCCGCCTGTGAAATTGCAGATTATCACAAGCTCTTTGTTTCAGGCGGTTTTACAAACCGCGTGTGATAATACGTTTGGAGCCGTCTGAGATGAGGCTTATTGTAGCAGTGATTAATGACAAATAACTAAAGAACTAATGAAGTCGAATGAGAATATATGCAAGATTAAACGTCATGAATCCCTCAAATGGAAAAAAATAGCAAAGAGCAATACTTAGTATTAGGATTTATTTTTCTTGAGTACAAAAACTCCTAATGAAAGTGCATCTAGTTCCCCCCTGTGAGTTTTTGAATGATTAATAACAAATAGTAAAAGAACTAGTGATTTTGGATAAGATATTATGTAGGAGAGGTTATGTGAAGAGTCATATGGACCCCTCATGTGAAAAAGAAAAAATGGTGAAGAACTATACTCACTGATATGATTTTTATCTCATAAATATGTCATACTATCTAGTAGGGCACATCAATAAGTGGTGTGAGGTGATGAGATTCTGTACTCCAGGTACCGATGAATATTGGACCAACAAATGATGTGAAGCTACGACAAGACTCGGACCACATCCGACCTCTAGCGTGAGGAGGAACCTACCACCCAAGCCCCGACCAGCAAGGTTGGGTAGCGAATCCGTTAGATCCCTGACCACCAATGTTGTACAGCGGACGCTCCTAGTCCCGAGCTCGAAAGCAGAGAGCAGGTAGCAACATTCAATACGGATGTGAGCCGAAGCAGACACCTTCAATATTGGAAGGACAGCCACGTGACATGACTCTACCACAGAGCACAGTGCCAGCTGATGCATGTCCCGTCCCGTTTGGCACAGCAGCTAGCACACGTTTAAGGACGATGCAAACCGGATAACACGATAGGAGTGGATACTAGTGCGATGACTTTTATGACCGAAGCGGTCTGGCAAGCATGCTGACACGAATATTGTACCACCTGTCCCATTTATGAGAAGTCAGGTAGAGAGTTTTGCCCGACTATAAAAGGGGTCAGAAGGCCACCTTCCCGAGCATGTTAAGTAGGCACGCTAGAACACTGCGAGACACTCACGCATGAGAACTCTTAGGAGAAGACTCACTTGTAAACCACTTTAACCCACTTCTGAGCTAAAAAAGAGCAAGTGCCGACCACACTGGACGTAGGGCATTCTTGCCTGACCAGAATAAATCCTCTGTGATTTGTTAGCTAGATCATCGAGGACGACACGTGCGACAATACGATACTAGTTGGTTTCCAAAGCACCGACAGTTGGCACGCCAAGAAGCGGATCTGCCATGCGTTTCTTCTTGTTTCATTCCATTACTTCATAACGCTCGACCCTCGAGCCTGGCAAGATGATCCACTTCAGTAACTTTGAGTTTATCACCACCCATGACGCGGGCTGAAGGTTGACTCCACCATCGCCTCTTGCCAGACCCTCCGCTTTGGGAGCCTGCACTCCTTTGCTAGCAACGCTAGCATCCTTTCGAACGACAAGTTGCCGATCTACCGAAGAGCCTTTGATAGGTGACACGGTGTATGATGACAACATCGATGCTACGAATAGCATCTCCGGAGCAGCCTTGTGGGGATGATCGACTATGCATCACCATCCCTCCACCACCCATCACACGATGATCGAGCCCGCACCGATATCCCTCCACCACATCCTAGAGTGCAGCTCGAGTTCCAACGACTGCACTAAGGGGAGCGAACACCCCTCACGTGTCTGCCATGTCATCGAGATAAGTGATGACACCTAGCTCAGCACACCGTGCCACACAACGCCATAGGCTGACATCGAGCTGCTCGAAGCACAATGGTTCAAGCTGGCCGACTAGCTCACGATACATTGTGCCACCCTGAAGGCTGACTAGGCACAGCTGGTTGCGGACACCATCGTGTTCATGGCAATGGCGCGTCCTGACCCCAACATGAGCACGAGCACAACATTTCTTTGCGCTCGCCAAGTCCATGTTGACATCATTAATGACGGTCGTGCCCCGCCCTTCCAGCGAACCAGTCAGAACATGGCGACAGCGACCACCATGCTACACAACATACCCAATCCCAGCGACTTCAAGGTTTGGCGGGCTTACCAGGATCCCTTGCCGCGCCAGGCTCATCGACCCAGGCCGGAGCCAAAGGCACGATTGGAGCAGCGCGAGCTCTGCTGAGACCCACACACTAAGCCAATTAACCAAGACCAAAAGGCCGGATTGTCAACCCAGTCGCGTAACTCGATACATGACCACGTTGGACCGTGTGACCTTCATCGGACCCTTGAGGCCCAAAGACGAACTAGGCAAGGCCTCGTGGATCCGCCACCAAGGCCCCAACCGCGCCAACCCCATCGGGGTGATCGCTACAATGACAAAGAGGATCGGAGCTGGAGCTCCAATTCCCTCACCCCGAAAGACTTTGGGAGACGGATACACAAAGGCCTCTTCCCATGAAGGTTTCGGCCTCCGACCAACATCAGGAAGTACGATAGGGACACCAACCCCAACGTCTGGTTGGAGGATTATCGCTTGGCTTATAGAGCCAGCAAGATGGATGATGATGACTTCATCATCCAATAACTCCTCATCTACCTAGCCAAGTCGACCTAGGACTGGGTGGAGTACCTCCTACCAAGCTGCATTCGTGACTAGACAAAGCTCTGAGAAACGTTCGTCGGACTCCACAATACCTACGCGCCCTACGAAAACTCTTGGGACCTCAAGGGTTGCCGATAGAAGACGGATGAAGCCCTCCACCAATACATTCTACACTTGTTGAATAAGTTCAACAAGCTTCCTGACGTCATCAATGCCGATGTTGACGCGACTTTCCTCTATGGAATGACCTACAAGTCCTTGGTACACAAGCTCAATTGCGTCAAATTGAGAAGCACCAGGGAACGTCTTGACATAGTCACCAACACATCTTAGGTGAGGAGGCGGTCAAGGACATCTTCAAGAAAATGGAAGTCGAAGAATCTTGATGCGTAGAAGAATAATGCGTTATGCAAAAGCAAGAAGAAGAAGAACGCCGCTGCCAACAAGCGCCAACACTCGACCGACAATGGCTCGGACCTGGTCGAGAGGCTCCTTGAGAAGTCATGCACCAAACACACCTATCCGGTCATGCATACCCTAAAGAACTGTGATCAGCTGAAGTTCTTCATTGGCATGGTGCACAACACTGTGGGCAAAAAGGGAAAGAAGCGCGCTGAATCAAACCCCGAGCGTGACAAGTCGACCTTTCCCATGTCGGAGGGCTTCATCATGATCTTCGGGGGAAGTCAAGCTTACGAGAGCCATCGTAAGCATAATATGAAAACCCAAGAGGTCAACATTGCCACCTTGGCCATCCTGACAATCCTCATGGTCCGAAATGGCAGTCACTTTTTACCCGTTAGACCATCCCAACTTCATACGAACCCGAGCATTTCCCTTGGTCATGGACCCAATCGTAGGCATGAAACACCTGACCATGTTCATGATGGAGAGAGGAAGTGGTCTCATTATCCTATAAGTTGTACCCTCGATGCCCTAGGAATACCCCGTTCAAGTCTCCTCCTGACCCGAGCCCCTTTCCAGGGTGTCATCCCCGATGAGCAGGAAGTACCTCTTAGAAAAATTGACCTCCCCATCATGTTCGGGGATGAGTCCAACTTTTGCACGAAGGCCCTCACGTTTGAAGTCCCCGACTTCGGCGACACCTACCATGCCATCCTAGGAAGGCTGGGCTCCGCAAGTTTCTGGTCATCTCGAACTACACCTACCTCAAACTAAATATGCCCAACCCAAGGGGGCCATCATGGTAGAGGCAAAGATCCTACAAGCCCTGCTATGCGAGCAACATATATGCGAGTTGCCTTGATGGCGGTTGCAAAAGTGGAAATGAGCCCATCCCGGTGAGCTGTGGCAAGAGTCACGTTCGACCTCAATCCACCTTCGACCATGCCCTCAGAACACATGTGGATGGCCAAAGCCTACACTGAAGGCCTGATGAAGACAGCGCATACCACCCCTATGTCGTTCGACAAATAATAAAGGAGTATGCCGCTCGTTGTACAACATACTCTAGGTGTCATCTGTTATACTTTGAAGCACCAAGCTTGACACAAATAATATAGATTCTAGGTTCATGCCACCTCTTTATAACTCCCTATTTTTTTTACCGTGCATCCTGTCTCGAGTTCAAGCCAAAACCTGATCTCCAGCACCACGTAGCTCTCCAAAAGCACCATACAACGGAAGGAACAAACTGATCATCAGGAAGTGCTCGGGGGTTTCTCTCCTATATGGGACACAACCGTACCACTCAAGAATTATAATCCTCATCAGATCCTGTCGGCATTTCGGAAACCAACTATTACATTTGTATTGAATCACACTCGTCTCCATAGGGCTAGCTGCGAATAACAAGAGATTTATCCTGGTTCTGGCAAAAATGGCCCTACGTCCAGCGGGAGTCTTCTATTATATTTGTTAGCTCAAAAGGCAAGAGAATAGATTACAAGCGGGCTGGTCCGAGTAAATGACCTCTAAGAATGTAAGAAAAGCCATGAATGTAATGCATGAATGTAAATGCGCACGGGCGTAAGAAAGTAAAGCACGAATGCAAGTGCATTAAAGGAAAAGGGTGAAGAGCACTAAAGGGAAAAGTGTGTAAGTAACTGTGTAAGTTAACGCAAAAAGTAAATATGTATAGTAATTGCGAATACATAGTGAACTTGCCCCCTCCCCCCCACCCCACTGAAGGCCTTGGGGTTCCTTTTATAGGGGGCAAGGCATCTCTATCTATCTGACATTACTCATAGTGGGGCCAATTTTACAATGTTCATTCTATGTATTGAGTCTATCAGAAGCTTCAATTTTGGCTTCTTTGTGTTCTCCAAAGCACCATCTTTAGGGTGAAGTTATAGCCCTTCTGACAACGGATGAGACAAATGTCAGGCTTATCCTGCAATGGGTCACAACACGGTTGCCCCCCCTATCAATGTTAGTGCGCTCATCATCCGTCATAAATGTCCCTAACTATCCGCCTCTCCTAAGCTCGAGCTTGGGAGGAATCATTCGCCCGACCTCTCCACCAGATCTTGGGCGGCTTAAGTACCCCGACCTTGCATGTCCGTTGCATTGGTGGCGGGCCCCTCCTCAATTGGAGAGTAGCTTCAGTCTGTAGCTGCATAATGGTCACGTACCGTCAGGTCCCGTATGTTTGGCACCCCTGGTACAGAACTTCGTAAGTAGCCCGTGAGCGTTCTTCTGAGTCTTCATGGAGTTGGTCATAGGTTGAACTTTCCCTCATGACGGGGACCCTGAAAAACAATAGCTCAAACACGTGTTAGTATTGATTCGATTACACACCCACTAGCAGCTCGAACTAATTCGAATGAGGCACAGGCGCCCCATTGTTGTTTGTTGAGATCGCATGGCAGACCTAAGCCTCTTACGAGGTTAGGTTGTTAGCCACAAAAAATGCACCCCCCCCCGACGAGCTGTTCGTGGGCTCGGAGGGGTGAGTAGGCCAGAAAGTCCCAATGTAGTGCGAAAAATCCTACGCTCAGTGGGATATCTAATGGGTAATCTAGGTAAAGTTCGGCCGACCCAATACGTTGGGGTGACCAAAATGCATCCATCGCTGATTGCTAGTGATGGCAGTACGTCATAGCATGAATGCCCGCATTTTGTAAACCCGCCCGGGGTCATCATCATAGTTCCTGGGTCTTGAAAACCCTAGTGGCCTAGGGTCCAACCCATTACTGGGAAACTAAGGAATCGCGGGGCTAAGACCTGGACAGGAATAGTTGGAGATGTCGAGGGAGCAAGACCCTCGAGTACGCACATATGTCGTCCATCTCGAGTCATTAATCACTCGCTCTTTGTTTGTTCGGGGTAGCAATTGAACAACCTGTCAGACAGGTAGGCACCCCGAACTGGCCCCAAAAGTGACCCAGAATCTTACCTACTTACCTGAGCCCGCTTGTCTGAAAGTGTCACAGCCCACGGGCGCAAGGGGTAGATGCGGGTATGCCACACGACTTGGACTTGGTGCCGGCTATGAGGAGGCAGCCGCCAGACAAAATTTAGACCCGCCACAATTCGGATATCTCACTTTCACGATATCTCTGAAGCAGCACCAGTTACAAGGGGCCAGGGGCGCATGGTCTATGATCTGGTGCTCCTGGTCCACATGCCTTCGACAATGCATGACTTACGGGACAAGACTCTTTAACGCCAAAGCCCGCCGCACGCACATCTCCTTGCACTATCGTTCTGTAACCTCCCCATCCAGTGCAATAAAAAGGCCTCGATGTATATGCTAGCCTCCTCGTCCTTACCCATCATCTACAGACCTTGCAACACTTTCCACTTCTTCTACGAAGGCTGGAAGAGTGTAATTGTTAGGTAAGAGAAAGAGAGAGTTCTGAGATAACCGTTGGTTTTTTTTCTCGATGTCATCGTGGTTGAAATGGGGAGCGGGGGAGTCTGGGGATGACCGCACAATGAATAGTGCCACCATGAGTGTAGAGGATGATTCATTGCCGCCCGGGTCTCCTGTTGCCTTGCTTCTGCAATGGTTGCCTATTTACCTGCTCCGGAACCCACGGTCGGGGATGGGACTGTCCGCGGGCCGCAGACTTGCTGACCCTTGCCGTTCTTTCAGGTTTGGGGTTTCTTTAGACCTGTCCATCACCTTCTCGTGTTTCTTTTTTTTTCATACCATGATTCTTCCTTTGGTTGTAGGGAGTATCGCTCGGACGTGACGGTCCTGGCAAGTGGATTGAGTCCTATAGCTCGTCCGTCAGAACGGGTACGCTCGAGTTCAACAGCATCCCCGTCTCAATAAGAGCGGGTGTCATCATCCTCAACGGTGGCTTCTGAGGTGGCAGAGCTAGTTTTGCTCCCGCCATCCTTGGTGGCCATTGTTGCAGAACGCGTCATCTCAGAGCCCAACAAGGGTACCCCATCGGGCCCGTCGCAATGGCATCGCACCGAAGATTCAACCACTTGAGAAACAACCCCCGCAGAGTTGTCAAGGTCATTCAAGGCAAGAGCCGGGGGCGTTGCCTTGTTGTCGCGGCCTAGGGCTTCCACCCTCGCGCCCTCCGAGGGTGAGGCCTCAGGCACTAAAGGTGCCAAAAGTCCGCGGGTTCTGCCTCTTGTAGCCGGAAATGTTTCTGAGATGGGTGGGCCTGCGGAGTTTGACTAGTGGGAGGGTGTTTGCAAAGACACCCTCATCCTTCACTTGTAACTCGCCATTGTGAGGGTGAGAATCGAGGTGGGGTGTGACAGGATCTTCGATATCATGCATCGGCTAAGTGCCGCAACCTCCTACAGCTAGGTAACTTTTGTTGGCCATATGTTGTGTTTGCTTCCATGTTTTACCCCAGTCTTCTTTGTAGGCGTTGGCCTAGGAGTCCGCAGTTGATGGTTCTTAACACCACAATCATATCTAGTAAGACATGAGGTCCACAAGTGCACAAAACATATCATTTAGCATTTCACCCATGAGTATCCCCAAGGGCATCGTATTTATTGCAAAGGAAGGCGATGTAGTCAAGTAAAGACTACTCTTATGATCAAGCTATTGGATACTAATAAGTTATCAACACAAGGGTAAGTTGATAATACAGGATAGTGTGACACACACCAAAACAATCTATTGTAGAGGGTAGATGAGTCCTAATGGAGATTAGACTAAGACTTGGTGAGTTGCTCCTACAATGCTTCAAAAATACATAGCCTAGGTTAGATACTAATGAGCATGCCAATGGTGAATCCTTATGCTAAGTTGCTTTTAACACATCAGGCGCAGGCTTGCCCCTAGCAATACTAGGACAATTCCCGCCAAGAGCCTATGGCATAGTCGAACTGTAAAAGCCCTAATTTTTAGAGGATCATCTCAGCTAGGAGACCCAAGTTTAGAAAAGAAAGCACAATAGAAAGTGCCAAAAATCAAATCAGTTTCAAACCTATTGGAAGGAATTAAAAAAATTTAAACTTAGCTACTGTTCAAACTTGAACAAAATACAAATCTGAGTTTACCAATCTTAATATTTCAAGTAGCCTTCCTGCAAATTTTCAGAATTTTTGAAGCATGTTTGCTATTTAATTCAATGGCTACATTGAATTCCACTCAAATTCGAATTCAAGTTTGAATTCAAATAAAACTTTGTCAAATTAATAATCTGAACTCACAATTTAATTCTCCATATTTAAGTTGTACTTCCCACAAATCTAGGTGGGGGAAATTGACTGTCCACCCATCTGTCATGGACTTCTCCTCTGTTTGCCTCTATTTCATCATAGAGCAACACCTCACGGCATGCAAAATCCACCCAGATGCCTGTGTGCTTGCTTCATGCCTTGATTGTGAAGCCAGCTGAGCTGCAGATAAAGGGGATAGCTGATCCTTTCATTTGCTCACGGAGCAACACAACAGCAAGCTTTCTCCTCCTCTGTTTTTCTTTTTTCCCAGTAACCACCTCACTTGTGCTTCCTTGCAGCAGCTGTTCCTGGCCGATTCTCTCCCCAGTCCTTGAAGCAAAAAGGTGTGCCAACACTCCTAGATTCTACTCACAAAGTTTCACGTCAAGCTATGGCTCCAAGCTCGCTAGTTTCAAATCTTATCGAAGCTAGTTCATACCTATGTCACTAGATCGTCGATTTAATTTCGTTTCTAGGTGCAACCAATTTCCAATTTATTCATGAATGTTGTTCACCACCTCATGACGCACATCTCAGTCAATTTCAGTAGCATCCATCGAGGGATTGCTGAGTTCCACGAGTTTTCCCCAACGCCTTCTAAAATGGTGCTGTTCTCCGTCGAGACCGAAGCTTCGGCCAATTTATCCACGATTTTGATCCATAATCATGTTCTTCTTGTTTCCAAGGTTAATTTGGTGAAAACCCCGTTCAATTTGGTGCAAAAATGAGTGAAATCAAGCTCACCCTAGGTGCTTCAGCCGCTGGTCGAGCGCCCCTGCTGGAGGTTGAAGACAACCCTGCAAGTAGGGCTCGCAGTTAAATGAGTTAGACCATTTTCTCTGTGCGGGTTCTATGCGGAACTTAGAAAATCTATATCTATTCTAATACTTGTCCAAAAATTCTCAAATAAATTTTGTTGGAACCAGCATAATCTATACTTTCAAGTGGTGCATTTGGATCTGTATGAAAAATCCCTACTGGACCTCAATAATTCCATGAAGCAAAATGCTATTGGGATTAATTCCTGACTCTCAATTCATTCAAAAATTCCCAACCTTTACCAGATCATTCCACATAATTTCCTTAAGTTCCAGTAAAAGTTTCAGGTCCATTTTAGTTGATTTGTATAGCCAAATTATGTTTCCAATACGTATGTGCCTAACAATTCCAAAATGTCCAAAAACTTTTCAGCAAATTGTCCAACTTTGTAAATTCAGTATCTCCCAGTATAATGCCTAGAAAATTATGAAACCAATTTGGTTGAGTCACTATTGACCTCCTCTAAACAGAAAAACAACTTTTGGCCATGTTAAAGTCCCAGATTGCCCATGAAAATTCTTGGAAGGGTTTATATACATTGAATATTATACAACAGAGACTTCCATGAATGTAGCCCAATTTTGGCTAGAACCTAACAAATAGTGGCATGTATATTGTGTAAAATTTCCAGAACCAGTGGCCATCTTTTAATATACTTAACCGTGTTTCTATTCAAATATGTAATAATACCAATATTGATTCACTTGTATTATTCTTTGAATATCGAATAGTTGCCGAGCTTGAGGAGACCCCGGAGCCATTGGAAGTCATCAACCCAGAGACTACCTTTAACCCCGTCTCGCAGCCAGGCAAGCCCCAGTTTGCATTTAATAGTGTTTTAAACTTTGATTTGTATCACACGATATGGGTTAGTATGTATGTGCATTAAGTCTAGGTTTTTCTTGGAGTTTTCCACATGCATGACCAGAGAACCCATGAGAGAAGGGTAGTTGGCTACGTCCTCGATGTGTCCATGCTATGCTCAATGTTATTGTTGCTTCGGTACAAGTCGAGTAGTTCGAATCTACTCGCGAGTTCAGGATTTCGGTTCACACGGGACTGGTCGAGTGAGAGATTCACCTTTTGGTTAAATATGAGACCGGGCATAGAGTAGGAGCAGCAGGACATAGGGGCCTGTGAGCTGTAGTTGTGCCTATGTCGGTCAAGGACCGATCCGTGTGTGGCCCTGTTGAGAAAATTTGAATGTACCAAAGGCATACATGATATATGGGACCCAGTAAACCGATGTAACTTGTCCACCTTAGAGTTGAGGCGTATCCTACCGCCTTATAGGTGCGGGTTGATAGCAGCAAGGTGTAAACCTGCCAACGGGTACATCGTACTCCGTGTGGGGGTCTCCTGCTCGTAGCGGTGGGACCGGTTCAATGTGTAGGTAGCGAGTGAAAGGTTGCCGCATACAACATCAGTGGAGTGTGCCTTCGCAGCTCCGAGTGTGGGTGTATGTGTTGCGCTGTTCGGGTATCCCTGCAGGTGTATATTGATTCGAGTCGCTGTCCCTCGCGGTTATTGAGTATCGCTTGTTCACTGAGTCGTGACGTAGTTAATTATTTGGAGTGACTATTATTGAATCATGCTTTATGGATTAATAATGTATTGATACTTGTATGTTTAGAACAGGTTGCTCACTAAATTTGAGATTCATGAAGCCTTAATTTGCTGCTAAAAGCTGAAAGTAAGGACTAACATTTAGGCGGGTCTTTTATTTCAAACTGCTGCCCTATATTACATATATCTTGCATATAGAGTTTCATGCTTAGTGGAGACGGTTAAGTCTTGCTGAGCCTTTGTGCTCACGGTTGCTATTTAAAGTTTTTGCTGCAGATGATGATGTTTGTGATGAAGGGTTCTCCGGTGAGGCATTGCCCCCGTGGGGGTACACGGCCGAGTGGGAACCTTGCACGCCGCCGTGATGTGTTCTGTGTGCTGCTAGTGTGATTCCGTTCTAGGGCTGAACGGAATAACTTTTGCATAGCTTAGGCTTGAGTGTTGAGAGCTATGAGCTTATCTTCAGCTGTAGTATATTTTAATGTATATTATTTGCAAAAGACAAAACTTGTATAATATTATGTTGTTTTATGTAATATAATGTACCTTTTTCTGTGTGCTGTTGGGTGCCGCATCTCACGACACCACCCAATTGCTATTCCTGGAATGTTGGGACTTCGGTCCCCACAGCCTGGTATCAGAACCGCATTGGGAATAGCACACTTAAAGAGGATCGTATTACGATAAAATTTAGGTTTATGGTGAGGAATCGATAGTAGCCTATATAAGGACTATTATTAGCACAATTACATAAGGTGACAAAGCTAACCTATGTGTTATTATATTCTGTAATGACGCTCTTACGTCAGGTAAGGGGTAAGGTACGCCACTGCAAGTGGATCAATTGTGGTAAGCTCACCATGTGAGAGGTAGCATGTGATTGTTTCCGTGGCTTAGCACAGAAAGTCAATATGAGTCTCTGAAACTCTCCATGTTTCTGAGAACATATAACACGCGGTACCCCAACGTGCTTCAAAATTAGTGGGAACCCCCGTCGAGTGGGGCATAACCCAATGCGCCTCCTACTGGTGCAGCATTATGCAAAGACGTGGGACCCCGTCGGGTGGTAGAAAATCCGGTCGTGTACCTCGAGACGTGGCTTAGCTCGGGGCGGCCCGTATGGAAGGATACGAGACGAATGTTTTTACTTTCATATATATTATTGTGACTGCCAGAAATGATCGCCCGTGCAGGCTGTGCCGTACAACACCATAATGAGTGTTTTGTGAATTGTGTGTATTATGCAGCACTGACCACGTGATCGTATTGCGCTTATGAATCGTTTGCGAGTGAACGTCATTAAGGCCACCGTTGAGACGTATGTCGGAATACCGGCTTAGAATTTTTACTTTTGTGAGGCACGTAGTACCGACATGTATTCCATTGATGCATTAACCACTTCAATATAAAATGGAACTGAGAAGATCTAAAAATACTTATATTAGCTATCGAGCTCTGATTTTGAACTAAGTTTTCAAGGTTGGAGTAGGTTTTGAAGTCATCAATTCAAAAACAGAGTGTTCTGTTGTCTGCCAGAAAAAGACCTTACTTTGAGAAACAATATCTACCAGTAAAAAAATCCAATGAAGGTCTATCATACAAGGATGGAAATTTTAGGAAGTCCTTTAAAACTGTTATGTTCAACACCACAACTGAATTCACTTCTAACCTGTTCAAAATTTTAAAGTTCCAAAATCTGCCAAACTGGACAGAAACTGGAACCCTCTCCGGACTCCTACTGTTCTGACCATATCTCACTCTAAAAAAATCGAACAGGACCGTGCAAGGGATTTCTGGAATCCTTGTAATTTGTATTACAATTTTGTAATCTGTGGTTGTTCTAAATTGTGAAGTTTTATATCTGGAAATTATGGCCCAAAATCAGCATAAACAAAGGAGATGCTGTCAAAAGTTCCAGAAAAACTGTCAGGTTTACAATGCCATATCTTCTAAACCAGAAAATATCTTGAGGCAAACCAATACTTTTTGGAAATTTATTGAAGTGTACTTCAACTTTGTAGTTGACCTCAAGATCCTATTATGCCATTTACTGGGTTAAATTTGTGTTTGAGTACAAGCTGGTCAGGTTTCAACAGAAACTTCATCGGTTTGGCATATATTGGTCTTGTTATGTATGTGTTCCTCGATTTCACTTCGAGAAGTGTCGTAACAGACCAGGTGTGGATACTCAACCATTTACCAGTGGAATTGAGGCTTTGACCCACTCGGACCTCATTTCTTTTTTTGTGACCATGTTTGTATCATATTGAAGATAAGAGAGCGTATTCGCACGATAACGCGCATAATGTCCCGTCGCGACCAACAATAGCCGAAATGAACTTCAATCTATGGAGTTTATTATTCTGGAGCTAGCTATTGTAATATTGATCCAGGGATGATGTATTGTATATAGTCTATACTTTATCAATATATGTTACCGTTATGCAAGTTTGGTTATTAATATGCACACTATTGTTTTTATCCTTGAGTGATCTTACAATATCACATCTCATGTTGGATTCATGGTTGTGACTGCAAAATGGTGCGCACCCGTAACACGGTTGAGATCGGTGGCTCAAGCCAGGGAGGTGATGACTCCCAGCAGCAGAGAACTCAAGATCAGCGACAACTGACACCGCCACTGATACCTCCTCCTCCGCTTACGTTGGCGGATGTGATTGCAGCTATGGTGGGTTCGTGTGACGAGCAGACCGAGCTGCTGTGAACCTTCGTGCAGAATACATCCTGTCAGCCGGGGCGTTCAGACGGAGGCAATCATGAGCCTCAACAAACCACCTACTCGGATTTCTTGGCGACTCATCTACCGGTATTCACGGAGGCCGATGAACCTCTTGAGGCGGACAACTGGCTCTGCACTACTGAGGCAAAGTTCGGGTTGCTCCAATGCACCGAACAGCAGAAGGCGCTCTTCGCGGTGCAACAGCTTTATGGCTCCACCGGCGCATGGTGGGCGAATTACATCGCCTCTCTGCCGGCTGATCACGCCGTGATATGGACGGAGTTCCAGGAGGCATTCCGCGCCTATCACATACCTCCCGGGATTATGAAGAGAAATCTTCAAGAATTTCTTGAACTCAAGCAAGGTGGGAGGAGTGCTCACGAGTACTCCAAGGCTTTCAATCACTTGGCGCAATATGCACCGGATCATGTGAACACTCAAGAAAAGAAACGGGACTGCTTGTATCGAGGCTTGAATGCAAAGATGAAGAACAAGCTCGCTTTGTTCAATCGCGGCACGTTCAATGATTTTGTCAACGCGGCGATTGTACAACAGAATGCAACACGTGAGTTGGTTACTGAGAAGAAGAGGAGTGCTCCACAGAGCAGCAGTGGTGGAGCTCCACAGAAATACCGAATGGTGTACCGATCACCATCCGGTCAAAGGTGGCAGCCACCGGCACGACCGTCGATGTTCCGTGGCCGCCCGTTCAATGCATAAAGTTTCCAACCACCCCTGCCACAGCATCAACAGCAGCAGCAACAGAGGATGATACCTCGTGCACTCCCACAGCAGCAGCGTGCACCGACCGTCCCCCGGCGTATGGTGGTCCGACACAATACACATGCTACAACTGTGGACGTGTCGGACATCTTTCCTACAACTCTCCGGACAAGCAAACCAGCAGACAAGCATCATATAAGGGTGCCAATAAACCCCGCAACCAGCCCAAGAAACCAAATACCAAACCCGGCAACGTCCACCACATTGCCATTGAGGACGTACCGGAAGGTGAACCCGTACTCGCGGTTACGTTCACTCTCATTGATCTCCCCATTATCATACTTTTTGATTCTGGAGCCACCCACAATTTCATTAGTAGTTCATATGTTGTCAAACACCAACTACAAATATTTCCTACAAAATATCCTTACATGATTTGTTCCCCGGGCGGGAAAATATCAGCTCATAGTATGATTCCTAAAGCACCACTGTGCATGGGTGGAAAAATATATCCAACCACTCTCATTATCTTAGATGGCCAAAAGATTGATGTCATATTAGGTATGTCATGTATGTCACCACGGTGGTGTTTTGGACATCGTTCCTTGAATCGTTCATTTGTATTCTCCACTACACAGTGCACATACTTTCATTCTTGATCGACCCGTTCAAGAAGTTGCAGCAGCGTACCACTCTAAATCCATTAAGTTGGAAGACATACCGGTGGTCCATGAATACCCTGATGTGTTTCCTGATGATCTACTGGGCATGCCGCCCGAACGTGACATCGAGTTCAAGACTGAACTTGCAACGGGAACCACACCGATCTCTCGAAGAGCTTATCGAATGGCGCCCAATGAGCTAGCTGAATTAAAGGAACATCTCAAGGACCTACAGGATAAAGGTTTTAATCGCCCAAGCTCCTCACCTTGGGGATGCTCCACGCTGTTTGTTAAGAAGAAGGATGAAACGTTGCGGTTATGTGTGGACTATCGTCCGCTAAATGCTGTGGCCATAAAGAACAAGTATCCACTACCTCGCATCAACATTCTTTCTGGTCAATTAGTGGGTGCTAAGGTATTTTCCAAGATGGATCTTCGGTCCAAATATCATCAAATAGAAATTCGGATGGAAGATATACCGAAGACGGCATTCTCGACGCGATATGGACTATATGAATATATCATCATGTCTTTTGGTCTCAAAAATGCTCCAGCCCACTTTATGTATCTAATGAACTCAGTGTTCATGCCGGAGATGGATAAGTTCGTCATGGTCTTCATCGATGACATATTGGTTTATTCCAAATCGGAGGAAGAACACGCCGAACACTTGCATATCGTGCTCCAACGATTGTGAGACCATAAGCTCTATGCAAAATTCAGCAAGTGTGAATTTTGGATCAGTCAAGTGCCATTCTTGGGACACATTATTTCAGCAGAGGGCATCGCTGTGGACCCAACTAAAATTGTTCAAGTGCTGAAATGGCAATCTCCAAAGTCCGCACATGAAGTCCGAAGCTTCATGGGTTTAGCCGGATATTATCGGAGGTTCATTCCGAGCTTCTCGAAAATTGCTAAACCTATGACGGAGCTGTTGAAGAAAGGCACCAAATATATTTGGAGTGAAGCTTGTGAGAAGGAATTTCAAACATTGGTGAAGAATCTCACAACAGCCCCGGTTTTAGCTCAACCGGATACGACGTAACCATTTGATGTTTATTGCAATGCATTCAACATCGGTCTTGGCTACGTTCTTATGCAAGAAGGACGTATGGTCGCTTATGGATCACGACAGCTCCACAATCATGAACAACACTATCCTACTCACGACTTGGAGCTCGCTGCCGTAGTGCTTGCTCTAAAAATGTGGAGGCATTATTTGCTTGGAAATCTGGTTCACCTATATACCGACCACAAAAGTTTGAAGTATATTTTCACTCAGAAGGAGCTGAACATGAGGCAACAATGATGGTTAGAATTGATCAAGGGTTATGAGATTGAGATTCATTTTCATCCCGGCAAAGCTAATTTTGTTGCCGATGCGCTTAGCCGCCAATCTCATGTCAATAACTTGATGATCACACCTATGAAAAAGGATGAACCGACTCTATACTTGGTTCCATATGGAGCTTTATACAATCTTGCTCTCATTCCGACAATTCGAGATGAGATTATTGAAGCTCAAAAAAAGGACAAGGGAATGTATCACATACTCAAGAGAATGGACAGCGGTGAGATGAAGTGTTTTCGAAGAGATGAACATGGTGCTCTATGGTTCAAGAATCGGATTGTAGTGCCCCATGACATGGACCTTCGAAATAAAATCTTAGACACTTGTCCAAATATTCTATTCATCTAGGCAGCAATAAAATGTATCAAGACTTGAAGACTAAGTTTTGGTGAACATGAATTAAGCGTGAGATTGCTAAGTACGTATCCGAATGTGATACGTGTCGGTGAGTGAAGGCCGACTATATGAAGAAAGCGGGACAGCTGCAACCACTGAATATTCCGGCATGGAAATGGGAGGATGTGAGTATGGATTTCATCGTCGGATTGCAACTCACATTCGGAAGAATGATTCGATTTGGGTGATAGTCGATCGACTAACCAAATCAGCACACTTCATTCCAGTAAATGTCAGATTCAATGCCAAGAAATATGCGGAGTTGTACATATCAAGAATCGTGTGCCTACACGGCATTCCTCACACGATTATTTCAGATCGAGGCTTGCTGTTTGTTGCTCATTTCTGGGAGCAGCTGCACACCTCGTTGGGTACTAAAATGATTAGAAGCTCCGCCTATCACCCGCAGACCGATTGACAAACTGAGCGAGTGAATCAAGTACTTGAGGACATGTTGTGAGCGCGTGCCATCCACCATGGTAAAAATTGGGATGATCATTTACAGTTGGTGGAGTTCTCGTACAACAATGGTTATCAAGTGAGTATCAAGATGGCACCATATGAAGCTCTATACGGCCGGAAATGCCTCACACTGCTGAATTTGTGCGAGTCCGGCGAAAGAGTGACATTCGGGATCGATCTAGTCAACGAAGCCAAGGAACAAGTTCGAATCATTCAAGCAAACTTGAGAGCATCTCAATCACGACAGAAGAATTATGCGGACAAGCGGCATCACCCGCTGCAGTTCAATGTAGGGGATCACGTATACCTACGCATGTCTCCGATGAAAGGAATTCATCGGTTCGGAGTAAAAGGAAAGCTAGCTCCCCGGTTTATTGGTCCGTTTGCTATCACGGAGAAGTGTGTACCTGTGGCATATAGATTGGAATTGCTGGCATCTCTCACCGGTATCCACGACATTTTCCACGTATCTCATCTCTGGAAATGTCTCAAGTTCACAGCTGCAGTCCACACGGATGAAATCGGCGAGTTGCAACCTAGATCTCACATACTCTGAACATCGAATTCAGATTCTCGATGAGAAGGATCGAACAACGCAGAACTGCTCGCTGTGGTTTTACAAAGTGTTATGGAGCAACCATTCCGCCAAGGAAGCGACATGGGAAACTGAAGAATATCTCTGCTGCAACTATCTGGATTTCTTATTATCTCGTATCCGGTAATTTCTCTCTTAGTTTCGTCTGTTCTTTGTAATGTCGGGACGAGATCCCTTTAAAGGGGGGAGGAATGTAAAATCCCTAATTTTTAGAGGATCATCTCAGCTAGGAAACCCAAGTTTAGAAAAGAAAGCACAATAGCAAGTGCCAAAAATCAAATCAGTTTCAAACCTATTGGAAGGAATTGAAAAATTTAAACTTAGCTACTGTTCAAACTCGAACAAAATAAAAATATGAGTTTACCATTGGATTCTTAATATTTCAAATAGCCTCCCTGCAAATTTTCATAATTTTTGAAGCATGTTTGCTATTTAATTCAATGGCTACATTGAATTCTACTCAAATTCGAATTCAAGTTTAAATTCAAATGAAACTTGGTCAAATTAATAATCTAAACTCAGAATTTAATTCTCCATATTTAAGTTGGATAACCCACAAATATCTAGCAATTTATGGATGAATCTTGGTAGGGGAAATTGACTCTCCAGTGAAGATAAGGATGAAAGCAGTAGGACCCACCTATCATGGACTTCTCCTCCGTTTTTCTTTGTTTCATCATAGAGCAACATCTCACGGCATGCAAAATCCACCCAGATGCCTGTGTGCTTGCTTCATGCCTTGGTTGTGAAGCCAGCTGAGCTGTAGATAAAGGGGAGAGCTGATCCTTTCATTTGCTCACGGAGCAACACAACAACAAGCTTTCTCCTCCTCTGTTTTTCTTTTTCCCCAGTAACCACCTCACTTGTGCTTCCTTGCAGCAGCTGTTCCAGGCCGATTCTCTCCCAGTAAACTGGATATATGGAACCCAGTAAACTGATGTAACTTTTCCACCTTAGCGTCAAGGCATACCCTACCGCCTTATAGGTGCGGGTTGAGAGCAGCAAGGTGTAAACCTGCCAGCGGGTACGTCGTACTCCGTGTGGGGGCCTCCTGCTCGTAGCGGTGGAACCGGTTCAACGTGTAGGTAGAGGGTGAAGGATTGCCGCATACAACATCAGTGGAGTGTGCCTTCGCAGCTCCGAGTGTGGATTTATGTGTCGTGCTATTCGGGTATCCCTGCAGGTGTATATCAATTCAAGTCGCCATCCCTCGCGGTTATTGAGTACTGCTTGTTCACTGAATCGTGACGTAGTTAATTATTTGGAGCTGTATATTATTGAATCATGCTTTATGGATTAATAATGTACTGATACTTGTATGTTTAGAACAGGTTGCTCACTAAATTTTAGATTCATGAAGCCTTAATTTGCAGCTAAAAGCTGAATGTAAGGACTAACATTTAGGCGAGTCTTTTATTGCAAACCGCTTTTATATATTACATATATCTTGCATATAGAGTTTCATGATTAGTAGATATGGTTAAGTCTTGCTGAGATTTCGTGCGCACGGTTGCTATTTTAAGTTTTTGCTGCAGATAATGACGTTTGTGATGAAGGGTTCTCCAGTGAGGCGTTGCCCCCGTCGGGGTACACAGCCGAGTTGAAACCTTGCACGCCGCCGTGATATGTTATGTGTGCTGCTAGTGTGGTTCCGTTCTAGGGCTGAACGGAATAACTTTTGCATAGCTTATGCTTGAGTGTCAAGAGCTATGAACTTATCTTCCGCTATAGTGTATTTTAATGTATATTATTTGCAAAAGACAAAGCTTGTATAATATTATGTTGTTTTATGTAATATGATGTACCTTTTTCTGCGTGTTGTTGGGTGCCGCATCGCACGACACCACCCAATTGCGATTCCTGGAATGTTGGGACTCTGGTCCCCACACTAACATGGAGGATTGCAAAGGACAAATTGGGCTGTCACAACCTACTGCCTACCTCTTCAATCCATGGGTCTACGAGACATCCAATGCTACTTAACTACACTAGCACCATGCTAGCATATTAAGTAAATACGTTAGGAGCCATGGAACAAGCCATCCTTAGGCAATGACTAACCTAATCATCATTGAACCAATGTTGAGACATAGCATAAGTTATTTATATTAACATGATCAGATGATAACTACTTAGACTATAGTGGGGGTTTATAGTGTTTATGATGATAGTATAATGATATTAAGGCATGATCATAAAGACTATTCCTACCACATACATGGAATCCACAATCAAACAAGAAACACTTCATCCAAGCATATGTATAAAGGAAGACTAAAAATTATCGTTATTATGCATAAAGTCACAAATACAAGAAATGTATGTGAGCCATACCTTTCCAATTTGGACTTGGGACTAGAGGCTCCTCTCTACAGCCTAACCTCTACTAAGGAACTAGGAGAACTAGTGTATACAATAAAATGATGCTCAAGTGGTGTGTGTGTGTGTGTGTGTGTGTGAAGTGAGGATAGGAGGTCCTATTTATAGCTAGATAAGGGTCGGTTCCCCCACCAAAAGTGCACGAATTAGTCTTTGTCATGATCAGGGCACCACAGGGAGTCGACACGTGGAAGTCAACCGAGTTTTGCGCCAGGAACTAGTTGGCCGAACAAGGGGTTTGGCCAACCTGTTGTCTGCACCGTTTTGCGTGTGCTTTCTCCAGGTCACTTCCTTGTGGGTTCCATTGACTGATATGGGTGATACACTGTTGGATGGCCTCGAATACTTCTGTTTTGGGGCATTTGATCCATGTGATGCCACATGCCAGCGCTTGATGTGCTTGGATAATAATTTATAGGATTGCTCCCCTCTTTTACCTCAATTCTTGCATAAAATATATGCATGCACCAATTTCGCCAAGTACAAGTGGAACTAGGTTATTTCTAACGATGATGTGTGTAAGAAATATTTATTCCTTTACATAATTGAGTTATATTGGCGCTCGAAATTGGTAGACCGTCAACATCCGTTGAGAGGGCGCGGCTCCCATGCGATGGTGGTTCGAGTCTTGCACAGGCCGAGCGGGGCGCTTTGTTAGAGGAGCTCGTGCGGGCCTGAGCGGATGCAGAAGTAGCTTGGTCCAAGCGCGGAGACATATTTGTGCATCATGAAGCAACCAACATCCTCATCAGGGGTTGACTCCACCGACTCGTGGCTTTGGGCAGAAGTCCATTCCCTTTCGTCGCCGGGGGCGCCGAGCTTGCCCTCGAGGTAACACCAGAGGAGGATGAATTATATTAGCGCGTGGCTTGTCGAATAGGCATGATGAGTGCAAGGTTCCTTGAGTATCTTCTTAAAGTAAGTGGCCTCTTATTTGGCTGGTCTCTGTCCTTTGCGTTTGTCAGGGATTGCAGCTGCGTTTGGGGCCGACATTTGTGGGATGCTCTAGTTGGGGCCGGTGTTCCGCCTCCTCTTCTTCCAATGGGCAGTCGTACCCATCCTGGTTCGGGTTCATCAGGTCTTGGTTTTTGCATGCCGGTGCCGCTCCTCGCCGTTCCTTAGTTCAGGGCGGCACGGGAGGCGACGCCGGACGGTTACTTCACGCGTCTTGGCTTGATGCAGGCAAGTTTGTACATCGAGGTCTCACGGCCACCCACGAGAGTAAGGGTCAAATTATGTCTGTGTCAACGGCTTTAGGGAACTTGCTGCACTTCTCGATGAAACACTGTATGTACCTGCAGATGGTTTCGTCTAGCCTCCACCGGTAGTTTTTGAGCTTTTGGAGGTGGCCAGGGCACTCGTATGTCCCCCATAAATCGCCATTGCTGAAGGCGGTCTTGAGAATGGTCCTCCTCGGCATGGGTGTAGGGATTCGGTCCCTGTCGTCATTGTGGCCGCTTTCCTAATGGTGGTGAACCGCTAGATGGGAAGTCGTGCAAATCCCTCGCGAGCAAACTTTTGGATGCCGAGGGCCAGACGAAGATTGGAAATCACATATCGCGCCTGAGTTGGCGGAAATGAGCGGGTAGATGACACAGTCCTATTGGCGTCTCTCGTCTGGGTCGGGGCATCTTTTCTCGATCGTAAGTGGTAGTCGCTGGTGTAGTGCTTGTGATTAGGGATGAAAATGGTACAGTAAGTTCTCGGATCATCTGACGCTTTTTTCGAAAATTTCTAATGCGATTATCATTTTCAACAATTTTTGAAATTTTTGATCTGATTACTGTTTTTATCAGACATTGAAATTTGGTAAACGGAATGGAAATGATTTGGACTGATTTTGGACCGAATAGTTAGAATACCGTATTTTCATAGGAAATTTCCGAATAATAACAGAATAATTTCCGAATAGTAGGTTGGGTCCAATGGGCTGACATGTAATAAGCTCATTTCTTTAAATTTTTTATTCAGACACCAGTTTGGATAAGGAGTTAACTTTAATTACATACAAATATTTATTTACTTTAAAATGTGTTCTTAAAGTGATTTTGTTTCATATTGAATTTTTTTATAAAATGAAACTAAAAGTTGTCGTCTCATATTTTATACTTAAGTTGTTGATGTTATAGATGAATAATATTTTATTGTGCTATTTCCGAATAAAATTTGGAACCACTCTTATATCGACATACTTCCAATCTGATACATGTTTTTGATATTTCCAAAATTTCCGATACCATAACCGTTTCCAATGATACCAATTCCGATTCCGTTTCCGAAATTTTTATATGAAATGAAAATGGTTTCACCTTTTTTTCGTCCATTTCCGACCGTTTTCATCCCTACTTGTGATGATGCCTGTCTGCATGGACGCGGGCGGCATTGTCCGTTGGGGAATGGTGATCTCGATGGGTCGAACCAAACTTGGTTTTGGCCAGTACGGGCGTGGCACTCCGAACATGCTCTGGCATATCTGCTCGAAGCATGGGGCGTCGGAGGTACCAGTGGTGGCGTTGATTCGGGCAGGACACGCGTGAAGGTGTACCACGTCGGGATTGCCGTGTTGACAGAGATGGGTTTGGAGTGCAGTCTCACCCATTTTTGGACGCTTCCGCTATTAATCAAACACGGTGCACCCTAACTGGCTGTGATTATTGGGGACGGGACCGCTTGTTGGTTCCTTTCCAGGCTCCCATTGCGAGGATGTGATTTGTGAGTGCGCTCGTACGGCGCCGTGAGCGCCCGTGGTGTTGTGGCCTACTTGCCCATAGCATGGGTCGTAGGCGGTGCCAGTGGTAACGTTGATCCAGACTGAACACGTATGAGGGTGCACTGCATTTGGATCAGCACGATGGCGGAACTTGGTCAGGAATGCGGTCTTGCCCTGTTTTCGATGCGCATGCTAAAAATTGAGCATGGCGCGCCCTGGCTAGAAGTGGTTATTGGGGATGGGACCACGTGCTGGTTCCTTTCCAAGCTCCTGGCGTCGTGTCTCCTGTTGCGGAGACGCGATATATGAGCATGCTTGTATGTCTCCGTGAGTGTTCGTGGGGTGGTGTTTCCAGCAAAATGATCGCTTACCTCGGTGCTGGAGTCGTAGTTGAGATAGCAGCCATCAGTATCTTCTAGTATCCTGAAAAGGGATGGTGATGCATCATCGTCCATTCCTCCGTAGGGTGCTTTCTAGTATCGTCGGCAATGTCGACGTTGTTGATCCCTCGAGGGCCGCCAGCGACGCTCTACGGTTTGATGAAGACATAGGAAGCTGATGAGAACGCACAATAGTTTCCCCCTTTCCTGGCACACCAACTGTCAGCATTTCGGAAACTAACTAGTACATTTGTACTAAATCACATTCGTTTTCGTATGGCTAGCTTCAAAAAACAGGAGAATTACCATGGTTCAGGCAAAATAGGCCCTACGTCCAGCGGGAGTCTTCCTTGTTTTATGTTAGCTCAAAAGACAATAAAACATATTACAAGCGGGTCTAGCACGAGTATACTATTGATGGTTGGTACGTCACAGATGAAAATTCGCAAGCGGACGAAGAAACCACTGTAGCACTTCCCCTTAAATAGTATTCCTAAGAGTATTGAATCCAAGGAACGTGTGTTCTAATCTTCTAGCTTGTTCTCGCAAGGTCACACAATTTTTTTGGTAGGCAAGGACCTTAGAGGAATTCAATGGTTTGAGATCTAGGTCCCAGTAGCCTACGGTAGCTACTTTCTTCGGGCACGGGTTTACCCTTGGCAACACCAAGACGATTCCCATCATGATCCTATGGTGCAGCCTAACATGGAGGATTACAAAGGACAGATTGGGCTATCACCACCTATTACCTACCTCTTCATTCAGATATCCACTGATGAACTCTAACATAATCACCACGCTTAAGTTCTAATTCACAACTCTAATTGTTTATAATGCTAAACTACGATTAGAGCCTGTAATGAATTAAAGATGTGAACCCACAAGCAGTTACAAAAGTAAATTACTATGAAATAGAAATCAAACTTGTATTGAATTCATGAAGGTTTCTTACTTGATTCCTGCAGAACTTCAATAGAGGTACAAGTGTGTAAGAGGGACTTGACAACCCCAAGCCTCCTCCTCACTATCCTTCTAGTTGGCTGGCCACTAGGGCAGTTAAACCTTACGAGTGGAGTACTATTGTCAACTTAGTGGTGTGTGGTGAAGTGAGGAAGTGAGGGGGTGAATGTAGGCCTAGAGGGGGGGGGGGGGGTGAATAGGCCTTCTTGAATTTTCTCGGTTCCTGTAGCACTTCAACAACAAGGTCAAAACCAGATATATCGGACTAGTCCGATGAAGTGCGGACTAGTCCGGATTTCACGGACTAGGTTGATCAAGTTAGGTCAATTTGATTGTTTCTTGACGTTTGCAGCGGAAATATAAACTTCAATAACAGCTCAATGATTGTATGTCAAGTTTTATTGCAAGTATGATTCTTGTTCAACTATTTAACTTCAATTCAACAAGATGAATCAAACCCTAGATAATGTTGATCAACTAGAATGATGAACACAAACGAACAAGACACAAGATTTATCCCGTGGTTCGGTTACCACGAAGGCAACCTACGTCCACGTTGAGGAGCCCACAAAAGGACCGGGTCATCACCAACCCTTCCCTCGTCGGATCGCCACGAAGGCCAATCCTCTTCCACTAAACACACAAGGGTAAATCACCAAGTTGAAGGGGCGATCTCACAAGTTGAGAGCTCCCTTGATTACAAGTTTCAAGACCACCAATAACACACTTCGAAATATACAAATTGAGATGCAAGAGTGTGTTAGAGATTCAAACCAAGAGCTCAATCGTGTGCCAAGTGCCTCTCCAATGATCTACAAGTGATCTTCAATGGATTGATTGATTTTGCACTTAATTTCGTGGAGAGAGATGGTTTTTGAGTCTCTTGGGAGGTGTGACGGCGCTAGGGTTCGAGAGAGGGTGAAAGTGGGCCGTGCACCTCTATTTATATGGGGTTTCTAGAAGTTACCGTTAGGATTCAGAAAGATCGGACTAGTCCGTGGAGGTGACCGGACTAGTCCGGTGTGCCGTGCAAAGCAAACCCTAAGTGTCCAGGAATATCGGACTAGTCCGGTTAAAAACGGACTTGTCCGATTTCGCTGCTGGAAATCTTCGGACTAGTCCGATTGCCATCGGACTTGTCCGGACTTGTGAAACCCTAAGTGTTTAGGATGACAAGTCCGCACTAGGAGGACTTGTCCGATTTAGATCAGAGTGTATATCGGACTAGTCCATGTAAAGACCGGACTTGTTCGAAGTGGATCAGAAAGTATATCGGACTAGTCCGGGTCACAACGGACTTGTCCGATTTTGTGAGACTTGTGCATTGTTTTGAGGACTAGTCCGCACTGGGGAGGATTAGTCCGAAGTGGTACAGAAAGATATCGGACTAGTCCGGCTGATATCGGACAAGTCCGGTCCTGTATAGCTTTGTGCAGTGTGTGTGTGTGATTAAATGAGATTGAGCTCTTGGGTGTGTTTCCTTAACACACTCCATACATACTAAACTACTAATTTCTTCTCCTTGAGCTCAAATTCATTTTCCTTCTCAATTTCCCTCTTTTTGGCACTTTGCTCATTTTTCATCATTTTCCTGCATTCATCTCAACAAAAGGATTAGGATCCCAATTGCTTGTCATAAATCATCCAAAACCCACAAGGGAGTCCTAGATGCACTTTCAATCTCCCCCTTTTTGGTGATTGATGACAACCAATTGAGATTTCACAAAATGAGGTATAAAATGAGATTTTCATAAAGTATGCACATATGACTCAAAAAATACATCAAGCAACAAGATAATTATTCATGTGTGCATTCTTTATGGTGGGATGCATACTAACAGCATGAATGCATTAAGAATGACAGAATTTGCATTGATCAACTAATATCAAGTGAATATGGCATTTCAGGGACAAAAATTCAGATTTCATCACACACTTGCAAATTAATTGAGCAATTTAACACAGGACCAAACATGATATGAAAATAGTGTTAAACAAAATACAATCACAATTAAAAAAACATAGAGAGCTCTCTCCTCGCATCCTATTCAGCTAAAGCTAAGACTAGAGACTCCCCCTCAATCTCTCCCCCTTTGGCATCAAGACACCAAAAAGAGAGAGAGGAAGGTCCTAGGGCTTCACTCTTCGCTGTCAGTCCTCTCGTCGTCTTCATCGTCTTCATCGCTTTCCGCTTGATGAGGTTGAGAGGGAGGAGGAGGGGCGGAGCTGCTCGAACCCCCAATGCCAAAATAGGCAAGCTCGGAGGTAGTCAAGGGGCTGAGCTCGGTGATGTCCGGATCAGAATCTTCAGAAAGTACTGGAGATCCAATTGGGTTGATCTCCAGCTTCTCACTCAGTTGCTTCACATTGGCTTTTATGTACCGCATGTCCTCCTTCCTCTTCTGATTTAGCTTGTGAAGCTTCACTTCAGTTTTCTTGCATGAGGAGAAAATTGCAGCCAAGTACTTGAGGATCCCACTGGCGGATCCTTTCTGAGGGGCTACTCTGGAGGGAGGAGGAGCCCTAGCAGCTTCTTCTTGCCTTGCCGGTGCCTCGGGGCTTGAGGCTGGCGATGGAGCAGCCTGGACACTCACTGGCTGAGGCTTCTGAGGCCTCAGTGGAGTGTGCTCCACATCCTTCACAAACTCGATCCCTGTGACCTTCTCAATCATAAACATCAAGTAAGGGGCATAGCCACAGGATCGGTTGGGGGTACTGGAGATATTGACCATATCATTCCAAATATAGTCTGCAACATCAAACTGTCTCCTCTTGCTTATGACCTTCATCAGGGTCCGGAGATAGCCTTGCACACTCCCTGCATCCCCATCCTTGGGGGCAATGGTCTTCCTAAGGACTCTGTTGAGGACCACAAAGAAAGGCTTCATATTCTTTGTGGAGGGAGGAACATACTTAGAGTTGGGCTCATACATGAACTTCATTCCATCCCTCTCAATGACCCCAATGTTGTGGATAATGAGGTGGTCATGTTCTTCAGAATCAAGGTGCAGCAGGCTGGCAAACTCTTCCTGAGTAATAGAATACTTGGATCCATGAGTCATCCAAGTCACACTTTCTTCGTCTTCGCTTGAGAAGTGGCACGTTGCATAAAATTGTGCTATCACTTCATCATTCCAGTTGTGTCTGAAGGCAAAGAGATCCTTCAGACCATGTCTCTCTGCAGCTGCTATCACTTCATCAAAAGCTGCACATTTCCTCTTCTCAAGGTGGGCCCAGTCAATCCATTGACTGCGCACCACTGGGGTCTTCATCGGCAAGTAGACCAGCTTGTAGAAATCAGCATGGAAATTTGACCAAAACCTGCCATCAGCTGCTTGCTTGGGCCTTGCATAGCAATCAACACTTCTCAACTTCATAGCCACATCGCTGCCCTTGCCATTGAATCTTTCCTCATTGGGGTCCCGGACCCCTTCTCTGGGAGTATGCAGCCTTAGGGGCCCAACAGGCCCTGTGGCAACCCCCTTGCCCTTCCCTTTAGCTTGGCGAAGGCCACTTGAAGGAGTAGCAGCCTTCGAGGCGGGCTTCTTGGCACACACCTTCCTCCGAACCTGGGGAGGTGAGGGAGCAGGCTCGGAGGGTCTCTCTTGGCGTTTCTTGCCAAGACCCGCCGAGGACCGAGGTGCCACCTCGTGGTCCAACTCGGCCTCGAAATCGGAGATTTTGTTGTCGGAGCTCGACATGATCTGAGAATGAGTGATCAAGAGAAAGGACAAGTTATACAAGATATTGGTGAGGTAAGATGGCAATGGAAGGCATTAGGGAATTAAAGAATTAGGTTTTGGTTCAGAAACAACGGACTTGTCCGGTGCACAGGCACGGACTAGTCCGGGGGACCGGACTTGTCCGTACCTGGACCGGACTAGTCCGGTGTTCATCCGCAAAAACCTAACAGTCTGGACAAAAATTGATCCCTAAGGTAAAACTAGTCTAGCATACACATAGTACATCAACTAGACATGTAACTAGTGAAGAATGCTAGGCCAAACGATAAGCAATAGAGAAATTTGTGATTTCTTAGGGTTTTGAAGAAAATTTACCAAGAAATCAAAGGAAGCTTGAAATTTTGGGGGTTGGAGGCCGGACTTGTCCGCTAACTTCAATCCCCGAGTCTTCAAGCTTGATCTCCGCCCAAGATTGAGGCTTTTCGACGGAGGAATCAAGGATTCGCCTTGGGAGCTCGAGCGCAAGAGAGAGAAAGCTTGGGGGTGAGTGTGGGGTGAGGGAATTAGGGTTTAGTGGCGGCTAGGGTTATGGACACGAAAAATCGGACAAGTCCGTACATGACCGGACTAGTCCGAAGTCCTCCAGAGACCTAAGTCGGACTAGTCCGTGGTCTGTCGGACTAGTCCGGCCTAACCGGCACACTGCAGACTAGTCTGCAATGGCGGACTAGTCCGGGTAACCACGGACTTGTCCGTGGTCACTAGGAAAGAATTGCATAGCCCATTCATATATATTTGAAGGTCCAATAATTGAGAGTAGAGAGAGGCAAAACAATTCAAATAATCTTGATGAATTTGACCAGTAAGCAAACAACAATCATACTATGATCAAAAATTCATCAAGATCTAATAATTGACATAGTTTTTCAAGAGAAAAAAGAAGAGGGATGATTTTCACAATTCAATCAATATTTTGAAGCAATCATACAGGTATGCAAATTTTCAAGCCACACTCCGAGAATCAAGAATGTTTAGCTCATTTCGGAGTTCGCAAAAACGTTTTTCATCAAGTGGCTTGGTGAATATGTCGGCCAATTGTTTTTGGGTATGGACATGAGAGATGGATATGTCTCCTTTCATGGAATGGTCTCTCAAGAAATGGTGTCTTATGTCAATGTGTTTAGTCCTAGAGTGTTCAACTGGATTGTGGGCTATTTTAATGGCACTCTCATTATCACAAAGGAGAGGAATACAGTTTATATTGTAACCGTAATCCCTTAGAGTTTGTCGCATCCAAAGGAGTTGTGCACAACAACTCCCAGCTGCAACATACTCTGCTTCGGCAGTGGATAATGCAATGGAATTCTGTTTCTTGGATGACCAAGAAACTAAGGATCTTCCTAGGAATTGGCAGGTGCCGGAAGTGCTTTTTCTATCAACTTTGCACCCGGCATAGTCTGCATCAGAATACCCAATGAGATTGAATTTTGAGCCTTTTGGGTACCAAAGACCAAGGTTGGGTGTATGAACTAAATATCTTAGGATTCTCTTTACGGCTGTCAAATGACATTCCTTAGGGTTGGCTTGAAATCTTGCACACAAACATACACTCAACATAATATCTGGCCTAGATGCACATAAGTATAGTAAGGATCCAATCATGGAGCGATATACCTTTTGGTCGACGCTCGGTCCATCTTCATTGAGATCCAAGTGGCCATTCGTTGCCATGGGAGTCTTTATGGGCTTTGCCTTGTCCATGCCAAACTTCTTGAGGATGTCCTGTGTGTACTTGGTTTGGCTTATGAATGTTCCTTCCCTTTGTTGCCACACTTGGAATCCCAAAAAGTACTTCAATTCTCCCATCATTGACATTTCAAATCTATCTGTCATAATTTTACTAAACTCTTCACAGAAAGATTGGTTAGTTGATCCAAAAATTATATCATCAACATAGATTTGGCAAATAAAAAGATCATTATCCAGTATTTTTGTGAATAATGTATAGTCTACTTTGCCAATTTGAAAACCATTATCAATTAGAAAATCTCTAAGACACTCATACCAAGCTCTAGGAGATTGTTTGAGGCCATAGAGAGCCTTACGCAGTTTATACACGCGGTCGGGGAACTCTTCGTCTTCAAATCCGGGTGGTTTCTCCACGTACACCTCTTCCTTGATTGGTCCGTTGAGGAAGGCACTTTTCACGTCCATTTGGTACAGCTTGAAATCATGGTGAGTAGCATATGCAAGTAATATTCTAGTTGATTCAAGCCTAGCTACTGGAGCAAAAGTCTCATCGAAATCCAAACCTTCGACTTGTGAGTAACCTTTGGCCACAAGTCGTGCCTTGTTTCTTGTCACCACCCCGTGTTCGTCTTGTTTGTTGCGGAAGACCCACTTGGTGCCCACAATATTTGCATTGGGTCTTTCCACAAGTTCCCAAACCTCGTTTCTCTTGAAATTGTTCAACTCTTCTTGCATTATCACCACCCAGTCCGGATCCTTCAATGCATCCTCAGTCCTGCGAGGTTCCAAAAAGGAGACAAACGAGTAATGTTCACAAAAATTTGCTATACGAGATCTAGTGGTTACTCCCTTTTGGATGTCGCCGATGATGTTGTCGATTGGATGATCCCTTTGAATGCATTGGTGTACTCTTGGGTGTGGCACTTTGGGGGTCGTATGTTGGTGATCATCTTCTTCTCCCCCTGAGTTGTTGTCCTCGTTGATTTGTTGATCATGTTCATATTCCTGTGATTTGTCTTGTATCGAGGCTCCCCCTGAATTGTTGATCTCCTCTTGTGGTTCACTTTCCTCTTGTATTTGTGACGATGACTCTTGTGGTCGTACTTCGCCTAGAGCCATCCTCTTCAATGCTTGATAGGGTGCTTCCTCTTTACCTAATTCACATTGATCAACTTGCTCCTTTTGGGAGCCATTAGTTTCATCGAACACTACGTCACGTGCCACTTCAACAAGTCCGGAGGCCTTGTTGAAAACACGATAGGCGTAAGTGTTCGGATCATAACCAAGCAAGAAACCTTCATCGGACTTCGAAGCGAACTTTGAAGTCCTGGGCTTCTTGTTCAAAATGTAGCAAGGAGAACCGAAAACTCGAAAATATGAAACGTTCGGTTTGTTACCGGTGAGTAGCTCATAGGGGGTCTTCTTTAGTAGTCGATGAAGGTAGAGTCGATTTGTGGCATGGCAAGCGGTGTTGATTGCTTCCGCCCAAAATCGATCCGAAGTCTTGTATTTATCGAGCATTGTTCTTGCCATCTCTATGAGCGTTCAGTTCTTCCTTTCGGCAACTCCGTTTTGTTGTGGAGAGTATGGTGCTGAGAATTCGTGCTTGATTCCTTCCTCATCAAGGTACTCCTCCACTTGTATGTTCTTGAACTCCGTGCCATTGTCGCTCCGAATACTCTTGATTGATAGTGAGAACTCGTTTTGCGCTCGCTTGAAGAATTTCTTGAGTGTTCCTTGTGTTTCTGACTTGTCATGCAAAAAAAAAAACACCCAAGTGAAGCGGGAAAAATCATCAATAATAACTAAACCATATTTATTACCACCGATGCTTATGTAAGCAATTGGACCAAACAAGTCCATATGAAGTAGTTCGAGCGGTCTTGTCGTGGTCATGATGTTCTTCGCGGGATGTTGTGCTCCAACTTGCTTCCCTGCTTGGCACGCGCTACAAGGCCTGTCTTTCTCAAACACAACATCTTTCAAACCTTGGATGTGATCGCCCTTGAGGAGTTTTTGAAGGTTCCTCATACCAACATGTGCCAGCCGTCTATGCCACAGCCAACCCATGTTGGTTTTTGCAATCAAGCATGTGTCGAGTTCGGCTTTATTCTTGTTGAAGTCAACAAGGTAAAGCTTTCCCTTTAACATACCCTTGAATGCAATGGAACCATCACTTCTCCTTGAGACGGTCACACCCTCGTTAGTAAACAAGCAATTATAACCTTTGTCACATAATTGAGATATGGACAGCAGGTTATAATCTAAAGATTCAACGTGTAAAACATGCGAAAGAGTATGTTCGGAGGATATTGCTATTTTACCGGTACCGAGGACCCTTCCTTGACTGTTATCCCCAAAGTAGATGCCTTCGTTTGGGTCCTTGTTCACTTCATACTCCACGAACATCCTCCTGTCTCCGGTCATGTGGTTGGTGCATCCACTGTCTAGCACCCATTTGGATCCACCGGAGGAGTAGGCCTGCAAAAACAAATTACGCTTTGGTTTTAGGTACCCAAGCTTGCTTGGGTCCTTGGAGGTTAGTAACAATACATTTGGGCACCCACACATGGGATTTTGTGTTCCCATGGCGTGGCCCAACATAATAAGCATACACTTTACCAACATTATTTTTCATTAATACATAAGAAGCATCAAAGGTTTTAAACAAGAGTTGCTGTTGATTATGGGTCGGACTAGTCTGTGTGACCGGACTTGTCCGGATGACCGGACTTGTCCGGACCACAACCGGACTAGTCCGGTTTTCATGAGAGTTCAGATTTTTAGTTTTCGAGTTACCAGGTTGTGAGGGTCCTCCCTTCACAAAGGTAATCCTTCCCTTGTTATTTTTATGATTTCCAGCTCTTTGCTTTCCATCATGAGAGTAACCAATGCCGTACTTGACATTTGGAGGTCTTTGGACCAAATATGCACTACGTGCATAGTTGATCCTCTCCTTGTCAAATATTACACATTGGGTAGGATTTTTGTCCTTTGTGAAGGTAGAATTTTCCTTCAACCTGGTGTTAATTTTATCACATTTGCAAATATGAGCGATATTAGTTGAAGTGGGTTGAGAAGGTAGGGTTGAAGAGGAGGAAGGTTCACTAAGCTTGAGTGACTCAACCTGCACTTCAAGGATCTTGTTGACCTTGATTAGGTCATCAAGTTGATCCTTGATTGCAACGTTTGAGTTGGTTAACTCCAAGCAAGTTTTCTTGCTTGAAGCTAGCTTAAGCTCTAGTGAGTGGTTTCTCTCCTTTTCAAGAGCTAGTAGATTGTCAAGTTCGACATGCTTCTCCTTTTGGGAGATAATCATGTCTTCTTGACGATCAATTAGCTCTTCCTTCTCAATAAGTTGGTTAAGCAAGAATTTCATTTTAGCAGCAGTTTTTCTATCTAAACCAATTAGCATATCTTCATTATCACTATCTAGATCATCATCACTTGAGTAAGAATGCAAGGAAGGAGTTTTGATGTTTACCTTGCGTTTACCTTCCTTAGCCATGAGGCAAGTTCCATTTGCTTTCTTTGCACCGAGCGTGGGGAAGAGTGTGGGTTTCTTGGACATGCTTTCAATGGCTATGCTAGCCATTTCTTCTTCATCGGACGATGAGGACTCATCGTTTGAGTCCCACTCCTTTCCGATGTGTGCTTGTTCAGCTTGTTTCTTCTTCTTGAAGAATTTCTTCGGTTGAGGCTTGGACTCTTTACTCTTCTTCTTGTTGTCCTCATATGGGCAATCAACTATAAAGTGATTGTACTCACCACAATTATAGCATGCCCGCCTCATCTTCGGCTTTGTCTTCTCCTTGTATTTTCCTTCACTCGATTTTGTTCCTTGTCTTTTCTTCATAATTCTTTTGAACTTCTTCATGAACAAAATCATATCTTCTTCGTCCAGCTCGCTGCTTTCATCATCGCTGTCCTCCTCAAGCTGTGCTTCTTTTGCTTCTTTGGATAGAGGCTTGAGTGAGGACTTTAAGGCAACTCCCTTCTTCTTGGCCGATGTGAGGTCGGCTATTTCTTTGACGTGCTTGGCTTGCTTCTCCATCATCTCAAAGTTGATGATTTTGCCAAGCAGTTCATCCGGAGTCGTTTTCTTGTACCCGGGACTTTCTCGGATCATAGAGCAAAGTGTGACGTTGCGAGGCATAAAGGCTCTAAGGATGAGCTTTACAACCTCGTGGTCATTCCACTTTTTGCTACCATATGATCGAACCTTGTTCACAAGAGTCTTCAGTCTGTTGTACATGTCCTGGGGAGACTCATCTTCCTCAATCACGAACCTTCCCAGTTCGCCTTCAATCATCTCAATCTTTGCCTCCCGCACATGCCTGTCACCTTCATGTGCTGTCTGTAGTGTGTCCCAGATTTCTTTAGCAATCTCCAATCCGTCCACCTTTGTGAATTCATCTCTACTTAGAGATGAGGTGATAACGGCTGCGGCTTGGGCATTCCTGTGGATGGCTTGCTCTTGACTTGGTGTGAGTTCTTCATCGTCATCAGGGATGTTTATTCCTGTGCACACAATATGCCATAAACTTGGGTTAAGGGAAATCAAGTGCATCTTCATATTTTGCCTCCACATGGAGTAATCACTCCCATCGAAGTGTGGGGCTTTTCTGAGAGGAATAGATAGATAATGACTGCTGTTAGAATTTAAACGGTCATAATTAAAAGGATATCGGGAGTAGTCGGTGTGACTACTCCCCTTCTTCTTTTCTTCAACTTTAGCTTTCCCTTTGGAAAGTGCTTTCTTTCGGAGCAGTGCTTTCAGCTCCAATGTCTCCTCATCATCATCATCGAAGTCTTGAATGGCTTCGAGATACTTTTCAAGCTTTTGGTGCTTGTCATTGTTCATTTCTTCCTGGTTGTTGATTTTCTGGACTTCCTTCATGTCCGACATGATCTCTTCGAGTGGTTGCACTCTTTCTTGAAGAACCTGCTCTGATACCAATTGAATGTAGGCCTAGAGGGGGGGGGGGTGAATAGGCCTTCTTGAATTTTCTCGGTTCCTGTAGCACTTCAACAACAAGGTCAAAACCAGATATATCGGACTAGTCCGGTGAAGTGCGGACTAGTCCGGATTTCACGGACTAGGTTGATCAAGTTAGGTCAATTTGATTGTTTCTTGACGTTTGCAGCGGAAATATAAACTTCAATAACAGTTCAATGATTGTATGTCAAGTTTTATTGCAAGTATGATTCTTGTTCAACTATTTAACTTCAATTCAAAAAGATGAATCAAACCCTAGATAATGTTGATCAACTAGAATGATGAACACAAACGAACAAGACACAAGATTTATCCCGTGGTTCGGTTACCACGAAGGCAACCTACGTCCACGTTGAGGAGCCCACAAAAGGACCGGGTCTTCACCAACCCTTCCCTCGTCGGATCGCCACGAAGGCCAATCCTCTTCAACTAAACACACAGGGGTAAATCACCAAGTTGAAGGGGCGATCTCACAAGTTGAGAGCTCCCTTGGTTACAAGTTTCAAGACCACCAATAACACACTTCGAAATATACAAATTGAGATGCAAGAGTGTGTTAGATATTCAAACCAAGAGCTCAATCGTGTGCCAAGTGCCTCTCCAATGATCTACAAGTGATCTTCAATGGATTGATTGATTTTGCACTTAATTTCATGGAGAGAGATGGTTTTTGAGTCTCTTGGGAGGTGTGACGGCGCTAGGGTTCGAGAGAGGGTGAAAGTGGGCCGTGCACCTCTATTTATATGGGGTTTCTAGAAGTTACCATTAGGGTTCAGAAAGATCAGACTAGTCCGTGGAGGTGACCGGACTAGTCCGGTGTGCCGTGCAAAGCAAACCCTAAGTGTCCAGGAATATCGGACTAGTCCGGTTAAAAACGGACTTGTCCGATTTCGCTGCTGGAAATCTTCGGACTAGTCCGATTGCCATCGGACTTGTCCGGACTTGTGAAACCCTAAGTGTTTAGGATGACAAGTCCGCACTAGGAGGACTTGTCCGATTTAGATCAGAGTGTATATCGGACTAGTCCATGTAAAGACCGGACTTGTCCGAAGTGGATCAGAAAGTATATCGGACTAGTCCGGGTCACAACGGACTTGTCCGATTTTGTGAGACTTGTGCATTGTTTTGAGGACTAGTCCGCACTGGGGAGGATTAGTCCGAAGTGAAACAGAAAGATATCGGACTAGTCCGGCTGATATCGGACAAGTCCGGTCCTGTATAGCTTTGTGCAGTGTGTGTGTGATTAAATGAGATTGAGCTCTTGGGTGTGTTTCCTTAACACACTCCATACATACTAAACTACTAATTTCTTCTCCTTGAGCTCAAATTCATTTTCCTTCTCAATTTCCCTCTTTTTGGCACTTTGCTCATTTTTCATCATTTTCCTGCATTCATCTCAACAAAAGGATTAGGATCCCAATTGCTTGTCATAAATCATCCAAAACCCACAAGGGAGTCCTAGATGCACTTTCAGGGGGTACTTATACACGAGTTCAGACGGTTTGGCACCACAATTAGTGCACGAATCAGTCGTTACCACCATCAAGGAGCCACAGGAAGCCAACACATGGAAGCTATCAAGTTTTGCACCAGGGCCAAGTCAGCCGACTAGGGGGGTCAATCGACCTGGTCCGGCCCCCCCCCCCCCCTCGGGTGTGCTTCTTCGTGGTGTCCGCCAGGTGGGCCCTGACCCCCTTTCCGGGTGCAACACCGTTTTATCCCCATAGATACTTCTAAGAATGAGTCATGGATCCATGTGATGCGATGCGCCGTCCTCTGATTCATCGAATGGTAACTTTTTGGATTGCTCCCTGCATACTTGGGTATTTTGGGGTTTAATTCACTTGTGGAATTTTTAGTTTTAACTCCTACCACTATGTTGTGTTCTTCATTTTATAATTTTTATGTGGTGGATTGACGGTCAAATTTAGCATTTATGGACAATCAACAAACTCCCCGACGCTTAGTCCTTTACTCGTTCTCGAGTTAAGGCAAAAAGAACTAAGTGCTAAGATAAAATATTGCTATGGATATGAATCGAGAATACAAAGTATTTTTATTCATACCTTGCTTTTGAACCCTATTTGTGGATTGGCTACCAAATCATCTTGGGCGATTGAGAGGTGGAACGGTTGAGTTTATCTCACCCGGACTTCCTCTAGCTAAAATGAGTTCAAAAAATTGCTATATTTCGAATATCAAAATGATAATGCCTTTTCCTTCTCTATTGGATTCTCTCATGTCAGTCAAAGTGTTTGAATCCTCACCTTGGCATAATTTTTCCACTTTTGTCCTTATGTGACACCCGGTTCTGAAAATGAACCAAATATGATACATATGTGTGTCCAGGATGTTTAATACACATACACAAGTGCATCACAAACGATATTCATATTTTAACCGTGTCTCGAATAATAACACTAATAATAGTGCCTTATCCCAATATCCAAATTGTCTTGAATACAAGCTCTAATAACACTGCAGCAGAAAAAATAAACACTAATTGGCTCTAACTCCACAAGCAAGCTTGACGGTGACATGCACGCCATTGACGTCTGTTATATACCAATTTCACACGTCAATACAACTCAATTATGTGAACTAAGTATCATTTCTTGCACACATCACCTTTAAATGTAACCTATTTCCACTTGTCCTTGGAGAAAGTAGTGCATGCAGGCATTCTTTGCAGAATTGAAGTGAAACAAGAGGATGGATCCTATAAAATATCATTCCAGCCAATCAGGCGATGCCACATGGCACCACATGGATCAAATGGCCCACAAACAGAAGTATCCAAGGCCATCCTATGGTGTAGCACCGATATCAGTCAATGGGACCCACCTGGAAGTCACCCCGAGGAAGCACACCAGAAATGTTCAACATTTCTGTTCGGCCGACTAGGGGGTTCGGCCGAACCCTTCCTGGCGCCAAACTCGGTCAGCTTCCACGTGTCAACTTCCTGTGGTGCACTGGTCATGATGTAGACTAATTCACACGCTTTTGGTGGCGGGAACCGACCCTTCTCCAAGCTATAAATAGGACCCCCTCACCCCTCACTTCAACACAGACCACTCTAGTATTCATCCATTGTATCGACTACTCTCCATGAGTTTAGAGGAGTATAGGCTGTAGAGAGGAGAGTCTCTAGTCCATAGTCCAAGTAGGAGAGGAGTAGGAGTCTCTTCCCAATTCCTAATTGGGAAAGGTATGGCTCTTATATTCCTATTTGTATTTGTGACTTTGTTCTTAATAAAGATGATATATTTAGTCTTCTATTGTTCATATACTTGGAAGAAGCGTTTCTTGTTTGCCTGTGGATTCCATATATGTGGTAGGAGTAGTATTTATGATTATGCTATACCATTCTGATTATATCATCATAAACACTACAAACCCCCACTATAGTCTAATTAGCTATGACATGATTATGTTAACATGAATCACTTATGCTATGAATTAACATTGGTTCAACAATGATTTAGTTCATTGCCTTAGGATGGCTTGTGCCTAGGCTCTTAAGGTAATTACATAATATGCTAGCATGGTGCTAGGATAGAGAGTAGCGTTGAATGTCTCGTAGACCCACAGATTGAAGAGGTAGGTAGTAGGTGGTGACAACCCTATCCTTCCTTTGTAATGCTCCACGTTCGGCTATGCCACAGGCTCTTGGCGGGAGTCATCCTAGTATTGCTAGGGGTAAACCAGTGCCCGATGTGTTAATCCACTTAGCATGAGAATTCATAATTGGCATGATCATTAGTAATTAATTTAGGCTATGTATATGTACATTAGAAGCATTGTAGGAGTCTCTACCTAACCCTTAGCCTAGTCCCTCTTTACCTCATTTATCCCCTTAGGATAGAATACTCTTGTGTGTGTCACACTACTCCAATTATCATTTATCGATCCTTGCTGGAACCCTACCTAGGCCAATCTAGCCTTTCCACTTGATGATTTTTTTACTTCCATCTAGACTTGCTTTGGGAGAATATAAATGACACCCTTTGGGAATACTCTTAGAGGGAAAATGCTACATAGATAGTTTTCGTGCGCTTGCGGATTTATACGTATAATCAAAAATCTATTAACAAGTATTTTTGGCACCACTGCTACACATGAATTGTTAGTAGTGCATAGGAACCGTCAACAAGCATTTCTGGCATCGTTGTAAGGGAAGGAAACCGAAGTATTTCATGATTGAGTGAATAGGATAGGACCCTGGTAGGTTTTAGTAGGATGACCCTTCTTTGTTTTCGCATTTTATGTGAAAACAGGATAGTGTATGTCTGGATTCCGCTTGTCAGAAAACTTTGTTGAAGATCCTGAATCCCTTCAGAGAGATCAACCTCGTGTCGTTACTCCTCAGAAGCTTCGAGCAGCAAAGCAAGACAACATAACTGCACCAACAACCGAAACACCAATGGCCCAGAAGTCCCTTTGTGAGTTTTTAGCCCCCCCTGCTAACAATGTGCCTGTTGGGCCCACTGTTAACACGGGAGACGTAAACCTCGAAATCAAGACTGGCCTTATCAGTATGGTGCAAGGCAACCCATTTGCGGGAAGCCTAACGAGGATGCAAGTGCTCACCAGCAACAGTTCCTTGAGATCTGCAACACTTTTAAGATAAAGGACGTGTCTCACAATGTTGTCCATCTTAGGTTGTTTCTGTTCTCTCTTCTTGGGAGAGCAAAACAGTGGTTCTATGCAAATTGAAATGTTGTAGACACTAGGGAGAAATGTTTCGCGACATTCCTCGCCAAGTTTTTCCTAATGGGCAAGACCAATGCCCTACGTGGAAGAATTTCCAACTTCCAGCAATATGCCAAGGAATGTATTCCCGAGGCTTGGGAAAGGATTCAAGAGTACATCCTAGCCTTTCCCCACCATGGGATGGATGACTTGCTCATAATCCAAAACTTCTACAATGGGCTGATCCCTCCCGCCCATGACCATGTTGATGCTGTTGTGGAGGTGCCTTCTTCTCATTGACGATGTCCAAAGCTAAAGATTTGATTTAGAAGATGGTGTCAAACATGGGATGGAGCGACGAGTGTCTCCATACCCGCCAGCGAGGCATGCACACCTTGAAGGAGGTTGACATGATTGCTGCCAAATTGGATGTCCTTGTGATGAAAATTTATGGACAAGGCAATGGTGAGGTATGTGGCAATGCCTATGCCTTATAGTCTCACATCACTTGTGAAGTCTGTGGCAACATGGGCCATTTGGGCAATGATTGCCCAGAAACCCGTGAGGATGCCTTATACATTGCCAACAATGGAAACAACAATGGCTATCATCTAGGAGGTCAAGGGTGGGGCCAACCACGCCCATTCTTTCAAGGAGGGTACAACAACAATGGGAACAATGGAAATCAACCCAACTTGAGAGAACATGCCATTGGACAGCTAAAGATCAATGAGTCCCTATCCAAGAAGCTATCGGCCAATGACAAGACCCTAGAGAGCATAAATGCCAAGATTGAAGGACTATCCTCAGCCTTCAAGAATCAATTGAGTTTCAACAAGATGTTCAAAACCTAGTTGGCTCAATTGGTAGCTGTTGTTCCCCCTGTGGAGAATGGAAATATGCCAGGATAGCCCGAACCTCCCTTGGAGAGTGCCAACTTGATTTCTCTACAAGGAGGCAACTGGCAGAAGGACCATGTATGTCCTACAATTTCATGCTCAATTGGGGCACATCACTATGACAAGGCTCATTGTGACCTTGGAGCAAGTGTGAGAGTGATGCTCAAGGTGGTTTTCGACCAGTTGAACTTCACAGAACTTACTGCAACACTAATGTAGCTCAAACTGGCTGATTCTTCAGTCCATTATCCAGCGGGCATCGCTGAAGATGTTCCGATGAAGATTCAAAACTGATTCATACCCGTGGATTTCTTGGTGCTCGACATAGAGGTCGAGAAGGATACACCACTCATTCTTGGGCGACCATTCTTAAGCACCGTGAAGGCTCGCATAGAGGTGGGAGCCATAGAAATCCACTTCCATATCAATGGCAAGGAGGAGAAGTTTAACTTTTGCCCAAAGTTGGAGCAATGCTCCATGATCCGTATCAAGTATGGGCCGAATGTTAAGCACATTCAATAGGTAAAAATCACAAATCCAAAGGTGGACCCGCTCATTGCATTCATGAGAAATTTGATTTATGCGAAAAAACCCGTCTTATTGTCCAAACCGACACCCCAAGAAGATGGAGAAGTTCGGGCCTCCCCAATGATCCAAGTCCACGAAGCCGCCAAAGAACGTATGGTGGCAGAAGCAAGACAAGACGTTCGAGCCCATCCCTCCGGGCTGGGATTTCAAGAAATGAAGAAGGAGGAATGTCCATCTCATCGGACGGTGGTGAGACCTAACCAATAGGTTAAATTGGTAGTTATCCTTTTCTTTGTTTTTCTTTTCTCTTTATTTGGTTTTCAACATTTAGTTTGATTTTCCCCACTGCAAATTTGATTTTCTTAGTAAGTTGAGAATCCTATATTCTTAACTATCATTTTTATTTCTTTATTTTCACAAAAAGAAAATTGTTGGGTTTTGAAAAAGGAGTTTTTATTTGGAAAACAATTTTTATGAGCTCCAAAAGTAGTAATTCACCAGCATGCTAATCCCATAGCCGTTGCAGAGCCACCTGCCAAAAGGGAGAACAGGGGGGCCCACCTATCAGGTTGGCTGACTCCCCTGTTTGGCCGACTAGGGGAAGGAGCCATTTTGGCTCTCTTTCCTCCAACAACTACATTTGGTTCCCTAGTGACCATTGGGGAGTGCACACTATAAATGGTGGCCATGAGGGGGCTCTTCTCCTCACACTTCACCTCATTTCATACTTCGCCAAAGTCACTCTTGCTCACATTGTTTTTCTTGCTCTTCATTGAAGTACTCTTGCTCAAAATCCAACTCAAAAAGATTTGCTTTTGTTTGCATTTGCAATTTGCTCTCATGTTCTTCAAGGAAGAATTTGTCGGGTTTTTTCTTTTGCTAACATCACCTCTTTCGAGTTTTTGCCTTGTTGTGTTCTTGTTTGTTGTGGCCATGAAAGGAATGAAGAGATTGTTTGGAAAGAGGAAGTAGGATGCAAGCTCAATCCATGGTGGAGATTTGAGTACACGACCTCTTCCGTTGCTACACCAAGTTCACGGAGGAGGAGTGTAGGAGAAGACACTCCCATGGGTGAGAGTAGCAACCAACATCAACTTCTTCACGAAGATGACCTTGACATCCAAAGTGAAGTTTAATATCTTGCATGCAAGCTCCTCCAAGATCGTGAGTTTTATCATACGAAAGCTTATGATCCGGATTTGATCTCCAAAACAGGTATGGATTCCGTTTTTTTCCATTTGGCGTGCATTAGGATGGGAAAACTTTGCTCACATAGAGGAGAGAGGTTCACACCTTCTCTGCATACAATTCCTCTGCACACTCAAAATAGGATTTGATAGTATTACTTCTAGATTATTTAAAAAAGAGTACAACATCCTACGAAAAGAATTATGTGAAATCCTAGGCTTCCATAAACGTTGTGTGCTAGATTTAGACACCTCGCCTAAGTTTAACAAACAAAGTTTTTGGCAAGGTTTAACTGGAGAGGTCAGATGTAGTGCACCTAGGAATAGCCACTTGCACAACCCTACTTTGCGCTTCATTGATAGATGGGTGGCTAGGACTATGTTCCCTAGAGGAGATGTAAGGGTAGTGCATGATGATGAGCTGAAAATTTTATTTGCCATGATTAAAAAGATAAAAGTTGCTCCAGTTATTGCCATGATAACACAATGGTTAGATTACATTCCAAGGGTAGGGCCAATTGAATGTACTTCATTGATTACCCGTATTGCTACTAGGGTAGGATCACTAGAGTATTCTTCATTTGAGTATATTGAAAATGATAGAGAATTAATTGACGAAGATTATGTAGTGCAAGGACATACCCTTAAACATGATCAAGATGGCTCTTTGATATTTTATTATCCCATCTTTGTCAATGAAATTTGGTTACCTAACCGGGATTATCATTTGTACAAATGCCGAAAGCTAACCATTGACCTCCTTCCCATCGAGGAAGCCGGAAGAAGTAATGTCTCTGGCAGAGTAACTAGAAGCCATAGAAGGAGAGCGGCTATGCCCTTGACAACCTCCACGGTCTGTGAGTACGAAGAGGAAGAGAACCCAACGGGTGATGCACCCGGATGGACTCAACGTCCATCGTATGAGACCGATGGTCCATCTTGGCATGGATGGCCAGGTGCCACATGGGAGCCGCCCCTATCCACTTCAAGCTCTAGCAGCTTGCCTCCATCGTCCATGAGAAGATGTCGTTCCTCTTCGGCTAGAAGTCATCATGACTATAGCCAAGGAATGACGAATCTCACTAGACGTATGGATGATCTTGAAGTAAGAATGGGTAACATCTACAACACTCTCCAAGGGCATGTCCAAGGTACCCAAGACTGACAACAACACATGGACGCTCAATTCATCGACCTCAACTCCATGCTGTAATAACAACAAGCCGATCTCGCGGCATACTTCCATCATAAGGGGTTCAATACTGAACACAGAGGTGAGTGAAGAACAAGCTTGGGGGAGGATCCCCACTTGATATAAATTGTATCAACCCCTTTTCCATATTTATTTTCCATTCGACCATCATTCACCTTGCATATAAAAAATGTAGGATATATATTTTTTCAATAAAATAAATGATGTGCGTTAAGAATGGTTTGAATTCACATAGATGAATTCATGAATAGTTTCTTTGTTTTAATTTTCCTAAGTCCCTAGTTTACAACTTACTACTCTCCAAAATATTGCTCTCATTGGCTAAGATTGCTTTTGCCTTGATTTAGAAATTGTGGGTAGCAAAAGCTTAATCCACTCTAAGTTGTTGTGAGATATGAATAGTGATAGGGCTGCTATTCCAAGTTTGAAAGTGAAACTTAGATTTCCTGAGAAATTCTAAAAAGATTTGAGTTACTCTCATTTGATTGGAAGTACCTACAAAAGCCATATGATGCATCACATTGATAGACCTTATGCATATGCTATTTTCTTCACATTGAGCTTTGTCAAACTAGTATATTCCTATGTGAGATTTCATTCATTACTTTATGAATTCAATACTTCATTTGCACATGCTATACTTCTACACTAGAAGTAAGTAAAATTCCACCATACCACCATTCCACAATAAAAAGAGAAATTCCATATCATTCATGCTTAGTACTCTCTCCAAAATTTCGTGCATAAGAAGGGAGTAGAAGACATGGCTACAAGAACAAGAAAAAAAAGAAAAACAAAAAAAATGCATGCTTACATCATAAGCATGAGAAAAAAAAAACAAAGAAAAGTAGCCATGTTTCATCCCTGCAAAATAAGAGAGTCCACTCAAATAAGAGTCATCTCAAATATCCACATCCACTTCCTTCCATCACACATGCACAAGTCCTGAATCAAAATTGTTTTGAATTGATTTCTCCTAAGGCTTGCTCTTTTGACTTAGCAATATTATGTGTTGCAAATATGCCAACTATATTCCCTACCAAGCTCCACATACAAGCCTTATGTAGAGGTAGGATGAATTTAGGCAAAATGTCTTGGTGAGGATATATTTCCACTACACACAATGGAGAGACTTGAGAGAATCAAATTGAGATACTTAAAATCTAAATTGAACTGTCCAGAATTTGAGTGGAACTTGATTTCAAGGGTATGTGTGCTCCTTTTGCTGTTCTATAGTTCAACCACCCATGAATAGGAGATGGCATAGGCCCCATAATGACTTAAGGTGGGTGAAGTGTCGTGTAAATTTTTGCAATACTAGGTAGAGTATTTTGTTGTGCACATGGTACTTTTGAAATGTAGAACATTGTAGCAACTCTTGATCATCAATCTAAAGTCTTGACTTTGCTCGGGACGAGCAAAGGATAAGCTTGGGGGAGTTTGTTGATGGCTGCTATATACCAATTTCCCCCGTCAATATAACTCAATTATGTGAAGGAGGTACCATTTATTGCACACATCACCTTTCCATTTAACCTATTTCCACTTGTCCTTGGAGAAAGTAGTGCATGCAGGCATTCTATGCAGAATTGAAGTAAAACAAGGGGATGGATCCTATAAAATATCATTCTAGCAAATTAAGCGACGCCATGTGGCACTTCATGGATCAAATGGCCCACAAACAGAAGTATCCAAGGCCATCCAACCGTGTAGCACTCATATCAGTCAATAGGACCCACCTGGAAGTCACTCGGAGGAAGCACACCAGAAATGGTCAACATTTCTGTTCGACCGACTAGGGGGTTCGGCCGAACCCTTCCTCGCACCAAACTCGATAAGATTCTACGTGTCGACTTTCTGTAGTGCACTGGTCATGATGAAGACTGATTCGCGCGCTTTTGGTAGCAGGAACCACTCCGTCTCCAAGCTATAAATAGGAGCCCTCACCCCTCATTTCAACACACAACACTTGAATATTCATCCATTGTATCCACTACTCTCCATAGGTTTAGAGGAGTATATTATGTAGAGAGGAGAGTCTCTAGTCCATAGTCCAAGTAGGAGAGGAGTAGGAGTCTCTTCCCAATTCCTAATTGGGAAAGGTATGGCTCTTATATTCCTATTTGTATTTGCGACTTTGTTCTTAATAAAATGATATCTTTAGTCTTCTATTGTTCATATACTTGGATGAAGCATTTTTTGTTTGTTTGTGGATTCCATATATGTGGTAGGAGTAGTATTTATGATTATGCTATACCATACTCATTATATCATCATAAACACTACAAACCCCCACTATAGTCTAATTAGCTATGACATGATTATGTTAACATGAATCACTTATGCTATGAATTAACAATGGTTCAACAATGATTTAGTTCATTGACTTAGGATGGCTTGTGCCTAGGCTCTTAAGGTAATTACTTAATATGCTAGCATGGTGCTAGGATAGAGAGTAGTGTTGAATGTCTCATAGACCAACGGATTGAAGAGGTAGGCAGTAGGTGGTGACAACCCTATCTTTCTTTTGTAATACTCCACGTTCGGCTATGCCATAGGCTCTTGGCGGAAGTCGTCCTAGTATTGCTAGCGGTAAACTTGTGCTCGATGTGTTAATCCAATGAGCATGAAAATTCATAATTGGCATGATCATTAGTAATTAATTTAGGCTATGTATATGTACATTAGAAGCATTGTAGGAGTATCTACCTAACCCTTAGCCTAGTCTCTCTTTACCTCATTTATCCCCTTAGGATAGAATGCTCTTGTGTGTGTCACACTACTCCAATTATCATTCTTCCATCCTTGCTAGAACTCTACCTAGGCCAACCCAGCCTTTCCACTTGATGATTGTTTTACATCCATCTAGCCTTCCTTTAGGAGAATATAAATGACACCCCTTGGTAATGCTGTTATAGTTGAAATACTACATCGATAGTTTCCGTGCCCTTGCAGATTTATATGTATAATCAAAAATCTATTAAAAAACATTTCTGGCCCCACTGCAAGAGATGAATTGTTAGTGTGTAGGAACCGTCAACAAGCATTTCTAACGCTGTTGGCGGGGAAGGAAGTCGAAATATTGCAGGATTGAGTGAATAGGATAGGATCCTAGTAGGTTTTAGTAGGATGACCCTTCTTTGTTTTCACATTTTATGTGAAAATAGGATAGTGTATGTTTGGTTTCCGCTTGCCGGAAAACTTTGTATGTCTAGTTAAGCAAAACAAAATTGGAAAATACCCTTCATGACTCTCTATATTAAATCCACAGTGACAAGGATGGGTACACAAGTCTAGTAAACACCTATTGTGGGTTTTCCATCAATTTGAGACAAGCTTGCAGTTTTGCAAAAAAACATTTACAGAACAGGATCAAAATGATCAAGGACACTTTCCTTGCTCTGATGGTTGGTTTCGGTCAGAATCTTCAAAGTTTTGGTGCTGAAGGTCTTTGTAAGCACCTTCTAGAGCGTTACCTTTCATTTATGCGCGACAAACATGCAAAGCAAGTATTACAATAAATAAATGCTCATATAGTACTCAATATGCCATGATATGCATGAATGATGCAATTATGTGGTAATACATGTTATTAGATTGCTATTATTGCTTACTAACTAGTTACAATTAAGTTTCACATGTTTGAGCAAGTTTTGAATCACTATGGAGAAAACAGGATTAATTTTAGGAACTTCAGAATTCAGGGGCCGGACTAGTCCACACATTAGGCCGGACATGTCCGCACTGGACCCGAACAAGTCCGCACTGTCTAGGGTTTTATGCTGAACAAGCACTACAGGAAACACGATCATTTGTAATGGCTAAATATATTTTCGATGATCGCCCGTTGAAAATAGAATAATTTGCGACGGCCCACGCCAAGCCATCGCAAAAAGGTAGTTATTTTGCGATGGCCGGCCCAAAAGCCATTGCAAATATAATGTCCATAACAAATAGGCGTTGTTTGCGATGTCCCAAAATAGAACCATAATAAATATTTTTCATTGTAACAACAAACCCTAGGGCCGTCGCAATTTATGTTGCCGTCGCAGATTATAGGGATATACCTCGGCCCACCCTCGGGCCGACTCACTTCACATTCCACTTGGCTCCTACTGCCGCCACACCTCTCGCTCTCCTTCTGCCGCATTGTCGCTCCCCACTTCTGCCTCTGCTGCGCACTCGCAGCCCGCCGCGCGCCCTCCGCCGCCTCCGTGCACCCACTGCCGCCGTGTTCCTGTCGTCGCTGCCACGCCTCCCCTCGCCGTCGCTGTCGTGCACCAGCTCTCAGGTAAGCCCCTCCTCCTCCTCCTCTCTCTCTCCCTCCCACTCCTCCATGGTGGTCGCGAGCCCCCTTACCACCCTCCCTCCCCCTCCCATGGTTGAGCACCCCTCACCCTGCTCCCATGGCCGAGCCCCCCCCCCCCCCCCCCAACCACCCTCCCATGGCAGAGTTCCAACACCCCCACCATCCCTCCCGCTCCCATAGCAGAGCCACCTCCCCCCCCTCCCATGGTCGAGTGCCCCCAACCCTGCCCCCATGGCCGAGCCCCCCCCCCCCCCCCCCCCCCCCCCCCCAACACCCCCTCCCATGGCCGAAAGCCCCCACCCTCCCTCCCATGCATGGTAGAGCCCCCCCTCAAATTTTATTGAAATGCATTTGAATTTTGTATGCAATTGGATTGTGATTGAAATGCAGCTGAATTTTGAATGCAATAGAATAGTTGATTGTGCAATTCAATTTTGGAATGCAATTGAATTTAGAAATCCAATTGAATTGTTGATTATGCAATACAATTATGAATTATGTTAATTACATGTTTATTAAATTGTTGATTATGGAATTAGATCTCAATTTTTAATTCTTAATATAATTACAGGTTAATACTTACATGCAATTGCCTTCTTTAATGCTTTTTTATATTATATTGTTTATTATGGTATTTAGTTAGGATAATTGTTTTTTTGTTAGTTTATTATGTTGTTCATCAATTAGTACTCTTTGTTTATTTATGTTTAATGCTTTTGAGTGATTACTTAATATATGTAATTAAACGGGTTTGAAGCCTACCCGACCCAGCACAGCCCAACCTGACACGACACGACAAGAATTAAACGCGTTCGTGCCGTATAGAAAGTTGTAGTCGTAACGTATGCATCGAGACGGCACGAAAGCGAATGGCGATGGTGAGGACGTCAATCACCCGCGCTTATAAAGTCTCGCTACACTACGCTAGCTCTTAGATAGCACAGAAGCGAAACGAGACAGTAACCCTAGGCTGTCGCCAATAAAGTCTAGGAGCCATTATTGGCAATGGTAACCGTCGTTCGTCCACAGGATGTCGTTACTTTTGACCTGATTCCCGCGCCGCAGAGCGTGTGTGGAGGATGCTGTACATTGCAGAAGAACACAATGTCAATACTTCGGTGATGCGGTACAATGTGGACGAAGAACCCCCTTGTAGCGACCTCTCCATGTTTCAAATGAGAGGAACTACCGTTGGTAGCTACGCGACCTACGTCCTACCCGAATGTGACAGGACTGTTGCTTTACTCTACATGTACACAAATATAGATGTCATGCAGGAATACTTCGAGTAAGTCTTTGTCCTACATTTATGCTAATCGACATATTTTGCTACACATGTATTCTAAAAAGTGTTTTTTCACATTCATTGAGTTCCACTGATAATGTTGGACACATAGGCATCAACCTACGACCAAACAAGTAGAAGGGATGTGACAAGAAGGATTAAATGGAGGGCCAGGTTTCCTATCCTTGTTTGGAGATTATGTAATACTCTCTTGTCTTCTATATATTATAAGTTACTATTATTAAAGAAGTATTCTTATAACTTACGATCATTTTTTATAGTGCATGACTCACAATGTCCATAAAGATTTGCGGTAGCTATCTTATGGATTGGTGAATGTTAGAAGCTATGGTCGATATGATGTTAATGGCTTTCGATTCCGTACAACTTATTTTGAAGCTCTTTGTCCTCTCTTGCCAACATCAAATTCTGGTGTTGTGACGAGAGCAATTGCACTCAAGGGAATGAAACCAATTATCATGGGATCATTAACAAAATCCTTGAATTTACTTTTACCAGAAATAAGACACTTTGAGTTGTCTTCTTTGACTATTACTGATTTGATAGCACTCATTGAACTCAAGAAAACCAATTTGGAATGGTGGAATTCAAAAACAAGGACCGACTACGAGGTTACGATACATTTGTTCTTGCACACCAAGTGGAGCAAGTGTATTATCTACGTTATCCATGCACAAAGCTCAGTGCTTGGTGGGTGGTATATAAGGCGAATCCTCGTGAGCGGTTGTATACTCCTGGGGATGATGGCTACCATGATAGTGAAGATGTTCAAGAAGTGTACGAAGAAGAAGAGTTGTTAGACACTTTTGTCGTCGAGCCTGGTGCAGGACTCAATCAATTAGTTGGAGATGTTGAAGATGTAGAATTAGATCATTTGCAAAAACGGAAATTAGAACAGGTCACGATGGAAGATCGTTGGGCTGGTTTAAGGTGTAGGGCACGTGATAATGATGTTGATGAATTTTTAAGGTCATTACAAGTAATGTTTTCTTGAAGATAGTAAAATTAATTTTTTCTATCTTATTTGCATATTTACTGATTATCTATTAAAATAGGATGGCGTCAAAGAAGGGTAAGAAGGTGGCGGTGACGAGGGGGTTCTTCCCTTTTAGAGCTGAGGACGCTTTTACTGGTAACTCGTTGACTGGGAGCAGATGCTCTCAGCTGCTGGAGCACGTACTGACCAGCTCTAGGGCTTCATAATAGCTACCTGCACAAGTAAATTTCACTAGTCTTTGACAAATTTTCAAATTCAATTTCAAATTAAACTTATTTATGAATCATTTGAATGTTGTAGTCCTCATCGACTGACTCAGAGGCTAGAGCGCTAGTTGAGCTTGGCTACCCTTCGGTGAGCCAGCCCTTGGCTGGTGAGTCTTCTGTTCCTCAATCCTTTGGCTCGGCTGGTGATGAGCCTTTTGGGTCACTAGACGTGGTGCCTGAGCAGAGGTGGAAGACGAGGAGGACTCACTTTGTCAGTCTTCCTTCGGACCCTTCTCAGAGGATCGTGATTCATCTGGTCAAAGATAGGTAATAAAATCATAGTGCTCAATTCTTGCTTCTTTAGGTTACTTAAGTAATGAATCAGTAAATGTCTTGCAGCACTTGGTACGATGCATCTTTCATCGGTGACATGCACCACAGACCAGTGAACAGTGTCCTCGAGTCCTTAGTTTGTATGCACTATCCCGGGTCATCGACGGGGTGCCTGCTACTTCGTGGGAGTACTACACACGTGCCCCTCACCAGCAGCACCACAACGTTCATGAGGCCACATGGGTCGATTTTATGGTAAGTATGTTCAATAAAGTTTCTAAGATTTAACTCTTAAACTTTTTTAATGAACATATCTTCAATATATTCTTTATCACACGAAAGGTATACTTAGAGGACACAGACGAGCCTCGCATATTTAAGCATGCAAGGGAAGTGTTTCACTTCAATGTTGCGAAGGCGGTTCAGCAAGCTTTGTCGAATGCTCGTATTCAAGTTATCAATGAGCACTTGAAGGCGAACCAGCACGATGTGCGACACTTCTTTCAAGAGAGCGAGAGTCACCTAATGGAGGAGGAGTACGCGCAGGTAAGTGGGGTGTAGTAAATATTTTTCCTGATACTTTCCTTAATGGTATTTTTAACGACCTAGAACTATGTGCAGGGCCACGTGAGCTGGTTCCAGGGTCGGTCTGATGCATACCGGACCCTTTGTCGGTACTGGGCTAGTGATGAGTTTAAGTCTAAGTCCCAGAAGGTTCGAGGGTGCAGAGGGGTCAACGAGAAGCACAACCATGGCCAAGATAACAACTTGCGTTTTGCTAAACGTACGATAGGTGTATATAACCTATGTTTATATATTCATAATATAGTGTTGGTACTAACAAGTATTGATAAGAGTGCAAGATGGGGGTGCCGCTGACCCCTGCTGAGGTCTGGAAGAGAGGTCACAGGGACCCTTCTCAGCCTAAGGGGTGCAGTCAGGCCACAGCTGAGCAGCAGTTAACTTTAGAAATCATTCATATTAAATATAACTATATGTATTGTTAAACTTACACTGTTTTCTTGTTCTTCATGCTAGGTACGGAGAGGAGGCTAGGAGGATACACGACATAGGTTTCGATTGGGAACATGAACCAATCAATCCTCAAGTCGCGTATGCAAGCGGAGGTGGAAAAGCCCACGGAAGGTGAGTTTGTAATGCATTTTATTGTTTTTGTCGGTACCCTGCGTACCCGATACCCCTTGGAACTGCAAAGAGTGCAAAGGAACTCCACCTATCTGAGTCAAGACCTCCGAAGGCCCCACGTGCCACTCGTAACCGGACCTGCATCCCTCCTATGGTTAGTCCCCATGCCGCCACGTGTATCATAAAACCGGAGCTACAATCCCTACATGGGAATACTCCGGCTAGATACCTGTGTGGCACCCCTGGACCTAACCCCCGACAGAGGGAAGCTCCAGTACCGACACGTGTACAACAGCACCGGACCTACTCATCCAAAATGCTAAGCTCCAGAGCTGCCACGCGTCCAACCGCCAGACCTTCAACCTCAACAAGCAGATTGGTGGACCTCTAACGGCTCGGACCTTCATGGGACATTAAAGATTTCAAGACTTGATTATGTGTCATTAATGCTATCTTAATGACACATGATCGGATGACCCTTAATACCAGTAACGCCACCATTAAAGGGCGTTATCATGCTGTTAAGGGGAGTTAAGTACATTAATTGTGTATTAAGCATCATTAACCGCCAGGGCCACATGTCGGGCTAGGCTAATGATGTAACGGCCAACCCTTGTATTATAAAAGGACTGGCCGCGCGATACACAAGAGACTCTTCCAGACTCTCTGGTCTCTGACACACACGGGAGACCGGCTAGGGGCTCTCGACGCTGACTCAGGTGCTGGAGACTTTTTTGGCCTCTCTCTCACACTAGCGCTCAGATGCTCAATACAACAACAACAAAACCGTGGAGTAGGGTATTACGCTCAGGCGGCCCGAACCACGTAAATCCTCGTGTCAAGACACCATCTTGTTCTGAATTTCTGTGCACCCCAACCAAACTAAGAAAATCTGCGGGCTGCCAACGGTAGTACCGGGAGAATTGTCGGAACCATACTCTGACAGCTGGCGCGCCAGGAAGGGGGGTGCCTGAGATTCAAAGATGGTGAATTCTGCTGCTCGATCATCCAACGGTAACCATGCTGAGCAACCTGCTGGAGGCAATCCCTCCAACATGCAGCAGCCAGCAGGTGTTGTGGCTCCAGCAGGAGTCGTGCCACCATCACCACCGTCCGCTCTGATGAATCAAGCTGGACAGCGAGATGGGGCGTCTGCGTTGATCACTGCATCAGCAAACAACGACCCCCTAACACGTGCTTAATGATGCGCATGCTCTTCTCCAACATGCACCGCCTCCAGGAGCACCCCAGGGTGCGATGGAACAGTGGAGAGCTGATGTGGATCATCTGGTTGCAGCAGCAGCCAATCGCATCAGCAATAACGGTACTCCCCCCTCGGGTCGGGCCCCATCGCAGCATCGGACCTTGTTGGGTAGACTCGGTCCGCAAGCTTTGTAGCACGAGAGTTGTGCTATGTCTCAACAGGCGACGTCGCTGCCTTCCGGGGCGCGACGTACTCACACGATAACGAGGCTCTTGACTCATGACCTCTGCGCGGAGCTCGATCATCGTTACCAACAACAGGACGGCCCCGTCCACATCGAGCTTGCTCGCGAGAGGCGAGAGGCTCGGAACAGCCCTGCTCCTGAGAGAGTAGGAGGAGGCTGCTCAGCCTTGGCCATGCACCTATGCATGGTTAGATGGCCGCAGAAGTTCTGGCCTCACCTGCCGGAGAAATTTGAAGGGACTATTAATCCTGCCAAATTTCATCAAATCTACTCCACTGCTATCCTTGCGGCTTGGGGCAATGAGTCCGTGATGGCCAATTATTTTCTTGTAGCTTTGACTGGGACCGCCAGGTCCTAGTTCATGAGCCTACCGCCTGACTCCATCAATAGTTGGGCGGAGTTATGCCAACAGTTCACTGCCAATTTTGGGAGATCATACACCCGACCAGGCACGGAACTGGATCTTTTTGCTGTCAAGCAAAAAGGGGGAGAGTCCTTGCGATCTTTCATCCAGAGGTTCTCTCAGGTACGAAATACCATTCCTTCTATCTCAAGCGCTTCTGTTATTGTAGCATTTAGACAGGGCATTCGAGACAAGAAAATGCTGGAGAAGCTAGCGACTAAGGAAGTCACCAGCGTCACAAAACTCTTCAGCTTGGCAGACATGTGTGCCAAGGCTGCGGAGTGCCGTGAAATGCACTCCCAACCACCTCTGGAGTCCAACAAAAAGTCCTCCAAGGGTGAAGCCACTACCTCCGAGAGGGCAAGAAGAAGAAAAAGTCCAACGGCAAGATGAAGCTGTCGGCCAGCACACCTACTGCTGCTGCTGCCGCAGCTCTGGGTGGCCGGGGGCCACGCCCCGAGAAACGACCGCGACCATCGTCTGAAGGCGGTGGTAGTTCCAAAATGTGGTGTCCCATACACAAGACGGACAGCCACAACCCATAAAACTGCCGAGAGGTCCATAACCTTCCCGAGCGCTACAACAAGCGCCGGGAAGAAGCTCCTTTCTGTCAAAGGGAAGGAAAACAAAAAGTCGACGAAGCTCCGGCTAAAGAGGAGTTAGGCTTCCAGGACCCCAAAAAGGTCTTGAAGGCTGTTTACACCTTCGTTGACGATGACTCTGATGTCTTGGACAACGAGCGTCAGAAGACCATGAACACCATTTTTGGTGGTTCGTGGCACATCACTTCCCGCCGTGTCCTCAAGAAAATGCGGTGGGACATGGCCTCTGTAGCTCCCACCGCTAGGGCGGAGCCTCAACAGAAGTGAATGGATACTTCCATCACCTTCGATGCTTCAGACTGCCCTCGGAACATGATCGGAGCTGGCCAACTTACACTGATGGTATCTCCGACCATCAATAACATCCGGCTCCACCACATAGAGGTGGACGGAGGTTCGGGGCTGAACCTCATAAGCTTTGAAGCCTTCGTCAAACTTCAGCTCTGACCTTTGGATCTTCGCCCCTCTCGACCTTTCTCATTGGTAGGTCCGGGGCCATAACTCCACTCGGTGCCATTAATCTCTTGGTGACCTTCAGAACTCAGGAGTGTTACAGGACTGAGAAGTTGGTCTTCGACGTGGCACAAATCAACTTGCCATTCAACACCATCTTGGGCAGGCCAACTTTGTAGAAATTCATGGCTGCTGCTCATTATGGATACTTGGTGTCGAAGATGCCAACACCCTTAGGCGTTCTCCAGGTCCGCGGAGATCGCACCACCGGAGTAACTGCTCTGGAAGAACTCCACGCGCTTGCTACAGTGCAGGAGGAAGAATCCAGAAAGGAGCAAGCTCTGAAACCCTTGAGAATTCGTCATCGAGGCTCAACCTCCGCACCTCATGTGCAACCAAGCGGCATCACCGACATTCCCGTCAAAGTCGTCCAAATTAGTTCCAACGCTACTCAGACCACCCGTATATCGGGAGGTCTGAACGACAAATAGGAACTCGCGCTCATCACTTTCCTCTGGGCTAATGTCGACGTGTTTGCCTGGCAACCGTCACAAATGCCTAGGATCCCTAGGGAGGTGATTGAACACAATCTGAAGATTTATCCCGATGCTCGGCCTGTACATCAGAAGCCTCGGAAGAAATCAGTAGAGCGACATAACTTCATACATCAAGAAGTGAAGAAGTTGCTTGAAGCTGGATTCCTCCGGGAAGTCTTCCACCCAAAATGGTTGGCAAACCTAGTTGTTGTACCCAAGGCCAGCGAAAAGTTTCGGATGTGTATCGACTACACAACACTGAATAAGGCATGTCCAAAGGATCCATTTCCACTACCTAGAATAGATCAGATAGTGGATTCTACCTCCAGGTGTGAATTACTGTGTTTACTAGACGCATATTCTGGGTATCATCAAATCAGAATGTCTAGGGAGGATGAAGAGCATACTGCCTTCATCACAGTAGATGGATTATACTGTTACACCGCCATGCCATTCGGTCTCAAAAATGCTGCTTCAACGTTTGTTCGAGCTATGTACAAAAATTTTGGAGAGCTCATTATAGATGTAGTGGAAGTGTATGTCGATGACATCGTCGTCAAGATCAAGAACAAGGAGTCATTTCTTGACACCTTGCAAGCTGTCTTCGACAAGTTGCCTATCACACGCACAAAGCTGAACCAAAACAAGTGTGTCTTTGGGGTTAGCTCCAAAAAGCTTCTTGGATTCTTGGTGCCGAGGAATAGAAGCAAATCCAGTGAAGATTAAAGATATTGAAGACATGCGGCCACTAGCTCACATCAAGGATGTCCAAAAGCTGACTGGATGTCTAGCTGCCCTCAGCCTGTTCATCTCAAGACTGGCAGGACGGGCGCTACCCTTTTTCAAGCTATTGAGGAAGTCTGGACCATTCCAATGGTCCGAAGAAGTAGAAAAGGCATTCCAAGAGCTGAAGCAGCTCCTCGCCACTCTACCAACTTTGGTAGCTCCGAACCCTGGTGAACCACTTATGCTTTACATTTCAGCAACTGACGAAGTTGTTAGCATGGTCCTGGTTGCAAAAAGACCAGAACCATCCTCAGTTTAGGAATCTAGACCCCTCCGGGAAGGTCCGGAACTACCTGAAGGCGAGTCTGGGTCCCAGCCCCCAGACCCAGATCCTCGAGGTGAGACACTAGAGGATCAACCTCCTTCAAATGAAGGAGTCACTGTTGCTGAACAAGAAGATCTGGACCCTTCTGGGAAGGTACCAGTCACTTCAGAAGAAGCTCTGGGTTCCTCTAGCAAGAACCTGGAGGACCCCGAAGAAGGTCCGGACTCCTCCGTCAGGGTCCGGGTTGGTGAGGAGGAAGCTCCGGGCCCCTCCAGGAGGGTCCGGACAATCCAGTGCCCAGTGTACTTCATCAATGAGGTACTTCATGACACCAAGACTCGATACTTAGAGGTGCATAAGCTGCTCTATGCAGTTCTCGTTGCCTCTAGGAAGCTTTGTCACTACTTCCAAGTTCACAAGATTTCAGTGGTAACCTCTTATCCACTGCGTGCAATCTTGTATAACCTCAACTCTACTGGGAACATTGCAAAGTGGGCAGCGGAATTGGCCGAGTTCGATCTTGAATTCATCCCAAGACAAGCGATCAAGAGTCAAGCATTGGCAGACTTTGTAGCAGAATGGACCCCCTCTCCATCAAATCCTGGGGGCCCCAGTGAGCAGAAGCCGGAACCTAAGGTTCTAGTCTTCACTGAGCCACACTGGACTCTCTACTTCGATGGCTCCGTGTAGAAGCAGGGGGCCGAAGCTGGAATCCTTCTCCTCGCTCCAACTGGGGAGAAGGTCCAATACATGGTTCACCTTGACTTCAAGACGACCAATAACATGGAGGAGTATGAAGCACTAATCTATGGGCTCAAGGTGGCACTATCATATGGTGTCCAGTAGCTTTTGGTAAAGGGTGATTCACAGCTCATTGTAAAACAAGTCAAAGGTGAATGCTGCTGCAACAACCCTCAACTAGCTGCATATCTCCTTGAAGTCCAGAAGCTTCAAAAGGATTTCAAAGTCCTGGATCTTTGCCATGTCCAGCATCTTAACAATGTTGAAGCTAATGAACTCTTGACAAAAGCTTCAACTCGGAGCTCCGGATCCCGACGGATCCTTCGTCCGGAGATTGACAAGACCAACAGCTCAGCCTGCCGAACTGATCGAAGGGGGCGAGACCAGCACCTCGAAGCTGGCAGTCCTGATGGCCCTATTACTATGGCGTCATCAAGGGTCGTAGGTGCTGCAGGAAGCTCCAAGTAACCCAGTACGCAAGACTCAGAAGCTCAAGTTAGCTCCGATGCATGGATCTCAGAGATCCAGAGCTACTTGAAAGACAATGTATCTGCTGACCGGATAGTCAGATTGGCTAAAAGATACACACTGGTAGAAGGGGATCTCTACTGGCGTGGTGCCAACGGCTTCCTATTGCGGTGCATTACAAGGGAAGAAGGCCGCGAGCTCCTCGCGGATATCCACGGAGGCGAGTGTGAGAACCACGCGTCTTCCCGCACGTTGGTCGGTAAAGCCTTCCGGCATGGTTTTTAGTGGCCTACAACACTCCAGGATGCAACCGAGCTAGTGAAGAAATGTGAAGCATGCCAGCTCCATGTGAAGCAAATTCACACACCACCTCATCCACTACAAATGATACCTCCGACATGGCCATTTGCTGTGTGGGGTATGGATATTTTGGGACCTTTCCCAAGAGCCGTCAGAGGTTACAAGTTCCCGTATGTCGCCATCGACAAGTTCACCAAGTGGCCGGAAGCAACTCCAGTTGTGACAATAAACAAGCAAACAGGAACTTGTAGCATTGATAGTACATTGATAGCTGATTGCTGGTTTATTGTCACAACTGGAGTTGCTTCCGGCCACTTGGTGAACTTGTCGATGGCGACAAACAGGAACTTGTATCCTCCAACGGCTCTTGGGAAAGGTACCAAGATATCCATACCCCACACGGCGAATTTCACATTCGTGGAAAATAGTATGGTACTGCAACGATGTCACAGCCGTGGCAAATAGTATGATACTGCGACGGTTTAACGTCTGTGGCAAATAGTAGGTTAGTGCAACGAGTCAACAAACATGGCGAATAATACCGTATTGCAACGATTTCAGATCCGTGGGAACTAGTCTGGTACTCCAACGATTTTGTATCCGTGGCGAATAGTTGGGTATTTCAACGAGTCCACAAACGTGGCGAATAGTACCGTATTGCAAAGATTTCAGATATATTGGAACTAGTATGGTACCACAACGATTTCGCATCCGTGACGAATAGTTTGGTATTGCAACAATTTCTTATTTGTGGCAATAGTGTTTTAATGCAATGTTTTTTAAGTCGTTGCCAAATGTTTACACTGCAAAATTTTGTCAATCTATTGCCACGTTTTATCATCCGTATTGGCAATAGCTTCCTATTGCAACAATTTATCATTCGTGATAAGAAATTCGTAGTGCCACGTTTTATAATGAGCGGCGGTAGAACCCGAATGCACCAGGTTTGAAAATTAGTGGCAACAGAAACACGAGTTTAACAATAAACATCCATCAATTGATATTACAACATGCATAACAACACTCAAGGATTACTTAAGCGACGTGTTTGCATGCTAAGAGTTTTCCTAAGCTGACCGGGACTAATTGTTGGAGCAGGTGGCTTTTGGCGGTTCCTTATGTGTTGGACCTTCTGTGGAGTGGTCGCCATCATCATTTTGTGCATTTCAGCCACTGAGGCGCGCATGTCCTACATTTCCATAGCTGTCTGTTCATGACCAGCTACTATCTGACCTTGTAGGTTCTAGACTTGAACAATTAACTCTTCATTCTTCTGGTTTATGCAGTCCATCTCGGTGTTTAAGCTATCATTTTTTCCTTCCAAGTCCTGCACTATTTCATTGAGGCCTGCGTTTCTAACTTCTAAGTTTCGAACTTGGTCGTTGAGGTGTTTAGACATCTAGATATGCATACGTTCACGTTCGGGACCAGTTGGGTTAGCCATATAACCACGACCCCGAACCTGTGATCCTGCTCAACCGATTGAGGATGTACAACAACGCTGGAAGATGTGGTTTCTCTCCTAATTTGTAATTGGGCCTCCCTGCTCAGCTTCCATGTCGTCCACTTGGGCACGTGCCTAGATCTATATACGAAAAGAAAAGTCACATGTAATTTGCAAATAGTTATTTAATTGGGGATTGTTTGAAGTGTTTCTCACATGTACAACTTCTACCAACTTGTTTGTCCAGTAACCGTTCAACAAATGGCTTGCCTCCCACAGTTGTATGTCATCGGGTTCTTCTCCAGTCTCTGGGTCCCGCTACATAAAATACAAGTAAACTTCAACATGTCGGTATACATATTTTTTGCAGCGCAAAGTAAAAGCGTGATTTATTTTTCATACCTTCTCGTAACTAAGTTGGGCATAGGATTCGGAGCCAAGCAAGTGACATGCCTTTTTTCTGCTTCGATTTTGAGAATTGGTCCTGCTTATTAACTGCAATAATTTTAGGAATTAATTACACGAATGAAAGTAAATGAAATATTTTTTGTATGATGCGAAGCTATTAAAAAGTTAGCTGACCTTGAATCGCTCAGACCCAAAATATTCTATTAGGTGCAACCACTCGGGTGCTGTTACGTCAGCAGGCTGGTTTCGAATACGTTCTTCATCAGTAGAATAACTCTTATAGGTGGCATGCAAAGTCGAGCGCCATTCCTTGTAGTGCTCACCAACAATTTTCAAAAATTTTCTTGCGCTCTCCGGTGTGTCCTCCATGTCCGAGGAATCCTGTACATTGTGTAACAAGTTGTTGTAAACGTACATGATGGAGATTGCAAGAAAAAAAATACTTGTGTGGGGGTGTGACAACACTAACCAGAATGTCTCGTACTATATCTCTCTTGTTACTATGACCAACCTCTGCCCACTTCCTTGCACCATTGAGGGATGCATGTTTTTTTGTAAACATAACCACATCATCGACAAAGTGCCGCTAATTAATACCAACCGCAACACCCAACCTAGCAGAGAACTAAATTAGTAGCTTCACATGCTCCGTTCTACTAACTTGGGATGCATAGCATATTCTGGCAACCTTAAGTCCTTTAGCCACACTTCTTCCTAGCTTCCTTCCTTCTGTTACATTGATTCAAATGGTAAACGATTAAAGAAAATTACCGCTTGGACAAGTTTAGTATCATGTACAAATAGTGTGAAAAGAAGAAAAGTGTGATGTTCATACCATCTTCAGGACGAGTGCGGCAAATACGAGAGTGGGACGACCGAGTCGTGCCAGCACCATTTTGTTCTGTAGTACTCCCTCCTGGTTTATATTAATTGTCGCCAACAAATGAATTAAAAATGAACTACTACAGTAGTTAGGACTGTCCTAACGACAACTATTTTGATGCGGTGGTTACATTATTGACTTCTTTGTTGCTGTTCATACCCTAAAATGAGCCATCAGGTACACATGTCAGTGGCGGTACGCACTCGTAGTACTGTAGAGGATTTTCAGTCCATGAGCAAAGCAGGCAAGACCGTGAGGGGGCATGCAGCTGGCAACGCTAGTCTAGACAAAGATAGGGTTCACCGGTTCGGTCTGACTGACATCACCCGGAGAGCGTCTCGATAAGAATTATTAGTTGCAGGGCAAGTAATGAACGCCAGCGGTAGCAGGTGGCGAATGCAAGACAGATAAGGCAGGCAGCTTGCGGGATTGAAATCCTCCGCAGTACTGCACCTGCATTAGCTGCCACTGACATGTGCGCCCATGAGACATCGGGTCTACGTTCAGTGGCGGCTACTGCAGGTGCAGTACTGCATAGTGCCAGCTTGCGACACTCAACAAAGCAAGGGTTCAGTCTCGCCGAAACTCTCAAGGAGGATTGGTGGCAGGGCGAGTAATGGCCAGGGATTTGCGGGCAGCGGGGTAATCATGGCACGCAAAGGATGGGACGTGGCGATGGGCGAGGGAGACGCGTCGGGGAGGACACTGAAGTGACCAGCAGCAGGGTGTGGGCACTGGTGCCGGCCGGAGTGGCCGGCGGCGAGAGAGCACAGCGTGGAGGCATAAACAAATCATGCCATCACACAGGCTGATGAACTGTTAACTATATAGACTAAGCACTAATAAGAAAGTAGAATCGCAAGGCATGCTAAAATAATTAGTAGAGCCTAGGAAAGAATGCAAAGGACCATGATACACCCATCATCAATACATCTAAAGGACATAACGTAGTCTCTCAAAATGCTCCAAATTCATGCCAAATGAGTAGAGTAAAAAACTAACACGCTCTGCCAAAACAAATGGCACGGTAGAGAGGCAGGTAGTAATGTGATGTGATATGGGTAGTTGAAAGCTACTACCGAGGATAGAGTTGGAGTGGGACATTTTTTAAGCTCCAAAAGTAAAATTACGCTGGGGTGGAAGGAGTATTTCTGATTTGTATATCTATACCTGCTGTTGGTTCATGCATCGTAGTAGTACTAGAGAGTGAAGAACCTCGGGGTTTCTGAACATGATGTGCTGCAATATTCTCTGCATACCATGCAAACGATTTAATATTGTCTAAATTTGTTTTATTTTGATAGTAAACACATTTATAGTTCTACCAGGTGCTTGTTGGCCACCATGAATGCTTGTAGACGACATCACGGTTTGATGTCTTGTTCATAATGTAAAGAGCATTGTAATTAGTCATTCCAAATAACAGTGATAACGTGAGATTACATGACCGACGTAGATTTTGGATCGGACGGTGTGCTTTCTATAAACTACAGTGTTTGTTACTAACAGAGGAATTAGAAAAGAAAGAATAGAAAAAACGTACGATCTGAGAAAGCCACAAGAAAGAAAAAAGTGAAAACCATGGGAACTAAAAATCTTAGGAATATAAATTTGTAAAACAGGAATGAGAGTACAACATTTGGAGTGGTTGATCAGATAACCCGTGCATCATTTACTTCTAAATCCAGAAATTACATACTACTACCTCTGGTTTTTATTATTTTTCGTTCCCGACCAAGAATTGAACTAGAAATACACTACCGTAATAAGCTGTCGGAGCAACATTTATTTAGGGACAGATGTAGTATATCTATATATTTATATATATATAACTAAATATATATATATATATATATATTTAGCTATATATATATATATAACTAAATTCATGAAACAGAAGACCACATTTCTTCTTTGTTAATTTATTTAATCTTCGTATATCAGGATGGATCGTGTATAACTTAACTAGGCCAAAACTGCATGGATCGTGTAGAACCAAGCAAATATAGCTCTATAAAAAGACGGCATGGATCGTGTAGTTTACCTAGCACAAAACTGGAGTCCGGGATGCGATGTCGCAGGGAGGTGTCGGTGACGAAGAGGTTTGGTAGAGCCCGTCAAACTTGGTCGCCCGGCGTTTTACCAAGGAGTCAACACCACCAAGAGCTTCGATGCGTCACAGCGAGATCCATAGGGGAAAAATTGTTAAAACCGTGGGAAATGAAAACACAGAAATTTCTTAGGAATACAAGTATGGAACACAGGACAGAGAGATAACACATTTGGAGTACTGCGAGATCATCGGAAGGGCGGGGCAGCGGTGTGTCGGGAATGGAGGCTAGTGCTTCCATTTATACTCATCGTGGCTCAAATAGGGTTACAATAATAGGCGGGACTAAAATTGGAGGCGCAGGTAGTGAAAATGGATTGTCAAAATCTCAAATGTGGCGCGCCAAGTAGAACGATAAAGTTTTCGTGGGAGTGGAGAATTTGACACAAGCCATGCCCTTGTGCACGCATCCAATCGTGATTAATTACATCTCATGTCGTGTCGATTCCTGCAGATGGTGCGTGCAGCTAGAGGGGTAGACTTCGTCTTAGGACAACTTGCTTGCTTCTTAATTCATCTTCGTTGTCATGCATGGAGATCAAAATCTAAAAGCAGACATCTGCTAGCTAGTGGGACATTCCAAAAAAATACGAAAAAAATATGAATCGCCAAATGTATATGTGCTAATGCAAACAATATGCAAATACAGAAAAGTCCACGAAAGGACGATGGTAAACAATCAACATTTTGTAACATTAATCACAATGAAATGATAACATGTAGTATATACTACTACATACTAAAAATACATTTTCCCATGCGCCGACTACAAATGAAAAAATTGAGTGAAAGAACAAAAAAGAGGAGAAATGCAGCCTCAACCACGATCTCAATGGAGTTTCAACCAAGAGTCGTCGATTGTCGAAACACAACAAATTCTTGGCTAGACATTGAACAACAGTTATCTCACCCCTTTTTCAGAAAGGAGTTGTTTTTTGATACTACATAGGACACATTGTTCATCAACAGAAAAGACATTTATCATTAAAATAGAAACAACACATATATTACAAACAAGAACTACGAAAGCACATAGAAAACAAGAAAAAGAAAAACTACAAATACTACTCTACTCGGAGTCGGAGGAGATCTCCTCCACCTCCTCGTCCACCGCCACCGCCTCCTCTGCCACTACCGCTGCCGCCTCCTCCACTGCCGCTGCCTCCTCCGGCAATTGAGTCCGAAGCTTTCCGACGACGGTCCACAGAAGATGCTGGCGGCCCTCCACCCCAACCATCTCCCCGATCGTCTCGTAGAGGACGTTGAGACGACCGGCCACAAACCCTAACCCAAAGTAGTAGTGGCCGGTGGTGTCCATGCTGGTGCAGAAGGGAAGTTTCCCAAGACCCAGACGGTCACACGAGCGAGATGTATTGGAAAATACATCCCGCGCCAATATGTGGAGCTTTTTTGCTCACACAACGGTGGCAGAAAGGTGCTCGGTGGCCTCCTTCAGGTGCCGATCGAGTTTATCAAAACGGTGTTCGACGAGGCGGACAGTCTCCTAAACCCAAACGGGATGAGGAGGTGCGGGCGCCGCGGGCGGAGAAGGGGACGGAGGAGGTGCGGGCACCATCTCCATTTCCACCAGCATTGGCTATGATGAAAATGCAGAAGAAGGAGGTTCTGAGGACATCGACGGTCTTGAGGGCTTTGGTGCGGGCTACCCATTTGTGCGGCGACGGAGGTGTGGAGAAAGAGTGAGAGGTGGTCGGCTATGGTGCAGCGGTGAAGGAAGAGAAGTTTGGAGGCTACGATCGATGGAGATGGAGTAGTGCAGCAGAGACACAAGAGGACGGGTGTGCCTTTATAGCGGGTCCTTGTGATGATCGGACGCTTCGAAAACTGTGCTTTCGAATTAATCCAAACTGCGGTTGGCTTCCTCTAAGTTGTCGCTTCACAGACAATTTTTTAATTTGACATGCAAAGGGTCCAGGGTATGTGGCCCACCTTGCATACTTTGTAGGTCCGTCCGGCGGTGTTTCAGTTTTTCAGTTCCAGTTTTTAATTTTGACACGCAAAGGGCCCACCGGCCCAAGATATATGCAATGTTCCGGTTTATTTCAGTTTGTCATGCAAAAGACCTCGATCATATTTCATGACGTTACGTGTTTTCTCTTATTTTTTGAAAGATCATCATATATATATATATATATATATATATATATATATATATATATATATATATATATATATATATATATATATATATATAGTTGAAAGATTGTCAGAAAACACAAGAAAAAAGTACAAGACGATGAACACAACACACATTCATGCATTCATTAACACACACACACGCACACACATCACACATGCACACACACGGTAAGACGATGAACTACCGGTTTATTTGCCCCTGCGCCCCCGTCTCCGCCGCCCCTGCACCCCCGCCGCTGACCTGCCCCACTGTGCCCCCACCGCCCCAACCCCTGACGCCCCTGGCCCCTAGCAGACTCTATCGGCGACGATGGAGTTAGGGCTGGGTCTGGGAACGCGGACTCGAGAATGGATGGAGGGGAAGGCTCATCACCCATAGCGGTCGTGTAGCTTCCGTCCCCTCGATCCGTTGGCGATGAGCCTTCTCCTCGATCCGTTCTCGAGTTCGCGGTGGCCACCGTGCCGCTTCGACCCTGCTTCTGGTCTGACGACGCGGATGATCCGCAACATACTTTTAAATCTGCGCATTGGTATTCTCCCCCTCATATTTGTTGATGCGTTAATACCTGATGTTTTACATCGTTTTGCACAGGAGGAAAAATGTAATGAACATCATTGATCAGCACTGCATCGAGGAGAACGCGAAAATTGCAGTGGGCCGTGTCAAGTCGGAATATGATTTTATTTACATTCCATTTGACTTCAAGTACCACGCCTATGCTTTGAAATATATGATTATACTAATCAAGCTTCTGTCTTTTACTGATTGATAGTTAACCTTGTTTGTTGCATTTTCCAAGTTCCGAGGCCAACAAGGGCTACTGCTTTGTCAACGTCACATCGCCAGATGCGGCGTTTCGGCTATGGAAGCACCTGCATGGCTTCTGTTGGAAGGTGAACGACTCGCAGAAGATGTGCGAGGTCGACTACGTCAACATCTAGGTACGTCGCCGTTCGCTGCCACCGTTTTCCATTGCGCCGCCGCTGCATGGTATTCACCTGCCACTGCTCGTCATCCTTTCGCAGGGTTGGGATGCGTTGGTGGCCCATTTCTCCAAGTCATGCTGTGCGGAAGGGCCGCAGAGAATTCAATTTCCGCACCAAGGGGTTAAGAGATAAGACCATCTGATTCGCAGGCCAGTAATGGTGTTTAGGAACTCCGTATTTTTGGAGTTTTAGAGCAATTAGCAATACCGTGGTATTTGAGATAACTATGGTACTTTTTTACAGGATGGTGTTTGTCAACCAAACATTCCTATGTATTGCAAAATCGTGGTATTACAAAATTGTGTTATTGAAATACTTTGGTATTGCCATGTCATTTTAAAAATTGTGGTTTCCAAAACTTTAGTAATGAAATACTGTGTTCCCAAACATAGCCTAAAGCTTTACCGTGAACCGCTGTGGATGGTCTTAAAGGCAGGCCCGGCTCTGGGCCTAGGCGGGCAGAAATAAATTTTCTGCGGCCCTACCGCACAACGTCGCGCGTGCGCCCCCGCCCCACATGCCGTCCCATGGAAATCATGCTGAGATCCTTCGCTTCTCGCTGGTGGGTTTGTTGTCTGGACACCGAAGGATGGAAATCCCGCATGTCCCGCTCCCATGATTATGCGATTTTGATCAGACGGCGTGCGAGGCGGGGGCGCACGCGCGATGCTGCGCGACAGGGTCACAGAAAATTTGTGGGCTACTGCCTAGGGCCAGACCAGTGGGTGGGGGTGGTGGGGCGGGCACGATGACAGCTGCTAAAGAGAAAAGAAATAAAATTAATTAAGTGTGTAGCTTTTTATTTTCGTAATTTTTTGAAATATAATTCTACTACGTACGTCCTGCTAATGTTAGTTTAATGCTTTGTCCAAAACATCAAATAAAAGAATAAGGAGGAAGTATTTATTAGATACAATATAATATTACTAATGTGTTAATTTTCCATATGCGATGTTTTTCGATAAAAGGAGTTTTTCATTAGTGTATGTAGTGTAGGACACATTGTTCATGAACATAAAATGGAAGACATTTTTCATTAACATAAAAACAACACATATATTACAAACAAGAAAAAAACACATAGAAAACAAAAGAAAAAAACTACTACTCATCCTACTCTACTCGAAGGAGGACTTCTCCACCTCCGCTGCCGCCTTCGCCTCCGACGGCGGCGCCTCCACCTCCGCATCTGCCGCCGGCGCCTCCGCCTGTGCCGCAACCGCCGGCGGAGCATCCTCCAACACCACATCGAACTTTTTCCGGCTGACGGCCTTCACGAGTTGCTCTCGAAACCCCACCCCGGCCTCCTCACCCATCGTCTCGTAGAGGCAGTCGAGACGAGCAGCAACAAAGCCTAACTCGAAGATGTAGTAGCCGGCGGAGTCCATGTTGGTGTGGTGGGGAAGGACACCAAGTCCCAATCGGCGACAGGAGTGAGATGTCTTGTGAAATACATCCTGCGCCATTTTGTTGAGTGCTTTTGCTTGCACGTCAGTGGCAAATAGGCTGCTGGTGACCGCTTTAAGCTTGCCGTCGAGTTTGTCGATTCTTTCCTCGATGAGGCGGACAGTCTCATCATAGTCGGACGGAAGAGGTGCGGGCGCCGCAAGCTGAGACGAGGGTGGAGGAGGTGCGAGCACCGCCTCCAGTTCCACCGGCCTTGGCAGCGACGAAAACGGAGAAGGAGGTTCGGAGGACGTCGATGACTTGGAGCGCTTCAGTGCGGGGCTACCCATTTGTGCGGCGACAGAGGTGTGAACAAAGAGAGAGAGGTGGTCTATGGTGGTGCGGCGGAAAAGCAAGAGGAGAAGTTTGGAGGCTAAAATCGATCGAGAGGTGCGGCGTAGAAGAAGAGGAAGGTGTGCTTTTATAGCGGGTCGTCGTCTAAGCGCGTGAGTGGAGATGATCGGACGCTTAAAAAATTGTGCTTTTGAATCGACGATCAGAGTTACTCCAAACCGCGGTTTGCCTCCTCTCGGTTATCGCAACAGCTCAACACGTCCCATCGACCAGTTTTTTAATTTGACACACAAATGTGCGGAGATTGACGTGAACGAGTGTGGAAATCGACCGAGAGTCCATATCTTTTTTTTAAGGATCCAACCATCGCCGACTGAGCGTCCATATCGAACTGATAATTGTCGTGGTCATGGATGATGGTGGACATGAATGTAATGCATGTGAAAGAGACTCGCGATCAAGCATGTTTGGTTACATGTTGAGGATTTTTGTGCCCCCTTGTTGAGGAACATGTTAATTGGATGACAATGAGGATCGGATGTGGCATATGTGTTTTCACAAGTGTGTTCATTTGTTCCTAAAATCAGAACACGTAGCGGCTAGCACCTACGCCTGTTGTTTCTTCAAAAGACGAGTACAACGATACATAATGGCAATATGTGATCGATTAATTTGATGAACCACGTACGTACGTAGTGAGAGCTGTGTGCTTATTAGACGATGGTAGTCCACATTCTATCCTCGTACCGTCGAGGGAACATCCTTGTGTCAAATTTATTATCTCTATTGATGACAGGATAATATTCTTCATTAGTGTGGTAGTTAAACTGCCATATACTGTAGGTTGAGAGCATACACACATGCATGGCAGAGAATATGATAAATATAGAAATATATATACATGGTAGGAAATATTATTCTACTCTTGGAATACATGTTTGGGACGTAGCATATGTACGTCTAACATACATGTGAAAGACCTCGATCATGTTTGCTGACATTATGTGTTCTCTTTTTTGTTAAGAGATCGTCATGTTTGAGGCTCGTTGATCATGTTTGGGGCGTAGCATGCATGAACAACTAACATGCATGTGAAAGACCTCGATGCATGTGAAATAACATGCATGTTTCCTCAAGAAAAAATAATTTTATAAGAGATTGGGCGCACAAACACAAAAGCTAGAACTTGAGCGATGCAACTACGAATTCCATATGCCAAGATGATCGACGGCAGCCGATCCGCAAACTCGGTGGTAAGATCAGTAGTCGCCGGAGAGCAGCTTGCGGCCGACCTCGAAGGAGACGAAGGTGTCGATGCACGCATAGCTAATCTGCTCGCCAGAGAGATTGTACGCATCCCAGTTGACCATCCTCACCCCGTAAGGCTTATCCATGTCTGCGCCCATCATGGCGCTCGCGATGTCCTTCAGCCCCGCACGGTGGAGGCTCGTGCGATCCATCTCCTTCGCCGCGAGCTCGGCTAGGTCCACCGTTTTGGCCACCTTCAGCTGCCAGTCCTTCCAAAGTCTGTCGGTGTCACCCTCCACGCCAATGTCGACGAAGCGGTAGTTGGAATCGCCGAGGAAATATTCCAGGTCTTCGGGGAAGTAGTCAGCGTGGATAACCTGGAAGATGAGGCAGCGGCGGCCGACGCAGAGCTGCAGAACGGCAACTTGGTTCTGGTCGGCGGAGTAACTTGGGCTCCACACGACGTCGATCCCGACGAAGAGCTTGTGAAGACGCTGATGGTGGACGAAGAGGACCTCGTCGAGCAAGTCCTCCACGGCCTTGCTGGAGGACGTCACGGTGGTGGTGATCACGTCTTGCTCGAACGTCACGTTGTACACCTGAGTCCCCACCATTGGGTCTCTCTCCTTGTCGTCCCTACGGTTGCCGTCTGCGGCGGCATGGCGCAACTCTCTCTATTGTGCAAAACCTTGTCTACACCTTTAGCTTGGATTTTAATTGGAAACGGGCCTGGATATATAACTGATGCAGTTATGATATGAGCGGAGGAGTTTCCGAATTTGATGGGCCCGAGCCCCGGAGTAAAGAGAGTAATGAAGATTTTTGAATCTTGTATACTCTTTCTAATTTTTAATTCTTATCATTATGACCACAAGTTGCATTGTCTCAACCTAACACCACGTACAACAACAACAACATTTCTCAGGAGCCTACCCACTAGATATGCTGGGTGGGCCACGGGATACCCTAGGTCCAGTCACCAGAGAGTTGATAGTGTGAATACATGCTGGAAAGATCAGCGGAATCGGGAACTGACCAATGAAGATGGATGTCAGCAGTGTCACGATTCATGTATCGAAACGCGCGCCATCCTTTTTCTTCGTCTCCTTTTTCTTATAAGTTCGTATTATTTTCCACCAATCTTCTAAGAGCATCTCCAATCCGTTTGCTATTCTTTCAAATAGCAAATATGCTATCCACATTTAGCATCTCATTCTATGAGCATCTCCAACCCGTTTGCTATATGATGTGCTATATTAAAAAATTTCATATTTTATTAATATGTAATAATTATTTTAAAATTCAAATAACATTGTTGCAACGACTATATTGTGACGTTTGTATTTCTAACGGCTATTTTTCAATGGTTATATTCCTAACGACTATTTTTCAATAGTTGTATTTGCAACGGTTAATTTTCAACAACTATTTTACAACATAAACGACAATAATGTAGCAGAAATTGGGGATAGCAAACCGGATAGCATTTGCTACTAGTAGCACACCGAGAGCTCCATATAGCAAATGGCTAAAAGTAGCAATCCTAATAGCAAACCGGTTGGAGATGATTTTTGCTCTAAATTTGCTAAATAATAGGATAGCACACCATATAGCTAATGGCTAAAAGAGCATCTCCAACCCATTAGCTATATGATGTGCTATCCTATTATTTACCAAATCTAGAGCAAAAATCATCTCGAACCAGTTTGCTATTAGGATTGCTACTTTTAGCCATTTGCTATATGGAGCTCTCGGTGTGCTACTAGTAGCAAATGCTATCCGGTTTGCTATTCCCGATTTCCGGTACATTATCGTCGTTCCGTTGCAAAATAGTCGTTGAAAATTAGCCGTTGGAAATACATCCGTTGAAAAATAGTCGTTAGAATATAACCATTGAAAAATAGCCGTTATAAATACAACCGTTACAATATAGCCATTGCAACAATGTTATTTGAATTTTAAAATAATTATTATATACTAATAAAATATTAAAAAAATTTAATATAGCACATCATATAGCAAACGGGTTGGACATGCTCATGGAATGAGATGATAAATGTGGATAGCATATTTGTCATTTGAAAGAATAGCAAACCAAAAATAACAAAGGGGTTGGAGATGCTCTAACCCTCCTTTATTTGAAGTTGTACGCTTGGATCAGGATACGTGGCCGGCGTACACTTTATGGCACACTAGTAAAAGTAAAACACCCGATACATTTTATGACACACTTGTGAAAGTAAAATACCCGATACATTTTATTATTATGGAAGTCTATAACTAAGACTCAATCCAAATCGGGCAAAAATTTCGATGACCCTGACTTCTAGTTTGTTTTTGCAAGCCATCCAAATCAAGTCTTTTTTGTCTTCACCCTTCTGCAGTGATGCCCACGAGCATCTAATCTGGGCTAAAGTTGATACGTACTCCAGAAACTGTTGTTGCATTTTTTGTGATTTACTACGTGCTTTGCTGTTTGATTGCTCATTATGTTGGATCCGTGTTGGGTTTGAATAGAGAGTGGGCTTCTCCCTGCTGGCCCTGTCAGATAAACTAGTTGGTGATAGTCACTTTCTGGATCTCCAGCTCAGTAGAGTTGGAAGTGGAAATATATTCCATTCTAAAAGATAAGAGATAAATAGTCCACTAGTTTATCATTAGAACAGCAACATTAGAACTATTTTTGCGCACTAATGAAGAGAAATATAAAGTTCATTACCTTAAGATGATACATTACAAACAGGAAAAAAGAAAAACACAAACTACAAACAAGAAAAGATAAACAACACAACTATGAACAAGAAAAAAACTACTTCTCCTCCACCTCGTTCCACCTACTTCTCCTTCTCATCCTCCTCCTTTGGCTCCTGGCTGGGCGGGGGGCGCCTCTCGTGGCGGATACGGGAAGCCCAGTTTCCTGGAAGTCGGCACCACCAGGTTGTCGCAGCCGACGATGCCGACCTCGTCCGCCAGCATCTCCCAGAGGACGTCGAGGAGACCGACCAAGTGCGTCATGCCGAAGACGTAGTGGCCCGTGGTCCCCATGGAAGTATACTTTGGAAGAGGACCAAGCCCAAGGCGACGATCGGAGTGCGATGTATTGTCAAATACATCGGGCGCCATCTTCCAGAGAGCCCACTCCTTGTCCGGGGGGGGGGGGGGGGAGTCCAGTCGCGGACGCTTCCCCTTGGCATCCTATGTCGAGCTTGGCGGCAGTGTTGTCTTGTCAGCCATGGTGTTCTTGGCAAGATTTGGGGAAGAGAGGAAGAGTGGCTGTGTGGAGAAGACGATGGCGTGCTTGGGTGATCTTATAGCGTAGTAGCAGCCTGGCTGGAGTGCTCATCCTCTGCAGTACTACAAGTGCAGTAGAGGTGGCTGACATGTGGGTACCACACTAATGTGGGGCCCTCATGTCAGCCATCTCTACTGCACCTACAGTACTGCAGGGGATTTGAACCCGCCTGGCCGTTCGTCTCTCGACGCGCGCAGTAGTGGTGATGGGACACGGAGCAGTTCCAATTGAATTCAAAGATGCGCATGCGCTGCGCGCGTTTAAGGCGCCTCGGTGACTGGCACGCACATAATCTCGGTGCGCCCGGTCACATCAGCCGCCTGCACAAATGGCTACGGCTTGAATGAAGGACCAAACCTTATGCGGCAAACACAACATATAATACTTCCTCCGCCCCAACTCAACTCTATTTCTGTTTTGGTCGAACTAATTACCTTTGACCAATGATTTATATGGAATTTATTAACTTCAATAACATGTAGTACTAGATTGTATATTATGGATATTTTCATGGTGAATCTAAAAGTACAATTCTTGTATTGTTAAAACAGATCAAAATTGCGTAAATCTCAAAAATAGATTTGAAGAAACCTAAGACTTCCCTTTGAAAAAGTTTTATACTTTACATTAGTTTTACATATGTAATATGCACATAGGATATATCACTAAATAGTTTCGCAAAAAAAAAAACATGGAGGAGAAATATGTATATCCCATATGCTACTACTACGTAAATTAGGGGTGGGCAAATAAACCGAGACCGAAAAACCAAAACCGATAAAACCGAGACTGGAACCGAAAATACCGAAATATCGGGTACTTCTCGGGTAGCAAATATAAATAACTGAAAAATAAATGTTGGGTTCGGATACCACTCTCGGGTAACTGTAATAACCGAATAGTCGGTCCATCAAATAATAAGTTAAATTATGCGTGCTAAACTATGAACAATTCAAATTTAGATATTTTATTTTCAAGTTGTTATGTGTGAAGTTGTTGAATTTAAACGTTTATTTTTTATTTTTCATTTGCCAATTTATAATAAATTACCTCATGGGATTAGATTTATCAATCATATTAAATTTGTGCAAACATGACATGGATATAATGTATAATTCGGATATATCGGGTAGGACCGAAGACCGAACCGGAATTTTGGTACCCAAAATGTTCGCATACCTAATATTATTACAACAATTTGGGTAATGATTTCAAGAAACCAAATTTTGAAAAGACCGAAATACCCGAACCAAAATATCGGGTAGACCGAATGCACACCCCTTAACATAAATCCATCCGAAATAATTAGCTAGTTTGAGGATTAATGAAGTTGAGCTTGCGAGGTTTATGAGCACCGTCATTGTTTTGAGCAGCGATTAAGTTATGGCATCATCAAATCTGGAGTAATTTCTAGATCATTTGGGGCCAAAAAATTAGTTAACACGCTATATATGAGGAGAAAGATTAGGATATGCTACCTATTGCTTGTGTTGAATAACCCTGCGCCGTGGACAACATATATCCGTCACTTCATTCTGGTCGCCAGGATCATTCTGCCCTAGGGATGAAAATGGTACAGTAAATTCCCAAACCGTCCGATGCCGTTTTCGAAAATTTCTGATGCGATTACCATTTCGACAATTTCTGAAATTTTTGATCCGATTACCGTTTTTATCGGACATTGAAATTTGGTAAACGGAATGGAAACGATTTAGACTAATTTCCGACCGAATTGTTGGAATACCGTATTTTAATGGAAAATTTCCAAACAATAACCGAATACATTCCAAATAGTAGGTTGGGTCTAATGGGCTGACATGTACTCTCTCCGTCCCTTGGAATAGAGGATATTTAAAGAAAACTTCAAAGGAATTAATTCCTACATTGTTCTGATGTCACAAGTGTTTGGAACACAGGAATCATATTTCCTTTCCTATAGAAAGACTTCCTTTCCTATGTAAAATGGAGGAATGAAATAATCCAGTCCAAGTTCTTTGTGGTCTGCTGGTTGTCTTTGGAGGGAATATATAGGGTGCTAAAAGTCAAATTAACTAACCTAATGATTTGCATGGAACAATTATTTCTTTTTTTGAAACAAGGGAATAATTATTTCTGAGCTACTGCAATGCAATATACGTTTTGATGTTAGAAATATAGGAATGAAGTTGTTTATGAAGCAAACTGGTAGTTCATTTTGGCAAGAAGTTATGACTTTGATTTATGTATTACAAATAATGATAGTTAAGATTCTAAAGAATTTTGTTTATAGTTGCTCTAACATTTTTCCTATGTTTTCATTCCTGCATTCCAAACATCTTGAATTCTCCATTCCTCTGATTTTGATTCCCGTGGTTTTCTCATTTTCTTCGTTCCTGCATTTTTTCTATTGCTATGTTTTTTCCAATTCCTGTGATTTGGATTCCTACGTTCCAAACTGGGCCATAGTAAATATTGCTTTGTAGTTTATTTTTGAGCTACAAAGCGACAAGTGTTTAGAGACGGAAGGAGTAATAAGCTCAATTTTTTAAATTTTTATTCAGACACCAGTTTGAATAAGGAGTTGTCAAGGTAATAAGCTCAATTCTGACCGTTTTCATCCCTATTCTGCCCTAAGTCATCTGGGGCAGCAGGCAGAGGACCTTGATGGTTAGGATAAGGACCAGGTAAAAAGTCATTAGTCAAAGGTAAGTTTGACCAAAGCTAAAAATAGAGTTGAGTTGGGGCGGAGGGAGGAGTACTTTTTACAGACCGCTTTCAAGGCCCCGCTGCGGGCGATCTCTGCCTACTGACAACTCCAGCGGCTAAAGTAGCGTACAACTGCACTTTAGAAGCCGTAACCCCAGTTTCGCAAATAGCATTCCAAACGGTGCACTTTAGAAGCCATAACCATCACTGCACGCGTCTCATCGTCTTCTCCGCGCGTACTAATAAAGACACAACGTCCTCTTGTTCGCAAAACACACATGCCATCCTCTTCTCCCCGCGTACTCTTCCCCTTCATCTTCGTCGCGTGCGCCCTCATTGGTTCCCTTCGAAGCCCATGGAGTTCCCCTTGCCGCACGATATTGCGTTCCTGATCGCGGGGTGGGTCGCCGCAACCTCCCCGTAGCCCATGGACGACCTTTCAAGTCTGCGCGCCACCTCAAGGACATGCACGCGGCGTGCCGGGATTGCGCCGTGGGTAGGCACATGGCGCTGGAGCAGGAGAGCATCTGGAAGTTTAACTGGATCTACGACCGCCTCGTGGAGCGCCTGGCAATCGTCGGCAACCCTCATGCGTGCTACGTCACCGGGTTAAACCTCGTCTTCCTGCACGGTCGCGCGCAGCCAGGCACCCAGTTCCTTGCCCGGGCGGCCGTGAACGGCCACATGGTGGCGGCCTACATCCACGCCATGCTCCACTACGACGCCGACCGCAGGGCCCGCGACGCCTTCGAGTATATCCAGGAGGTCGAAGGTGAGCCCACGTCGGCTACAACGCGGCCGGGTCCGTCGCCTTGAAGTGGACCATCAAGGAGTGCTGCCGGTGTCGGCATGAAGCCATTAATAGTATCGATCGTGTCGCCTGGAGGTTCCTGGGCAGGCCTCGTCCAGAAGCGCCGCCGGTGGCGGTGCCCAACATTGATGATGACGCTTGGGACTGCTCAATAGGGGGGAACCAGGGAACTGCCCGCTGTGGTAGGCCTACGTGGGAGGAGTGGAGAGTCTTCTGTACAGATAACTTTAGGATTAAGCACGAGCATGACCTGTTCTGTCATCTGGCGTTGTACTATATTGGTTATATTCCCTCCATCCCCGTTTGGATGCACCCCTAGTTCTCCCAACACCAATTAAAATAGAACAAAGGGAGTATATAAAATAGACTTGTACTAGTATATGTGTTTCCCCTATGCCCGCTCGTCTCTGATGAATGTTGCACTTGTTGTGATTCCCCTATGCGCGCTCGTCTTATGTTTAGCCCCGTTTGCATCAAAGGAAACTCACGGGACAGTTAAAAGAAATGGATTCTTACGGAAACAAATACATTCAATCATACAGTAGTTTGTAACGAAGGAAATTTGTGTTCCCTTCTCTCTGTTCATTGTCTCCGCTTTTCATTCCAGTCGCCGCTAATCGACAGAACTAGCAGTTACATAATCCTCAATAAACACAAAATAAACTAATCGGCACATCTAGTCCGCCGCACTTCCCTTGAAGCAGTGGTAATAACTTCTGGCTGCGTATAGGAGTAGTGGTAATGATTACACCGCGTATAAGGGCATAAGGCCAGTGGTACATTGGAGTTCTACCTATCTTTTTCTAACATTTTTCTCGTCCTTTCTTTTATTTTCTCTTTGTTGATTGTCTCCACTTTTCTTTCAAGTCGTCGCTACCTGTTAGTACTATATACTATTTTACAGACCGCTTTGCAGGCCCTGCTGCGGGCGATCTCCTGGCACCTCTAGCGGCTAAAGTATCGTACAGGCAACTTTACAAATGAGCTTACTCGAACTTTTCGAGCTTGAGCTCATCAAGATGGCAATACTCAACTTCATCCTCAAACTTTCACTCAAAACTAAGTTTGGTCCTTGAACTTTCAAATGGGTCAATTATTTAGTCCATCAACTTTAAAAAACCGTTTCACTTTCATCCTTGCTCTGAGTTGGACATCCCCGCATTGGCATGCCACATAAGATAGTTAATGTGTTTTTAATCCTGTTAATTTGTGATAGAAGTTTTTTTAATTTAAATGTTTGAAGTATGCATCATTATATGCATGTAAACTCTTTCTCATGTTGAAGCAAGCAAGCAAGAGTTTATGAAACGATTTGAATGGACCCCTTAGTTGGATAGCTAGGAAGTACAACCGTCGGATCAAAACAAACGATGGATGCAGCCTTTACTGCATGCATGCAGCAAAATATCACCACGTCAGGCGATCCTGGTCCTGGCAGGTATGCTCCGATTCCTGTCCTCCAACTCCATCTAGGCTTCCGATGGCGCAGGCGGTTCACCACCAGACTGTAGAAAGGATAAGCACGCACATATGTAACAGTCATTGTTGACTGCGTTGGTCTAACGTCATTGTTTGACTGCGTAGGCCTACGTTTAGTCATTAACGCTAGCTTTTGAATCTGTGTAGTGCAAAAGGGTTTTGTTTTGGTTTCACAGTACACTAGCTAGCCTATATAAAGTGTATCTATGTTCCCTGATGAATACACAACAAACATTCTCCATACAGAATGAAACTTGCATGTCGCTTTCTTCTGTCAGAGGTTCGAAGGAAACTACACGGCTGGTCGGGTACACATACGGTACGGGTGTGCCAGTGTACCTTAACCCCCCGTACGTCGTCCGTCCCCGATGGTTGTTGGGAAGAGCCTTACAGGTATGCTCTGATTCCAGTCCTCTTACTCCATCTCTAGGTTTCTGATGATGCAGGCGGTTCACCACTAGGCAAATCAAAAAAGATTGAGCGGCATGCAAGTTTTTTGATGAAAAACTGACCGCGGCCTGCTGACGCATCCATATCTAGTTTTTTGATGACACTCCCGCTGACGTGTCATCATCTTATTTGTTGTGAAGGTATGGTAGTTAAACAAAGTATTAATAAAGGGACCAGTAACATATTGACACATCAGCGGGATGACGCATGGGAGGACAGAACGGGAGGGATACGACTTGTATACTCCCATTCATTGCTTCCATGCGTGCTCCTACTTAAGTGTCATGATTTTATTGGCCCATTCATTTTCCTAACATAATGTCTGATTTAACTTCAACCAATTAGATGATTACACATAAGCGGGAGTACGCATGGAAGCACAAATGGGAGCACCGAAGTTGCATTCGAACGGGAGGCCCCTGCAGCCAGTTTGTCATCAAGAAATTTGCATGCTGCTCATCACCAAGGCTTTGCTGGTTTGTCTGGTGGTGAACCGCATGCATCATCGGAACCCTAGATGTAGTTAGAGGACAGGAATCAAAACATACCTGCAGGGGTCTTCCAACCACCACCGGGGACGCACGACGGGGGTTAAGGTACACATCGGCACACCCGGACCGCACATATGTGCTGGTGAAGATGGAACTCAACCGTCTCACAGTTATGGATAGAAAAAAGGTAGAAGAAAAACGACGGCGCACGTTTCAATCTATGAACCATGAGACTGCTAACTTCCATTTTAATTGGCTAGTTCCCGATTCCGTTGAGTCATTGTTGCTGTACGTGGTGTTTGGTTGAGACAATGCAACTTGTGGTCATAACGATAAGAATTAAAAAGAGGAGTATATCAGATTCAAAAATCTTCATTATGCCAAGTTGTATGATGGTCAGACACTCTCCAATCCACTTAGATTGAAGTGGAACCACTCCTACCCAAACGAGGAAAAAAAATTTATGGATACGGTATGCATATCCAAGGCTGTGCATACCGTTCCACATTTGTGACATGTGTCCACATGAACGGACGGATGAAGCAGTTGCATGACTGTGACATGTGTGCACATGAACGAACGAGGTCGTATGATGGCCGGACATGACAGGGATAACGCCAAGGAATCGTATCCTTTTAAAGCATAATTTTTCCCCGCATACGATGGGCCCTTCGCGTGTCAAATTAAAAATTTCTCCTTTTATCAAAAAACATCTCCTTTAACGACGCCAAATTTCGGTACATGGGCTCACTCGTACATGGGGACGAACACCAAGCGTTCCAGCGCAGTTTCGGCGCAGGAATACAAAGTGACTCAGCGCAGTTTCATCCCACGAATAACAAGCGGGCCAGCGCAGTGTTGGGCCTACTCTGATAGCTTCACGTACGCTTTGTCCTGGCTGCTTCCCCATCGGACCCTTCGATCCACAACGGCCCCCTCTGCCGATTGCACGAAACGCGCCTAGAGGAGCATCCGCCGGCCGCCAAGCTCTTGGAGGAGCATCCGCTGGCTGCCACGCTCTTGGAGGAGCATCCGTCGGCCGCCACGCTCTTGGAAGAGCATCCACCGTCCACCAGCGTGGAGGAGCATCCGCCGTCCGTCGCACGTGGAGGAGCAACAACGCTAGGTACAATTGCTCACATAATGTTATTGTAGTTCAATCCTCTTACAGATACGCGGATTGAATTGTAGGAAGCGATGTCAGAAGATAAGACATGGACGGGAAAAGACAGGCGTATGAAGGAGTGGCAGGATGGAATGAAGCCATTTTTAAATTTAGCGTTCCAGGGCACTCGTGAAGAAGAAACTAAGCCTTGTCCTTGCATGAAATGTCGTAATATTTGCCACGGGAGACACAAGGAAGTTCATCTTCACTTGCTTCGTAATGTGATGTCATTTTATTATACTTGTTGGGTACACCATGGAGAAAAACGAGTTGAGAAAAAAATTGTTGAGCAATCAGCAAATAATGAGGAGATAATTTCTGATGATGCTGCTATGGAAAATATGCTGCCAAAAAGGAGTTGTATCCAGGTTGTGAGAAGGTGACCATATAGTCCTTCATTGTCAGGTTGTACCAGATAAAGTGTTTAACTGGTTTGAGCAAAAAAGCGTGTGAGTTCATCCTTGAACTATTCTCATATGTGCTTCCAGAGGGCCATTGCATTCCTAATACACTTGATAAAGTTCAGAAGGTTGTTCGTGACCTCGGGCTAAGCTACAAAAAGATCGATGCATGTGTCAATGACCGTGTGTTATTCCAGAAGGACTATTCTCTGTTGGATCGATGCCCAAAATGTGGTGAATTAAGATGGAAAAATAGTACTGGTGGGGATGCAAGAGAGGCTTTACCTTGTGGAAAAGCCAAGAAGCTTGTAGCACGCAAGATTCTACGATACTTCCCTCTTATTCCCCGTCTTCAAAGGTTTTATATGGCAGAATCAACGGCATCAAACATGCGCTGGCACAAAGAAGAATGTATTGATGATGGAATATTACGCCATCCTGCAGATTCGGAAGCATGGAAGCATTTTGATAGCATTCACCCAAATTTCTCATCTAATCCTCGCAACATAAGACTTGGGCTAGCATCTGATGGTTTCAATCCTTTTGGAGTAATGAATTTTTCTTACAGTACATGGCCGTGATTCTAATCCCTTATAATCTACCATCTTGGTTGTGTATGAAGCAGCCTTATCGGTTAATGTCAATGATAATTCCTGGGCCAAAGTCACCTGGAAACAACATTGATGTGTATCTGCAGCCTTTGATTGATGAGCTACTAAAATTATGGTCTGATGGTGTTGAAACATACGACAGCTCAAAGAAAGAGACATTTCTCATGCGAGCTTCTATATTGTGGACAATAAATGATTTTCCAGCATATGCATTGCTATTTGGATGCAGCACAAAAGGTAGGCTAGCATGTCCATACTGCCATGTAAACACTGACGCCTTGTGGTTGAAACATGGACGAAAGTATTGCTACATGGGTCATTGTCATTTCCTACCTCAAGATCACCGGTGGCGTCGGGACAAAGCTTCTTTCAACAACAAAATTGTAGGATCGAAGAGCACGTGAAAAGCTACCAGAAGGGGGGGTGAATGGTAGATTTAAAAATCTTACGCAGCGGAAACAATTAAAACCCCAAACCCTTTCGGCAGAAAAAGGATCTGTTAAACAAATCGTGTATGAGACTAATCTAAACGTGTTTCACCGTGACAAAAGTGATAGATATCAGAGGGAATCAAGTCACGAAGACAACACAAAAAGAATTACTCAAATCCGTCAAGAAAAACTCAAGTTATGATCAAAAGATCAGACTATGGTCAATCTGACCTACCCGAGAAAAACAGTTTCTGGAATGCTGCAAAGAAACTCGTGTAGCTCAGAAACCACAAATCCAATGACCGTGAAATTTTGACAGATGATATAAAATCAAGTTGTGAAGACAACCCAAAAAGAATCACGTGAATTGGATCAATAAAACTCGAGTTATGATAAAACCACTGACGAAAGGTAGTGCTGTCCAGAAACTCGACGAGTAAAACTTGTCTGGAACAAGTCGGACGAACAAGGCACAAAAGTTCCTTCAAACTATGAATTTTATTCAATAGAACACAAGAGGAACAGCCCCAATGTCGTCTCCCACGAGCTTTGGCCTTCCCTTGCTTATATAACCAGCCCTTAGGCCAACCCAATACAACTAGGACTCCAATCCTACTCAGATCACGAATCGTAACTTTCCATAACTGCTCAAGATTCTTCTATACGCAGATAGAAGCAATCATAAGACTTCCAAACACCTTAGGAATGTATCCCACATTCCTAAACAACTCAAATTCGTGACCCACACGAAACCCTATCATAACCAACTCGATACTTTCCATACCGAGCCATAACCGACTCAGCCAACAGCCTAAGTCTTCAACCGATACGATCCGATCCTTCCGATCAGATCTTCCTTCCATAATCCGTCTCTAGAAGCATATTGCCACGTCATGCACCTCATGCATACGTGTGAACACCTTCCTTCGACCTTCATATGGACCGCCCTTGATTCAATCATCCTGCGCGACCTCCTGACCCGCTCAACCACAGTTCCTCCCAAACTTGGTTGTTGGAACCTCATCTCCTCCTGAGACTAGTCCAATGGATCCTGTCACCAGCCATGACTTGAACTCAAGCAACACCTGCACATGAACAAACAAACAATCCATACGAGCCCAAGTCCTCGACTTGACTCAAGTTAGTTCCAAACACAACACCTTACGTGAGAACCTCACATAAGCATGTTGCAAAACCACAGTAGAAACGATATCAACCATATCATCCAAAATGCACCAAAAACTTAGCAAATGAATACTAAGCAATCTTTCCAATCATGTAAAGCAAGTACGAAACATTGCAAATGAAAAGCAGAAGCACTGCGGTCAAGTTCGTACCTTGCCAGAGCAACCCGGAGCTTGAGCCGGAGCTAACAAAAGCTAGTAGAACCTAGCGCCGGAGCTTACCAAAACTAGTCAAAACTAGTAAACCCAAAAACGGAGCTAGACAAAGTACATCGGAGCTTAGCAAAAGCATGCCGGAGCTATCAAGTATATGCCGGAGCTATCAAAGACATGTCGGAGCTAACAAAGACATGCCGGAGCTAACAAGGACATGCCGGAGCTAAAGATAAAGCTCACCGGAGCTAACCAAAGCTAGTCGGACCTTTACCAAGAAGCCGGACCTAGCATCTAACATAGCCGAAGCTACCCAAAACAAGCCGGACCTAGCATCTAACGTAGCCGGAGCTACCCAAAACAAGTCGGACCTACCGTCGGACCTTGCTGTAGCTCAGAGCTAGAGTCGGACCTTGATAAAAAGGTGTTTTGGTGATATTTGAAAACTTTTATCATCAAAGCCAAGTGTATTCACTACAAGCCAATGTATTCAGCACACATAGGTCTTACAATCTCCCCCTTGATGAATGCATTGGCAACACCATTTAAAATCCGAACATTGGCTTATTCACATAAAAGTTTTGAAAGCAATTTCTCCCCTTTTTAAATCAAAAGTAAAATGAGAAGAAAAATTATCCCATATTATCTGTTATTATCTCCCCCCCTTTATTATCTTTCCTTATTCTCTTTCTTTTCATGCTTATCTCTCTCCCCCTTTGACAATGTATTCAGCAAGTCATGAGCATATAAACAAATTTTCTCTCCAACTTTAGTTGTTATGAGCATATTATAACATATACATATAAACAAGGCTCATCCAAGTTATACTATCAAGTACCTTACATTATCACATCAATAAAATACATTAGGTAGTGTAAGCCATGCTAGAGATCAAATGTAATTTGTCAATTTAAGCAAGTCATGATCTCACAAACTTAACTATTTAAAAACCTGAAAGCATGACACTAGTTGCTGCATTTTATTATTTTTCAAAGCATAAATTTAGATCATATGATATTTGCAAGAGATTATATGCGCATCTGCCTTATTCTAACCAACCAAGCCAAGCCTATGTCATTTGACAATCAGAAGCTTAAGGACATGGTTTTAGTCATACACAACTTCTTCCAAGTTCATATCTAAGTACAATGACAAGCCATCTCAAAAGAAGAAGTGCGATGCATGCATATTCTCTTGATATTTTCTCAATTTATATTTGTTCATAAAAACTCAACATGTGAGTTGATTACTTGATGAATTCTTAATGGTTAAAAGCATTTGTGAGCATGCAACAAGTTCAAAACAACAAGAAAGTTCGACCATGACCAGATTTAGTGTAAGTAATTATTCCAATTACTAGACATGGCAAAAACTACAAAATGTATCACACGAGTAATGTAGTAAGAACTTTCAGCATGTAAAAGGAATCACAAAGTCATATATGTATGAAATACTATGCTCATATTATTTTAATTTCAGATTCACACATAGACTTCTCAAGTTTCAAAAACTCCCCCTCAATTTAATCCATGAGGATGCATAACTCCTATTTCACTACGAATGTAACAAAAACGAGTGAAATCCAAAGGTTTTGTAAAAATGTCAGCCAACTGATGTTCGATATCTACATGGTGAAGCACGATGTTTCCTTTTTCAACATTATCTCGGAGAAAGTGATACCTAATGTCAATGTGCTTAGTTCTACAATGTTGCACGGGGTTTTTAGCAATGCAAATGGCACTAGTGTTATCACAGAACAGTGGAACACTATCTAGATCAACCCCATAGTCCTTAAGTGTTTGAACAATCCAAAGAATTTGTGAGCAAGCACTAGCAGCAGCTACATATTCAGATTCGGCTGTGGATTGTGCAACAGAATTTTGTTTTCTAGAGGACCAAGCAACAAGAGAATTACCAAGAAAATGACAAGCACCGGAAGTACTTTTCCTATCAATCCTACAACCCCCAAAATCAGCATCCGAAAAAGCTTTCAAAGTAACGGTTGAGGAAGAAGGAAGAAAAATGCCAAATTCTTGAGTTCCATGTAAGTACCTGAGAATCCTTTTGACGGCTTGACGATGTGAAACACGTGCGGAAGCTTGAAACCGTGCACAAAGACATACGCTGAATTGTATGTTCGGTCTTGATGCCGTGAGGTACAAAAGTGATCCGATCATGCTTCTATATTCTTTTTGATCCACGGATTCACCATCTTCATCAAGTTCAAGTGTTGTTGCTGTTCCCATTGGTGTCCGAAGAGGCTTGCTTTTGTCCATGTTGAAGCGCCTTAGGAGGTCTTTGGTATACTTCGTTTGATGCACAAAGGTACCCTCCTTGGTTTGCTTGATTTGCAGCCCCAAAAAGTAAGTGAGTTCACCCATCATACTCATTTCGAATTTGGAACTCATCATTGCTGAAAACTTGGACACAAGATCATGAGAAGCACAACCAAAGATAATATCATCAACATACACTTGAACGAATAATGATTCATTGCCATGCTTAAGCACAAAAAGAGTTCTATCAACCTTGCCCATGGTAAACCCCTTTTCAAGTAAGAATGTTTTTAACCTATCATACCATGCTCTTGGGGCTTGTTTGAGACCGTATAATGCTTTGGACAGTTTGTAAACATGATTAGGAAAATCTGGATTTTCAAAACCCGATGGTTGTTTGACATAAACCTCCTCATCTATGTAGCCATTTAGAAAAGCACTTTTAACATCCATTTGATATAGCTTAAAACCTTTAGATGCTGCAAAAGCTAACAAAATTCTTATGGCTTCTAATCTAGCAACGGGAGCAAAAGTTTCATCATAGTCTAGACCTTCAACTTGAGTGAAACCTTGAGCAACCAACCTAGCCTTATTCCTAACCACAACCCCATCCTCACTTTGTTTATTTTTATATACCCATTTAGTTCCAATTAAAGTGTGACCTTGAGGTGGAGGTACAAGTTTCCAAACATTATTTCTTTCAAAATTTTCTAACTCTTCTTGCATGGTAATAATCCAAGATTCATTAGTGAGTGTGTGTGATATATCTTTGGGTTCAAAAGAAGCAACAAAAGCAGAATGAGCATGAGAGTTTGGATCGCAAAACCTGGACCGTGTGACTCGTTCGTGCAAGCTTCCAATCATCTGTTGTGGGGGATGATCTTTGTAAAAACGTAGGGGAACAGATGTCTCACAAGCTTCTTCTTCATTAGGTTCATCGTAGATCGATGAGCTTGTGACTTGTGGACGATCAGGACCAGCAGAGGTGATAGCCGGAGCTTGTTCAATGTCCAGAGCTGGATACATGTCAGCTTCGGAACTACGAGGCAGTATCACTTGCTCTTCTTCATCTTCGAAAATACCCTCCCCCTGAGGATACGGATCTGGTCCTGCAACACCGGAGCTTGTACCTGGGCTAGCTTCATCAAAAGACACTTCACAAGTCTCCACAATTTTGTTAGTGTCAAATAAAAGCACACGGTAACCTCTAGTATGAGATGGATAACCAAGAAACATGCCATCAATGGATCTAGGTTCAAATTTATCAAGATTACCATGTTTCTTAACAAAGCATTTGCAACCAAAGACCCGAAAGTGTGTAACACTAGGCCTATGTCCAAACCGGAGCTCATATGGTGTTTTACCTAGCTTAGCACGCAAGAAAACACGATTTGAGACATAACAAGCGGTTGCTAACGCATCAGCCCAAAATTTCCTAGGAGTTTGATATTCATCAAGCATAGTCCTAGCCATCTCAACTAAGGTTATGTTCTTTCTTTCTACAACACCGTTTTGTTGAGGTACATATGGTGAAGAAAATTGATGATCTATTCTATTTTCAGCACAAAAGTGATCAAAAGATTGATTTTTAAATTCAGTTCCATTATCACTTATAATTGCTTTTAATGATCCTGGGTGATCAATTGATAATCTAAGAAATAAAGTTCTAAAGTGACTAAAAACTTCATTCTTAGACGCCATAAAATACACCCAAGAATATCTAGAATAATCATCAACAATAACAAGAGCATACCATTTACCTCCGAAAGATTGAACACGTGAAGGTCCTAAAGTGTCAAGATGCAAAAGTTGACATGGTTCAGTTGTCATGATCATTGTGAGAGGAGTATGTGAACCTGCAACCATCTTAGCATGTCTACAAGAAGAGCACACAATTTCTTTGTCCCCTTTAAGCTTAGGCAGCCCACGTATGCGATCAAGAGCACTAATACGCGTTAGGTGATCACAGCCTACGTGACCAAGTCTACGATGCCAAAATATAAGTCCTTTGAATCATTAGCAACTAGACACCTATGCTTAGAGGAAGACATATCAAAATCAGCTTTAAAAACTCTTCCAAACTGAGACATGTTAAAAATAAGCTCACTACTTGAATCTACAACTTTGCAGCAGTTTTTATTGAAAATAATTTCTAGATTTTCATCTAGCAATTGTGCAACAGAAAGCAAGTTGTATTTCAAATTTTTGACAAGTGCCACATCCTTCAAAGTGTAGAGATCATTTACTCTAACCGAACCCTTAGCAATTATAGGAGTTGAAGAATTATCGGCAAAAGTAACATTCTCTACACGTGACACAAAAGAGAGGGAGGAGAACCAATCTTTGTTACCGGTCATGTGGCGTGAGCAACCTGAATCCACAATCCAAATGTTCTCCTTCCTCAAACGTGTAACCTACATAGAAGCACAATACGTCGATGACTCAATACTGGGGTTAGTCAAAAGGCATTTAGGTATCCAATACTGAGTCACACGACGTGCAGCAGGAAAAACACGCGAAAGCTGAGACAAAATGGCAGGTTTATGAGTCGAAGTTTGAGGTTTTCTATTCTTAACTCTTTTAGCACAAGAATCAGTAGCTCCGGAGGTAAAAGCAGAAGGTCCGGAGGCAAAAACTGAAGCTCCGGAGGGAACAACAGAAGATCCGGGAGCTCTCGGAGCTATCAGAACTACCGGAGCTGCCTTTGTAGATTTCTTACCAGAAGGTCCGGAAGCTACCTTTTCAAATTTCTGACTCACTAAAGCAGGTTGTGTTTTTCTAATTGCATGAAAGTTATAAGATCTAGCATTTTTTCTTTCCTTTTTCTGTTGTTTAGCTAGTCTATAACAAAAATCTATGACATGACCATCTCTACCACAAAAGGTACAATGAAATTTAACTTTGTGTTCATGTCTAGATGAGCAAGCAATATTTTTATTTGAAACCGAATGAGGCAACACTCCTGCAGATTTGAAAACCACTCCTTTTTGTTTAGGAACTGTTTGAATCAAACCACTTCCTAATGACTTTACAATTTTAGGTGGATGTGCCTTAGCATGAGCATGAGAATCAAAACCTAAACTAGTTTTATTATTGCAAGACTTGGAAGAATTCAGCAGCAAGTTTAGATTCTTATTCCCATTACAAAACCGACCTAGTGTCCTATTCATGTCATCAAGTTTCTTAGACAAGTCTATGCAGTTTGCACATGAAGTTTTTCCTTTTAGTTTGCAATTGGAACAATTTTTAACTTCATGAGATTGTAAAGCATTGTTCAGAATGGAAATTTCATTCATTGCATCTTTTAGTTTCTTATCAAGATTTTCACATGCAGAACAATGCAAATCATCTGTAGAACAAGAAACACCTTTTAAATTTTTATCACTAAGTGCAGCAAGCTTTTTGTTCTTTTCAATTTCTTCATCAAGTCTGTCTAGAGTGGAGGAGTGTGCACTTCTTAATGTGGACAATTGTTCATAGATTAAGTCACATGAGGGACATGCATCATCACTAGGAATCAAAGTTTTTAAACGGTTAATTTCAGATTCTAGTGATTCAATTTTAGCAGCATTATCCCTAAGCTTTTTGTCCTTTTTCTTGACAATAATAGTTGCACGAGAGATAGCTTCACACATTTCATTGCAGGTAGAACATACCTCATCGTCTTCACTGTTGTGTTCTGCATCCTCCTGACTTGATCTTGATCTTGTTTTGCCCGCCATGAAGCATAAGTTGGCCAGATCGTCATCATCTTCATCACTTTCAAAGTCTACATCACTTGAACTAAGTTCTTGAAGTGCGGTGATGAAGCTGTTAATCATCTTGTGTCCTATGGTACCCTTCTTTTTCTTGTTGGAATTTCCAGAGGAGGTCCGGACCTTGCATTGTTTTTCTTCCCGGGTGGTCGGACCTGAAAGTTTAGGGCATTCTGTATGAAAGTGTCCTGTTTTACCACATTCAAAACAGCGTTGAGGTCCGGAGCTTCCTCTCCTTCTAGTTCTCACATTTTGCAATGCTTTTGAGAATCTAGTAGAGATGAGTGCCAACTCCTCTTCTGGAAATTCTTCGATCTGCTCTAGGGTTAGTGAGGACAACAAAGCAAGAGTATTGCAAGATGATGATTGGCCGGAGCTAGACATATCACGTCGTGAAACAAATGCAATAGACTTGTTTGGGTTCTTACGTGCTAGGATGTCAATTTCATGAGTTTTTAGTTTAGAATAAAGTACATCTAATGTAAGAGAACTCATGACAGTTGATTCACGAATAGATGTCACTTTCATCTCCCAAATTGACATGTCTAATGCACTAAGAAGTTGCCTAGCATTCTCAGCATCAGAAAAATTGACATTGACACTACGTAAGTTGCTGAGAATTTTATTAAAACGAGCAAAGGGGTCATCGATAGACTCACCTGGTTGCATCTCAAAACGCATATATTCCTTTTTGAACATATCTTGTTTTACCTCCTTGATTGTGTTGGAGCCTTCATGATAATAACAGAGAGCTCTCCAAACATCGTATGCTGACCGGAGGTGCGCGACACGAATAAAGTCGCTTTGAGTGAGTCCTTGGATGATCAAGTTTCGGGCTTTGTTGTTGTTGTCGACGTCCCGTAAGTTTGTGGCCGTGACTTGATCATTAGGTGGCACTTCATAAGGCTTATACACCTTCTCCCATATTGCAAAGCCTTGTGCCTGGATGAAAGCCTCCATGCGTGCCTTCTAAACCTGGAAATCAATACCAGAAAACACACAAGGTTTGGCGGAGTACTTCTCCATGATGATTAGTCAAAAACATGTGCAAATCACAAAGATTAGAGCACCGTGGCTCTGATACCAATTGTAGGATCGAAGAGCACGTGAAAAGCTACCAGAGTGGCGGGTGAATGGTAGATTTAAAAATCTTACGCAGCGGAAACAATTAAAACCCCAAACCCTTTCGGCAGAAAAATGATCTGTTAAAGAAATCGTGTATGAGACTAATCTAAACGTGTTTCACCATGAAAAAAGTGATATATATCAGAGAGAATCAAGTCACGAAGACAACACAAAAAGAATTACTCAAATCCGTCGAGAAAAACTCAAGTTATGATCGAAAGATCAGACTATGGTCAATCTGACCTACCCGAGAAAAATAGTTTCTGGAATACTGCAAATAAACTCGTGTAGCTCAGAAACCACAAATCCAATGACCGTGAAATTTTGACAGATGATAGACAATCAAGTTGTGAAGACAACCCAAAAAGAATCACGTCAATTGGATCAATAAAACTCGAGTTATGATAAAACCACTGACGAAAGGTAGTGCTGTCCAGAAACTCGACGAGTAAAACTTGTCTGGAACAAGTCGGACGAACAAGGCACAAAAGTTCCTTCAAAATATGAATTTTATTCAATAGAACACAATAGGAACAGCCCCAAAGTCGTCTCCCACGAGCTTTGGCCTTCCCTTGCTTATATAACCAGCCCTTAGGCCAACCCAATACAACTAGGACTCCAATCCTACTCAGATCATGAATCGTAACTTTCCATAACTGCTCAAGATTCTTCTATACGCAGATAGAAGCAATCTTAAGACTTCCAAACACCTTAGGAACGTATCCCACATTCCTAAACAACTCAAATTCGTGACCCACACAAAACCCTATCATAACCAACTCGATACTTTCCATACCGAGCCATAACCGACTTAGCCAGCAGCCTAAGTCTTCAACCGATACGATCCGATCCTTCTGATCAGATCTTACTTCCATAATCCGTCTCTAGAAGCATATTGCCACGTCATGCACCTCATGCATACGTGCGAACACCTTCCTTCGACCTTCATATGCACCGCCCTTGATTCAATCATCCTGCGCGACCTCCTGACCCGCTCAACCACAGTTCCTCCCGAACTTGGTTGTTGGAACCTCATCTCCTCCTGAGACTAGTCCAATGGATTCTGTCACCAGCCATGACTTGAACTCAAGCAACACCTGCACATGAACAAACAAACAATCCATACGAGCCCAAGTCCTCGACTTGACTCGAGTTAGTTCCGAACACAACACCTTACGTGAGAACCTCACATAAGCATGTTGCAAAACCACAGTAGAAACGATATCAACCATATCATCCAAAACGCACCAAAAACTTAGCAAATGAATACTAAGCAATCTTTCCAATCATGTAAAGAAAGTACGAAACATTGCAAATGAAAAGCAGAAGCACTGCGGTGAAGTTCCGGACCTTGCCAGAGCAACCCGGAGCTTGAGCCGGAGCTAACAAAAGCTAGTAGAACCTAGCGCTGGAGCTTACCAAAACTAGTCAAAACTAGTCAACCCAAAACCGGAGCTGGACAAAGTACGTCGGAGCTTAGCAAAAGCATGCCAGAGCTATCAAGTATACGCCGGAGCTATCAAAGACATGCCGGAGCTAACAAAGACATGCCGGAGCTAACAAGGACATGCCGGAGCTAAAGATAAAGCTCACCGGAGCTAACCAAAGCTAGTCGGACCTTTACCAAGAAGCCGGACCTAGCATCTAACGTAGCCGAAGCTACCCAAAACAAGCCGGACCTAGCATCTAACGTAGCCGGAGCTACCCAAAACAAGCCGGACCTACCGTCGGACCTTGCTGTAGCTCAGAGCTAGAGTCGGACCTTGATAAAAAGGTGTTTTGGTGATATTTGAAAACTTTTATCATCAAAGCCAAGTGTATTCACTACAAGCCAATGTATTCAGCACACATAGGTCTTACAAAAATTGAGAATAGAGAGGCTCCAACATCACTCTATGGTCACGAAGTACTCCAACAATACGAGACTTTTGATCAAGTGAGTTATGGAAAGACGAATCATAAGAGAAGCGCACTGAGGAAGATAGGTGGCATAGTTGGAAGAAGAAAAGTATATTTTTTCAGCTCCCGTATTGGAAGACATTACTAATAAGGCATAACTTGGATGTCATGCACATTGAGAAAAACTTTGTGATAGCATATTGGATACATTGATTAATATGGATGGTAAAACAAAAGATAGTCTACAAGCTCGTTTTGATATGCAGGAAATGGGTATACGGCCAAAGCAACATCTGGTGGGTATGAAAGGGAAGTATCATTGCCCATAGCATCATAGACTTTGCAAAAAAATCAGAAGACCACCTTGTGCAAGTTTTTGGCGGATGTGAAGATGCCCGATGTTTATGCCTCAAACATCAAGAGAAGTGTGGACATGACAGCACATAAGGTATCAGGTCTAAAAACTCATGACTGCCATATTATATTTCAGAAGCTCCTTCCTATTGCAATACGTGACATATTGCCTAAAAAGGTTGTTGAACCTTTAATGGAGTTTAGTAGATTCTTTTCTGGAATTTGTTCTAAAGAATTGGCGGAACCAGATTTCAATAAGATGATTGAACAATTTTCTAAGACAATTTGTAAGCTTGAGATGTTGCTTCCTCCCGCTTTCTTTGATATCATGGTACATCTTCCAATCCATCTTGGCAAAGAAGCTCGCTTGGGTGACTTGTTTCTTACAGATGGATGTATCCAATTGAGAGGTACCTTGGTACATTGAAGAGGTATGTACGTAACAGAGCTCACCCGGAGGGTTCTATAGCTGAGGGATATATTATGGAAGAGTGTATGACTTTTTGTAGCCAATTTTTGGATAACATCAGCACCAAGCTTAATAGGCCAGAACGTCATGAAGCTGCAACTAGGAATGAACCTTCTCTCGAGTCTAATATATTTACGGAAGTTGATAATTCTGAAAAAGGGTTTAAATGGGACGAACTTACTATGGTGGAACTACATAACATCAGGCATTATATTATTTCTAATGTTGAAGAGGCCACTCCATGGATCAAGTACGGATAACACTCAGATGTTCTATACTATATTAATGGATCATGCTTATTGTAGATGGCTAATTTAATTTTGTACCCTTTTCAGTGAGCATTTTGAAGAGCTGAAAAAAATTCATTCTCGTGATATTGAAAAACGCCATAGAGATGAGTTTGTTTATTGGTTTCAGAAACGAGTGAGTACATGCAAGTTTTTACTTTGATGAAATATTGAAGAAATATCTATTCTGAAGTTGGTTTATGGATGACCCCTTTTATACTAATTAATGTGTATAGATTACGACATTACACAAAGAAGGCAAAGCATCATCTAGAGGACCTGATCGTCGGGCATGTTTTTTTAGTCGATCATTCATAAATGGCTTCTTCTTTCGAACAGCATAGGTGGAAAAAGATTTACGAACGCAAAGCAATGGTGTTGTTGTTCGGGATGGTGATCATGAGTGGTATGGAGTAATCAAGAAAATGATTTCTATTGATTTCGAAAAAAATCAATAGGTTCTGTTATTTGAAAGTGAATGGTTTGATTGGCCTCGTTCCGGTCAGAGCCAAAGCAGAGGCTACAAAATGGATCGATACGGAATGATAGATGTTGACACTACTATTTCTCAATTTAAGTATGAGCCTTACATTCTAGCCACCCAAGCAGAACAAGTATTTTATGTTAGAATTGTGAAGCAACCTAAATGGGCTACAATTGTTAAAACGAAGCCACGAAACATTTTTGCCATGCCCCCTGGAGACAGTGAAAATAATGTCACCGAGACGATGGAGGCTGAGACATTATTTGATGATCAAAGGCTTACTGATATAAATGAGGATATGACCACATGGGATTGGAATGAGAATGACATTGACGGAGCAACCGGTGATGCTTCAGCTCTTTCAAATGAAGATGAAAACAACGACGACCACGACGATGATGATACATATATTAATGATGGTATTGTACCTCCAATATTGAGGGAGGACAGCGAAGATGATGATTTTTTCATATAGGTACTGTGTGAGCTAGCTGTACATGAACTATGTAATACAATGTTTGTGTTCCGTGGCGATAGATCTTAACGCCACCAACCGGTATTTCGTGGCAACGGATCCTAATACAAAGATGGTGTTTCGTGGTGATAGATCCTATCGCCACAAACTTGTGAATCGTGGCATAAGTTCCTAAAGCAACGTTTGTGTTTCGTGGCGATAGATCCTAACACCACGAACAGGTGAATTGTGGCAAAAGTTCCTAATACAACGATTGTGTTCCGCGGCGATAGATGCTAATGCCACGAACTATTGAATCGTGGCAACAGATCCTAATGCAATGATCGCGTTCCGTGGTGATAGATGCTAATGCCACGAACTAGTCAATCGTGGCAACAGATTCTAATGCAATGATTGTGTTCCGCGACGATAGATGCTAACGCCACGAACTATTGAATCGTGGCAACAAATCCTAATGCAACGATCGGGTTCCATGGCGATAGATGCTAATGCCACAAACTAGTGAATCGTGGCAACCGATTCTAATGCAACGATCGGGTTCCGTGGCGATAGGTGCTACTGCCACGAAATAGTGAATCATGGCAACAGATTCTAATGCAACGATCGGATTCTGTGGCGATAGATGCTAACGCCACAAACTATTGAAACGTAGCAACAGATCCTAATACAACGATCGGGTTCTGTGGTGATAGATGCTAATGCCACAAACTACTGAATCGTGGCAACAGATTCTAATGCAACGATCGGGTTCTGTGGTGATAGATTCTAACACCATGAACTATTGAATCGTAACAACAGATCCTAATGCAACGATCGGGTTCCATGGCGATAGATGCTAACGCCACGAACTAGTGAATCGTGGCAACGGATTCTAATGCAATGATCAGATTCCATGGTGATAGATGCTAATGCCACGAACTAGTGAATCGTGGCAACAGATTTGTGGCGATAGATCCTAATTCCACGAACTAGTGAATCGTGGCAACAAATCCTAGTGCAACGATCGTGTTCCGTGGCAATAGATGCTAATGCCATGAACTAGTGATTCGTAGCAACAGATTCATTGCGATAGATCCTAATGCCACGAACTAGTGAATCGTGGCAACAGATCCTAGTGCAACGATCGTGTTCCGTGGCGATAGATGCTAATGCCAAGAACTAGTAAATCGTGGCAACAAATTTGTGGCGATAGATCTTAATGCCACGAACAAGTGAATCGTGGCAACAGATCCTAGTGCAACGATCGTGTTCCGTGGCGACAGATGCTAATGCCACGAACTAGTTAATCGTGGCAAAAGACCAAGCTTACTGCAACGATTTAGTATTCATTGCAGTAGAATCGTTGCAACAGGGCAGAATCCTTGTTGTGAGGTGAGTCTCTAATTACATATGATGTATGTTATAACGTCATTGTATAGAGTCGGGTAACTCCTCCGGGAGGACAGGCGGACCTTTCCCGGAAGGTCCGCAAAGTTCAAGCAACACTTGACATAGTCTCAAAACTAAAAGTGTAGCTAGTTACCCTGGGTCAAACAAGAAATGCAACACACTTAGCCTGGTTCCATACCCTAAGAGTGTACTTAACACCCCTGTACCACGAACCTATACTGAAAGGCATCATTATGTTAAAACAGACTCCACGTGCATTTATTTTGTACAGGCTCATTCTTTTTTATTTTTCTCTTTCTTGTCTATAACAAAGTTGTGCAATTCTCAAGAGACTTTAGCTCGAACAACTCATGTATAATTCAAGTTGCATTGTTAATTCTTTCGGGTCTTAACATTGTTGAATGGCCTACTTGCCTGAATGCCAAGCCAATCTAGGTCCAGAGTGTGCTATCGACTTAGCCTGGTCCTGCACCCTAAGTACGCCACTCTACCTAAACCTCGGTAGGCCTGAGTAAGGTGAGTCCAGAAAATGATCGGACCTGGAGAAAATAAGCAAATGCACTTGATTGTATATAGAATTGTGGTCGACCTAAAAATTTCTTTCGGGAATAGTAAGCCGCAAACGAGTTATAGATAAGAAATGGATTTTTCTGTTTTTCTTGACTTCAGTGTGCAGGAAAAAATAAAAATATCATGATGATGATGGATGGTGCCGGAGCTATCAAAGCTTTGACATCCCCTAAGGTGGCCCATTATCATTATTTTAAACAATGATAGTAGGTGTCGCCGGAGTTACCAAGTTCCGACAAATCTAGGAGGCCAGCCGTCAATGTGAAGAAAAGATGGTAGAAGGACACCCTAATGGGGTCTGCTGTCGACGCTCTACGTGTTGACAGTGGACGCTGCCGGAGCTACTAAGCTCCAACAACCCCAGAGGACCAGCTGTCGATGTTCTACATGTTGACAATGGTCGCTGTCGGAGCTACTAAGCTCCGACAACCTCAGGGGCCCTACTATCGACGACTTCGGACCTACACTCTACAAACTCGAAGAAAGCAAGTCTTCAACAAAATGCTACATCCTTTTGGTACATGTTCGCAATCAAATTGTGTACATCTACCAGTGTGCCAAGTGAGACAAAGGTTATAGACAAAAAATGAAATTCATAAATTTCTAGGATTTCATTCATCTTAAGACAAGAGATTACAAAATTGGAGAAAAGAAGAGAAGATACAAGTGGGAGCTACAAGGAGAAAGTCCTAAATTCTATGGAAGAACGAGGTGACCTTCTAGGCAACCTCCAACACGCTGGTCTTGGCGGAATCTCCCTCTCCGTTGATGGGACCTTCAAGCACCGGGTCTTCCTTCAACTCATGGGAAATGAGGGTCCTGGCTTGTGTAGCACGTCAGCATGTATTCTGCGACATTCTGCGCAAGGGATTTTCCTTCAACTTCCAATTGATCCGCGATGACATCGCCCATCTTGTTGAGTTTGTTGCCAGCCGAGCTCAGGGTCTTCAATGCATGGGCCAGCTCCGGCTCCGGATCATCCGGACGCACGGGATTAAAGCCCAGCGGTGTCAGCGCGTCATTGGATTTGCCCAAGAAGTCCCATACTTGTTGGGACTCCACATCCCTTGAGCCTTGAATCTCTTCCAAGGACCTCTTGGCCGCCGCAAGCTCCGAACCCTCCCGGGCAAGGTGCTCGACCTCTTTGGCGTGCTGCTGAATCCTTTCAACAACTTGCTTTTCAAGGTTGGCAAGCTCCTTCTCTCGGACGTGGATCTTGTTCTGACGGTCAACCAGGTCTTTCTCCCAGCCCTCACCTTCTTCTCCCTAGCAGTGACTTCGTCCTCCCTTTTGGTAATGTCTTGTCCCCGCTGCCAGAGCTTCACCTCCTCACTCTTGCAGCGCTTCTCCAGCTTTTGGGTGCGCTCTGCAAGGCTCTTGTCACCCAGAGCCAGCCATTGAGTGAGCTCCTCCTCCCTCTTCACGAGGTCATCCCTCAGCTCCACGAGTTTTTGCTCTTCATCTTCGAGCTTTTTCTCTCGCTCCTCAAAAGCCTCCCGATGCATGACGAGGCTTTCGTGGATGGTACTGAGCTTCTCCTGGTGATCATTCGCTGCTTCATTAGCAGCCACAGCTTGTTCGTTTATAGCCCGGGACTGATTGTCGAGGGATCGCACCATGCTTTCCCTCTCGTCCAGCAGCTGGCCCCAGTACTCCATCTGGGCCTTCTCTCTCCTGACCCACTCCTTGTCGTCAGCCAGCCTTGTTTGCGTCAGCTTGGTCTCGAATTGGAGCCGATTGCGCCACCTCCTAAGGGTTTGGTGCTCCTCCTCGAGGGCCTTGCTGTCGTGGTAAAAGTCAAGCTGGACCCGACGAAGGCTGGAGCAGGCGTTGTCGATGGATAATGACAGGGGGATCGGCTCCGGTCCTGCCGGGATCCTCTCCACTGACTCCGGTGGGTTCTCCATAACAAAAATTGGGTCCCACTCTACAAGAGTGGTCCCCTGAGCTTCCGCGGCACTAGGGCCGCCCTCTAGGAGTGCCTCAGTCATCGCCTAGGAAGGTCCGACAATGGGAGCTTCTACTTGACACAAAGGAGTCGGCTCTAAAGGTCCCGCCGCCAGGTAATCAGCAACTGATCCCTCACGCAAAGGACCAGTCGCTTCTTCTTGACACCCTGGCTCAGGCGCGGATACCTCCGGAACTACCGCCTCCGGGGCAGGCATTGAAGACTTAGCCGGAGCTGAGGCCACTTCCGGCTCCAGCGATGGTGCCTCCTCCACTGCCGGATCAGGCGCCGGTGCTTCAACCTCCACCGATTCGGTTGCCGGCACCTCCACAACAACCAGCTCAGGCGCCAGAACTTCATGAACCACTGGCTCTGCCACCGGGGCTTCAATAACATCCGGCCTTAAGGTCGGAACTGCAGCTACCTCCGGCTCTGAGGTCCAAGCGTCCATCATCACAGCATCCAAAATCGGAGCTTCATCCTCTGGAGCTGGTGCCGCTGGTACATCTTCATTCCCATGGTCTGGCGATACCATGGAATCTTCGGGAGATGAGTCGAGGTCCAGAACCTCGACAGCTGGCACTGGAGCTGCCGAGACTTGAACCACCACCTGGGGCGGCACTAGAATTGGAGCCGGAGCCTCTGCCTGTATAGCATCAGCCGCTGTCGCAGGAACTGGAGCTTCAGCCCCTTTTTTGGAGACCCTGTGGATGAAGGACAAAGAAACTCAAAATATGGTTACAACAAAAAACAATCAACTGAGATAAAAAAGAAAATTTACCTTGGGAGGCTTCCACTCTAGCTAGCGCGGAACCTTTTCACCGGACGCTCAGAGCCCGACCTAGTCGCAACTGGGGTAGTGGCTCCGGAAGGCTCTTCGTAGCTTACTGCCGCCGACAGTAACGTCTTTCATGGGGCCTTCCTCGACTGAGAAGGACCCTCAGACCTAGAGCCCATAGATGGCTCCGGCGCCAGAGTCACCTGGGCGGAGCTGGCGTTCTGGGGAGACGCCAATGCTGGAGTTGGTTTCGCCGTAGAAGACCTCCCCTGCCGGGGAGAAGTAGCTGTTGCGGAAGGAGTAGGTCTGACGGGCCTCCCATCAGAGTGCTTCAACTTCCACTTTTGGCTGGAGGGCTCAACCAACTCTTTGCCCTTGCCAATGACTTTAGTTCTCCATCTCGGGGCGGAAGCAGGGCCACCCTCGGAAGCTCCGAGGATCACCAATCTAGTGGTCGGACGCCTCTCTACCTCGCCAAGGTCGTCAAGTACTGGCATCTTCTTCCGGAGCTCCCTGCTGAACTCCGCCTCCATGTTCAAAGGGAGGAAAGCCGCCGGCGGAGTTAAGTCATCGCCCTCGACATCGATGCCATGCTTGAACTTCTTGAGATGAAGCTTCAAAGCAGCGCCTTCCAAATTGGACTTCAGACTAGTTTTAATCCGGTCATCGTCCATCACGTTGTTGAGGGCCCAGGCGAGCTTCTCCCTCTTCTTCACCAGAGCCCACTTGTTGACCAAGAAGTTCCAGAAGACCGTCTTGGGAGTCACCCCTCCTTCCACACATTGGTGGATCCTGGTCAAGGCAGGGTTGAAGGCCTCTGACAGCAAGAAAACTTCACTCCATGCGTCTATGTTAACATTGGGAAGACCCTCAGGCAGCTCCAGCTTCTCGTGCCCCTCTGCCGTGATGATAATCCAATCCTTCTTCCAGTGGTTCCACTTGCCAGAAGGGAACGACCTCAAGTATTTGTAGGGGCATTTCTTGCGCTTCACAAAATAGTAGAAGCCAAGATACTCGTTACTCTTGCCGGTGGTGTGGATGGTGAAGAAGGTACGGAAAAGCTCGACGCAGGGGGGAATACCCACCCACATCTCGTAGAAGTGGACAAATGTTGACGCAAGAAGAATGGAGTGGGGGCTAAGGTGGTACAACTACAGACCATAGAAGTGTAACAGCATCAAGAGGAAAGTTGAGAAAGATGGGATCAGTCCCACCATGGCGTACACAGAAAAGTACACCATGTCGCCGTCGTGCTTCTTCTTGAACGGGAGCTCACCGGCGCGGACCACGTGGTTGAAGGAGTCGCTGGAGCACCCCATGTAGGTCCGGACCTTCTTCAAATCGACATCGGTCGTGAGACAGCTCTTGCGGAGACCCAACTCCATCGCAGCATGGCGGGGCAAGACAGAAAAAGCAAGTGAAAGTTTGAAGAATTCGAGCGCAAGTTCAAATGAAGGCGTAAGGAATCCCCAAAAGGTGCGCGCTTTCCTTCTTAAGTAAGCCCCCGCAACGCTTGGATGGAAACTGCAGAAGGGCCAAGGATACAGTTCAAAAATTTCACCCTGCCAATGACAAGGGGGCCCAGGGCCACCCAGACGATCAAGTCGAGGTCCTTACCCCAGGCAAACAGTTGTCATGATGAGAGGCGGGAAACCCGAGGGCAGCGACCTAACAGGGCGCGTGGAACCGATACAGTTTTCGTATTGGGAACTGGCGACCTTCAATTGTGTGAGATCCGCACGCGCATATCTCACCAACCACATCCTGAAGATGCCGCGCGGCGATGGTTTAACTGCAAACCACCACCTCAACGACACATCGAAAAACCCTTGAAGACACAACACGAAAATCGAAAGATGGACCCACCTTCGGCAGAATGTCTTAATCCAAAAGGTCTCTCCCAGAGAGGGGCCCAGGGGGCCACTATCGGTACCCTGCGTACCAGATACCCCTTGGAACTGCAAAGAGTGCAAAGGAACTCCACCTATCTGAGTCAAGACCTCCGAAGGCCCAATGTGTCACTTGTAACCGGACCTGCATCCCTCCTATGGTTAGTCCCAGTGCCACCACGTGTACCATTAAACCGGAGCTACAATCCCTACATGGGAATGCTCCGGCTAGATACCTGTGTGGCACCCCCGGACCTAACCCCCGACAGAGGGAAGCTCTGGTACCGACATGTGTACAACAGCACCAGACCTACTCGTCCAAAACGGTAAGCTCTGGAGCTGCCACGCGTCCAACCGTCGGACCTTCAACCTCAACAGGCAGATTGGTGGACCTCCAACGGCTCGGACCTTCAAGGGACATTAAAGATTTCAAGACCTAATTATGTGTCATTAATGCTATCTTAATGACACACGATCAGATGACCCTTAATACCAGTAACACCACCATTAAAGGGCGTTATCACGCTGTTAAGGGGAATTAAGTACATTAACTGTGTATTAAGCATCAGTAACTGCCGGGGCCACATGTCGAGCCAGGATAATGATGTAACAGCCAGCCCTTGTATTATAAAAGGACTGGCCGCGCGATACACAGGAGACTCTTCCAGACTCTCTGGTCTCCAACACACGCTGGAGACCGGCTAGGGGCTCTAGACGCTGACTCAGGCGCTGGAGACTTTTTTGGCCTCTCTCTCACACTAGCGCTGAGACTCTCAATACAACAACAACAACACACCCATGGAGTTGGGTATTATGCTTAGGCGGCCCAAACCACGTAAATCCTCGTGTCAAGTCATCATCTTGTTCTGAATTTCCGCGCGCGCCAACCGAACTAAGAAACTCCGCGGGCTCCCAACGTTAGTACCGGGAGAATTGCCGGAACCATACTTCGACTGTTTTGAATTCAAGATACTCAAGATATTTCAGTTCCATATTACTATTTCTTTTTTATAGGCTCGCTATATTCGACGGATTTATCGACTCGAGGGCGGCGAGACCTGTGAGAGGCATCTCCATGCAGGCTTCATCAGTGGGCCCGAGTCATCGTGAAAGTGCATCTAGGACTCCCTTGTGGGTTTTGGATGATTTATGACAAGCAATTGGGATCCCAATCCTTTTGTTGAGATGAATGCAGGCAAATGATGAAAAATGAGCAAAATGCCAAAAAGAAAGGAAATGAGAAGCAAAGTAAATGTGAGCTCAAGAAGAAGAAAATAGTAGTTTATTATGTATGGAGTGTGTTAAGGAAACACATCCAAGAGCTCAATCATTTTCAAGCACACACACACAATGCACAAAGTTATACAGGACCGGACTAGTTCGAAAGTAGCCGGACTAGTCCGGTACCACATTCTGCACCAGATCGGACAAGTCCGGTCCCCACCGGACTAGTCCGATATCTTTCTGATTCACTTCGGACTAGTCCTCCCCAATGCGAACTAGTCCTCAACACAATGCACAAGTCACACAAAATCGGACAAGTCTGTTGTAATCCGGACTAGTCCGATATTCATTCTGATCCACTTCGGACAAGTCCGGTGTCTACACGGACTAGTCCGTTATACACACTGATCTAAATTGGACAAGTCCTCCAAGTGCGGACATGTCACTCTAAACACTTAGGGTTTCATGTGTCCGGACAAGTCTGATGGCAATCGGACTAGTCCGAAGATTTCCAGTATCAAAATCGGACAAGTCTGTTTTCAAACGGACTAGTCCGATATTCCTGGACACTTAGGGTTTGCTACACACAGCACACCGGACTAGTCCGGTGACCACCACGGACTAGTCCGATCTTTCTAAACCCTAACGGTCACTTTTAGAAACCCCATATAAATAGAGGTGCACGACCCACTTTCAAACTCTCTCGAACCCTAGCGCCGTCATACCTCCCAAGAGATTAAAAAAACACCTCTCTCCACAAAATTAAGTGCAGAATTGATCAATCTATTGAAGATCACTTCTAGATCATTGGAGAGACACTTGGCACACATCTTTGAGCTCTTGGTTTGATTCTCTAACACACTCTTGCGTTTCAATTTGTAATTTTCGAGTGTGTTATTGGTGGCTCTGTAAGTTGTAATCAAGGGAGCTCTCAACGTGTGAGAACGCCCCTTCAACTTGGTTATTTACCCCTTTGTGATTAGTGGAAGAGGATTGGCCTTCGTGGCGATCCGACGAGGGAAGGGTTGGAGAAGACCCGGTCCTTTTGTGGGCTCCTCAACGTGGATGTAGGTTGCCTTCGTGGTAGCCGAACCACGGGATAAATCTTGTGTCTTGTCCTTTTGTGTTCTTCATCTTAATTGATCAACTTAATCTAGGGTTTGATTCATTTTGTTCAATTTGAGTTAATTTGTTAAACAAGAACCTTAACTGTTATAGAAGTTGACATACAACTATTAAACTGTCATTTAAGTCTATATTTCCGCTGCCTACATTAACGAATCAATCAAATTGACTGAACTTGATCAACTTAGCCCGTGAAAACCGGACTAGTCCGCACTTTACCGGACTAGTCCGATATCTCTGGTATTGACTGTGTTGTTGAGTGTTACAGGAACCGAAAAAATTCAAAAAGGCCTATTCACCCCCCCTCTGGGCCTACATTCAATTGGTATCAGAGCAGGTTCTTCAAGAAAGAGTGCAACCACTCGAAGAGATCATGTCGGACATGAAGGAAGTTCAGAAAATCAACAACCAGGAAGAAGTGAACAACGACAAGAATCAAAAGCTGGAGAAGTATCTCGAAGCAATTCAAGACTTCGATGATGATGACGAGGAGACGCTGGAGCTGAAAGCACTCCTCAGGAAGAAAGCACTTTCCAAAGGGAAAGCCAAAGTTGAAGAAAAGAAGAAGGGGAGTAGTCACACCGACTACTCCCGATATCCTTTTAACTATGATCGTTTAAATTCAAATAACAGCCATTATCTATCTATTCCTCTTGGAAAAGCCCCACACTTCGATGGGAGTGATTACTCCATGTGGAGGCAAAATATGAAGATGCACTTGATTTCCCTTAACCCAAGTTTATGGCATATTGTGTGCACAAGAATAGACATCCCATATGACGACGAAGAGCTCACCCCAAGTCAAGAGCAAGCCATCCACAGAAACGCTCAAGCCGCAGCCGTAATCACCTCCTCTCTAAGTCGAGATGAATTCACAAAGGTGGACGGACTGGAGATTGCCAAGAAATATGGGACACGCTACAAACAGCCCATGAAGGTGACCGGCATGTGCGGGAGGCGAAAATTGAAATGATCGAAGGCAAACTTGGAAGGTTCGCAATTGAGGAAGACGAGTCTCCCCAGGACATGTACAACCGATTGAAGACACTTGTAAACAAGGTTTGATCATATGGGAGCAAGAAGTGGAATGACCACGAGGTTGTAAAGCTCATCCTTAGAGCCTTTATGCCTCGCATTGTCACACTATGCTCTATGATCAGAGAGAGTCCCGGGTACAAGAGGATGACTCCAGATGAGCTGCTTGGCAAAATCATCAACTTTGAAATGATGGAGAAACAAGCCAAGCACGTCAAAGAAATAGCCGACCTCACATCGGCCAAGAAGAAGGGAGTTGCCTTAAAGTCCACACTCAAGCCACTATCCAAGGAAGCAAGAGAAGCACAGCTTGAGGAGGACAGCGATGATGAAAGCAGTGAGCTGGATGAAGAGGATATGATTTTGTTCATGAAAAAGTTCAAAAGAATATTGAAGAAAAGACAGGGAACAAAATCAAGTGAAGGCAAGTACAAAGAGAGGACAAAGCCGAAGATGAGGCGGGCGTGCTATAACTGTGGTGAGTATAACCACTTTATAGTCGATTGCCCATATGAGGACAACAAGAAGAAGAATAAAGAAGTCAAGCCTCAACCGAAGAAATTCTTCAAGAAGAAGAAACAAGCTGAACAAGCACACATTGGAAAGGAGTGGGACTCAAACGATGAGTCTTCATCATCTGATGAAGAAGAGATGGCTAGCATAGCCATTGAAAGCACGTCCAAGAAACCCACACTCTTCCCCACGCTCGGTGCAAAGAAGGGACATGGCACTTGCCTCATGGCAAAGGAAGGTAAACGCAAGGTAAACATCAAAACTCCTTCCATGCATTCCTACTCAAGTAATGATGAACTAGATAGTGATGATGAAGATATGTTTAGACAGAAAAACTGCTGCTAAAATGAAATTTCTACTTGACCAACTTGTTGAGAAGGAACATCTAATTGATCGTCAAGAGGACATGATTATCTCCCAAAAGGAGAAGTATGTAAAACTTGACAATCTTCTAGTTCTTGAAATGGAGAAAAATAGCTCACTAGAGCTTGAGCTAGCTTCAAGCAAGAAAACTTGCTTGGAGTTAACCAACTCAAACATTGCAATCAAGGATCAACTTGATGACCTGATCAAGGTTAACAAGATCCTTGAAGTGCAAGTTGAGTCACTCAAGCTAAGTGAATCTTCCTCCTCTTCAAGTCTACCTTCTCAACCCACTTCAACTAATCTTGTTCATATGTGCAAATGTAGTAAAATCAACACCAGTTTGAAGGAAAAGTCTACATCCACAAAGGATAAAAATCCTACCCAATGTGGAATATTTTACAAGGAGAGGATCAACTATGCACATAGTGCATACTTGGTCCAAAGACCTCCAAATGTCAAGTATGGCATTGGTTACTCTTATGATGGAAAGCAAAATGCTGGAAGTCATAAGAATAACAAGGGAAAGATTGCCTTTGTGAAGGGAGGACCATCACAATCTGGTAACTCGAAAGTTAAAAACCTGAACTCTCATGAACACCGGACTAGTCCGGTTGTGGTCCAGACAAGTCCGGTCATACGGACAAGTCCGATCACCCAGACTAGTCCGATCAACAAACAACAACAACTTTTGTTCAAAACCTTTGATGCCTCTTATGTATTAATGAGAAACAATCTTGGTAAAGTTTATGCTTATTATGCTGGGCCATGCCATGGGAACACAAAATCCCATGTGTGGGTGCCCAAATGTATTGTAACTAACCTCCAAGGACCCAAGCAAGCTTGGGTACCTAAAACCAAGACATAATTTGTTTCTGCAGGCCTACTCCTCCGGTGGATCCAAATGGGTGCTAGACAGTGGATGCACCAACCACATGACCGGAGAAAGGAGGATGTTCGTGGAATATGAAGAAAACGAGGACCCAAACGAAGGCATCTACTTCGGAGATAATAGTCAAGGAAGGGTCCTCAGTACCGGTAAAATAGCAATATCCTCTGAACACACTCTTTCTCGTGTTTTACATGTTGAATCTTTAGATTATAACCTGATGTCCATATCTCAATTATGTGACAAAGGTTATAATTGCCTGTTCACTAACGAGGGTGTGACCGTCTCAAGGAGGAGTGATGGTTCCGTTGCATTCAAGGGTATGTTGAAGGGAAAGCTTTACCTTGTTGACTTCAACAAGGATAAAGCCGAACTCGACACATGCTTGATTGCAAAAACCAACATGGGTTGGCTGTGGCATAGACGGCTAGCACATGTTGGTATGAGGAATCTTCAAAAAATCCTCAAGGGCAATCACATCCGAGGTTTGAAAGATGTTGTTTTTGAGAAAGACAGGCCGTGTAGCGCGTGCCAAGCCGGGAAGCAAGTTGGAGCACATCATCCCGCAAAGAACATCATGACTACGACAAGACCGCTCGAACTACTTCATATGGACTTGTTTGGTCCAATTGCTTACATAAGCATCGGCGGTAATAAATACGGTTTAGTCATTATTGATGATTTTTCCCGCTTCACTTGGGTGTTCTTTTTGCATGACAAGTCAGAAACACAAGGGACACTCAAGAAATTCTTCAAGAGAGCGCAAGACGAGTTCTCACTATCGATCAAGAGTATTCGGAGCGACAACGGCACGGAATTCAAGAACATACAAGTGGAGGATTACCTTTATGAGGAGGGAATCAAGCACGAATTTTCAGCACCATACTCTCCACAACAAAACGGAGTTGCCGAAAGGAAGAACCGAACGCTTATAGAGATGGCAAGAACAATGCTCGATGAATACAAGATTTCGGATCGATTTTGGGCGGAAGCAATTAACACCGCTTGCCACGCCGCAAATCGACTCTACCTTCATCGACTACTCAAGAAGACTCCTTATGAGCTACTCACCGGTAACAAACTAAACATTTCATATTTTAGAGTTTTCGGTTCTCCATGTTATATTTTGAACAAGAAGCCCAGGACTTCAAAGTTTGCTTCGAAGTCCGATGAAGGTTTCTTGCTTGGTTATGATTCGAACACTTACGCCTATCGTGTTTTCAACAAGGCCTCCGGACTTGTTGAAGTGGCACGTGACGTAGTGTTCGATGAAACTAATGGCTCCCAAAAGGAGCAAGTTGATCAATGTGAATTAGGTAAAGAAGAAGCTCCTTATCAAGCATTGAAGAGAATGGCTCTAGGCGAAGTTCGACCACAAGAGTCATCGTCACAAATACAAGAGGAAAGTGACCCACGAGAGGAGATCAACAATCAAGGGGGAGCTTCTATACAAGATCAATCACAAGAATATGAAGATGATCAACAAATCAACGAGGGCAACCACTCAGGGGGAGAAGAAAATGATCACCAACACACAACTCTCCAAGTGCCACACCCAAGAGTACTCCAATGCATTCAAAGGGATCACCCAATCGACAACATCATCGGTGACATCCAAAAGGGAGTAACCACTAGATCTCGTATAGCTAATTTTTGTGAGCATTACTCATTTGTCTCCTTTTTGGAATCACGCAGGACTGAGGATGCATTGAAGGATACGGACTGGGTGGTGGCAATGCAAGAAGAGTTGAACAACTTCAAGAGAAATGAGGTTTGGGAACTTGTGGCAAGACCCAGTGCAAATATAGTGGGCACAAAGTGGGTCTTCCGCAACAAGCAAGACGAACACGGAGTGGTGACAAGAAACAAGGCACGACTTGTGGCCAATGGTTACTCACAAGTCGAAGGTTTGGATTTCGATGAGACTTTTGCTCCAGTAGCTAGGCTGGAATCAATCAGAATATTACTTGCATATGCTACTCACCATGATTTCAAGCTATATCAAATGGACGTAAAAAGTGCCTTCCTCAACGGACCGATCAAGGAAGAGGTGTACGTGGAGCAACCACCCGGGTTTGAAGACGAAGAGTTCCCCGACCACGTATATAAACTACGCAAGGCTCTCTATGGCCTCAAACAAGATCCTAGAGCTTGGTATGAGTGTCTTAGAAATTTCTTAATTGATAATGGTTTTCAAATTGGCAAAGTAGATTATATATTATTCACTAAGAATCTAGATAATGATCTTTTTATTTGCCAAATCTATGTTGATGATATAATTTTTGGGTCAACTAATCAATCCTTCTATGAAAAATTTAGTAGAGTTATGACAGACAGGTTTGAAATGTCAATGATGGGAGAATTGAAGTACTTCTTGGGATTCCAAGTGCGGCAACAAAGGGAAGGAACATTCATAAGCCAAACCAAGTACACGCAGGACATACTCAAGAAGTTTGGCATGGACAAGGCAAAGCCCACAAAGACTCCCATGGCTACGAATGGCCACTTGGATCTCAATGAAGATGGACCAAGCATCGACCAAAAGGTATATCGCTCCATGATTGGATCTTTACTCTACTTATGTGCATCTAGGCCAGACATTATGTTAAGTGTATGTTTGTGTGCAAGATTTCAAGCCAACCCCAAGGAATGTCATTTGACAGCCGTAAAAAGAATCCTGAGATATTTAGTTCATACACCCAACCTTGGTCTTTGGTACCCAAAAGGCTCCAAATTCAATCTCATTGGTTACTCCGATGCAGATTATGCCGGGTGCAAAGTTGATAGAAAAAGCACCTCTGGCACATGCCAATTCCTAGGAAGATCTTTAGATTCTTGGTCATCTAAGAAACAAAATTCCATTGCATTATCCACAGCCGAAGCGGAGTATGTTGCAGCCGGGAGTTGTTGTGCACAACTCCTTTGGATGCGACAAACTCTAAGGGATTACGGTTACAATATGAACCGTATTCCTCTTCTTTGTGATAATGAGAGTGCCATTAAAATAGCCCACAATCCAGTTGAGCACTCTAGGACTAAACACATAGACATAAGACATCATTTCTTGAGAGACCATTCCATGAAAGGAGACATAACCATCTCACATGTCAACACCCAAAAACAATTGGCCGACATATTCACCAAGCCACTTGATGAAAAGCATTTTTGCGAACTCCGAAATGAGCTAAATATTCTTGATTCTCGGAGTGTGGCTTGAAAAGTTGCATACCTGTATGATTGCTTCAAAATGTTGATTGAATTGTGAAAATCATCCCTCCCCATTTTTCTCTCGAAAAACTATGTCAATTATTAGATCTTGATGAATTTTGATCATTGTATGATTGTTGTATGCTTACTGGTCAAATTTATCAAGATTACTTGATTTGTTTTGCCCCTCTATTCTCTATTATTGAACCTTCAAATATATATGAATGGGCTATGCAATTCTTTCCTGGTGACCACGGACTAGTCCATGGTTACCCGGACTAGTCCGCCCATGCAGACTAGTCCGCAGAGTGCCGGTTAGGCCGAACTAGTCCGATATACCACGGACTAGTCTGATATAGGTCTCTGGATGACTTCGGACTAGTCCGGTCATGTCCGGACTTGTCCGATTTTTCGTGTGCATAACCCTAGCCGCCACCAAACCCTAATCTCCTCATCCCCACTTTTGCTCACGCCTCCTCTCTCTTGCGCTCGAGCTCCCAAGGCGATTTTCTCCTCCCTCCGTCGAAAAAGTCCACATTTGGGCGGAGATCGAGCTTGACCTCTTGGGGATTGAAGCTATCGGACTAGTCCGACCTCCAACCCCCAACACTTCGAGCCTCCATCGATTTCTTCGGTAAATTTCTTCAAAACCCTAGAAATCTTGTTTTTCTCCATTGTTGATCGTATAGCCTAGCATCCTTCACTCGATACATGCTTATTTGATGTACTACGTGTATGCTAGACTAGATTTGCATTAGGAATCATCCCTCGACCAATCTGTTAGGTTTTTGAGGATGAACACCGGACTATTCCGGTCCATACACGGACAAGTCCGGCACCCCGGACTAGTCCATGCCTGAGCACCGGACAAGTCCGATGTTTCTGAACCTGAAACCTAATTCCTTAATTCCTTAATGCCATCCATTGCTATCTTGCCTTACCAATGCCTTGTATAACTTGTCATTATTCTTGCTCAATCATTCTCAGATCATGTCGAGCTCTGACAACGAGATCTCCGACTTTGAGGCCGAGTTGGACCACGAGGTGGCACCTCGGTCCTCGGCGGGACTTAGCAAGAAACGCCAAGAAAGACCTTCCGAGCCTGCTACTTCCCCTCCCCAAGCTCGGAGGAAGGTTTGTGTCAAGAAGGCCGCCTCGAAGGCTGCTCCGTCCACAAGTGGCCTTCGTCAAGCAAAAGGAAAGGGCAAGGGAATAGCAACGGGGCCAGTTGGGCCCTTGAAGCTCCATGCTCCCAAGGAAGGGGTCCGGGACCCCAATGAAGAGAAATTCAATGGGAAAGGCAGTGATGTGGCAGCCAAGCTCAGAAGCATTGATTGCTATGCAAGGCCAAAGCAGGCAGCTGATGGAAGGTTTTGGACAAACTTCCATGCAGATTTCTACAGGCTGGTTTACCTGCCAATGAAGACTCCGGTGGTGCGCAGTCAGTGGATTGACTGGGCCTACCTAGAGAAGAAGAAGTGCTCAGCGTTTGATGAAGTTATTGCAGCAGCTGAGAGGCATGGCCTGAAGGATCTCTTTGCCTTCAGGCATAACTGGAATGATGAGGTGATTGCACAGTTCTATGCAACGTGCCACTTCTCGAGTGAAGATGAAGAGAGTGTGACTTGGATGACCCACGGATCCAAGTATAGTATCACTCAAGAGGACTTCAATAATCTGCTTCATCTGGACACCTCTGACAATGATAGGCTGATCATCCACAACATAGGGGTCATTGAGAGGGACAGAATGAAGTTCATGTATGAGCCCAACTCTAAGTATGTTCCTCCCTCCACAAAGAACATGAAGCCCTTCTTTGTGGTCCTGAACAGAGTTCTTCGGAAGACCATTGCCCCTAAGGATGGGGATGCAGGGAGTGTACAGGGCTACCTCCGGACTCTAATGAGGGTCATAAGCAAGAAGAGGCAGTTTGATGTTGTAGATTACATATGGAATGACATGGCCAACATCTCAAGCACTCCCAATAGGTCCTGTGGCTATGCTCCCTACCTGATGTTTATGATTGAGAAATTCACAGGTATTGAGTTCGTGAAGGATGTGGAGCACACTCCTATGAGGCCTCAGAAGCCTCACCCTGTGAGTGTCCAGGCTGCTCCCTCGCCGGCCTCAAGTCCTGAGGCACCGGCAAGAGAAGGAGATGCTGCCAGGGCTGTCCCTACCTCCAGGGAAGCCCCTCAGAAAGGATCAGCTAGTGGGATCCTCAAGTACCTGGCCGCCATATTCTCCTCCTGTAAGAAGACTGAAGTCAAGCTTCATAAACTCAATCAGAAGAGGAAGGAGGATATGAGATACATTAAAGCCAACGTGAAGCAACTGAGTGAAAAGCTGGAGATCAACCCCATTGGATCTCCAGTAATTTCTGAAGATTCTGATCTTGACATCACCGAGCTCGGGCCTCTGAACCCCTCCGAGCTTGCCTACTTTGGCATTGGGGGCTCGAGCAGCTCTGCTCCTCATCCTCCCTCTCCTCCTCGTCAAGCGGAAAGCGAAGAAGATGAAGATGATGACGAGAGGACCGACAGTGAAGAGTGAATACCCTAGGACCCTCCTCTCCTTCTTTTTGGTGTCTTGATGCCAAAGGGGGAGAGATTGAGGGGGAGTCTTAGCTTTAGCTTTGGTAGGGTGCAAGAAGAGAGTTCTCTTTATCTTTTATTTGTGATTGTAATAGTTTAACTCTATTTTCCTATTAAGTTTGGTCCTGTGATGAATTGCTCAATTTATTTGCGAGTATGTGATGAAAACTGCATTTTTGCTCCTTGAATGTCATATGCACTTTGTATCGGTTGATTAATGAAAATTCTGTCATTCTCAATGTATTCATGCACTTAGTATGCATCCCACCATAAAGAATGCACATATGAATAATTCTCTTGTTGCTTGATGTATTTTTGAGTCATATGTGCATACTTTATGAAAATCTCAAATTTTTGCCTTATTTTGTGAAATCTCAATTGGTTGTCATCAATCACCAAAAGGGGGAGATTGAAAGTGCATCTAGGACTCCCTTGTGGGTTTTGGATGATTTATGACAAGCAATTGGGATCCTAATCCTTTTGTTGAGATGAATGCAGGCAAATGATGAAAAATGAGCAAAATGCCAAAAAGAAAGGAAATGAGAAGCAAAGTAAATGTGAGCTCAAGAAGAAGAAAATAGTAGTTTATTATGTATGGAGTGTGTTAAGGAAACACATCCAAGAGCTCAATCATTTTCAAGCACACACACAATGCACAAAGTTATACAGGACCGGACTAGTCCGAAAGTAGCCGGACTAGTCCGATACCACATTCTACACCAGATCGGACAAGTCCGGTCCCCACCGGACTAGTCCGATATCTTTCTGATTCACTTCAGACTATTCCTCCGCAATGCGGACTAGTCCTCAACACAATGCACAAGTCACACAAAATCGGACAAGTCCTTTGTAATCCGGACTAGTCCGATATTCATTCTGATCCACTTCGGACAAGTCCGGTGTCTACACGGACTAGTCCGTTATACACACTGATCTAAATCGGACAAGTCCTCCAAGTGCGGACTTGTCACTCTAAACACTTAGGGTTTCATGTGTCCGGACAAGTCCGATGGCAATCGGACTAGTCCGAAGATTTCCAGTATCGAAATCGGACAAGTCTATTTTCAAACGGACTAGTCCGATATTCCTGGACACTTAGGGTTTGCTACACACAGCACACCGGACTAGTCCGGTGACCACCACGGACTAGTCCGATCTTTCTAAACCCTAACGGTCACTTTTAGAAACCCCATGTAAATAGAGGTGCACGGCCCACTTTCAAACTCTCTCGAACCCTAGCGCCGTCACACCTCCCAAGAGACTCAAAAACCACCTCTCTCCACGAAATTAAGTGCAAAATCGATCAATCTATTGAAGATCACTTCTAGATCATTGGAGAGACACTTGGCACACATCTTTGAGCTCTTGGTTTGATTCTCTAACACACTCTTGTGTTTCAATTTGTAATTTTTGAGTGTGTTATTGGTGGCTCTGTAAGTTGTAATCAAGGGAGCTCTCAACGTGTGAGAACGCCCCTTCAACTTGGTTATTTACCCCTTTGTGATTAGTGGAAGAGGATTGGCCTTCGTGGCGATCCGACGAGGGAAGGGTTGGAGAAGACCCGGTCCTTTTGTGGGCTCCTCAACGTGGATGTAGGTTGCCTTCGTGGTAGCCGAACCACGGGATAAATCTTGTGTCTTGTCCTTTTGTGTTCTTCATCTTAATTGATCAACTTAATCTAGGGTTTGATTCATTTTGTTCAATTTGAGTTAATTTGTTAAACAAGAACCTTAATTGTTATAGAAGTTGACATACAACTATTAAACTGTCATTTAAGTCTATATTTCCGCTGCCTACATTAACGAATCAATCAAATTGACTGAACTTGATCAACTTAGCCCGTGAAAACCGAACTAGTCCGCACTTTACCGGACTAGTCCGATATCTCTGGTATTGACTGTGTTGTTGAGTGTTATAGGAACCAAAAAAATTCAAAAAGGCCTATTCACCCCCCCCCTCTAGGCCTACATTCACATCGTATCTCACGGGTGGAGACTCTCGCCCATCAGGTCGAGGAGGGCAAGGCAAAGATGGAGGCGGCAAGGCGGCAATGCAGGCCACCATCTCCTACGAGCAAGCCTGCATGGAGCAGATGCGAGAGACGATGAAGATGTAGTGGCAGGCGATGACGGAAAGTTAAAGTAATTTAAACTAATCGCATTGTTAATAATATGTAATAACCTGTACCGTTTGCAATGACAGAGTTTCTTTCGAGTCCATGAAGTCCAGGGGTTGCACCTCGAGCTACTTGCACTGCCACCGCCAATTCCACTGCCAGAAATGAAGGTACCGCCGTCGGTGCACACTTCTTTGTGTTTTCAGGTAATCAAAAAGTTCTTACTTAGTCTTAATTCATCAAATATAGGCAAATCTAATTCAACTTAGATATTGTAGTCTTACTTAGTCTTAAATAATCAAACATAGCAAATCTAACTCAAATTATCTAAAGTAAGTTCAATATGATCAATTCTAGATTGTTTTATCAATTCTAGTCAAAAACAAGTTCCAAACCAATCAACATGTCAAACAACTTCTATGTGTTGCAGGGATCGGCGACGGAGGCTCAATCTCGTGCTCAATCTCCATCCAGGTCCGGTCCGTAGAACAATAGTTTCAAAACCGGATTGGTCCATAAATATTAACGGACAAGTCCGGTCAACATCAGTAGCAAAAATTAGACTAGTTCGTAGAAATTACCGAACAAGTCTATTTCTCTGAAGGAACTAGAAAACTAGAACATAAGGGTATACCAGACTAGTTCGGGGCTCTGGTCCGGACAAGTCCGTCCCAAGACAAGTTTTAATTGCTGATTTGTTTCTAATTCATTTTAATCTTGTTCCTTTTTGTGTTGCTTTATGTTAAACATGTATGATGATAGATGTAATGCATGATGGATGAAATTGACAGTGTTACAAACCTACCCCCTTAAAATGAATCTTACCCTCGAGATTTTTTCTTGAGATCATCTTCTTGCTCCCAAGTTGATTCTGATTCTGTATGATGCTTCCAACTTACCTTGCACTATCAGATCACCTTGTTTCTTTTGACCCTCTCCTTGTTTAACAAGATCTTGCCAGGTTGCTCGTCATAAGTCAAATGTTCCTCAACCTCTAGTTCATCCATTGCTACTTACTCTTCCAGTACCCTTAAGCACTCCTTGAGCTGACAAACATGGAATGCATCATGAACATCGGAAAGTTGTGCTTGCATCTCAAACTTATATGCCACTTCCCCACATTTGTCCAAAATCTGTAACGGCTCGATATAGCGAGGTGCCAACTTGTCTTTAACATTAAATCGCTTATGACCTCGCATAGGTGACACCTTGAGATATATGAAGTCTCCGAATTTGAAAGTTAAATCTCTTCGCCTATTATCCGCATAACCCTTTTGTCGCGATTGAGCAACCTTTAAGTTTCCGCGAATTGTCTGAACTTGTTTTTCTGCATCCTGTATCACATCTGGTCAAAATACTTGGGTTTCTCCCATTTAATTTCAAAACAAGGGTGTTCTACATCTTCTCCCATAAAATGCTTCATATGGTGACACCTAAAACTTGCTTGATAATTGTTGTTGTAGGAGAATTCAACATATGGCAGACTTTTGTCCCAACTTCCTCCATACTTTAGTGCATGTGCTCTTAGCATGTCTTCCAATATCTGATTTGTCCACACGGTCTGTCTGTCCATTTGAGGATGATATGCGGAGCTAAAGTTTAGTTGAGTTCCCATAGACTCGTGCAGTTTCTGCCAAAACCTAGAGGTAAATTGAGAACCTGTTCACGATCCTTAAGTGCCATATTTAGACCGTCAATTCACCTCACAATGTGCACAAAAGAGAAACACACTGTAGTGCTAAAGTTAAAACTAACCAATTCCACAAGTGTTGGTGATTATTTGTATGCAGGTGAATTTAGAGTCAAAATACCAAGACATGCAGGGAGTAATCCATAAATTTGGGTTTCGACGAATCAAGCGATGCCACATGTCATCACATGGATGAAATGGCCCACAAATAGAAGTATCCGAGGCCATCCAACGGTGTAGCACCCATATAAGGGGATGGCACCCACCTGACAGAGATCTGGAGAAAGCACAGCCCCAACGAGGCCAAGACCAAGTCGGCCGACCCGCCTAGTCGGCCGACTAGGTCATGGTGCCAATTGCGGTTAAACGGCATGTGTTGGCTCCTCCCGTCTTGAAAAGGTCATGGGTGACTGATTCGCGTGCATTTGGTGGTGGGAACCTACCCTTCCCCCCCCCCCCCCCCCCCCTATAAATAGAACCCCACACCTCACGTCACACACACCCAAAGTTGTGAATAGAATATCACTCCAAAGGTTTAGAGTAGTCCTAGAGGCTACCAAGTAGAAGGAGAGTGTGATGAAAAGTTTAGGAGAAGGAGGCTTGGGCTTGTCAAGTGCCTCTTGTACACTTGTACGCCTACAAAATTGTTATTCAAATCAAGTAAGCCTTTGTGAATTCAATTCAAGTTTGAATCTCAATTCACAGTAGTTTGCACAAGTAGTTACCTGTGGGTTCATTGCTTTAATTTATTAGATGCTCTAGTTGTAGCTTTATGTTCGAAGCAACTATAGTTGTGATTTAGAACATAAGCGTGATGCTTAGGTTAGAAATCACCAGTGAATATCTCATAGACCCACATATTGAAGAGGTAGGCAGTAGGTGGTGACAACCCTATCTGTCCTATGTAATCCTCCACATTCGGCTATGCCATAGGCTCTTGGCAGGAGTCGCCTAGTGTTGCTAGGTGTAAACCCGTGCCCGAAGCAAGCAGCTACTCAAATTCCATTAAATTAGAGTCAACACTTTGAATTCCTCTCTCTTCCTTACCTACCAAACAACATGGTGTCCTTGGGTGGATTTGTTCGTATGATTACAGACACGTTCCTTGGATTTGACACCCTTGGAATACTTTCTCAAGGGGAAGTGCCACACGACAGTTTCCGCGCACTTGCGGATTTTTATCTGTGACGTAAGAAATGTCAACAACAAGCACTTCAGGCGCTGTTGCCACGGAATGGTTGCTGTTAATCTTCGAACTTTGTTCACCCTCGTATCTATCTTCTTATCTAGTCTTTCCTTTTCTTACAACCACCACCTTTATGGAGCAGCCCACCATTCATTCATATTCTACCACAAAGGGCAAGTTCTATGAGCCACCGCCTTCATCGGAACCCATTTGTTCTACTAGCTATGAACATCGCCCTGGCTTTATAGCCATGGTTCAGGAGCAATCCTTCTTAGGAAAGGATTCTGAAAACCCTTACCACCATCTAAGAGAGTTTGAACAATTGTGTTCATGCCTTCTAAATGAAAGGTATGATACAAGAAACTCTCCAATGGAAGTTGTTTCCTTTTCCCCTTAAGGAAAAAGCCAAACAATGGTACGACCATCACGTTGGGAACACAAATGGAAATTGGAATGAATTATGAAATAGATTTTGTCTTGCTTTCTTTCCAATTGCTCGAATTGTGTCCTTATGAAAGGAAGTACTATGCTTCCAGCAGATAGAAAAGGAACCCATAGGTGCAGCTTGGGATAGATTTTTTCTTTTGAGAAATTCCGTCCCAGATTTGTCTATCCCTGATCCGTTGCTCTTACAACACTTGTACAAGGGATTGAACAAAGAGTATGCCCTACATCTTGACTTTACGGATGGAGGATCTTTCCTCCATAAGTCACCAGAAATAGGAAAGGATCTTTTACACTGAATTCTAGAAAATTCTTTCTTCATTATGGGTCTTAATGAGCCTCCTCAAGAGGAAGTAGTGCCAAGATCTGAGGATGAATCCATGGACAAATAAGAACCCATCTCTTGCTTATCACACACCTTATCAGAGGAATCCTTTCCCAAACTTGGAACTACGAAGGAAGAAGAAATTCAACCTTCAGAGTTTCCCTTCTACTTCGAGGAAGAGATATTGAAGATTTTGGAAATACTTTGAAGTACTGTTGCCATAGGAAACCAACATTGCCATTAACTCCACCTGACCCGCCTGATGGAGTGTTCGTCCAACAGATGGTTAAGGAGTTAACATCTATTTTAAGTAGAGAATGGACTACAGAAGTTGAGCTGTTACCCGAAATCCTTCTGATGACCTCTCCTTTAGCAACTATTCCATGTACATTAGAGGGACACCGATGAAGGTCCTATACAACCCCACTGTTGGAGCAAATATCATTTCCGATTCTTGTGCTCTCACCATTCTTGGCGATGTGCCATTGGCACCAACATGTAAATCCTTTCGACACTCTTTCGAAAACATCATTGAAGGATGCGGGGTTTTGCAACAGGTGTCTGTAAGACACGATGATATTGTGGCAATCCTAGATTTCCATGTGTTCGAAATCCAATATTTCGACATTTTATGATTGGGATTCCCATTGAGAAATTTCTCATGGAAATTCCTTTGGAAGGAAACCTCAATGTCAACCTTGGAGGGAGAAAGTTTTCTATTCCTGTCCTGCGTTCCAAGAACACATCTGCAAAATCTCCCATCCAAGATGAACCATTAGAAGAGATTAGAACTCTTCAATTATTAGGACCCCCCGTAATAGAAGGAGAAGAAGATTTCATCCAAGAGGAGGATGAATTTCCGGAGGCAATTGAATTGCCAAAAGAAGAGTTCTTCCCAAAACCCCCCGTTGAGTTAAAAACTCTACTTCTAGGCCTACATTATTCCTTTCTAAATGGTGATTTGGAAGCCCCCGTCATCATAAGTGATAAGCTTTTGGATTATGAGACACTCAAAATCATTGCCATATTAGAAAAGCATAGAGCAGTTTTTGGCTATTCCTTAGAGGATCTTAAGGGGATTGCCCTGCGCTATACACCCATCGCATTCGCATTGACCCTGAGAGTGTCACCTCACGGGAACCTCAAAGGAGATTGAATAATGCGATGTGGGAAGTTGTCAAGAAGGAAGTCTTGAAACTTCTGCATGCCAGGATTATCTATGCTATTCCTCATAGTGAACAGGTAAGTCCAGTTCAAGTAGTGCCCAAGAAGGGAGGTATGATGGTCGTTCAAAATGAGAAAAATGAATTAATTCCTCAACAAACTGTGACGGGATGGAGGATGTGCATTGATTACTGAAAACGTAACAAGGCTACAAGGAAGGATCATTTTCCACTGCCCTTCATTAATGAGATGTTAGAGCGGTTGGCGAAACATTCCTATTTTTATTTCCTTGATGGGTATTTCGGTTATCATCAAATCCCAATCCACCCCGATGATCAAAGTAAGACCACATTCACATGTCCCTATGGAACTTATGCCTACCGGCGTATGTCTTTTGGACTGTGCAATGCTCCTGCCTCTTTTCAAAGATGCATGGTGTCTATATTTTCTGACATGATTGAGGAGATCATGGAAGTTTTCATGGAAAATTTCTCTGTCTATGGGAAAATGCCAAGAGAAGGACCTAGTACTTAATTAGGAAAAGTGCCATTTCATGGTCCGTGAAGGCATCGTTCTTGGACACTTAGAGTCCGAGAGAGGGATAGAGGTGGACAAAGCAAAGACTGAAGTCATTAAAAAACTTCCACCTCCTATAAATATTAAGGGAATCCGCATCTTTTTAGGTCATGTGGGGTTCTACCAGCGATTCATCAAAGACTTCTCAAATTTTCTAGACCCCTCGCAAACCTACTAGCTAAGGAAGCTCCCTTTGATTTCGATGATGAATGCCTTAAGTCATTTGAAACACTCAAAAAGGCACTCATCTCAGCTCCAATCATTCAACCTCCTGATTGGACACTACCATTCGAAATCATGTGTGATGCAAGTGATTATGATGTTGGTGCAGTACTAGGCCTAACCAAGGTTAAAAAGCATCATGCAATAGCCTACACTAGCAAAACTCTAATAGGAGCTCAACTCAATTATGCCACAACTGAAAAAGAGCTCTTGGTGGTAGTTTTTGCCATCGATAAGTTTAGATCCTATTTGGTTGGAGCCAAGGTCATAGTCTACACAGACCATGCTGCTTTGAAGTACTTGCTCACCAAAAAGGATGCTAAACCAAGGCTAATCCGCTGGATTCTTCTACTCTAAGAGTTTGACATAGAAATCAAGGATAAGAAGGGAGTAGAGAATTTTGTGGCAGATCATCTCTCACGTATGGAAGGCACCCAAACCATGGACATTCCTATCAATGACTTCCAATGAGATGATATTCTTCTTAAGGTGACTGACTCTCACCCTTGGTATGCGGATATCATGAACTTCACGGTCATGGGATACGTGCCACCAGGGGAAAACAAAAAGAAACTCATCTATGAGAGTCGAAGACGCCTTTGGGATGACCCATATCTCTATCGAGTTTGTGCCGATGGCCTTCTTAGAAGGTGCGTCCCATCAATCGAAGGCACCAATACTATTGAAAAATGCCATGCTAGCCCCAATGGTGGCCATTACGGTGTTTATCGTACCCAAGCAGAGATCGGGCAAAGTGGATTCTATTGGCCTTCTATGTATGAAGATACACAAGAATTCATTCGCAAATGTTGGAAATGCCAAAAGCATGGAGGAATCTCAGCTTGCAATGCGATGCCCCTAACATATAATCTCCAAGTGGAATTATTAGATGTGTGGGGTATTGATTTCATGGGACCTTTCCCTAGGTCTTATCATTGCGAGTATATCCTGGTGGCTGTATATTATGTGTCAAAATGGGTAGAAGCTTTGCCATGAAAAAATGCTGATTCCAAGCAAGCTAGGAAAATGTTCCATGAGATCATTTTTCCGTGCTTTGGCACTCCCCGTATGCTAATAAGTGATGGAGGGTCTCATTTCATAGATAAGACGTTCCAGAGCTTTTTGAGGGAGCTTGGTGTCCAACATAATATTGCTACCCCATACCACCACAAACAAGTGGTCAAGCAGAAACATCTAATAAGCAAATTAAGAATATTCTACGAAAGACTGTCTTGGAAATGGGAACAGGATGGAAGCATAAGCTACCCGACGCATTGTGGGCATACTGTACTGCCTATAAAACTCCCATCGGCATGTCTCATTTCCAACTTGTATATGAGAAGACTTGTCATCTTCCCGTTGAGTTGGAACATAGAGCCTATTGGGCCATCAAGTAGTGGGACATGGACTTTCAAGAAGTATGAAAGCACCGATTGAAGCAACTCCCTGAGTTGGAAGAGTGGAGAGACAAGGCGTACCATAGCTCCAAAATCTACAAGGAAAGAACTAAAAGATGGCACAATAAGAGGATTACACCTAAAGAGTTCAAACCTGGAGACAAAGTTCTACTCTTCAATTATAGGGTTAAACTCTTTGGACATGAGAAGCTCAAAAGTAAATGGGAAGGACCTTTCACCGTAGTAGAAACCTCATCTCATGGAGTAATCACACTCCAAGGTGATGATGATCATCTATTTAAAGTAATGGGCACCAACTAAAATTATTTGTCGAATCACATAAGGATGAGACGGAAAAAGAAATTGACATGATAAATATTATTGATTTTCATGCCATTTCTTTAAATTCTGTCTCAATTCTTTGCGTCCATTTAACAGGCCCACCCAATTATTCATCTATGGGGCCCATTAAGCCAACCCACGAAAACGTGGCCCGTATAGAGCCAGGAAGGGTTCGACCGAACCATAGGGTCGGCCGACCTCCCCCTTGTGCCGTCAGCCTTCTGTTTTCACGTGCGGACTCTCCCGACGTATCTCAATAAGACTCTCGGTGCTATTGTACTTCCCCCGCCTATTTATCGACGGGAACATAAAGGGGAACCTTGCACCATATAGAAAATCCATCTCCTGTTCCACGTCATGGCCGACAAGAAGATTGTGCCTCATCCCCACTCTAGCTCAACCTTCAACCTGAGCAGAGACATCACACTGGCCAATGACAAGTCTCCCCTCGCTTTGGAGTCCATCATGGCATTGGATGTCGTGCCTCTCGCCATGATCCCACCACTGACGAAGACTCCACATGGGCGTAGCACCACACCTCGTGATGTTGCACGGTCGCTCTCTCCTCGGAGGATGCCAATGAAGTCGACGACACCTGCACATCGTCCAACTACGGCTGGCCTTAAGTCAGTTAAGACCCATCTTTTTCCTGAAAAAGATGAGTCTCTCCCAATGCTGCAGCCTGGCAAGGAGTTCATGTACACTGTGAAGACCAAGGACGGTGACATAGTGAGCAACCACTACAAGTCACCTACGCATACCTCGCCTGAGCGTGTGGGAGACCGCCTCATTATCCATGGGGTGCGCCAGCCTGATGGAGGCTATGCAAAAGGCTTTTTCAAGCAAGTGGATAACTTGGCGATGGAGGAATCGACGGGCTCATCACCCTCCAAGATTTGGCGTCACCTCTCGCCGCCTGCTATCCGAGGGCCACTTGGCCAATTTGAGGACAGCAACGGGAAATCTCCTCGTGACCCTAAAGTGGCACAACTTTCTAAGGAGTTAGCTTCGCACCGTTTGGAGAACAAGAAGCTATCGGACTTAGTGGCTGAAGGACGCATCGAAAGGGCAGAACTGAAGGATGAACTCATATCCCTCAAGGAGGAGATTGATGGTGTTCACCATGGCATGAGCGCCAAGTTGTGGCGCTTATGCAATGCCTTCGAGAAGCATGACATCTACAACCCTCGTTAGTGTAGATGTCCCGACGACATAGGATGCTTAATAGTTTTGTTTAGTTTTATTCCATTTTTTATTTTTTTATTTTCATTCCGTTTAGATTGAATAATGTAAGGGTCCCATATTTGAGTTCAGTAAAAGGAATTTACCGGTTCATCTAACACGATAATGTTCCATCTTTAGTTTATTTTGTGTGAATAAAGAATTCAGGGAATAAGTGTGGGGGAGGTACCCCAAAATTCATGAAATACCAACGTACAAAATTAGCGTTGCATCTCAAAACACATTGCAACTGATTATACAACTCAACACGTCAAAACAGAGCAACAGAGATGCCAGACCTGTTGTTGGCCCCACACAGCTTTGTTTCGCTTCACAAATTTGGTTTGGATCTCTCACCCCTAAATATGCATGCTACATTACTGTTTGAGTTGATTTGGTATTTAATACTAAATATTTGAAAGAAATTCAACTCAACAATTAACATTTAAAACTTGGTAGTCAAAATTTGCTTGAGCTAAAAATTTGAATACTATATATTTCAATTTATTGCCTTGTTTATGAATCCCACAAGCTTAATAGGAAAACATATCATCTAAGTATTTGACTAGTGTGATATGGTAAATGAGTTACTTGAGGAGATATCTCCTCGCTTGAAATTGATTTTTGATGTTTGCACAATTTGGAGTCTTGAACTTCGCCTGATTCTCTCATTGGAAATTTAAATACCCACCAAGGCCATATGATTCAAATTCTTGAAAATGACATGCATATGCCATTTTTCCTTTCATTGAACTTTTTCAAACTCATGACTTAATTGAGTGACATGCCTGGACCTTTGACTTATAAATTCTTGTGCACCCTATTCATGCAAAACTTCTAACATTGAGAATTTTCATCCACCATTAATCCATCCAATAAAGAAACTCCATACATTTTGGTCATCAAAATCTGTCTAGAAAAATAAAAAGGAGTAGAACACATGGCTACGGAATTAAAAAAAAATCATCTACTCTTCAAAAGAGGAAGCATGCCAAAAAAGGAGAAAAAGAAAAAGAGAGTAGCCATGTTTCATCCTTAAAGAGAGAAAATCATGGAGACCACATAGATCCATCCCATTCATGTGCACAAGGATTTCTTTTGTCAATTTGTTTGTTGCATAAGTCTCTCATAGGATCAAGTTTTTGACTTAGTAATACGTGAATTGCGAAGTGTGCCACATTTATCCCTACCAAGCTCCAGATATAGCCATATTTAGTATCAGGACAAAATTGGCACAACATGCCAAAGCGAGGATAAAAACACTTTGAGAGACTTGAGAGATTCCAATTGAGAGATAAGGGCAATTGTTTCATTGACTTTCTGAATATAGCGAATCGTCAAATCATTTCAACAGGGGAAGATCCAAGAGAACTACATTCCAACCATTCCACTCTACGAACACCCAAGATTGATGTGGTGGCTACATTCCACAAAGGGAATTCATGAATTGAGGTATGAGTTGAAATATCTAGTATCCTCATTTTCTAACTTATAATCAAATTTATGACAACACCACCATTATTTTTGTTGCCTTCACTCAAGGACGAGCAAAGGACTAAGTGTGGGGGAGTTTGTTGATGATACTTATGTGCCCTATTTAGACTGTCAATTCACCTCATAATGTGCACAAAAGAGAAACGCGACGTAGTGATAGGGTTAAAAACTAGCCAATTCCACAAGTGTTGGTATTTATTTTTATGCAGGTGAATTTAGACTCAAAATACCAAGACATACAGGGAGTAATCCATAAAATTGGGTTTCGACGAATCAAGTGACACCACATGTCATCACATGGATCAAATAGCCCACAAATAGAAGTATCCAGGGCCATCCAACGGTGTAGAACCATATAAGTGGATGGGACCCACCTGGCAGAGACCTAGAGAAAGCACAGCCCCAACGGGGCCAAGACCAGGTCAGCCGTCCCCCCTAGTCGGCCGACTAGGTCATGGCGCCAATTGCAGTCAAATGCCATGTGTTGGCTCCTCCAGGGTTGAAGAGGTCATAGGTGACTAATTTGCGCACATTTGGTGGCAGGAACCAACCCTTCTCCTCCCTATAAATAGAACCCCACACCTCACTTCACACAAACACAGAAAGTTGAGAATAGAATATCACTCCAAAGGTTTAGAGTAGTCCTAGAGGCTGCCAAGTAGAATGAGAGTGTGGTGAAGAGTTTAGGAGTAGGAGGCTTTGGCTTGTCAAGTCCCTCTTCTACACTTGAACCCCTACAAAGGGTTATTAAAATCAAGTAAGCCTTTGTGGATTCAATTCAAGTTTGATTCTAAATTCATAATAATTTGCACAAGTAGTTACTTGTGGGTTCATTGCTTTAATTTATTAGAGGCTCTAGTTGTAGCTTTGTGTTCAAAACAACTAGAGTTGTGATTTAGAATGTAAGCGTGGTGCTTAGGTTAGAAATCCCCAGTGAATATCTCGTAGAGCCACGGATTAAAGAGGTAGGCAGTAGGTGGTGACAACCCTATCTGTCCTTTGTAATCCTCCACGTTCGGCTATGCCATAGGCTCTTGGCTGGAGTCGCCTAGTGTTTCTAGGGGTAAACCCGTGCCCGAAGCAAGCAGCTACTACAAATTCCTTTGAATCATAGTCAATACATTGAATTCCTCTCTCTACCTTACCTACTAAACAACTTTGTGTCCTTGGGTGGATTAGTTCATAATATTACACACACGTTACTTGGATTTGATACCCTTGGAATACTGTCTTAAGGGGAAGTGCTACACGACAGTTTCCGTTCAGTTGCAAATTTTTGTCTGTGACGTAAGAAACATCAATATAATCTCTTTCGGACGCTATTTTTTTAGGCACTCCATGTAAACATACTATTCTTCCCATGTACAATTCTGCCAACTTTGCCTTGCTATAGGTAGTCTTGACAAAAATAAACATGCAGATTTGGTCAACCGATCCACAATAACCCATATTGAGACATATCCTGCCAAAGTGCGTAGTAAACCAACTATGAAGTCCATACCAACTTCTTTCCACTTCCATCTCACAATCTTTAATGGCTATAATAGTCCAGTTGGCCTTTGATGTTCAACCTTCACTTGTTGGTATACATCACATAATGCAATATATTCAGCTATGTCCTTCTTCATTCCATCCCACCAGTAGCACATTTTCAAATCATTGTACATCTTCGTACAACCTGGATGAATTGAATAAGGTGAGTCATGTACCTCCTTCAATATTCTTTTGCGGATATGCTTCACATTAGGAACAACAATTCTTTTTCCAAGCAATAGCGTACCATGGTCATCTTCATCAAATCTAAATTCTCTCCGTTCTTGGACCCTTTTCTTTGATTTCTTGGATTTCCTTATATTTTATTTGACCTTATCATACTTCCTGTTCCAATGTTGGGTTTACTTCCACTATTCCCATCTCATTCACGAACCCCAGATGCAATCATTCATACTCCTTACATATTTCGGATGGCAACTCCCTAATCGTGAGTTGGTGGCTTGCTCCTTTTCTACCCAAGGCATCTACCACTAAATTGACCTTTTCTAGATGATAGTTGATTCCCACATCATAATACTTACTGAGCTCCAACCATCATCATTGTCTCAAATTGGGATCCATTTGCATGAATATGTACTTGAGACTCTTGTGATCCGTGTAAATCTACACCCATGACCAAGAATATAATGCCTACAACAACAAGTTCGAGGTCATGAGTTGGATAATTAAGCTCATGTTTCTTCAATTGTCCGGGTGCATAAGCTACCATCGACCTTCTTGTATTAATACACAAAGTATACATCAAAGCTTTTGATCACGTCTGGCAATGTCAACACTGTTGCCGTTGTTAATCTCTTCTTTAGCTCCTCAAAGCAGTTCTGACAAGCTCGAGTCCACTTGAATGGTTTCTCCTTCATTAATAGTTTTGTATGGGCTTCACTATCTTGGAGAAGTCCTTGATGAAATGACAATAATATCCAACCATTTCCAAGAAGCCTCAAATTTCCTTCACATTTTGAGGTATTTCCACTTTAACACATCTTTTACCTTTCCTGGATTGACTGACACTCCTCCCTCAGAGATGATATGGCCTAAGAGTGATTTCTCCTATAACCAGAATTGACACTTATTGAACTTGGAACATACAATTGGTGCTCTCAAAATTTCTGCAATGTTGGCCTTAAATGCGCTTCATGTTCTTCTTGGCTTTTCGAGTATACTATAATATCATCGATGAACACTACAACGAACTTATCCAAATACTCCATGAAGACCTTATTCATGAAATACATGAAGTATGCCGTTTGTCGGAGTTTGGTTCCAGCAATTCTCCCGGTACCACCTTTGGTAGCCCGCTGAGTTTGTAGTTCGGTTTTGGGAGCAGAGATTCAGAACACGATGGCAAGTTGACACGAGGATTTATGTGGTTCAGGCCGCCTAAGCGTAATACCATACCCACGGGGTGTGTAGTTGGTTTATTGAGCATCTGAGCGCTTGTGGGCGTGTGCAAACTTGTATGGAAGTCTGGAAGAGGTCTCCTACCAAAGAGAGTCTCCTGTGTATCGCTCGACCAGTCCTTTTATAGTACAAGGACTGGTCGTTACATTGTTAGCCTGGCCCGACAAGTGGCCCCGGCGATTATTGATGCTTAAAACACAATTAATGAGCTTAATTACCCTTAATAGCGTGGTAACGAGCCTTGACAGTGGTGTTACTGGTACTAAGGGCCCTCTAATCGTGTGTCATTAATATAGCATTAATTACACTTAATTGGGTCTTGAAGTCTTTAATTGTCCCTTGAAGGTCCGAGCCGTTGGGGGTCCACCAGTCTGCTTGTTGAAGTTGAAGGTCCGACGGTTGGACGCGTGGTAGCTCCGGAGTTTACCGTCTGGGACGGGTAGGTCTGGTGCTGTTTTACACGGGTCGGTACCGGAGCTTCCCTCTGTCGGGGGTTAGGTCCGGGGGTGCCGCACAGGTATTTAGCCCGGAGCTTTCCCATGTGTGGGATGTAGATCCGGTTGCGGGATACACGTGGCAGCACTGGGACTAACCATAGAAACGAGGCGTGTCCGGTTCCGTATGACACGTGGGGCCTTTGGAGGTCTTCAACTCAGACAGGTGCAGTTCCTTTGCTTTTTTTGCAGTCCCAAGGGGTATTCGGTATGCAGGGTACCGACAGTGGCCTCCTGGGCCCACCACTGGGAGAGACCTTTTGGATGAAGTCGTTCTGCCGGAGGTGGGTCCATCCTTTGGTTTTTGAGCTATGTCTTCAAGGGTATTTGGATGTGCCGTTGGTGTCAGTTCGGAATTAAACCATCGCCGTGTGGCATATCCATGATGCGGCAGGTGAGATCTGAGCGTGCGGATCTCGCGCAATTGAAGGTCGCCGATTCCCCATACGAAAACCATATCGGTTCCACGCGCCCTGTTAAGCCGCCGCCCTCGGGCTTCCATCCTTTCTTCATGAAAACTGTTCGCCTGGGTAAGGACCTCGACTTGGTCGTCGGGGTGGCCCCGAGCCCCCTTGTCATTGGCAGGGTGATGTTTTTTAACTGTATCGTTGACTCCTCTGCGGTTTCCATCAAAGCGTTGCGGGGGCTTACTTAAGAAGGAAAGGGCGCACCGTTTGGGGATTCTTTACGCCTTCATTTGAACTTGCGCTTGAATCCTCCAAACTCTCGCTTTCTTTTCATCTCTCGCCCCGCTGTGCTGCGATGGAGTTGGCTCTCCGCAAGATCCATCTTACAACCGACGGTGATTAGAAGAAGGTCCGGACCCTCATGGGGTGGTCCAGCCACTCCTTCAACTGCCTGGTCCGCGCCGGCAAGCTCCCGTTCAAGAAGGAGCACACTGGTGATATGGTGTACTTCTCCGCGTACGCCATGGTGGGACTGATCCCGCCCTTCTCCACTTTTCTCTTGATGCTACTATACTTCTATGGTCTGCAGTTGTACCACCTCAGTCCTCACTCCATTCTTCTTGTGTCCACCTTCGTCCACTTCTGCGAGATGTGGGTGGGTATTCCCCCCTGCATCGAGCTCTTCCGCACCTTCTTCACTATCCACACCACCGGCAAGAGTGACGAGTACTTTGGCTTCTATTATTTTGTGAAGTGCAAGAAATGCCCGTACAAGTACTTGAGGTCGTTCCCTTCCGGCAAGTGGGACGACAGGAAGAAGGATTGGATTGTCATCACGGCAGAGGAGCACGAGAAGCTGGAGCTGCCCGAAGTCCTCGCCAATGTCGACACTGAAGCTTGGAGCGAAGTTCTGGTGCTATCAGACGCCCTCAACCCTGCACTGACCAGTATCCGCCAATGTGTGGAAGGATGGGTGACTCCCCAGGTGGTCTTTTGCAACTTCCTGGTCAACAGGCGGGCTCCACTGAAGAAGAGGGAGAAGCTTGCCTGGGCCCTCAACAGCATGATGGACGACGACCGAATCGAGACTGGTTTGAAGTCCAACCTGGAAGGCGCAGCTTTGGAGCTTCACATCAAGAATTTCCAACACGAAATCGATGTTGAGGGCGACAACTTGACTCCACCAGCGACTTTCCTCACTCTAAACATGGAGGAAGAGTTAAACAGGGAGCTCTAGCGGAAGATGCCGGTGCTTAACGACCTTGGTGAAGTTGAGAGGCGTTCGACCACTGGGTTGGCGATCCCCTGTGCTTTCGAGGGTGGTCCCCCTTCTGCCCTGAGCCAGAGAGTTGAAGTCGTAGGCAAGGGCAAGGAGTTGGCCGAGCCCTCTAGCCGCAAGAGGAAGTTGAAGCATTCTGACGGGAGGTCCGTCAGACCTACTCCTTCCGCAGCAGCTCCTTCTCCCCGGTGGAGGAGGTCTTCGGCGGCGACAACCACTCCAGGATCAGCATCTCCCCGGGACACTAGCTCCGACCATGTGGCTCCGGTACCAGGGCCAGCTGAGGGCTCTAGGTCCGAGGGTTCTTCTCAGTTGAGGGGGGTCTCAACCAAGACGTCAACTACGGCGGCAGCAAGCTCCGGGGAGCCTTCCGGAGCTACTATGCCAGTGGCGACAGGGTCTGGTCCTGAGCGTCCGGTGAAGAGGTTCCACGCTAGCTGGAGCGGAAGCCTTCCGAGGTAAATTTGATTTTTTACCTCAGTTGATTGTTTTTTTTTTTGGTAACCATATTTTGAGTTTCTTCGTCCTTCATCCACAGGGTAGCCAAGAAAGGGGATGAAGCTTTGGTTCCTATAACAGCAACTGATGTTGTGCATACAGAGGCTCCAGCTCCAGTTCCAGCGCCGCCCCAATAGGTGGCCGAGGCCACGGCAGCTCCGACACCAGGTGTCGTGGTCCTTGATCTTGAGTCATCCCCTGAAGCTCCCGTGGTAGCGCCGGACCATTGGAATGAAGATGTACCAGCGGCACCAGCTCTGGAGGTTGAAGCTCCGGTTTTGGATGTTGTGATTACGGACACTCCAGCCTCAGAGCTGGAGGTAGCTACAGTTCCAGCCCTAGAGTCTGATGTTGTTGAAGCCCCGGCGGTGGATTCGGTGGTTGCTGAAGTTCCGGCACCCGAGCCGGTTGTCGCAAAAGTGCCGACGCCCAAGTCGGTGGTGGTCGAAGCGCCAGCGCCTGAACCAGCAGTGGAGGAGGTACCAGCGTCGGAGTCGGAAGTAGCCTCAGCTTCGGCTGAACTTTCAACGCGTGCCTCGAAGGTGGTGGTTCCAGAGGTACTCGCGCCTGAGCCAGGGTGCCAAGATGAAGCTGACGGTCCCCCGCCTGAGGGAGCTGTTGCTGATGACCTGGCGGCAGGACCTTTAGAGCCGACTCCAGAGGTAGAAACTTCTGCTGTAGGACCTTCCTCGGCGGCGGCCGAGGCTATCCCGGAGGGCAGCCCTAGTGCCGCGGAAGCTCAGGGGACCGCTCTTGTAGAGTGGGACCCGATTTTTGTTACGGAGAACCCGCTGGAGCCAGCGGAGAAGACCCCAACAGGTCTGGAGCCAATCCCTTTGTCGTTGTCTATCGACAACGCCTGCTCCAGTATTCAGCACGTTCAGCTGGCCTTTCACCATGACAGTAAGGCCCTCAAGGAGGAGCGCCAAACCCTTAGGAGGTGGCGCAATCAGCTCCAATTCGAGACCAAGCTAGCGCAGTCGAGGCTGGCCGACGACAAGGAGTGGGTGAAAAGGGAGAAGGTCCGGTTGGAGTACTAGGGTCAGCTGCTGGATGAGAGGGAAAGCATGATGCGATCCCTTGACAACCAATCCGGGGCCATCCACGAACAGGCCGTGGCTACTAATGAAGCAGCGAATGACCGCCAAGAGAAGCTCAGCGCCATCCATGACAGCCTCGTCAAGCGACGAGAGGCTCTTGAGGAGCGGGAGAAAAAGCTCAAAGATGAGGAGCAAAAACTCCTGGAGCTGCGGGATGACCTCATAAAAAGGGAGGAGGAGCTTACTCAGAGGCTGACTCTGGGTGACAAGAACCTCACAGAGCGCACCAAGAAGTTGGAGTGTTGCGAGAAAGAGGAGAAGAAGGCCTGGCAGCAGGGACAAAACCTCAATAAGAGGGAGAATGAAATTGCTACCAGGGAGAAGAAAGTGCAGGGCCGGGAGAATGACTTGGTCGACTGTCGGAACAAGATCCACCTTCGAGAAGAGGATCTTGGTAAACTCGAAAGGCAAGTTGCTGAAAAGATTCAGCAGAACGCCAAAAAGGTCGAGCGCCTTGCCCGGGAGGATTCGAAGCTTGCGGCGACCAAGAGATCCTTGGAAGAGGTGCGAGGCTCAAGGGCTGTATAATCCCAACAAGTTTGGGACTTCTTGGGCAAAGCCAACAATGCGCTGACGCCGCTCAGCTTCAGTCAGGTGCGCCCGGATGATCTGGAGTCGGAGCTGGACCTGGCGTTGAAGGTGTTGAGCTCGGCGGGGAGCAAACTCAACAAGATGGGCGATGTCATCGTGGACCAATTGGAAACCGTAGGTCAATCCCTAGCGAAGAACGTCGCATAATACATGCTGACGTGCTACACAAGCCGGGATCGTCACTTCCCACTGGACCCGGTGCTTGAAGGTCCCATCGACGGAGAGGGAGATGCCACCAAGGTCAGCATGTCGGGGGTTGCCCAGAAGGTTGCCTCATTCTTCCATAGGGTTTAGGATTTTCTCTTTGTAGCTCCTTCTTGTATATTCTCTCCCTTTTCTCCAATTTTGTAATCTCTTGTCTATAGATTAATGAAATCCAAGAATTTTATGAATTTCATTTTTTGTCTTCAACACCTTTGTCCCACTTGGCCCCCTGGTAGATGTGCACAATTTGATTGTGAACATGTACCAAGAGGATGTAGCATTTTGTTGAAGACTTTCGTGCTTCGAACTTGTAGTTTGTAGGTCCAAAGTCGTCGATAGTAGGGGCCCCCTGAGGTTGTTAGAGCTTAGTAGCTCCGGCAGTGACCCTTGTCAACACGTAGAGCGTCGCGGTTAGTCCTCTGGGGTTGTCGGAGCTTGGTAGCTCCGGTAGCGACCACTGTCAACACGCGGTGCATCGACAGCAGACCCCACTGGGAAGTCTTCCCACCATCTTTTCTTCACGTTGACGGCTGGCTTCCTGGATTTGAAGGAGCTTGGTAGCTCTGGCGACGCCTACTACCAATGTTTAAAACACTGACAGCAGATCACCTTAGGGGCTGTCGAAGCTTTGGTAGCTCTGGCTTCATCCACCATCATCATGAGATCTTTATTTTTCCTGCACACTGAAGTCAAGAAAAATAGTAAAATCCATTTCCTATCTATAACACAATTGCGGCTTACTATTCCTGGAAGAAATTTTTAGGTCAAACACAATTCTATATACAATCAAGTGCATTTGCTTATGTTCTTCAGGTCCAATCGTATCCTGGACTCACCTTACTTCGGCCTGTTGTGGTATAGGTAGAGTGGCGTACTTAGGGTGCAGGACCAGGCTAAGTCGATAGCACACTCCAGACCTAGATTGGCTTGGCGACATTCAGGCGAGTAGGCCATTCAACAATTTTAAGACCCGAAAGAATTAACAAAGCAACTTGAATTATACCTGAATTGGTCGAGCTAAAGATTCTTGAGAATTTCACAACTTTTTATAGACAAGAAAGAGAAAAATAAAAAAGATCGAGCCTATACAAAATAAATGCAAGTGGAGTCTATTTTCACACAATTATGTCTTTCATTATAGGTCTGGGGTACAGGGGAAACAAGTACACTATTAGGGTACGGAACCAGGCTAAGTGTATTTTGTTTCTCGTTTGACCCAAGGTAGCTAGCTACACTTTTAATTCTGAGACTGTGACAAGTGTTGCCTGAACATTGCAGACCTTCTGGGGAAGGTCCGGCTGTTCTCCCGAAGGAGCTACCCGACTCTGTAAAATGACTCTATAACATACATCACATGTAACTACAGACTCACCTCCGGATATTAAGTGTAGAACTTACGAAGGTGCTCAATGTTCCAAGGATTACGGAGAGGTGTCCCATCGTCAGTTGCCAAGCGAACGCATCCGGGACAGGATACTTTGATCACTCGGAAGGGTCCTTCCCAGCTTGGGGAGAGTTTGTTTAACCCTTCTCGAGTTTGTAATCTCTGTAGCACCAGATTACCTTCCTCGAGCTGTCGGCTGTGAACATGTTTTGGTGATAGCGCCGAAGAGCTTGGCAGTATCGAGCATTCCGAACAGCTGCTCAGCACCTTCCCTCTTCAACGAGGTCAAGGTCTTCACGCCGGAGGTGGTCCTGCGTGGCATCATTGAAGGTCCGGACCCGGAGTGACCCCAAGGTGATTTCCGGAGGAAGGACTGCTTCAGCTCCGTACACCAGGAAGAAGGGTGTTTCTCCAGTTGACCGGTTTGGAGTTATCCTGTTGGCCCATAGTGTGGGCGGAAGCTCTTCGATCCAGTTGGCTCCATGTTTTCTCAGGCACTCATATGTGCACGTCTTGAGTCCTTTTAGTATTTCTGAATTTGCTCTCTCAGCTTGGCTATTGCTTGCTGGGTGAGCTACAGAAGCGTAGCTGACTTGAATGCCGAGGTCTTCGCAATATCCTTGGAATGCAAAGCTTGTGAATTGGATCCCGTTGTCAGTTATGATCTTGTTTGGGACTCCAAATATGCACACTATGGACTGCAAGAAGTTGATAGTTGATTGCTTGTTTATTGTCACAACTGGAGTTGCTTCTGGCAACTTTGTGAACTTGTCAATGGCAACGTACATGAACTTGTAACCTCCGACGGCTCTTGGGAAAGGTCCCAAGATATCCATCCCCCACACAGCAAATGACCATGTAGGAGGTATCATTTGTAGAGGTTGAGCTGGTGTGTGAATTTGCTTTGCATGGAACTGACATGCTTCACATTTCTTCACTAGCTCGATTGCATCCTGGAGTGCTGTAGGCCAGTAAAAACCATGCCGAAATGCTTTACCGACCAACGTGCGGGAAGACACGTGGTTCCCACACTAGCCTCCATGGATTTCCGTGAGGTGATCGCGGCCTTCTTCCGTTGTAATGCGCCGCATTAGGACGCCATTGGCACCACACCGGTAGAGATCCCCTTCTACCAATGTGTATCTTTTAGCCAATCTGACTATCCGGCCAGCGGATACATTGTCTTCAGGAAGGAAATTGTCTTTCAAGTAGCTCCGTATCTCCGAGATCCATGCATCAGAGCTAACTTGAGCATTTGAGTCTTGCGTGATGGGTTGCTCGGAGCTTCCGGCAGCACATTTGACCCTTGATGGATGCCATGGTAACAGGGCCATCGGGACCGCCAGCTTCGAGGTGCTGGTCTAGCCCCCTTCGCTCAGTTTGGCAGGCTGAGCTGTTGGTTTTCACAATCTCCAGACGAAGGTTCCGTCAAGAGCTGGAGCTCCGGTTGAAGCTTTCGTCGAGAGTTCGTTGGCTTCGGCATTGTTGAGACGCTGGACATGGCAAAGATCCAGGACATCGAAGTTCTTCTGAAGCTTTTGGACTTCAAGTAGGTATGCAGCTAGTTGAGGATTGTTGCAGCAACATTCACCTTTGACTTGCTTTATGACGAGTTGCGAATCACCCTTTACCAACAGCTGCTTGACACCATAGGATAGTGCCACCTTGAGCCCATAGATTAGTGTTTCATACTCCGCCATGTTGTTGGTCGCCTTGAAGCCAAGGTGAACCAAGTATTTGACCTTCTCCCCGGTTGAAGAGAGGGGAAGGACTCCAGCTCCGGCCCCCTGCTTCTGCACGGAGCTGTCGAAGTAGTGAGTCCAGTGAGGCTCGGTGAAGACCGGAGCCTTGGGTTCCGACTTCTGCTCACTGGGGCCCCCAGGATTTGATGGATAGGGTGTCCATTCTGCCACAAAGTCCGCGAATGCTTGACTCTTGATCGCTTGTCTTGGGAAGAATTCAAGGTTGAACTCGGCCAATTCCGCTGCCCACTTTCCAATGTTCCCAGTAGAGTTGGGGTTATGCAAGATTGCACGCAGTGGATAAGAAGTTACCACTAAAATCTTGTGAGCTTGGAAGTAATGTCGAAGCTTCCTAGAGGCAATAAGAATTGCGTAGAGCAGCTTATGCACCTCCAGGTACTGAGTCTTAGCGTCATGAAGTACTTCACTAATGAAGTACACTGGGCGGTGGAATGTCCGGACCCTCTCGGAGGGGCCCGGAGCTTCCTCCTCATCAACCCGGACCCTCTCGGAGGGGTCCGGACCTTGTTCGTCGACCTCTAGGTTCTTACTTGAAGATCCTGGAGCTTCATCTGAAATGACCCAGACCTTCCTAGAGGGGTCCGGATCTTCTTGTTCAGCAACAGTAGCTCCTCTAGTTGAAGGAGGTTGATCCTTTGGCGTATCGCTTTGAGGATCCGGCTCTGGGAGCTGGGACCCATACTCGCCTTCAGGTAGCTCCGAACCCTCCCGCAGAGGTCTGGACTCCTGAAGTGGGTATGGTTCTAGTCTTTCCGCAACCAAGACCATGCTGACAACTTCTTCAGTTGCCGAAATGTAAAGCAGAAGTGGCTCACCAGGATTCGGAGCTACCAAAGTTGGTAGAGTGGTGAGGAGCTGCTTTAGCTCTTGGAAAACCTTTTTTGCTTCTTTAGACCATTGGAATGGTCCGAACTTCCTCAATAATTTGCAGAAGGATAGTGCCCATTCCGCTAGTCTTGAGATGAACCTGCTGAGGGCAGCTAGACATCCAGTCAGCTTCTGGACGTCCTTGATGCGGGCTGGTGGCCGCATGTCTTCAATAGCTTTAATCTTCGCCGGATTCGCTTCTATTCCCCAGTGGTTCACCAACAAGCCAAGAAGCTTTCCGGAGCTAACCCCGAAGACACGGTTGTCTGGGTTCAGCTTCGTGCGAGTGACTCGCAACTTGTAGAAGATAGCATGCAAGGTGTCAAGGAATGACTCCTTGTTCTTGATATAGATGACGATGTCATCGACGTTAATTCCACTACCTCTCTGATAAGCTCCCCAAAAGTTTTGTACATAGCTCGTACAAACGTTGAAGCAGCATTGTTGAGACCGAATGGCATGGAAGTGTAACAATATAATCCATCTACTGTGATGAAAGATGTATGTTCTTCATCTTCCCTAGACATTCTGATTTGATGATACCCAGAATATGCGTCTAGGAAACACAATAATTCACACCCGGAGGTGGAATCCACTATCTGATCTATTCTAGGTAGTGGGAATGGATCCTTTGGACATGCCTTATTCAGTGTAGTGTAGTCGATACACATATGAAGCTTCCCGCCGGCCTTGGGTACAACGATTGGGTTTGCCATCCATTTTGGGTGAAAGACTTCTCGGATAAATCCAGCTTCAAGCAACTTCTTCACTTCTTGACGTATGAAGTTTTGTCTCTCTACTGATTGCTTCCGAGGCTTCTGATGTACAGGTCGAGCGTCGAGATAAATCTTCATATTGTGCTCAATCACTTCACTAGGGATCCCAGGCATTTGTGATGGTTGCCAGGCAAACACGTCGACATTAGCTCGGAGGAAAGTGACGAGCGCGAGTTCCTTTTTGTCATTCAGACCTCCCGATATACGGGTGGTCTGAGCTGCGTTGGAACCAATTTGGACGACTTTGACAGGAATGTCGGTGTTTCCGCTTGGTTGAACACGAGGTGTGGAGGTTGAGTCTCTATGACGAATGCTCTGGGGTTTCAGAGCTTGCTCCTTTCCAGATTCTTCCTCCTGCGTTGTAGCGAGCGCATGGAATTCTTCCAGAGCAGTAACTCCGGCGGTGTGATCTCCGTGGATCCAGAGAACACCAGCTGGTGTTGGCATCTTCAACACCATGTAGCCATAATGAACAGCAGCCATGAATTTGTACAAGGCTGGCCTGCCCAGGATGGCGTTGAATGGCAAGTTGATCCGCGCCACGTCGAAGACCAACTTCTCGGTCCTGTAATTCTCCCGGGTCCTGAAGGTCACCGAGAGAGTAATGGCACCGAGTGGAGTTATGGCCCCCAGACCTACTCCGGAGAAAGGTCGGGAGGGGCGAAGATTCGAAGGTCAGAGCTGAAGCTTGATGAAAGCTTCGAAGCTTATTAGGTTCAACCCCGATCCTCTGTCTACCATTACATGGTGGAGCTGGATGTTGTTGATGGTTGGACATACCATCACTGGAAGTTGGCAAGCTCTAATCATGTTCCAAGGGCAGTCCGAAGCATCGAAAGTGATCGTAGTGTCCATCAACTTCCGCTGTGGCTCCGCCCTGGCGGTGGGAGGTACAGAGGCCATATCCTGCCGCATTGTATTGAGGACACGGCGGGAGGTGATGTCCCATGAACCACCAAAGATGGTGTATATGGTCCTCCGGCGCTCGTTTTTGGAGTCATCGTCGATGGAGGTGTAAAATGCCTTCAAGATCTTTCTGGGGTCCTGAAAGCCTAACTCCTCTTCAGCCGGAGCTTCGTCGACTTTTTGTTTTCCTTCCCTTTGATGGAAAGGAACATCTTCCCGGTGCTTGTTGTAGCGCTCGGCGAGGTTCTGGACCTCTCAGCTGCCTTCCAAGTTGTGATTGTTCATCTTGTGTATGGGACACCACATCTTGGGGCTGCCAATGTCTTCAGATGACGACCGAGGTCGTTTCTCAGGGCATGGCCCCCGGCCACCGAAGCTGCAGCAGCTGCAGCAGCTGCAGCAGTAGGTGTGCTGGCCGACGGCTTCTTCTTGCCGTTGGACTTTTTCTTCTTCTTGCCGCTCCCGGAGGTAGCGGCTTCACCCTTGGAGGACTTTTTGTTGTCCTCCGGGGGTGGTTGGGAGTGCATTTCACGGCCCTCCGCAGCTTTGGCACACTTGTCTGCCAAGCTGAAGAGTTCCGTGACGCTGGTGTTTCCTTGGTCGCAAGCTTCTCCAGCATCTTCTTGTCTCGAACGCCCTGTCTGAATGCCACAGTAACAGAAGCGCTTGAGATAGAAGGAATGGTGTTTTGTACCTGGGAGAACCTCTGGATGAAGGATCACAGGGACTCTCCCCCCTTCTGCTTGTCAGCAAAAAGGTCCAGTTCGGTGCCTAGTCGGGTGTATGAACTCCCGAAGTTAGCGGTGAGCTGTTGGCACAGCTCCACCCAACTGTTAATGGAGTCGGGCGAAAGGCTCATGAACTAGGACCTGGCGGTCCCAGTTAGAGCCACGGGGAAATAATTGGCCATCACAACCTTGTTGCCTCCAGACGCAAGAATTGCGGTGGAGTAGATTTGGAGAAATTCAGCGGGATTGACAGTCCCGTCAAATTTCTCCGGCAGGTGAGGCCGGAACTTCTGCGGCCATCTGACCATATGTAGGTGCATGGCCAGGGCAGAACAGCCTCCTCCTACTCCCTCAGGAGCAGGGCCGTCCCGAGCCTCTCGCCTCTCGCAAGCGCGCTCGATATGGACGCGGCCGTCCTGTTGATGGTAACGATGATCGAGCTCAGCCAGGAGGTCGTGAATCGAAAGTATGGTTACCGTGTGGGTACGTCGCGCCCCGGAAGGTAGTGACATCACCTGTTGAGATGCAGCACTCCTCCTGTGCTATGAAGCGTGTGGACCAAGTCTACCCGACATAGTTCGATGTTGTGATGGGGCCTGCCCCAAGGGTGGAGGACCTTGGTTGTTGATGCGATCAGCTGCTGCTGCAACCAAATGTTCCACATCAGCTCTCCACTGCTCTATTGCACCCTGGGATACTCCTGGAGGCGGTGGACGTTGGAGAAGAGCACGCACGGCATAGAGCGCGTGTTCGGGGTTGTTGTTCGCCGATGTAGTGACCGACGCGGACGCCCCATCTCGCTGTCCAACTTGATTTGCCGGTGCAGACGGTGGCGGTGGTGGCATGACTCCTGCTGGAGCCACAGCACCTGCTGGCTACTGCATGTTGGAGGGGTTGCCTCCAGCAGGTTGCGTAGAAGGGTTGCCGTTGGATGATCCAGCAGCAGAGTTCACCATCCTTGATTCTCGGGCGCACCTACCTGGCGCGCCAACTGTCGAAGCTTGGTTCTGGCAATTCTCCCAGTACCACCTTTGGTAGCCCGCGGAGTTTGTAGTTCGGTTATGGGCGCACAGAGATTCAGAACACGATGGCAAGTTGACACGAGGATTTGCATGGTTCGGGCCGCCTAAGCGTAATACCCTACTCCACGGGGTGTGTAGTTGTTGTATTGAGCGTCTGAGGGCTTGTGGGCGTGTGCATACTTTTGTGGAAGTCTGGAAGAGGTCTCTGACCAAAGAGAGTCTTCTGTGTATCGCTCGACCAATCCTTTTATAGTACAAGGACCAGTCGTTACATCGTTAGCCTGATCCGACATGTGGCCCTCGCAGTTACTGATGCTTAAAACACAATTAATGAGCTTAATTACCCTTAATAGCATGGTAACGCGCCTTGACAGTGGCGTTACTGGTACTAAGGGCCCTCCGATCATGTGTCATTAATATAGAATTAATTACACTTAATCGAGTCTTGAAGTCTTTAATTGTCCCTTGAAGTTCCGAGCCATTGGGGGTCCACCAGTCTGCTTGTTGAAGTTGAAGGTCCGACGGTTGGACACGTGGCAGCTCCGGAGATTACCGTCTGGGACGGGTAGGTCTGGTGCTGTTGTACACGTGTCGGTACAGGAGCTTCCCTCTATCAGGGGTTAGGTCCGGGGGTGCCGCACATGTATTTAGCCCGGAGCTTTCCCATGTGTGGGATGTAGCTCCTGTTGCGGGATACATGTGGCAGCACTGGGACTAATCATAGAAGGGAGGCGGGTCCGGTTCCTTATGACACGTGGGGCGTTCGGATGTCTTGAACTCAGACAGGTGAAGTTCCTTTGTTTTTTTTCAAATCCCAAGGGGTATTCGGTACGCAGGGTACCGACACCGGTGCATTAGTCAAATTAAATGACAGAACGGTGAACACATAGGATCCATACCATGTCCGAAAAGCTATTTTGGGTATGTCTGATGGCCTAATCCTTATTTGGAAATATCCCAATAGAAGTTCAATTTTAGAGAATATTTTGGCTCCCTTCATTTGGTCAAACAGATCTCCAATGTGGGGCAACAAATACTTATTCTTCATTGTCACCTCATTGAGAGACCAGTAATCCACACACATCCTTTGGGATCCAACCTTCTTATCAATGGAGAGCACTGGGGCTGCCCATGATGATGAACTTGGGTGTATAAAACCCTTTTCTGGCTGCTCTTAAATTTGCTTATTGAGCACTGCTAATTCCTTAGGAGGCATCCTATATGGCCTTTTAGCTATAGGTGCAGTTCCTTGTTTTAAATCAATGACGATATCGATGTCACGATCAGGTGGCATACCTGACAATTCTTCAGGAAACACCTTTGGGTACTCGCGAACAATAGGAATCTCTAATATCACCTCTTCTACATGATTTATCATTGCCTTCTCGGTTGTTAGCTGAATTGCCTTGAATTCTATACTGACTCCTTCATCATTTGTCAACTGCACTGTTCTTGTAGCACATTGGATCACTCCAGTATGATTCCATAGCCAATCCATTCCATGTATGATGTCCAATCCTTATGAATTCAGAACTATAAGGTTGGCGTGGAAGTCTACCCCCTTATGGCAATACTTACTTTTGGACATAATATATTTGTCCTCATCTCTCCTCCAGGAGATTTATCCAACATGGTATACTTCAAGTATGATATAGGCATGCTACGCTTTGCAACATACTTTGATGAGATGAATGAATGAGATGCCCCAAAATAAAATAATATAGTAGTGGGGTTGGAGTTTGCAAGAAACATACCAATCACAATATCTTCAGCTTGTTGAGCCTCTTCTGTAGATACATGGTTCACCTTGCCATGAGCATAATTTTGTGGTCCACGGTTGCCTTGAACGGTCCCTCCATTCGGCCTAGGATTCTGCCTTGGAGCATTGTTCATTTGTCTCTGACCTGACTTTGGGCATTGCTTAACAAAATGTCCCACCTGACCACACGTAAAGCATGTCTTGTTACCAGTGGCGCCAGAGGAATTAGGGCGAGGCTGATTCTGAGCATAGGCATTCATATTAGGATGGGGTGCATGTAGCATAGGTATGTGAGGTGCTTGCACAAAAGGACGTTGCTACATCGGCTGTTGTGGACGCAGTGGATAAGTAGGGCGATATGCAGAAGTAGATGGGTTGTAATATGGTGTAGCAGGCGGTGCATAGAGAGGGCGGACATTGCTTCCTTGCGGCTGTCCTTGATATGGAACCTTTCTCTTGTTGTCTTGTTCCATCTCACGAATCCTTGTTCTCAACCACAATGGCCTTGTCAACAAGCTTTTGAAAAGTTGCATAGTCACTGCTGAGCAATTGCACTTGAATTTCATTATTGAGACCCCTCATGAACAAGTATTGCTTCCTGCTATCAGTACTGATGTCCTTTGGAGCAGACCGAGATAGTTGAGTGAATTTATTAAGATACCGACTCACACTCATCCTTCCTTGCCTGAGATGTTCAAATTCTTGTATTCTCAGTATCATGACTCCCTCAGGTACATAATGAGAATAGAAACTCTCCTTGAATTCATCCCAAGTGATTCTCTCCTGATTTGCATGGGCACCATAGAGAGCTTCCCACCAATCTACAGCTGCCCCAACTAGTTGATGTGAGACAAAAAGAACCTTCTCCCGGTCATTGCATTGAACAATAGAGAGTTTCTTCTAAACAGATTTCTGTGGGGACTCAGAGTCCTGACATTCCAGGAATCGCGATTGGCTAGTGCCGTGCGATGCGGCACTCAACAACACATAGAAAAATGTTCATCATATTACATAAAACAACATAGTGTTATACAAGCTTTGTCTTTTACAAATAATACACATTAAAATACACTACAGCGGAAACTAAGTTCATAGGTCTCAACACTCAAGCCTAAGCTATGCAAAAGTCATTCCGTTCACCCCGCAAACGAAAACACACCAGCAGCACACAAGTGAATCTCACGACAGCGTGAAGGGTTCCCGCTCGGCCATGTACCCCGAGGCGGGCAACGGCTCACTGATGAACCCTTCATCATATGCGTCATCATCTGCAGCAAAAACTTAAAATAGCAACCGCGAGCACGAAGGCTCAGCCAGACTTAACCGTCTCCACTAAGCATTGAAATCTATATGCAGGATATATGTAGTATAGGATATCAGTTTGCAATAAAAGACTTGCCAGAATGTTAGCCCTTACTTTCAGCTTTTAGCAGCAAATTAAGGCTTCATGAATCTAAAATTAGTGAGCAATCTGTTCTAAAGCATACAAGTATTAATACATAATTATTCCATAAAGCATGATTCAATAATATTCAGCTCCAAATAGTTAACTATGTCATGACTCAATGAACAAGCGGTACTCAATAACCGCGAGGGGTGACAACTCGAATTGATATACACCTGCAGGGATACCCGAATAGCACGACACATACACCCACACTTGGGGCTGTGAAGGCACACTCCACTCATGTTGTAAGAGGCAACCTTTCACCCGCTACCTACACGCTGAACCGGTCCCACCGCTACGAGCAGGAGGCCCCCACACGGAGTACGACGTACCCGCTGGTAGGTCTACACCTTGATGCTCTCAACCTGCACCTATAAGGCGGTGGGGTATGCCTCAACGCTATGGTGGACAAGTTACATCAGTTTACCGTGTCTCATATATCCAGTATGCCTTTGGTACATTCGAACTTGCTTAACAGGGCCACACACGGATCGGTCCTTGATTGACACGGGCACAACTACAACTCACATGCCCCTATGTCCTGCTGCTCCTACTCCATGCGCAGTCTCATATTTAACCAAATGGTGAATCTCTCACCCGACCAATCACGTGTGAACCCAAATCCTGAACTCACGAGTAGATTCCAACTATTGACTTCTACCGAAGCAACTATAAGATTAAGGATAGCAGGGACACATCAAGGGCTTAAACATCTACCCTGCTCTCATGGGTTTTTTTGGTCATGCATGTGGAAAACTCCAAGAAAACCTAGACCAAAAATACATGCTAACCCATATAGTGTGATACAAATAAAATTTCAAAATGCTGTTAAATGCAAATCAGGGCTTGCCTGGCTGCGAGACAGTATCAAAATTAATCTCAGGAGGGATGACTTCCATTGGCTCCGGGTTCCTCTTGAGCTCGGCAACTATTCGGTATGCAAAGAATAATGCAAGTGAATCAAAACTGGTATTATGATATAGCTCAATGGAAAGACAGTTAAGAATATGAAATCAAGCCCACTGGTTTTGGAAAATTTTCAGGGGACACTAGACACAATGAGCTAGGTTCTGGACAAATTTGGGAAATTTTTATAGAAGTCTCTGTTGTCTAAAATTCAATGAAGATAAACACTTCCCAGAATTTTCATGTGCAATCTGGGATTTTAACATGGTCGAAAGTGGTTTTCGGTTTAGAGCAGGTCAAGAGTGACTCAACAAAATTGGTTTCATAATTTTATAAGCATTATACTGTGAGATACTGAATTTACAAATTTGGACAATTTGCTGGAAAAGTTTCTGGACATTTTGGAATTTTCAGGTACATATAGAATGGAAACACCATTTGGATACGCAAATCAACTCAAATGGACCAGAAACTTTTACTGGGACACAAGTGGATTATTTAGAATGATATGGCAAACTTTGGGAATTTTTGAAGAAATGGAGCACCAGGAATTAATTCCAATGGCATTTATTTTCATGGAATTATTGAGGTCAAATTAGGGAATTTCATACAGATCTAAGTGCACCACATGAAAGTATAGGTCACCCTGGTTCCAACAAAATTTATGTGAGAATTTGTGGACAAATATGCTTGGAGATATTGATTTTTAAAGTTGGAGCAGAATCTGGAATTAAATTACAATTGGAAAGTCTGAATTATTGGCTAGGGCCACGGGTTTAAAATCATCCAATAGGAACTAAACCACAAGGGGCCACACGGATCTGGGATGTAGCCACAGTGGATCCCAGTGCCGCACCAGATACGGGCTGAAGCGGCAGAGGATGATGGCCGGGCCCCACCAGGGCCCGTCTTCAACCTCGCGTCAGCGGTGCTCAGGCGGCGCCCGAAGGCGGCCAGTGGCGGTGCCTTGCCGCAACCCAACCTAGGGCATCTCGGCCTCTTAGACTCGCTCCCCCACCTAAAAATTGATGGGAAACTCAGTGGTGCAGCTCCCAGCGGCGATAGGTGGCCGGAAAGAGCACCCGACAGCGGCGGCGGAACCTAGGGTTCTAGCAATGTTGGCCGGGCCCTACGGTTTACCATTTTGCACGGGAAGACCTCCGAAATGCTCCTGAGAACATAGGGAACATGGGAGATGGTGCCAAAGTGGTTGCAAGGCTTCGGAACTAGAATTGCACCTGTGAGGTGCTCTGTTTTTGAGGACCGACGGAAAAACACGATGCACTGCTTGGTTGTTTGATGATTCCCTTTTGTTCTTTCTCAGGGAGGTGCGTGAGGACATGTAGAATCTATTCTATAACTAGATTAAGCGATGGATCTGAGTGGAAAGCAAAGTTAGATAGAAACCTAGCATCATCGTTTCTACATGGCCGAGACGAAAGCTAGAATTTCTACTTCGAGGAGGAATGAAAAGGGATGGGGTTTTCACCTTGATCACGAGGGTGGACGGGTGCTTCTTTTTTCTTTTGGGAGCAGCTCGTGAATCGGTCTATACCGTCGGCGCCACGGGGTGCAGAGAGGCGGCAACGGAGGAACAGAGTGTCGGCGGCCCGAAATTCACCACGGGGAGCTTCGTGGATGCTCGAGCTGCGCAAAAATCCGATAAAACAGCTTCGCAAGAGGTCTGTGAGGAAGTAGAGTTGAAGAAAATGATTGGAACCTATTGTTCTTACTTGACTTGGGTCAGAAAAGAACAAGCACGGTGGTGTTGAGTTCCTGGGTGAAACAGAGTAAAGTGTTTTGCCTCTGCTGTTTGTAAAGAAATAAGGGAGAGCTGGGAAATATCAGAACTCATGGATTGCAGTTGGGATTGACTCAAGAAGCTGGCAAGCAAGCAGCTGCTGGCCATACAATTGTGTGCGGTGTCACACTGAGAAGCAACAGAGGAAATAGAGGAAGAGTCCATGACAGGGCGGTCCCACTGCTGCTCATCCTCATCTACTCTCTGGACAGTCAATTTCCCTCACCTAATTTGTTCCAAAATTTCTAGATATTTGTTAGTAGGCCGAATTGAATATGAAGACTTTGATTCAGAACTCAAATCACTGATTTGACTCAATTTCATTCGAATTCAAATTTAAATTCGAATAAGGATGGAATTCAATGTAGCCATTGAATTAAATAGCAAACTTTCTTCAAAAATTACAAAAGTTTGCAGAGAGACTATTTGCATTATTAGGAATCCAATGGTTAACTCAGATTTGTATTTTGTTCAAATTTTAACAGTAGCTAAGTTCAAATTTTGAATTCCCTCCAATAGGTTTGAAATAATTTGATTTTGGCACTTGCTATTTTGATTTCCTTTCTAAACATGGGTCTCCTAGCTGAGATGATCATCTTAAATTTAGGGTTTTACATTCCCCCCCCTAATGGAATCTCGTCCCGAGATTACAATGAAGAGATGAAAGTAGGAGAGAAATTATCAGATATGAGATGATAAGAAATCTGAGTAGTTGGAGCGGAGATATCCTTCAGTTTCCCATGTCGCATCTTCAGCGATATGGTTGCTCCATAGGTCTTTATAAAACCTCAACGTGCGGTTCTGTGTGGTTCGGGTCTTCTCGTTGACAATCTGAACCGGATGTTCGAAGTATGTGAGATCTAGTTGCAACTCGCCGATTTCAACCATGTGGACTGCAGCTGTATACTTTAGACATTTCCGGAGTTGAGATACGTGGAAAATGTTGTGTATACCAGTGAGAGATGCCGGCAATTCCAATCTATAAGCCACAGGTCTGCAGTTCTCTGTGATAGCAAATGGACCAATAAATCAGGGAGCTAGCTTTCCTTTTAATCCAAACCGATGAATTCCTTTCATTGGAGATACACGGAGGTATATGTGATCCCCGACATCGAAGTGCAGCGGGCGGTGCCGATTGTTCTCATAATTTTTCATTCGAGATTGTGCCGCTCTCAAGTTTGCTTGAATGATCCAAACTTGTTCCTCAGCTTCATTGACTAGATCAATCCCGAATGTCACTCTTTCGCCGGACTCGCACCAATTCAGGGGTGTGCGACATTTTCATCCGTAGAGGGCTTTATATGATGCCATCTTGATACTCGCTCAATAACCATTGTTGTAAAAGAATTCCGCCAACAGTAAATGATCGTCCCAATTTTTACCGTGGTGGATGGCACACGCTCGCAACATATCTTCAAGTACTTGATTCACCCTCTCGGTTTGTCCATTGGTCCGTGGGTGATATTCGGAGCTCCTAATCAGCCTAGTATCAAACGAGGCGTGTAGCTCCTCCCAGAAACAAGCAACAAACAGCAAGCCTCAATATGAAATAATCATGCGAGGAATCCCGTGTAGGCACACGATTCTTGATATGTACAAGTCCGCATACTTCTTGGCATTAAATCCGACATTTACTGGAATGAAGTGTGCTGATTTGGTTAGTCGGTCGACTATCACCCAAATCAAATCATGCTTCAGGAATGTGAGTGGTAAACCGACGATGAAATCCATACTCACATCCTCCCATTTCCATGCAAAAATATTTAGCGGTTGTGTCCTGCTTCCCTCATATGGTCGGCCTTCACTCGCCGACACATATCACACTCGGATATGTACTTAGCAATCTCATGCTTCACCTGTGTCCACCAAAATTTAGTCTTCAAGTCTTGATACATTTTATTGCTGCCCGAATTAATGGAATATTTGGACAAGTGAGATTCGTCCAAAATTTTCTTTCGAAGTTCCATACCACGGGGCACTACAATCCGATTTTTGAACCATAGAGCACCATGCTCATCTCTTCTAAAGCACTTCATCTCACTGCTGTCCATTCTCTTGAGTATGTGATACATACCCTTGTCCTTCTTTTGAGCTTCAATAATCTCATCTCGGAGTGTGGGAATGAGAGCAAGATTGTATAAAGCTCCATATGGAACCAAGTATAGACTCGGTTCTTCCTCTTCCATAGGTGTGATGGTCAAATTATTGACATGAGATTTGCAGCTAAGCGCATCGGCCACCAAGTTAGCTTTGTCGGGATGATAATGAATCTCAATTTCATAATCCTTGATCAATTAGAACCACCTTCGTTGCCTCATGTTCAGCTCCTTATGGGTGAATATATGCTACAAACATTTGTGGTCGGTGTAGAGATGCAATTGATTTCCAAGTAAATAATGCCTCCACATTTTTAGAGCAAGCACCACGGCAACAAGCTCCAAGTCGTGAGTAGGATAGTGCTGTTCATGATTGCGGAGCTCCTGTGATCCATAAGCTACCACACGTTCTTCTTGCATAAGCACGTAGCCAAGTGCGATGCCGGATGCATCGCAATAAACATCAAATGGTTTCATCGTATTCGGTTGAGCTAAAACCGGGGCTGTTGTGAGATGCTTCACCAATCTATGAAATGCCTTCTCACAAGCTTCACTCCAAATTTATTTGGTGCCTTTATTCAACAGCTCCATCATAGGTTTAGCAATTTTTGAGAAGCTCGGGATGAACCTCCGATAATAACCGGCTAAACCAGGAAGCTTCAGACTTCATGTACGTACTTAGGAGATTGCCATTTCAGCACTTGAACAATTTCACTTGGGTCCAGTGCGATGCCCTCAGCTGAAATAATGTGTCCCAAGAATGGCACTTGACTAATCCAAAATTCACACTTTCTGAATTTTGCATAGAGCTTATGGTCTCGCAATCGTTGGAGTATGATATGCAAGTGTTCCGCGTGTTCTTCCTCCGATTTGGAATAAACCAAGATGTCATCGATGAAGACCACGACGAACATGTCCAACTCCGGCATGAACACCGAGTTCATAAGGTACATTATGTGGGCTGGAGCGTTGGTGAGACCAAAAGACATGACGGGATATTCCTATAGTCCATATCGCGTTCAGAATGTCGTCTTCGGTATTTCTTCTGTCTGAATTGTGATTTGATGATATCCGGACCGAAGATCCATCTTGGAGAATACCTTAGTACCCACTAATTGATCGAAGAGAATGTCGATGCGTGGTAGTGGATACTTGTTCTTGATAGTCACAACATTTAAAGGACGATAGTACACACTTAACTGCAATGTTTCATCCTTCTTCTTAACGAACAGCGCGGAGCAGCCCCAAGGTGAGGAGCTTGGGCGAATAAAACCTTTGTCTAGCAGGTCCTTTAGATGTCCATTTAATTCAGATAGCTCATTGGGCGCCATTCGGTAAGGTCTTCGAGAGATCGGTGTGGTTCCCGGCGCAAGTTCAATCTTGAACTCGACGTCACGTTCGGGCGGCATGCCCGGTAGATCATCGGGAAACACATTAAAGTAATCACGGACTACCGGAATGTCTTCCAACTTAATGGATTCTGAGTGGTACGCTGCTGCGAAGACTTGAGTGGTGCAGTCAAGAATGAGAGTATGTGGACTGTGTAGTGGAGAATCCAAATCAACGGTTTGAGGAACGATGTCCAAGACAGCACCGTGGTGATGTTACCACGACATTCCTAATATGACATTGATCTTTTGTCCATCTAAGATAATGAGAGTGGTTGGATATATTTTTCCATCCATGCACAGTGGTGCTTTAGGAATCATACTATGAGCTGATATTTTCCCGCCCGGTGAACAAATCATGTATGCATATTCAGTAGGAAATATTTGTATTTGGTGCTTGACAACATATAAAGTACTAATGAAATTGTGGGTGGCACCAGAAACAAAAAGTATGATAATGGGGTGATCGATGAGAGTGAACATACCCACAAGTACGGGTTCGCCTTCCGGTACATCCTTAATGGCGATGTGGTGGATGTTGCCGGGTTTGGTATTTGGTTTCTTATGCTGGTTGTGGGGTTGATTGGCACCCTCATACGATTCTTGTCTGCTGGTTTGCTTGTCCGGACAGTTGTAGGAGAGGTGTCTGACACATCCACAGTTGTAGCACGAGTATTGGGTCGGACCACCATAGGCCGGGGGACGGAAACCCGGTGCACGCTGCCGCTGTGGGGGTGCACGAGGTATCATCATCTGTTGCTGGTGCTGCTGTTGTGGCAGAGGTGGTCGGAAACTCGGTGCATTGAATGGGCGGCCACGGAACATCGGCGGTCGTGCCGATGGCTGCCACCTTTGACCGGACAGTGATCGGTACACCATACGGTACTTTTGTTGAGCTCCACCACTGCTGCCCTGCGGAGCACTCCTCTTCTTCTCAGTCACCAGCTCGCGTGTCGCATCCTCTTGTACAATCGCCGCGTTGACAAATTCATTGAATATGCCGCGATTGAACAAAGCAAGCTTGTCCTTCATTTTAGCATTCAAGCCTCCATAGAAACAGGCCCATTTCTTCTCCTCCGTGTTCACATGATCCAGCGCGCACTGCGCCAAATGGTTGAAAGCCTTGGATACTTCTAAGCACCCCTCCCGCCTTGCTTGAGTTCAAGAAATTCATGAAGCTTCCTTTTCATAATCCCGGGAGGTATGTGATAGGCGCAGAACGCCTCCCGGAATTCAGTCCATGTCACGGCGTGACTATCTGTCAGAGAGGCGATGTAATTCGCCCACCATGCGCCGGCGGAGCCATGAATTTGCTGTGCCGCTTAGAGTGTCTTCTGCTGTTCGGTGAATTGGAGCAACCCGAACTTTACTTCGGTTGTGCGGAGCCATTTGTCCGCCTCAAGAGGTTCATCGGCCTCCGTGATGATCGGTGGATGAGTCGCCAGAAATCCGAGTAGGTGCTCTATTGAGGTTGATGATTGCCTCCGTCTGGATTCCCCTGCTGACGGGATGTATTCTGCACGAGGGTTCGCAGCAGCTCGGTCTACTCGTCGCGCGAACCCACCATTGCTGCAATCACATCCGCCGACGTAAGCGGAGGAGGAGGTGGCAGGGGCGGTGTCGGCTGTCGCTGATCCTGAGTTCTCTATTGCTTGGAGTCATCACCTCCCTGACTCAAGCCACCAAACTCTACCGTGTTACGGGTGTGCGCCATTCTGCAGTCACAACCACGAATCTAACATGAGACGTGATATTCTAAGATCACTCAAGAATAAAAAACAATAGTGTGCGTATTAATAACCAATCATGCATAACGGTAACATATATTGATAAAGTATAGACTTTATACAAAATACATCATCTCTGGACCAATGTTACAATAGCGAGTTCCAAAATAATAAAATCCATGGATTGAAGTTCATTTCGACTATCGTTGGTCGCAGAGGGACGTTATGCGCGTTATCGTGCGAATACGCTCTCTTATCTTCAATATGACACAAACATGGTCATAAAAAGAAAAGAGGTTCCAGTGGGTCAAAACATCAATTCGCTGGTGAATGGTTGAGTATCGACATCTGGTATGATATGACACTTCTCAAAGTGAAATCGAGGACCAGATTCATAACAAGACCAAATTATGTCAAACCGATGAAGTTTCTGTTCAAACCTGACCAGGCTGTACTCAAACAAAATTTTAACCTAGTAAATGGAAGAATCTAATCTTTAGGTGAACTACAACGTTGAAGTACTCTTCAAGGCCTTTCCAAAAAGTATTGTTTTGCCTCCATATCTTTTCTGGTTGAGGAGATATGGCATTGTAAACCTGATAGTTTTTCTTGAAATTTTGACACCACCTCCTTTGTTTATGCCGAATTTTGGCCACAATTTTCAGATATAAAACAGCTGAATTTACAAAATCCACAGATTAAAAATTTGTAATACACATTACAAAGATTACGTAAACGCCTTGCACGGCCCGGTTTGAATTTTCTAGAGCGAGATATAGCAAAAAAATTAGTAAAGAGTCAAGAGAGGGTTCCAGTTTCTGTCCAGTTTGGCAGATTTTGGAACTTTGAAATTTTGAACAGGTTAGAGGGGAATTCAGCTGTGGAGTTTAACATAACAGTTTTAAACGACTTCCTAAAATTTCCATCCATGTGAGATACACCTTCATTCGATTTTTCTACTGGGAGATATGGCTCAAAGTCAGGTCTTTTTCTGGCAGAAAACAGAACACTATGTTTTTGAATCTGTGACTTCAAAACCTACTCCAATTTTGAAAACTTAGTTCAAAATCAGACCTCGATAGCTAAGTATTCTTACATCTTCTAAGTTCTGTTTTAAAGAAAAGTGGTTAATGCATCAATGGAATACATGTCGGTACTACGTGCCTCACAAAATTGAAAATTCTAAACCGGTATTCTGGCATACGTCTCAATGGTGGCCTTAATGACATTCAATCGCAAATGATTTCTAAGCGCAATACGATCACGCGGTCAGTGTATCTGCATAAGACACACAATTTACAAAACAATCATTATGGTGCCGTATGACACAGCACGCACGGATGATCATTTTAGGCAGTCACAATAATATATATGAAAGTAAGACATCCGTCCCGTATCATTCCATATGGGCTGCCCCGAGCTGAGCCACGTCTCCAGGTACATGACCGGGTTTTCTACCACCTGATGGGGGTTCCATGTCTTTGCATAATGCTGCACCAGTAGGAGGCGCATTGGGTTATGTACCACCCGTCGGGGTCCCATGTGTTTGCCTAATGTTGCACCTGTAGGAGGCGCTTTCGCGTGTTTATTAAAAAACACACTACGTGCTTTTCAACTGCACGATAGGTGCCCACGTCATTTATCTCTTGCATTAGGGATCAGCGCTGCATATGGCCCTTTGAACAATGAACATCCAAGAGTTGCATACTTTGTGTTTTTTACCACACGATGGGGTATCCTCGCTTTTGCCTGAAGCACACTGGGGAGCAGCATTTTTATATGTTCCCAAAACCATGAGAAGCTTCAGACACTCATATTAACTCCCGTGCCAAGTCACAAGGACAATCATTGTACTACCTATCGTACAGAGAGCTTACTGTAATTGATCCGCTTGCAGTGGCGTACCTTACCTCTCACCTGACATCGGAGCGTCATTATAGAATATAATAACACATATGTTAGCTTTGCCACCTTAATTAACTATGCCAATAATAGTCCTTATGTGGGCTACCATCGATTCCTCATCGTAAACCTAAATTTTTATGTAATACGATCCTTTTTAAGTGTGCTATTCCCAATGTGGCCCTGATAACAGGTTGTTAGGACCGTAGTCCTGAAATTCCAAGAATCGCGATTGGGTGGTGCCGTGCGACGCGGCACCCAACAACACACAAAAAAAGTTATATCATATTACATAAAACAACATAGTGTTATACAAGCTTTGTCTTTTACAAATGTTATACATTAAAATACACTACAGCGGAAGATAAGTTCATAGTTCTCGACACTCAAGCCTAAGCAATGCAAAAGTCATTCCGTTCAGCATGCGAACGGAAACACACTAGCAGCACACAAGTAAATTTCACGGCGTCGTGCAGGGTTCGCACTTGGCCGTGTACCCCGACAAGGGCAATGCCTCACCAGTGAACCCTTCATCATATGCGTCATCGTCTGCAGTAAAAACTTAAAATATCAACTGTGAGCATGATGGCTCAGCAAGACTTAACTGTCTCCACTAAGCATGGAACTCTATACGCAAGATATACTTAGTATAGGACATCAGATTGAATTAAAAGACTCGTCTAAATGTTAGACCTTACTTTCAGCTTTTAGCAGCAAATTAAGGCTTCATAAATCGGAAATTTAGTGAGCAATCTGTTCTAAAGCATACAAGTATCAATACATAATTATTACATAAAGCATGATTCAATAATATTCAGCTCCAAATAATTAACTATGTCCGACTCAGTGAACAAGCGGTACTCAATAAATGCGAGGGACGGCAACTCGAATCGATATACACCTGAAGGGATACCCGAATAGCATGACACACACACCCACACTCGGAGCTTCAAATGAACACTCCACTGATGTTGTATGCGGCAACCTTTCACCCGCTACCTACACGCCGAGCCGGTCCCAACGCTACGAGCAGGAGGCCCCCACACGGAGTATGACGTACCCGCTGGTAGATTTATACCTTGCTGCTCTCAACACACACCTATAAGGCGGTGAGGTATGCCTCGATGCTAAGGTGGACAAGTTACATCGGTTTACTGGGTCCCATATATCCAGTATGCCTTTTGTACATTCGAACTTGCTCAACAGAGCCGCACACAGATCGGTCCTTGACCAACACAGGCAGGGCCATGGATCGGTCCTTGACCAACACAGGCACAGCTACAGCTCATAGGCTCCTATGTCCTGCTGCTCCTACTCCATGCCCGGTCTCTTATTTAACCAAATGGTGAATCTCTCACTTGACCAATCCAGTGTGAACCCAAATCTTGAACTCGCGAGTAGATCCCAACTACTCGACTTCTACTGAAGCAACTATAACATTAAGCATAATAGGGACACATTGAGTACTTAAACATCTACCCTGTTATCATGGGTTCTTTGGTCATGTATGTGGAAAACTCCAAGAAAACCTAGACCAAAAATGCATGCTAACCCATATAGTGTGAAACAAATATAATTTCATAACGCTGTTAAATGCAAACCAAGGATTGCCTGGCTGCAAGACAGTATCAAAATTAATCGCCGGATGGATGACTTCAATTGGCTCCGGGGTCCTCTCGAGCTCGGCAACTATTCAATATGCAAAGAATAATGCAAGTGAATCAAAACCGTATTATGATATAGCTCAATCTAAAGACAGTTACGTATACGAAATTAAGCCCACTGGTTCTAGAAATTTTTCAGGGGACACTAGATACTATGAGCGAGGTTCTGACCAAATTTGGAAAATTTTCATAGAAGTCTCTGTTGTCTTTAATTCAACGAAGCTAAACACTTCCCAGAATTTTCATGGGCAATCTGGGATTTTAACATGGTCAAAAGTGGGTGTTTTCATTAGAGGATGTCAAGAGTGACTCAAAAAAATTGGATTTATAATTTTATAAGCATTATACTGTGATATTTTGAATTTAAAAGTTTGGACAATTTGCTGAAAAAGTTTCTGGACACTTTGGAATTTTCAGGAACATATAGATTGGAAACACCATTTGGCTGCACAAATTAACGCAAATGGACCAGAAACTTTTACTGAGACTCGAGGGAATTATTTGGACTGATCTGGCAAAGTTTGGGAACTTTTGAAAGAATGGAACACCAGGAATTAATTCCAATGGCATTTTGCTTCATAGAATTATTGAGGTCAAATTATGGATTTTCATAAAGATCCAAGGGCACCAATTGAAAGTATAGAACACTTTGGTTCTAACAAAATTTATTTGAGTATTTTTATAAAATTATGCTAGGAGATATTGATTTTTAAAGTTGGAGTAGAATCTAGAATTAAATTCCAAATGGAATGTTTGAATTATTAGTTGGGCCCAAAGGTTTTAAATCATCCAATAGTAATTAAAACACATGGGGCAACACGGATCTCGGCTGTAGCCACACTGGATCCCAGTGCCGCATCAGATCCGGGCTGGAGCTGCAGAGGCTGACGGCCGGGCCCCACCAGGGCCCGTCTTCAACCTCACGCCAGCGGCGCTCGGGCGGCGCCCGGCAGCGACCGGTGGCGGTGACTCACGCATCCCGACCTAGGGCATCTCGGCCTCCCAAACTCGCCGCCCCCACCTAAAAATCGATTGGAAACTCAGTGGTGCAGCTCCCGGCGGCGATAGGTGGCCGGAAAAAGGCACCCGACAGCGGCGGCGGAACCTAGGGTTCCGGCAATGTAGGCCGGGCCCTACGATTCACCATATTGCACGGGACCTCCAAAATGCTCCTGAGAACATAGGGAAAGTGGGAGAGGGTGCCAAAGTGGTTGCAAGGCTTCGGAACTAGAATTGCGCCGGTGAGGTGCTCTGTTTTGAGGACCGACGGAAAAACACAATGCACTGCTTGGTTGTTCGATGATTCCCTTTTGTTCTTTCTCAGGGAGGTGCGTGAGGACATGTAGAATCTATTCTATAACTAGATTAAGCGATGGCTCTGAGTGGAAAGCAAATTTAGATAGAAACCTAGCATCATCGTTTCTACTTGGACAAGACGAAAACTGGAATTTCTACATCGAGGAGGAATGAAAAGGGATGGCATTTTCACCTTGATCACGAGGGTGGACGGGCGCTTCTCATTGCTTTTGGGAGCAGCTCGTGAATCGGTCTATACCGTCGGCGCCACGGGGTGCAGAGGCGGCAACGGAGTAACAGAGTGTCGGCGTCTCGAAATTCACAACGGGGAGCTCCGTTGATGCTCGAGCTGCGCAAAAATCTGATCAAACAGCTTCGCAAGAGGTCTGTGAGGAAGTAGAGTTGAAGATAAATGATTGGAACCCATTGTTCTTACTTGATTTGGGTCAGAAAAGAAGAAGCACAGTGGTGTTGAGTTCGTGGGTGAAACAGAGTAAAGTGTTTTGCCTCTGCTGTTTGAAACGAGATAAGGGAGAGCTGGGAAATATCAGAACTCGTGGATTGCAGTTGGGATTAACACAAGAAGCTGGCAAGCAAGCAGCTGCTGGCCATGCAATTGTGTGCGCTGTCACACTGAGAAGCAACAGAGGAAATAGAGGAAGAGTCCATGACAGGGGGGTCCCACTGCTGCTCATCCTCATCTACTCTCTGGACAGTCAATTTCCCTCACCTAATTTGTTCCAAAATTGCTAGATATTTGTGAGTAGGCCAAATTGAATATGGAGAATTTGATTCAGAACTCAAATCAATGAATTTGTCTCAATTTCATTCGTTTCAAATTTGAATTCGAATAAGGATGGAATTCAATGTAGCCATTGAATTAAATAGCAAACTTGCTTCAAAAATTACAAAAGTTTGCAGAGAGACTATTTGAATTATTAGGAATCTAATGGTTAACTCAGATTTGTATTTTGTTCAGGTTTGAACAGTAGCTAAGTTTAAATTTTTGAATTCCCTCCAATAATTTTGAAATGTATTGATTTTTGCCACTTGCTATTTTGATTTCTTTTCTAAACTTGGGTCTCCTAGCTGAGATAATCATCTCGAATTTAGGGCTTTTACAATTTCAGCCAATCGTCAGCTTCCATGGGATCATTGACTTGAGCAAAAGTAGGTGGCCTGGTCCTCATGACTCTCCCAAATGGTTGTGGGGTTGCGGGGGTGGCGGTGGTTGTGGCGGCGCAGGCATGCAGTTCTGATTGTTGTTATTGGCCTGCAGCTGTCCCAAGGTTTGCATCATGGTCTGCATGAGCTGGTTCTGCATGGCTATGAGGCGCTCCATGTCACTGGCTTCAGGTCCAAGGTTGATATACTCAGGAGCCTCATTGTTCTCATCATCTCCATTGGCATTCCTTTGGTTACGGGTTACACTCAGCTTCTGTTCGTGAAAGAAGAGTAGAGACAGAAAAATTTTGAATTTAGAGAAAACAGCCCCAACTATATGCATCAAGGTATATGAAACTTATCAACTCTCTTTTATTATTAAAAGACCCTACACGAGGATGTGGACAAGCATCTCACATCTCTCTACTATGTGAGGATGTGGACAAAACGTTAAGCGTTCCACAACTCACACAAAGCACACAAGCACAAGCAATCACCACAAAAGATTCAGCACACCACAGTACCTATAGCTATCACGATCTAAACGTCTTCTAACATCTAAACAGGAGACCTAACTTAATTGTGAGAGCCTTGGCTGTTCTAGTCGTGAGGCGGCAAAGGTCAATTGGTTGTCCATGTAGGCGCAGGTGAGCTTGCAACACCACTGATTCCCGTGGTGGCATGGGCCTCCTCTTGCTTTTCCATGATGTACAATCTCTTGCGGAGGTAGCATATCTCTTCCATGGTGTCAGCATAGCAATTTCCCAAATTCAAAAGTATCCTCTGAGATCTATCAATGGCACGAGAACTGGACTGAGCTCCTTCTTGTGGTTCCATGACTTCCGTTGTTCCACTCTTGCGATGCGGGTGAAGTGCAAAGCTAGTACCTCCAATATGCTCACGATAAATGTAATACAATTTGGTGAGTGCTTCCCAACAATGTCATCAATAGCTTGCTCTCTGGTGGATCTCCATGTGAGCACGAAGTGTTAGGTGATCACCTCATCCTAGGCAAGAATAGTAACTTGAGCCCTCTATTCTTCACGTCCATAGCGAGGAATCCTCTTAAAATAATATTCCAGGTGCATCTTGCATAAATCAAGGAACTATTTTAATTGCTTAGCTACAAATCCTCCATCAGTACCATCGAAACAAAATTATTGAGCAAAACATAAAACTAGACCCTTATCCTTCTTTCTAGCTTCACTAGGCTCCGATGACTCTTCTAGACTGCAGGTACATCTTCTAGGGTTATGGGTTCATCCTCTTGTGTCTCCTCTTCATGGGGTTCTTCATCCACATGTACCTCATCCTCATCCTCGTCTGCATGATCACCATTTATTTCCGCCACCTAGAGCCTAGCACAACACAAGGAAGTATCAAGGCAAAAGAAAGGCATAATGATATAGCCAACAAAACAGCACCAAGTGGTATAGGCCAATTGCTTTAATATGCGTGCTCTTCACTATTTTATTTCTTTTTTGTAATATTTTTTTGATATTTTTTCTTTACTCAGGAGCATGAAGATATGAAGCACACAAATTTTCAGTTCAATTGGATGTAATATGTGGCCTACAGAAAATCAAGAAGATTCTTTAAAATTCGTGTTGAAACTTTGGAGGCCGGATAGCCTATCTTCCGAGGGGAATTTGGGCAATCTAATTTCACCAAACGTGGCTACACCGCGGAAAATCAGATGCGAAATTTTGCATAGATGAATTCGAAAAAAAATTCGCCCGATTTCGAGTTCGTATGCGAAAGTTATGGCTGTTTTAAGGTAGGCTGTCCGAGTTACGATTTTTTAGATGTTGATTCTAACTCGGTTTGAGAACAGAACTCGCAATCGGATACGAAAACGATCTGGAATTTTGCACAACAACTAATGGGGTGGTGTGTGATGATTCAAGGATGAATGGTACAAAGGTTTGTCACCTAATCTAGGGCTGGCGATGCGGGAGTTCACGCAAGGCGGCTAGCTAGGGCAAACCGATGAACATGGCGGATCGGTTTGTTATTTAGGGATTGTGGAATAGGTGTCGAATAGCAAGAAAACAAGGACGAAACACGATAACTAGGATCCAAAAACACAAAGCTAAACCAGCAACAAGACTCGACCACACGAATGCAAACTCAACAATGCAAACTGAAAAACGAAACTGCAGGCACTATAGTCTGGGAAGCGGTAAAAACGATCTAATTTTTTTTGTGGCTTTTCTATGGACTCTAGGTACGAAACAAAATCGATCTAATGGAAGGAAAACAAAGATACCCCACGGGCAGCCTAGAAATCTGATACCAATTGATGAGTAGGTTTAGGCCCGATCTTCCGAAAGGTATGTCGATTGGGGTGGAGAACTCGACGTTGATGATCCGCGGCACTCGAGCGGGTTCGAGTACCCCTGCAATCACTACACCACGGCTCCGTTGGTTATCAACTGTGCTGCACACGCTTGAACTCACCAAGAAGGCTAATCCCTGCAAGTGGAACCGAGAACATGAGCAAGAACGTCAAATACACGATCAAAAATCGCGAAGTTGGGGTCTCACAAACCGTAGAACAACGATATTATTGATCTAAGCAAAACCCACCAAATATGACCGGCGGCTGCAGTATTTATAGGCTAGGGTTCGACCAAAACACAATTAGACGCGTCCCTAATGGACTCTTACGGGATACAAGGCCCAAAGGCCCGATTCGGTGGTGCAGCACCGGACAGATATCTGGACTCGACTTGTTTCGACGATTCCCATTGACTCCAGAGGAATTTTGAGGTGGGACCAGAACTATTGGAAAGTTTATCTTATCCTCTTTCCTTGCATAAGTAGAACATCAAAATTGGAGTCCGTATGCCTCCTGGGCATCCGTTTTAAGGTGGACTGCTCCTGGACTCCGAGTTGAACTCGAGTCCGAGTTGTAAACTGTTTCCATCAACTTGTGGACGTCCCGGCTGGTTCTCCACGCTCCCAAGGCCTATTTCCTTCACTTGTTGATCTTCTCCATTATTCCTAATAACAATTAAATCATCACATAGCAATCTATTCTCAAACTCACATGCAAAAGAAGTTAGGAATGAATTCACCTGCTAATTTAATAACCGTGCTCGTGCTCTTGTGATTGGTCCTTGCAGTTCAATGTGCGTCTCCACTGTTGTGATGTCCTCATCAATTGGGGTGTTTATATAGGAGGAGAGGTGGTGAGTTTTGGGGTGGATTCCAAGTAGAATTTTGTGGGGACAAGTAGGGGCCTTGGCAGGGTCCCACTTAGGCTCCTCAAGGGTCAGGCACGATGTTTTAGGGCCAAATTAAGGTAATTACTCAATAACTCATCGTGGAGAAAAAGTAGAATCCGAGACAAAAACCTAAATATCGTACTAGTATGAAGTGAGGCTGGACAAGTTTGGTACAGGTCCAGACAAGTCCGGAGAACAGCAATTTCAAAACTGGATTAGTCCATAAATATTAACGGACAAGTACGATCAATATCAATAGCGAAAATCGGACTAGTCCGTAGAAATTTCCGGACAAGTCCGTTGCTATGAAGGAACTAAAAAACTAGAGCAGAAGAGTATATCTGACTAGTCTGAGGCTCTGGTCCGGACAAGTCTGTCCCAAGACAGATTTTAATTGCTGATTTGCTTCTAATTCATTTTAATCTTGTTCCTTTTTGTGTTGCTTTATGTTAGACATGTATGAGGATAGATGCAATGCCTTAATGTATTAAAATTAGGGTGTTACACCCTATAACTAAATATGGCTTTTTGTGGATCTTAGTAGGGATAAAGGGTAGCACACTTGCAGTTCATATATTACTATGTCAAAAATGAGAACCACATGAAATGACCAAGCAATAAAATCAATGACTAAGGAAATTCTTGTGCACTTATTATAAAGGGTGACTGATGGATAGTGAATGGTGATGATAACTCCCATTTGATCACTTCCTGTTTGTGCAAGGATGAAGCATGGCTACTTATTGGCTCTTTTTTTTTTAATTCTTTTGAGAGCTCTTATAGCTATGCCTTCTACTCTTTTTTATGCATCTTTTCAATGAGAGATGATTTTGCAATAATTTTATGGAGTATATTTTTGATGGTGGGATGTGAAAATGATGGAATATAGTGGAGTGCACAAGAAATTACCTAATCATAAAAGATTTCATGCATGTCACTCAATAGGGTCAAGAGTTTGACAAAGTTCAATGAAAATAATAAGTGGCATATGCATGTGGTTTTCAATATTCATATCATATGGCTTTGGTGGGTATTTAATTTCTAAAGAGAGAAGAATAAAAAACTTTAAGAATTCAAAATTGTGCAAAATTTTCAGAAAATCAAATTCATGCCCGGCTAGGTTTGTCCATGGGTTTATTTTACTCAGCATATCACACCAATCAAAAACTTAGATGACATGTTGTCTTAGTTTAGTGATATAAGTCCAGAAACATGGTAATGAAATCAAAATACGGGGCATACTAATATAATATTTAAGCAATTTGCAATGTTTGATTTAATTGAGTTGATCTTAATTTGCATTTTCATAAATACATCAAAATGTTCAACTCAAATTGCACTAATTCATCAAGAGAAAGGGATAAGAGATTCAAACTGACGTTGTGTAGCAAAACGGACCAGAGAGAGGTTGTCCATAGCTCGGCCGACTAGGGAGCTCGACCGAGCCCTGGCTGCCTTCTACGATGCCCGACTTTGTCATATTGTATCGTGTGTATGTTTGAGACGTGTCCTTGGGTGAAACACGTGATCTAAACATCACAAAATCACAGAGGGGCTCTTCCCCACACTTGTTCCTGGAAACTTTATTTGACACAAAATAAACTAAAGGGGGGACTTTACAGGTGTTAGATTAACTAGTGTGAGACCTATGTGTTCTAAATACATTGGTTTTGATGATAAAAGTTTTGAATACTGCCAAAACACCCTTTTAACAAGGTTCGACTCTAGGTTCGAGCCCTTCCAAGGTCCAACGATACGTCCGGCTTGTTTTGTTTAGCTCTGGCAAGGTACGATGTAAGGTCCGACTTGCTTTGGTTAGGTACGACTTGCTGTGGCTAAGACCGACTAGTTTTGGTAAGCTCCGGCGCTAGGTCTGACTAGCTTTGGTAAGCTCCAATGGTAGGTTCTGCTAGCTTTTGTAAGCTCCGTCTCAAGGTCTGGTTAGCTCTGGCAAAGTCCGGTGCTAGATTGCAATGGCTCTACTTTTGACTTGCAATGTTTCAAACTGTCTTTTTGGATTATGGAAAGCTTGCTTAGTATTATTTAACTAATTTTTTTGGTGTGTTTTGGTGGTTGTTGCTGATATCATTTTACTATGATCTGCAACATGCTTATGTGAGGTGCTCACGTAAGGTGTTGTGGTTTTCGGAACTAACGTGAGTCAAGTTGAGGACTTGTGCTCAAAAGTATCGGTTGTTTATTTATGTGCAGGTGTTGCTTGAGTTGAAGACATGACTGGTGACGGGATCCATTGAACTAGTCTTAGGGAGAAGATGAGGTTCAACAACCAAGTTCGAGAGGAATTGTGGCTGAGTTGATCGGGAGGTTGTGCAACATGTTTGAATCAAGAACAATGCATATGAAGGTATCGTGGACGTCGTTGGAAGGTGTTTACACGTGTGCAATGAGTGCATTGATGTGGCTACATGGTTCCAAGGCGTTATGAAGGAACGTGGCCGTAAATAATTGGTCGGAAAGGTCCAATCGACTAGGTTATGGACTCAGGCTGCGGCTGAGTCGGGTTTGACTCAAATATGGAAAGATTTGAGTTGTTATGATAGGTTTTCGTGTGGGTCACAAAGTTGAGTTGTTTTTAGGAATGTGGGATATGTTCCTAAGGTGTTTGGAAGTCTTAATATTGCTTCTATCTGCGTATAGAAGAGTCTTAAGCAGTTATGGAAAGTTTCGGTAGAAATTGACTAGGATATGAGTCCCAGTATTGTTTGGGTTGGCCTCATGGCTTAAAATATAAGCAAGGGATACCAGAGCTCATGGTGCACGGATTTTGGGCTGTTCCTCTTGTGTTCTATTGAATAAATATCATAGTTTAAAGGAACTTTTGTGCCTTGTTCGTCCGACTTGTTTAACACAAGTTTCTGCACAACACTACCTTGCTTCGGTGGTTTTATCATAACTCGAGTTTTACAAATCCAATTGATGTGATTCTTGTTGAGTTGTCTTCACAACTTGATTACATACCCTCTGTCAAAATTTCATAGTCATTGTATTTGTGGTTTCTGATCTATACAAGTTTCTTTGCAGTGTTATAGATCTGATTTTTCTCGGGTAGAACAGATTGACTTTCGTTCAATCTTTCGATCGTAACATGAGTTTTTCTTGACGGATTGTTGTGATTCTTGTTGTGACATCTTTGTGACTTGACTCTCCACAATGTATACTGGTTTTGTCACTATTGATCACGTTTAGATTAGTCGCACACACGATTTCTTTAACATATCAATTTTTTGCCGAGGGGTTTTTGTTGCTCCCGCTGAAAAGTTGTAATATACCATTGAGCACCCATCTGGTAGCTTTTCACACGCTCTTTGATCCTACAATTGGTATCAGAGCCACAGTGCTCTAATCTTTGTGATTTGCACGTGTTTTTGACTAATTATCATGGAGAATTATTTTGCAAAACCTTGTGTGTTTAGTTGTATTGATTTTAAGGTTTGGAAGGCACATATGGAAGCTTTCATCCAGGCGCAAGGCTTTGCAATATGGGAAAAGGTGCACAATCCTTATGAAGTGCCATCAAACGATAAAGTTATGGCTACAAATATAAGAGATGTCGACAACAATAACAAGGCTCAAAACTTGATCATACAAGGATTAACTCAAAGCGACTTCGATCGTGTTGCTCACCTCCGATATAAATACGATGTTTGTAAAGCTCTATGTGATTACCACGAAATATCCAACACGATCAATGAGGTAAGGAAAGACATGTTCCAAAAGGAGTACATGCGCTTTGAGATGCAACTAGGTGAGTCCATCGACAACCTCTTTGCTCACTTTAATAAAATTCTTAGCAACTTGTGTAGCATCAATGTTAATTTTTTAGATGCTGAGAATGCTAGGCAATTACTAAGTGTATTAGACATGTCAATTTGGAAGATGAAAGTCAAATCTATTCGTGAATCTACTTTTATGAGTACACTTACTTTACATGTTCTATATTGTAAAAATGAAAACTCATGAAATTGACATAATCTCACGTAAGAACCCCAACAAGTATCTTGCATTTGTTTCTCAACATGACATGCCTAGCTCTGACCAATCTTCATCTTGTGGAACACTTGCTTTGTTGTCTTCTCTAACCCCTGAACAGATTGAAGAGTTTCCTGAGGAAGAACTTGCACTCATCCCTACTCGGTTCTCAAAAGCATTTCAAAATGTTAGAACTAGAAGGAGAGGGAGTACGATACCTCAACGATGCTTCGAGTGTGGTAACGACGGACCACAGAGGAGAAGTCGAAGATATACCCCTGGCAACGGTGATGGAGGCTAATGCTCCGGCACTGGTGATGCCAGAAGTTCTGGCCTTTGAGTCCGAAGTCGTTGGAGCCCTAGCCGTTGAGCCAGATATAGTTGAAGGTCTGGCGGCTGAGCCGGAAATGGTTGAAGGTCCGGCCCTTGGGCCGGATGATGTTGAAGATCTTGCAGCTGGGCTGGAAATGGTTGGAGCTCCAGTCACTGCACCAGAAGCAAGTGACGTGCCGGCGTCTGGGCCAGCTGCGGCAGGGGTGCTGGATGAAGCCCCGACTGTTGCTCCGAAGGTAGTTGTCACGGAGGTGGCTGGGCTAGAGATGGAGCAGCTTGAAGAATTGACGATAGGTTCTCCACTTCCGGAGCCAGCGACTGAAGACCTTGAAGTAGCGCCTTCAACTGCTCCGGAGGTTGAGGTTCCCCCAGTGGGTTCTTCTGCTACCGCTGAAGGGCTCCTAGAGAGCGGTCCTAGTGCCGCAGTAGTTCAAGTGTCCTCTCTTGTAGAGTGGGACCCTATTTTGTGATGGAAAACCCTCTGGAGCCTGCAGAAATGGTCCCAGCAGGTCTGGATCCTATCCCTCTGGCTTTGTCCATAGAACACGCCTGCTCGAGTCTCCGACAGGACCAGCTTGCCTTTGATCATGAGAGCAAAGCCTTGGAGGAGGAGCGCCACACCTTAAGGCATTGGCGCAACAGACTCCATTTTGAGACCAGGCTTGCCCAAACGAGGCTGGCTGACCAGAAGGAGTGGATTAAGAGGGAAAGGGTCCGGTTAGAATACTGGGACAAGCTGATGGAGGAGAAGGAAGCCGTCATCCGAGTGCTCGACGCTAGCTCCAGGGAGATCCTTGAGCAAGCCAAGGAGAGGCGTGATGCTGCTGATGAGTGTCACAAAAAACTCACTGAATTGAAAGAAATTCTCCTGAAGCGCAAGCGGACCTCGATGTGAGGGAAGAAAAGTTCCTAGAGCAACAGGAGGATGTGGTAACGGGAGAGGCGGAGGTTACCCAGAACTTGACTCTGGGTGAGCAAAATTTGCCGGATCGCTGTAAAAAGTTGGATCTATGGAGGGAAGAAGAAAAGGTGAAGTACTGGAAGGTGGGGCAAGAGCTCTCAAAAAGAGAGGCTAACGTTGCCGCTAGGGAGGAGAGAGTAAGAGGAACGAAAAAAGACCTAGATGAAAGGCAGAACCGCATCCACCTCTGGGAGACAGTGCTGACCGACTGGGGAAGCAAGTTGCCGAGAACATGCAACAGCATGCTAAGTTGGCCGAGCACCTTGCCCGTGAAGGTTTAGAGCTTGCGGCTGCTCGGAAGTCGCTGGAGGAGCTGCGGAGCTTGAAGGAGACTGAAGTCATTCAAGTGTGGGACTTCTTGGGGCGGGCCAACGATGCGCTGACACCACTGGGCTTCAGGCCCGTACGTCTGGAAAACCCGGAACTGGACTTGGACCGAGCGTTGGTGGCCCTCAATGGTGCTGGTGGCAAACTTGATGCGATGGGCGACGTCATCGCGGATCAGCTAGAGACGGAGGGGATGACTCTGGCTACAAACGTTGCAGAATACGTGCTGACGTGTTATGTAAGCCGAGACCCCCAATTCTCCTTGGACCCGATGCTTGAAGGTCTCGTTGCCGATGAGGAATACGCCGCCAAGGTCAGCGTCCAAGAAGTTGCCCAAAAAGTCGCTTCATTCTTCCGCAGGTCTTAGGTCCTCCTGTAGCTAGGGCTTTCTTCCTTTTGCCTTCTGTTGTACTCTCAATTTTGTAATCCAGTGGTTCAAATTAATGAAATCCATTTTGCCATGATTTTGACATGAATTTCATTTTTTTTGTTGTCGTATTCAATATATTGTACTCTGTCTTGTTGGTCCCTGGTATATGTGCACAAGTGTAGTGTGGACATGTACCAAAAGGATTTAATAGTATGTTGATGACTTGAGCGCTTTGAACTTGTAAATTTTAGGTCCAAAGTCTTTATCTTTGATACGTCGACTATTGGCTCCCTGGGATAGTCGAAGGTTCGTAGCTCCGGTAGTGGCCGATGCCAACGCACGAGTCATCGACGATAAATCTCCGGAGGTTGTCGGAGTTTAGTAGCTCTGACAATACCCAATGTCAACGTATAATGCGTTGATGGTAGGCTCCCTTGGAGGATGTCAGAGATTAGTAGCTTCGGCGTCATCTACCATTGCTATGAATTTTTGCTTTTCCTGCACATTAAAGGCAAGAGAGAAAGTAAAATTCGTCCTCTTGTCTATAAATTGGTTATGACTTATTGTTCTTATTTGGACTTTAGGTCCGAATAAACTCGACATGATAACGAGCGTTTTGATATAATCTTTCTAGATCTACATGCCTTTTTAGTACTCATCGTACTGAGGCCTGCCGGGGTGTAGGTAGAGCGGCTTACTTATGGTGCAGGACCAGGCTAAGTCGATAGCGCACTCCGAACCTATGTTGGCTTGGCGTTCAGGCAAGTAGACTGTATAGCAATGTTAAGATCCAAAAAGACTATCAATAAGGCTTGTAATGCATGTGAATTACTTGGAACAAAGCTCAAAAATATTTGCACAACGTTATATAGACAAGTGGGGTGAAAATAATTTGATATATTGAGCCTTGCACAAAAAGTAAATGCACGTGGAGTCTGTTTTCACACAACAATGCCTTTCATTATAGGTCCAGATTACAAGGGAGACAAGGACACACTTAGGGTGCTGGACCGTGCTAAATGTGCTATACATCTTGTACTAACCCAAAGCAAGTAGTTACACTTTTAGTGTTGTGACTGTCTCAAGTGTTACTTGAACTTCCCGGACCGTCCCGGAGGGGTCCGGATGTTCTCCCAAGGACTTGCCCGTCTCTGTATAATGATTCTACAACACGCATTATGTGTAATTACAAACCCACCTCCGTGATTCTAGGCATAAAACTTATGGAGTTGCTCGATGTTCCAAGGATTGGGAAGCAGGGTCCCATCCTTTGTTGCCAAGGAAACGCATCCAGGTCGGGATACTTTCATCACTCGGAATGGACCTTCTCAACTGGGGGAAAGTTTGTTCATTCCTTCACGAGTTAGTATCTTTCGAAGCACTAGATCGCCTTCCTCGAGTTATCAGTTGCGCACATGCCTTTGATGATAGCGCCGGAGCGCTTGGCGATAACGTGCATTCCAAACAGCTGCTTGGCACCTTCCCTTGTCGACGAGGTCAAGGTCTTCACACCAGAGCTGGTCCTGCGTGGCTTTGTCGAAGGTCCGGACCCGGAGTGACTCCAAGGTGATTTCCGGAGGAAGGCCTACTTCAGCTCCGTACACCAGGAAGAATGGAGTTTCCCCGGTTGACCGGTTTGGAGTTGTCATGTTTGCTCATAATGTGGATGGAAGCTCCTAAATCCAGTTCGCTTCGTGCTTTTTCAAGCGCTCATATGTGCGAGTCTTGAGTCCTTTTAATATTTTTGCATTTGCTCTCTTGGCTTGGCCATTGCTTGCTGGATGAGCTATTGAGGCGTAGCTTAGTTGAATGGCGAGGTCTTCACAATATTGTCAAAATGCAGCACTTGTAAATTGAGTTCCGTTGTCAGTTATGACTTTGTTCAGAACTACAAATCTGCATATAATGGACTTCAAGAACTTGATTGTTGATTGCTTGTCGATTGTTACCACTGGAGTTGCTTCTGGGCACTTGGTAAACTTGTCGATGGTGACATATAGGAACCTGTAACCTCTGACGGCTTTTGGGAAAGGTCTCAAGATGTCCATGCCCCACACTGCGAATGGCCATGTAGGAGGTATCATTTGTAGTGATTGAGCCAGTGTGTGAATCTGTTTTGCGTTGAACTCACACGCTTCACATTTTTTCACTAGCTCAACCGCATCTTGAAAGTGTTGTAGGCCAGTAAAAGCCATGCCGGAAAACTTTATCAGCCAGCATGCGAGAAGAAGCATGGTTCCTGCACTCGCCTCCATGGATCTCCACAAGGAGCTCGCGGCCTTCTTCCCTTGCAATGCACCGCATTAGGATGCCATTGGCACCGCGTCGGTAGAGATCCCCTTCTACCAACGTGTATCTTTTAGCCAATCTGACAATCCCGTCAGTGGATATACAGTCCTCAAGAAGTGTAGGATCGAAGAGCACGTGAAAAACTACCAGAGGGGGGTGAATGGTAGATTTAAAAATCTTACGCAGCGGAAACAATTAAACCCCAAACCCTTTCGGCAGAATAACGATCTGATAAAGAAATTGTGTGTGAGACTAATCTAAATGTGTTTCACCGTGACAAAAGGATATATATCAGACAGAATCAAGTCACGAAGACAACACAGAAAGAATCACTCAAATCCGTCGAGAAAAACTCAAGTTATGATCGAAAGATCAAACAATGGTCAATCTGCCCTACCCGAGAAAAAACAGTTCTGGAACGCTGCAAAGAAACTCGTGTAGATCATAGACCACAAATCAAATGACCGTGAAATTTTTACATATGATATAAAATCAAGTTGTGAAGACAACCCAAAAGGAATCACGTCAATTGGATCTGTAAAACTCGAGTTATGATAAAACCACCTACGAAAGGTAGTGCTGTCCAGAAACTTGACGAGTAAAACTTGTCTGGAACAAGTCGGACGAACAAGGCACAAAAGTTCCTTCAAACTTCGAATTTTATTCAATAGAACACAAGAGGAACAGCCCCAAAGTCGTGCACCACGAGCTCTGGGCTCCCTTGCTTATATAACCAGCCCTTAGGCCAACCCAATATCAACTAGGACTCCAATCCTACTCAGATCATGAATCGTAACTTCCCATAACTGCTCAAGATTCTTCTATACGCAGATAGAAGCAATCTTAAGACTTCCAAACACCTTAGGAACGTATCCCACATTCCTAAACAACTCAAATTCGTGACCCACACGAAATCCTATCATAACCAACTCAAATCTTTCCATATTTGAGTCAAACCCGACTCAGCCGCAACCTGAGTCCATAACCTAGTCGGTTGGACCTTCCCGACCAATTCTTTACGTCAACATCTCTTCATCCCGCCTCGGAACCATGTAGCCACGTCCATGCACTCCTTGAACACGTGCAAACATCTTCAAATGATGTCCACGATACCTTCATATGCATTGTTCTTGATTCAATCATGATGCGCAACCTCCTGATATGCTCAACCACAATTCCTCCTGAATTTGGTTGTTGGAACCTCATCTCCTCCCTGAGACTAGTCCAATGGATCCTGTAACCAGCCATGTCTTGAACTAAAGCAACACCTGCACATGAATAAACAACCAATCCATACGAGCCCAAATCCTCGACTTGACTCAAGTTAGTTCCAAACACAACACCTTACGTGAGCACCTCACATAAGCATGTTGCAAAGCATATCAAAACGATATCAGGCATATCATCCAAAACGCACCAAAAACTTAATAAAAGAATACTAAGCAATCTTTCCTGAGATGTAAAGCAAGTACGAAACATTGCAAATGAAAAGCAGAAGCACTACGGTCAAGTTCCGGACCTTGCCAGAGCAACCCGGACCTTGAGCCGGAGCTAACAAAAGCTAGTAGATCCTAGCACTGGAGCTTACCAAAAACTATTCAAAACTAGTCAACCCAAAACTGGAGCTAGACAAAGTACGTTGGAGCTTAGCAAAAGCATGCCGGAGCTATCAAATATATGCCGGGGCTATCAAAGACATGCCGGAGCTAACAAAGTCATGCCGGAGCTAAAGATAAAGCTCACCGGAGCTAACCAAAGCTAGTCGGACCTTACCAAGAAGTCGGACCTAGCATCGAACGTAGCCGGAGCTACCCAAAACAAGCCGGACCTACCGTCGGACCTTGTTGTAGCTCGGAGCTAGAGTCGGAACTTGATAAAAAAGTGTTTTGGTGATATTAAAAACTTTTATCATCAAAGCCAAGCGTATTCACTACAAGCCAATGTATTCAGCACACATAGGTCTTACAATCTCCCCCTTGATGAATGCATTGGCAACACCATTTAAAATCCGAACATTGGCTTATTCACATAAAAGTTTTGAAAACAATTTCTCCCCCTTTGTAAATCAAAAGTAAAATGAGAAGAAAATCCAAAAAGTTATCCCACATTATTTCTCCTTATGCACATATTCTCTTTCTCTTCATGCTTATCTCTCCCCCTTTGACAATGTATTCAGCAAGTCATGAGCATATAAACAAATTATCTCTCCCCCTTTAGTTGTTATGAGCATATTATAACATATACATATAACCAAAGCTCATCCAAGTCATACTATCAAGTACCTTACATTATCACATCAATGAGATACATAAAGTAGTGTAAGCCATGCTAGAGATCAAATGTAATTTTCAATTTAAGCAAGTCATGATCTCACAAACATAACTATTTCAAAACTTGAAAGCATGACACAAGTTGCTGAATTTTATTATTTTTCAAAGCATAAATTTAGATCATATGATATTTGCAAGAGATTATATGCGCATCTGCCTTATTCTAACCAACCAAGCCAAGCCTATGTCATTTGACAATCAGAAGCTTAAGGACATGGTTTTAGTCATACACAACTTCTTCCAAGTTCATATCTAAGTGCAATGATAAGCTATCTCAAAAGAAGAAGTGCGATGCATGCATATTCTCTTGATATTTTCTCAATTTATATTTGTTCATAAAAACTCAACATGTGAGTTGATTACTTGATTAATTCTTAATGATTAAAAGCATTTGTGAGCATGCAACAAGTTCAAAACAGCAAGAAAGTTCGACCATGACCAGATTTAGTGTAAGTAATTATTCCAATTTCTAGACATGGCAAAAACTACAAAATGTATAACACGAGTAATGTAGTCAGAACTTTCAGCATGTAAAAGGAATCACAGAGTCATATATGTATGAAATACTATGCTCATATTATTTTTATTTCAGATTCACACATAGACATCCCAAGTTTCAAAAACTCCCCCTCAATTTAAGCCATGAGGATGCATAACCCCTATTTCACTATGAATGAAACAAAAACGAGTGAAATCCAAAGGTTTTGTAAAAATGTCAGCCAATTGTTGTTCAGTATCTACATGGTGAATCACAATGTTTCCTTTTTCAACGTTATCTCGGAGAAAGTGATACCTAATGTCAATGTGCTTAGTTCTAGAATGTTGCACGGGGTTTTTAGCAATGCAAATGGCACTAGTGTTATCACAGAATAGTGGACACTATCTAGATCAACCACATAGTCCTTATGTGTTTGAACAATCCAAAGAATTTGTGAGCAAGCACTAGCAGCAGCTACATATTCAGATTCGGCTGTGGATTGTGCAACTGAATTTTGTTTTCTAGAGGACCAAGCAACAAGAGAATTACCAAGAAAATGACAAGCACCGGAAGTACTTTTCCTATCAATCCTACAACCCCCAAAATCAGCATCCGAAAAAGCTTTCAAAGTAACGGTTGAGGAAGAAGGAAGAAAAATGTCAAATTCTAGGGTTCCATGTAAGTACCTGAGAATCCTTTTGACGGCTTGACGATGTGAAGCACGTGGGGAAGCTTGAAACCGTGCACAAAGACATACGCTGAATTGTATGTCCGGTCTTGATGCCGTGAGGTACAAAAGTGATCCGATCATGCTTCTATATTCTTTTTGATCCACGGGTTCACTATCTTCATCAAGTTCAAGTGTTGTTGCTGTTCCCATTGGTGTCCGAAGAGGCTTGCTTTTGTCCATGTTGAAGCGCCTTAGGAAGTCTTTGGTATACTTCGTTTGATGCACAAAGGTACCATCCTTGGTTTGTTTGATTTGCAGCCCCAAAAAGTAAGTGAGTTCACCCATCATACTCATTTCAAATTTGGAACTCATCATTGCTAAAAACTTGGACACGAGATCATGTGAAGCACAACCAAAGATAATATCATCCACATACACTTGAACGAATAATGAGTCATTGCCATATTTAAGCACAAAAAGAGTTTTATCAACCTTGCCCATGGTAAACCCCTTTTCAAGTAAGAATGTTTTTAGCCCATCATACCATGCTCTAGGGGCTTGTTTGAGACCGTATAAGGCTTTGGACAGTTTGTAAACATGGTTAGGAAAATCTGGATTTTCAAAACCCGGTGGTTGTTTGACATAAACCTCCTCATCTATGTAGCCATTAAGAAAAGCACTTTTAACATCCATTTGATATAGCTTAAAACCTTTAGATGCTGCAAAAGCTAACAAAATTCTTATGGCTTCTAATTTAGCAAGGGGAGCAAAAGTTTCATCAAAATCAAGATCTTCAACTTGAGTGAAACCTTGAGCAACCAACCTAGCCTTAGTCCTAACCACAACCCCATCCTCACTTTGTTTATTTTTAAATATCCATTTAGTTACAATTAAAGTGTGACCTTGAGGTGGAGGTACAAGTTTCCAAACATTATTTCTTTCAAAATTTTCTAACTCTTTTTGCATGGCAATAATCCAAGATTCGTTAGTGAGTGCGTGTGATATATCTTTGGGTTCAAAAGAAGCAACATAAGCAGAATGAGCATGAGAGTTTGGATCATAGAACCTGGACCGTGTGACTCATTCGTGCAAGCTTCCAATCATCTGTTGTGGAGGATGATCTTTGTAAAAATGTAGGGGAACGGATGTTTCACAAGCTTCTTCTTCATTAGATTCATCGTAGATTGATGAGCTTGTGACTTGTGGACGATCAGGACCAGCATAGGTGATAGCCGGAGCTTGTTCAATGTCCGGAGCTGGACACGTGTCAACTTCTAAACTACCAGGCAGTATCACCGGCTCTTCTTCATCTTCGAAAATACCCTCCCCCTGAGGATACGGATCTGGTCCTGCAACACCGGAGCTAGTACCTGGGCTAGCTTCATCAAAAGACACTTCACAAGTCTCCACAATTTTGTTAGTGTCAAGTAAAAGCACACGGTAGCCTCTAGTATGAGATGGATAACCAAGAAACATGCCATCAATGGATCTAGGTTCAAATTTATCAAGATTACCATGTTTCTTAACAAAGAATTTGCAACCAAAGACTCGAAAGTGTGTAACATTAGGCCTATGTCCAAACCGGAGCTCATATGGTGTTTTACCTAGGTTAGCACGCAAGAAAACTCGATTTGAGACATAACAAGCGGTTGCTAACGCATCAGACCAGATTTTCCTAGGAGTTTGATATTCATCAAGCATAGTCCTAGCCATCTCAACTAAGGTTCTGTTCTTTCTTTCTACAACACCATTTTGTTGAGGTACATATGGTGAAGAAAGTTGATGATCTATTCTATTTTCAGCACAAAAGTGATCAAAAGATTGATTTTTAAATTCAGTTCCATTATCACTTCTAATTGCTTTTAATGATCCTGGGTGATCAATTGATAATCTAAGAAATAAAGTTCTAAAGTGACTAAAAACTTCATTCTTAGACGCCATAAAGTAAACCCAAGAGTATCTAGAATAATCATCAACGATAACAAGAACATACCATTTACCTCCGAAGGATTGAACACGTGAAGGTCCTACGGTGTCAAGATGCAAAAGTTGACATGGTCCAGTTGTCATGATCATTGTGAGAGGAGTATGTGAACCTGCAACCATCTTAGCATGTCTACAAGAAGAGCACACAATTTCTTTGTCCCCTTTAAGCTTAGGCAGCCCACGTATGCGATCAAGAGCACTAACACGCGCTAGGTGATCAAAGCCTACGTGACCAAGTCTACGATGCCAAAATATAAGTCCTTTGAATCATTAGCAACTAGACACCTATGCTTAGAGGAAGACATATCAAAATCAGCTTTAAAAACTCTTCCAAACCGAGACATGTTAAAAATAAGCTCACTATTTGAACCTACAACTTTGCAGTAGTTTTTGTTGAAAATAATTTCTAGATTTTCATCTAGCAATTGTGCAACAGAAAGCAAGTTGTATTTCAAATTTTTGACAAGTGCCACATCCTTCAAAGTGTAGTGATCATTTACTCTAACCGAACTCTTATCAATTATAGGAGTTGAAGAATTATTGGCAAAAGTAACATTCTCTACACGTGACACAAAAGAGAGGGAGGAGAACCAATCTTTGTTATCGGTCATGTGGCGTGAGCAACCTGAATCCACAATCCAAATGTTCTCCTTTCTCAAACGTATAACCTACATAGAAGCACAATACGTCGATGACTCAATACTGGGGTTAGTCAAAAGGCATTTAGGAATCTAGTACTGAGTCACGCGACGTGCAGCAGGAAAAACACGCGAAAGCTGAGACAAAACAGCAGGTTTATGAGTCAAAGTTTGAGATTTTTTATTCTTGACTACTGACCTATAAGGTTTTACTTGTGTAGCACAAAAATCAATAGCTCTGGAGGCAAAAATAGAAGGTCCGGAGATAAACTTTGAATGTTTTGACTCAAAACAGAAGGTTGTACATTCGGTTCAATGTGTGCAGCAAATTTTGCATGAAAGTTATGAGATCTAGCAACCATTATTTCCCTTTTCTGTTGTTTAGCTAGTCTATAACAAAAATCTATGACATGACCATCTCTACCACAGAAGGTATAATGAAATTTAACTTTGTGTTCATGTCTAGATGAGCAAGCAATATTTTTATTTGAAACCGAACGAGGCAACACTCTTGCAGATTTGAAAACCACTCCTTTATGTTTAGGAACTGTTTGAATCAAACCACTTCCTAATGACTTTACAATTTTAGGTGGATGTGCCTTAGCATGAGCATGAGAATCAAAACCTAAACCAGTTTTATCATTGCAAGACTTGGAAGCATCCAGTAGCAAGTTTAGGTTCTTATTCCCATTACAAAACCGATCTAATGTCCTATGCATGTCATCAAGTTTATTGGACAGATCAAGGCAATTTTCACATGAAGTTTTTCCTTTTAGTTTGCAATTGGAACAAAATTTAACTTCATGAGAACGTAAAACATTGTTCAATATAGAAATTTCATTCATAGCATCCTGTAGTTTCTTATCAAGATCATCACAAGTAGAACAATGCAAATCAATTGTAGAACAGCTAGCATCTTTCAAGTTTTTATCATTAAGTGCAGCAAGCTCTTTGTTCTTTTCAATTTCTAACTCAAGTTTATCAAGAGTGGAGGAGTGTGCACTTCTTAATGTGGACAATTGTTCATAGATTAAGTCACATGAGGGACATGCATCATCACTAGGAATCAAAGTTTTTAAATGGTTGATTTCAGATTCTAGTGATTCAATTTTAGCAGCACTATCCCTAAGCTTTTTGTCCTTTTTCTTAACAATAATAGTGGCACGAGAAATAGCATCACACATTTCATTGCAGGTAGAACATACCTCATCGTCTTCACTGTTGTGTTCTGCATCCTCCTGACTTGATCTTGATCTTGTTTTGCCCACCATGAAGCATAAGTTGGCCAGATCGTCATCATCTTCTTCACTTTCAAAGTCTACATCACTTGAACTAAGTTCTTGAAGTGCGGTGATGAAGCTGTTAATCATCTTGCGTCCTATGGTACCCTTCTTTTTCTTTGTATCTTTTGTAGAGGAGTGCTTCATTCTTGTTTTCTTTTCATCCCGGGAAGTAGGACCTGAAAGGTTAGGGCAATCTGAACGAAAATGTCATGTCTTACCATATTCGAAGCATCATTGAGGTTCAGAGCTCCCTCTGCTTCTAGTTCTCACATTTTGCAATGCTTTTGAGAACCTCATAGAGAGAAGTGCTAGCTCCTCCTCTGGAAACTCCTCAATCTGTTCAAGGGTAAGAGAGGACAACAAAGCAAGTGTACTACAAGATGAAGATTGGCCGGAGCTAGGCATATCACGTTGAGAAACAAAAGCAATAGACTTGTTGGGGTTCTTACGTGATATTATATCAATTTCATGAGTTTTAAGCTTGGAATATAGCACATCTAAAGTAAGTGTACTCATGACAGTAGATTCACGAATAGATGTGTCTTTCATCTCCCAAATTGACATATCTAATGCACTTAGCAATTGCCTAGCATTTTCAGCATCTGAAAAATTAACATTGACACTACGCAAGTTGCTGAGAATCTTATTAAAGCGAGCAAAAAGGTCATCAATAGAGTCACCGGGTTGCATATCGAAGCGCATGTATTCTTTCTTGAACATTTCTTGCCTTACCTCTTTGATCGTGTTGGATCCTTCGTGGTAGTCACAAAGTGCTTTCCACACATCGTATGCAGATCGGAGGTGTGCAACACGGTCGAAGTCGCTTTGTGTTAATCCTTGTATGATCAAGTTCTGAGCCTTGTTGTTGTTGTCGACATCTCTCAGATTTGTAGCTGTAACTTGATTGTTTATGGCACTTCGTAAGGCTTGTATACCTTCTCCCATATTGCAAAGCCTTGTGCCTGGATGAAAGCCTCCATGCGTGCCTTCCAAACCTGAAAATCAATACCAGCAAACACACAAGGTTTGGCGGAGTACTTCTCCATGATGATTAGTCAAAAACACGCGCAAATCACAAAGATTAGAGCACCGTGGCTCTGATACCAATTGTAGGATCGAAGAGCGCGTGAAAAACTACCAGAGGGGGGGGGGGGTGAATGGTAGATTTAAAAATCTTACGCAGCGGAAACAATTAAACCCCAAACCCTTTCGGCAGAATAACGATCTGATAAAGAAATCGTGTGTGAGACTAATCTAAACATGTTTCAACGTGACAAAAATGATAGATATCATAGAGAATCAAGTCACAAAGACAACACAAAAAGAATCACTCAAATCCGTCGAGAAAAACTCAAGTTATGATCAAAAGATCAAACAATGGTCAATCTGCCCTACCCGAGAAAAAACAGTTCTCGAACGCTGCAAAGAAACTAGTGTAGATCACAGACCACAAATCAAATGACCGTGAAATTTTTACATATGATAGAAAATCAAGTTGTGAAGACAACCCAAAAAGAATCACATCAATTGGATCTGTAAAACTCGAGTTATGATAAAACCACCAACAAAAGGTAGTGCTGTCCAGAAACTCGACGAGTAAAACTTGTCTGGAACAAGTCGGACGAACAAGGCACAAAAGTTCCTTGAAACTTCGAATTTTATTCAATAGAACACAAGACGAACAGCCCCAAAGTCGTGCACCACGAGCTCTGGGCTCCCTTGCTTATATAACCAGCCCTTAGGCCAACCCAATATCAACTAGGACTCCAATCCTACTCAGATCATGAATCGTAACTTTCCATAACTGCTCAAGATTCTTCTATATGCAGATAGAAGCAATCTTAAGACTTCCAAACACCTTAGGAACGTATCCCACATTCCTAAACAACTCAAATTCGTGACCCACACGAAATCCTATCATAACCAACTCAAATCTTTCCATATTTGAGTCAAACCCGACTCAGCCGCAACCTGAGTCCATAACCTAGTCGGTTGGACCTTCCCGACCAATACTTTACGTCCACATCTCTTCATCACGCCTCGGAACCATGTAGCCACGTCCATGCACTCCTTGCACACGTGCAAACATCTTCCAATGACGTCCACGATACCTTCATATGCATTGTTCTTGATTCAATCATGCTGCGCAACCTCCTGATCAGCACAACCACAATTCCTCCTGAATTTGGTTGTTGGAACCTCATCTCCTCCCTGAGACTAGTCCAATGGATCTTGTCACCAGCCATGTCTTGAACTCAAGCAACACCTGCACATGAATAAACAACCAATCCATACGAGCCCAAGTCCTCGACTTGACTCAAGTTAGTTCCAAACACAACACCTTACGTGAGCACCTCACAAAAGCATGTTGCAAAGCATATCAAAACAATATCAGGCATATCATCCAAAACGCACCAAAAACTTAATAAAAGAATACTAAGCAATCTTTCCAGAGATGTAAAGCAAGTACGAAACATTGCAAATGAAAAGCAGAAGCACTACGGTCAAGTTCCGGACCTTGCCAGAGCAACCCGGACCTTGAGCCGGAGCTAACAAAAGCTACTAGATCCTAGCACTGGAGCTTACCAAAAACTATTCAAAACTAGTCAACCCAAAACCGGAGCTAGACAAAGTACATCAGAGCTTAGCAAAAGCATGTCGGAGCTATCAAATATATGCCGGAGCTATCAAAGACATGTCGGAGCTAACAAAGTCATGCCGGAGCTAAAGATAAAGCTCACCGGAGCTAACCAAAGCTAGTAGAACCTTACCAAGAAGTCGGACCTAGCATCTAACATAGCCGGAGCTACCCAAAACAAGTCGGACCTATGGTCGGGCCTTGCTATAGCTCGGAGCTAGAGTCGGACCTTGATAAAAAGGTGTTTTCGTGATATTAAAAACTTTTATCATCAAAGCCAAGCGTATTCACTACAAGCCAATGTATTCAGCACACATAGGTCTTACAAGAAGGATGTTGACTTTCAAGTAGCTCCGAATATCTGAGATCCATGCAACAGAGCCAACTTCTGCTTCTAATTCTTTCGTGCTGGGTTGCTCGGAGCTTCCGACAACACCTAGGATCCTTGGCGGACGGCATGGTAGTAGGGGAACCGGGACTGCCAACCTCGTGGTGCTAGTCTCGCCCCCTTCGCTCAGTTCGGCAGGCTGAGCTGTTGGTTTTGACAACCTCCAAACAAAGATTCTGTCAAGAGCCGGAGCTCCGGTTGAGGCTTTCGTCGAGAGTTCGTCGGCTTCAGCATTTTGAAGACGCTGAACATGATGGATATCCAGGACTTCAAAGTCGTTCTAAAGTATCTGGACTTCAAGGAGATAAGCAGCTAGTTGAGGATTGTTGCAGTAACATTGACCTTTGACTTGTTTTATGATGAGTTGTGAATCTCCCTTCACCAGCAGCTGTTCTACACCATAATATAGTGCCACCTTGAGTCCGTAAATGAGAGCTTCATACTCTGCCATGTTGTTGGTTGCCTTGAAATCAAGGTGTACCATGTACTTGACCTCCTCCTCAGTCGGAGCCAGGAGAAGGATTCCAGCTCTGGCCCCCTGCTTTTGCACAGAGCCGTCGAAGTAGAGGGTCCAGTGAGGCTTGGTGAATACCGGAACTTTGAGTTCGTGTTTCTGCTCACCGTGGCCCCCAGAGTTTGATGGAGATGGGGTCCACTATGCCACAAAGTCAGCCAAGGCTTGACTTTTGATTGCTTGTATTGACACAAATTTTAGATCAAATTCGGCCAGTTCCGCTGCCCACTTTGCAATGTTCCCAATAGGATTAGGGTTATGCAAAATAGCACGCAGTGGAAAAGAAGTTACCACTGATATTTTTTGGGCTTGGAAGTAGTGATGAAGCTTCCTTGAGGCAATAAGAACTGCCTAAAGCAGTTTATGCACCTCAATCTATCTTGTCTTGGCGTCGTGGAGTACTTCACTGATGAAGTACATGGGGCATTGGATGTTCCGGACCCTATCAGAAGGACCCGGAGCTTCTTCTCCATCGATCCAGACCCTGTTGGAGGGTTCCGAACCATCAGGCTATGCTTCTTGGACCCTCCAGGAGGCGTCCAAAACTCCTTCTTGTTCGACCGGGACCTCATTAGGAAGATCATCTTGGCTAGCTAGGTGAACCTCCTCAGACGAATGAGGTTGATCTCCTAGCATTTTGTTTTGAGGTTCCATGTCTGGGAGCTGAGACCCGGTCACATCTTCAGGCGATTCTAGACCCTCCCGAAGGGGTCCAGACTCATGGATTGGATGTGGCTCCAGTCTTTCCGCAACTAGGAACATACTGACAACTTCGGTGGTTGCCGAAATGTAAAGCAGTAAAGGCTCACCAGGATTAGGAGCTACCAATATTGGTAGTGTGGTGAGGAGTTGTTTCAGCTCTTGGAATGCCTTTTCTGCTTCTTCAAACCAATGAAATGGTCCAGACTTCCTCAAGAGTTTGAAGAAGGGTAGCGCCTGTTCTGCCAGCCTTGAGATAAACCGGCCGAGTGCAGCTAGGCAAGATGGGGGCCGCATATATTCTATGGCCTTGATCTTTGCCGGATTCGCTTCAATCCCTCTGTGAGTCTCCAAGAACCCTAGAAGCTTTCCGGAGCTAACCCCGAAGACACACTTGTCCGGGTTCAACTTGGTGCGCGTGGTGCACAGCTTGTCGAAGATGACTTGTAAGTTGTCAAGGAGTGACTCCTTGTTTTTGATCTTCACAACGATGTCATCGACATACACCTCCACAAAGTCTCTAATTAGCTCTCCAAACATTTTGTACATAGCACGCACAAATGTTGAAGCAGTGTTTTTTAGACTGAATGGCATGACAGTATAACAGTACAATTCATCTACTGTTATGAAGGCAGTATGATCTTCATCTTCCTTAGACATTTGGATTTGATGATATCCAGAATATGCATCTAAGAAACACAATAGCTCACACCCGGAGGTGGAGTCCACTATCTGATCTATTCTAGGTAGTGGAAATGGATCCTTTGGACATGCCTTATTTAAGGTGGTGTAGTCAATACACATCCGGAGCTTCCCACCGGCCTTGGGTACAACAACTGGGTTTGCCAGCCATTTTGGATGGAAGACTTCCCAGATGAATCCAGCTTCGAGCAACTTCTTGATTTCTTGTCGGATGAAGTTTTGTCAATCGATTGATTGCTTCCGGGGCTTCTAGTGTACAGGACGTGCGTCTAGGTAAATCTTCATATTATGCTCAATCATCTCCCTAGGGATCCCAGGCATTTGTGACCCTTGCCAGGCAAACACGTCAACATTAGCCCGGAGGAAAGTGATGAGCGCGAGTTCCTATTTGTTGTTCAGACCCCCCGATATACGGGTAGTCTGAGCAGCATCGGAACCAATTTGGATCACCTTGATGGGAACATCGGCGTCGCCGCTTGGTTGCACACGGGGTGCGGAGGTAGAGCCTTTATGATGAATGCTCGGAGGATTCGGAGTTGGCTCCGTTCCAGATGCTTCCTCTTGCGTTGTGGTAAGCGCATATAGTTCTTCTAGAGCGGTAACTCCTGCAGTGCGATCTCCGCGGATCCAAAGAACACTTGTGGGTGTTTGCATCTTCAACACCAAGTTGCCATAATGGGCAGCAGCCATGAATTTGTATAAAGCTGGACTGCCCAGAATGGCATTAAACGGCAGACTGATCTGCACAACGTCGAAGACCAATTTTTCAGTACGGTAGATCTCCCGAGTCCTGAAGGTCACTGGGAGTGTGATGGAATCGAGAGGAGTAATGGTTCCCGGACCTACTCCAGAGAAAGGTCGGGATGGGCGAAGGTCCGAAGGCCGGAGCTGAAGCTTAACGAAAGCTTCGAAGCTTATGGGGTTTAGCCTGGAACCTCTGTCGACCATTACATGGTGGATTTGGATATTGTTAATGGTGGGTGACACCATCAACAGGAGTTGGCCAACCCCGATCATGTTTCGAGGGCAGTCCGAAGCATCAAAAATCATAGGAGTATCCATCCACTTCCAATGTGGCTCTGCCTTAGCAGTGGGAGCTGCCACGACCATGTCCTGCCGCATTGTCTTGAGGATGCGGCGAGAGGTGATGTCCCAAGAACCACCATAGATGGTGTTCAGGGTCTTCCAGTGCTCGTTGTCTGAGACATCGGATTCATCATCAATAGTGTTGTAGACGGCTTTCAAGACCTTTTTGGGGTCCTGGAAACCTAGCTCCTCTTCGGCCGGAGATTCATCGACTTTTTTTTCCTCCCCTTTGACGGAAAGGAGCTTCTTCTCGGTGCTTGTTCTAGTGCTCGGCAAGATTCTCGACCTCCCGCCACTCTTCCAAGTTGTGTCGATTCATCTTGTGAATCAAACACCATGCTTTGGAACTATTGTCGTCTTCTGATGAAAGGTGAGGTCGTTTCTTGGGGCGTGGCCCCCGGCTTCCAAGAGCTGCGCTAGCAGTAGTGGCTGGTGCGCCGGCCGACGGCTTCTTTTTGCCGTTGGGCTTCTTTTTCTTCTTGCCACTACCGGAAGTAGCGTATTTAGTTTTGGAGGACTTCTAGTTGGCCTCTGGAGCTGGCTTAGAATGCATTTCACGGCCCTCCACAACTCTAGCACATTTGTCAGTTAGACTAAAGAGTTCCATGACGCTGGTAACTTCTTTAATGGCTAGCTTTTCCAACATCTTCTTATCTTGAACTCACTGTCTAAATGTAACGATAACAAAAGAGCTTGATATTGAAGTTACAGTATTCCATACCTGAGAAAAACGCTGAATGAAGGATCGCATCGATTCCCTCGATGTCTGCTTTACAGCAAACAAATCCAATTCAGTGCCAAGTCGGGTGTAAGAACTCTCGAAATTGGCAGTGAACTGCTGGCATAGCTCTGCCCAACTATTAATGGAGTTGGGTGGAAGACTCATGAACCAGGACGTTGCAGTCCCAGTTAAATCCACCTGGAAGTAATTGACCATCACAACCTCATCACCCCCCGTTGCCAGTATGGCAGTGGAGTAGATTTGAAGGAATTCAGCGGGTTTGACAGTCCCGTCGAATTTTTCCGGCAAGTGAGGCTGCAACTTCTCTGGCCATCTGACCATGTGCAAATGCATGGCTAGGGCAGAACAACCTCCTCCTACTTCTTGAGGGGCAGGGTTGTCCCGAGCCTCTCGCCTCTCACGAGCATGCTCGATATGGACACGACCGTCTTGCTGCCGGTAATGGCGATCCAGTTCCGACCGCAAGTCATGAGTCAGAATCCTGGTGATGGTATGGGTGCGTCGTGTCCCAGGGGGCAACGAAGTCACCTGCTGGGATGCAACACATCTCCTTTGTTGAAAGACTTGTGGACCATGTCAGCCGGACAAGGTCCGTCATTGTGATGGTGCTCGCCCCGAAGGGGGAGGAACTTGATTGCTGATGCCTGTAGCCGCAGCTACGACCAGATGGTCAACATTAGCTCTCCACTGCTCCATAGCACCCTGGGGTGCACCAGGAGGCGGTGGGTGTTGTAGGAGAGCTCGCGCAACAATGAGTGCATGCTCAGGGTTGTTGTTTGTCGATGTAGTGATCGACGTGGATGCCCCATATTGTTGACCAGCATTGTTTGCGAGAACAGATGGTGGTTGTGGTGCCATAGCACCTGCTGGAACAATGGCACCTGTTGGTTGTTGAATGTTGGAGGGATTGCCTCCGGCAGGATGTCTAGCGTGGTTGCCATTAGAGGATCAGCCAGCTGAATTCGCCATCTTGTGATCTCGGGACCTGTCTGCCCCCTACCTGGCGTGCCAAATGTCAAAGTGTTTGATACGACACTTCCCCCAGACCTGCTAAGAAGCACCCCGCGAAGGTTCTTTTATGGTTGGGGTACGTAGAGATCAAGATCATGATGGTGACACCAGAGATTTACGTGGTTCGGGCCACCTGAGCGTAACACCCTACTCCACGGGGTTTTTGTTGTTGTATTGTGTGTGTTTGTTCGCTAGTATGCGAGTTAGCTCAGAGGAGATGTCTCCAGCTTCCCTCGGGTACGTGCGGTACAACCCTTTTATAGTTCTAAGGACTGACCGTTATAATGCTTGCCCGACCTGACATGTGGCCTTGGCATATTTAATGGCCTGATACACTGTCTAAAGAGTATTAAGCATGTTTAATAGTATGATAATGTGCCTTAATGGCTGCGTTACCCCTATTAATAGTGCTTTGATCGCGTGTCATTATTACAACATTAACGACACATAATTACATCTTGTAACTGTCGGTTTAACTACGCTTGATTGTTCGTACTGAAGGAGATCTGCCAGTGTACGCATCGATGAAGATCTGGAGGCTCCATATGTGGAAGCTCCAGAGATTTCCCTTACAGGAGGTTAAGTTCGGGGCTACTGTACACGTGTCGGCACTAGAGCTCCTCCTTGCTGGGGGTTAGCTTCGGGACTGTTGTACACGTGTTGGCACTGGAGCTTTCCTTTGTTGGGAGCTTAGTTTCGGTTTTCCTTTACACGTGTTGACCCAGGAGCTACCCATATGAGGGGAGCGGGTCTGGTGCAATGTGACATGTGGGGCATGAGGAGTCTTTCAACTCTGACAGGTAGAACTCCTTTGTACTCTTCGCGGTATTAAGGGATACCCGGTACGCAGGGTACCGACAGGGTCCCACTGCTCTTCATCCTCATCCCTCTCTTGACACTGAAATATCCCACAAACTTGTGTCCAAAAAATCATGATATTTTTTAGATAGGCTCAAACAAATATCTAGGATTTGATTCTGAATTCAAAACTTTGAATTGATCAAGCTTCAATAGAAATTGAAATTTGAATTTGAATTTGAAGAAAGATCAATGTTTCCACTGAATTATATAGCAAATGTGCTTCAAAAATTTTGAAACTTTGCATAGATGCTATTTGGAATATTTGGAAGTTAATGGTCAAATCAGATTCTTATTTTAATGAGGTCTGAACATGAGCTTCTCTTGAATATTTGAATTCTCTCCATTGAAGTTTGAATTGGTTTGATTTTTCAATTGCCATTTTGATTTCTTGACTCAGGCTTCATTTTATTCCTCCTCGCAGAACCTTATGCTTTGAACTTTGGGGCTTTTACACCCTCACCCCTTAAAAGAATCTTGTCCCGAGATTACAAATGAAAGAGATGGAGATAAAAGATTACCGGATATGAGATGATAGCAAGTTCGGAGAGTTTGATCAGAGATATTCCTCACTTTCCCATGTCACTTCTTCAGCAATATGGTTACTCCACAAGACGTAAAACCATAAAGTTTGGTTTCTTGTGGTGCGTGTCTTTTCATCGATGATCCGAATCAGATACTCCGAATAAGTGAGATCCAGTTGGAGAGCTTCAATGTCTTTGGTGCGGATTTCAGCTAAAGATTTAAGGAATTTCCGCAGCTGAGAGATGTGAAGAACATTGTGAATTTCAGAGAGTGATGCTGGTAACTCCAGACGATAGGCCATGGGTCCGCATTTTACAATGACGGCGAACGGACCGATGAATCGTGGAACAAGCTTTCCCTTCACTCCGAAGCAATGAATTTCATTCATCGGAGAGACACGAAAGTAAACATGGTCTCCGATGTCGAAGTGGAGAGGTCAATGTCTTTTATCTACATAACTTTCCTGACGAGATTGAGCAGACTTGAGATTGGCTTGGATCACTCCCACTCATTCCTCAACTTCATTCACAAGATCAATACCGTATATTACTCGCTCGCCGGACTCACACCAGTTGAGTGGTGTGCGGCACTTCCGGCCGTAGAGAGCTTCATACGGCGCCATCTTGATGCTAGCTTGATAGCCATTGTTATATGAGAACCCCGCCAATGGTAAATGATCTTCCCAGTTTTTACCGTGGTGGATGGCACAGGCCGGTAGCATATTTTCAAGTACTTGATTCACCCGCTCATTTTGACCATCTGTATGTGGGTGATATGCGGAGCTTTGGATCAGTTTAGTCCCCAATGATGCGTACAGCTGCTCTCAGAAGCGAGCAATGAACAACGCACCACGATCTAAGATAATCGTCCAGGGAACTCCGTGTAAGCACATAATTCTTGCAATATATAACTCCACATACTTTTGAGCATGATAATTGGTGTTGGTAGGAATAAAGTGGGCTGATTTGGTTAGTCGATCGACTATCACCCAAATTGGATCATGCTTGTGGAATGTGAGAGGCAAACCGACGGTGAAATCCATACTAATATCCTCCCATTTCCACACTGGAATTTTCAATGGTTGCAGTTGTCCGGCCTTCCTCATGTGGTCAGCTTTCACCCGCCGACACGTATCACACTCAGATACATATTTTGCAATTTCCCTTTTCATCCGTGTCCACCAAAATCATGTTTTCAAATCTTGATACATCTTGTTACTGCCCAGCTGAATAGAGTAGTTGGATAGTGAGCTTCATCCAAGATTTCTTCCGAAGTTCCATGTCACAGGGTACCACTATACGTTCTCTGAACCACAGAGTACCATGTTCATCACTCTGGAAGTACTTCATTCCCCCATTGTTCATTCTCCTCTGTATGTGCAACATACCCATGTCTTTCTTTTGAGCTTCCATAATCTCCTCTTGTATGGTAGGAATAAGAGCAAGATTATATAACACTCCATATGGAATCAAGTATAAACTTGGTTTGTCCTCTTCCATTGGTGCGACTGGCAGATTGTTGACATGGGACTAGGGCTGTCAACGATCCAAGCTCGAGCGAGCTTGTCCTCCGAGGCTCGAGCTCGTTAAGAATTCGAGCCGAGCTCGAGCCGATCCTGAAATTTGGTCGATCCTGCAGTCAAGCTCGAGCTCGGCTCGATAAGGCTCGTTTAAATAGTTAGGCTCGGTTGAAGCTCGTAAAAGCTCGAGTTCGAGCTTGGGAAGCTCGTTTAAACAGTAAAAATGAATAATAATCAAGAAAAATATTAATAAATAATATTTATAAAACAAAATTTATCTAGACAAGCCTTATCGAGCTTAACGAGCTCGAGCTCGTCAAGCTCGCGAGCTTGAGATGAAGCTCGAGTTCGGCTCGTTTATTTGTCGAGCCAAGCTCGAATCAAGATTTTAACGAGCCGAACTCGAGTAGCTCCCGAGCCTCGAGCTTCATTGACATCCCTACATGGGACTTGCCGCTTAGCGCATCAGCAACCACATTCGCTTTGTCGGGATGGTATTGAATTTCAATCTCATAATTTTTTATCAGCTCTAACCATCTTCGTTGTCGCATATTCAGCTCTTTCTGAGTGAAGATATATTTTAGGCTTTTGTGATCGGTGTAGAGGTGCACTAGGTTTCCTAGTAAATAGTGCCTCCACATTTTCAACGACAGCACCACGGCAGCGAGCTCATGGTCATGAGTTGGATAATGTTGCTCATGATTCCGGAGCTGCTGCGATCCATATGGAATCACGCGGCCTTCTTGCATTAACACGCAGGCGAGACTAATGCCAGACGCATCACAATAAACATCAAAAGATTTGGTCGCATCTGGCTGAGCTAGCACTGGGGCTGTTGTGAGATGCTTCACCAATGCTTGAAATGCATCCTCACATGCCTTGCTCCAAATATATTTGGTTCCCTTTTTCAGCAACTCCATCATTGGTTTAGAGATTTTTGAGAAGCTCGGAATGAACCTCCGATAATATCCCGCTAACTCAAGGAAGCTGCGAACATCATGATCGGACTTTGGAGACACCCATTTCAGCACTTGCACAATTTTGCTTGGATCAACAGCGATGCTCTCCGCTGAAATATTGTGACCAAGAAAGGGTACTTGGCTGATACAAAACTTGCACTTGCTGAATTTTGCATAAATCTTGTGATCTCACAATTGTAGGAGCACGATATGCAAGTGTTTGGTGTGTTCCTCCTCTGATTTTAAATAAACCAGAATGTCGTCAATGAAGACCACGGCAAAATTGTCCAACTCTGGCATGAATACATAATTCATGAGATACATAAAGTGAGCCAGCGCATTGGTATGTCCAAACGATATGACGAGATATTCATAGAGCCCGTATCTTGTCGAGAATGCCGTCTTTGGTATATCCTCCGGTCGGATTTTTATTCGATGATATCCGGACCAAAGATCCATCTTCGAGAAAACCTAAGCATCCACTAATTGTTCGAATAAAATATCGATGCACGTAGTGTATTCTTATTCTTGATCGTCATGGCATTGAGCGGATGATAGTCCACACATAAGCGTAATGTCTTATCCTTCTTCTTCACAAACAATGTGGAGCAGCCCCAAGGTGATGAACTTGGGCTTATTAGACTTCTGTCCAGCAGGTCTTTCAAATGCTCCTTTAATTCTGCCAACTCATTTGGTGCCATCTTGTACGGCCTTCGAGAAATAGGCGTGGTTGCCAGAATAAGTTCAATCTTGAACACGATGTCCCTATCCGGTGGCATACCCGGAAGGTCATCGCAAAACACGTTCGGATATTCACGGACAACACGAATGTCCTCAAGCTTTGTGGCTTCCGTGTTGTATGTGGATAGAATTTCTTGGATAAGGCGGTCTAGATGAGAGTGTGTGGTTCATGTAGTGGAGAGTTTAAATGGACCACACGTGGAACGATGTCGAGAACAGCACCATGACAGTGTAGCCACAACATTCCTAAAATTACATCGAGCTTTTGACCCTCTAATATAGTTAGAGAAGTCAAATAGATATTCCCACCCATCTTAAGTTGTGCTTTATGGACTTTCATGTCTGCTGCTATTTTCCCACCCGGATAGCAAATCTAATATGGACATTCTGTGAGAGTGATAGGTAATTGATGCTTGACAGCATATGATTGACTAAAGAAGTTATGGGTGGCACCGGAGTCAACGAGTATGACTACGGGATGATCAAGTAGAGAAAATGTACCCGCGAGGACGGGTTCATCTTCCGGCACGTCTTCGATAGCTATGTGGTGGATGTTGCCGGGTTTTGGTGCTGGTTTCTTGGGCTGATTGCAGGGTTGAGCTGCACCCTGATATGGTGCTTGTCCGCTGCCGGTCGCTGCTCGGGGCAGTCCCTCACAAAATGCCCGACACGGCCACACGTATAGCACGTGTATTGTGTCGGGTTCCCTCCAAGCTGCGGACGGAATCCCGATCCACGTGGTGGAGGTGGATACACACGCGGGACCATCCTTTGCTGCTGCTGCTGCTGCTGCTACTGTTGCTGTGGAAATGGCGGTCAGAAACGCGGCACGTTGAAAGAACGATCGTGGCACTGCTGCGGTCGCGCTGGTGCTGCCATCGCTGCCTGGATGGTGTTTGATACACCAAGCGGTACTTCTGTGGTCAATCATTTTCATCGGTTCTTGATCGAGGTGGTGCGCTGGCATGTTTGGGAACTATAATCTAACTATCGCCTATGATTATTGCACATAGAAACCGAACTGCTATGGAAACCTAGCATCAAAGCTTGAAGAAGACCGAGAGAAAAACGGAGATTTCTTGCTGGATACAGAATGACCTCGGGAAGGTTTTTCACCATGAGCGAGAAGGTGTTCTGGCGATCATGTTTGCTTTTTGGAGCAGCTTGAGAGGTGTCCTGTGGTGCCGGCACGACGGGGAGCACAGAGGCTCGACCTCGGCAGCTGTCGACAGCCGCCAAAACTTCAAAATAATGAACCGGAGTGAGGGAGCTGAGGAAACAAGTTGAGCAGGTGATAGAAGGCACGATGAAGAATGTTTTCTCTGTTGGTGGCTTACTCAATCGCGGTTGCAATCTGTTCCGGCAAGTGAAGAACAGAGAGGCGCTCGAGCTGGGAAAAGGAAGAGCAAACATAGCCTGTGTTTGTGTGACGTGAGGGAAATGGAAGAGCAGATAAGATTTGCTTCAGCTCTTAGAGGAGTAGATGGAGACTCAGTCGGACGAGGTTGTCAACAATGTTCAGGTGCTTGCTTGCCTGCTTGATGAGTTGGAATGCAGGGCTGCTGCCGTGAAACATAGAACAGAGCAAGGCACGAAGGTTCAGTTCATATGAGACACTGACCAGTGGGTCCCACTGCTCTTCATCATCATCTCTCTCTGGATACTGAAATATCCCACCAACTTGTGTCCAAAAAATCATGAAAATTTTTAGATAGACTCAAACAAATATCTAGGATTTGATTCTGAATTCAAAACTTTGAATTGATCAAGCTTCAATCGAAATTGAAATTTGAATTTGAATTTGAAGAAAGATCAATGTTTCCACTGAATTATATAGCAAATGTGCTTCAAAAATTTTGAAACTTTGCATAGATGCTATTTGGAATATTTGGAAGTTAATGGTAAACTCAGATTCTTATTTTAATGAGGTCTGAACATGAGCTTCTCTTGAATATTTGAATTCTCTCCATTGAAGTTTGAATTGGTTTGATTTTTCAATTGCCATTTTGATTTCTTGACTCAGGCTTCATTTTATTCCTCCTCGCAGAACCTTATGCTTTGAACTTTGGGGCTTTTACACCCTCACCCCTTAAAAGAATCTTGTCCCGAGATTACAAATGTAAGAGATGGAGATAAAAGATTACCGGATATGAGATGATAGCAAGTTCGGAGAGTTTGATCGGAGATATTCCTCACTTTCCCATGTCACTTCTTCAGCAATATGGTTACTCCACAAGACGTAAAACCATAAAGTTTGGTTTCTTGTGGTGCGTGTCTTTTCATCGATGATCCGAATCAGATACTCCGAATAAGTGAGATCCGGTTGGAGAGCTTCAATGTCTTTGGTGCGGATTTCAGCTAAAGATTTAAGGAATTTCCGCAGCTGAGAGATGTGAAGAACATTGTGAATTTCAGAGAGTGATGCTGGTAACTCCAAACGATAGGCCATGGGTCCGCATTTTACAATGACGGCGAACGGACCGATGAATCGTGGAACAAGCTTTCCCTTCACTCCGAAGCAATGAATTTCTTTCATCGGAGAGACACGAAAGTAAACATGGTCTCCGATGTCGAAGTGGAGAGGTCAATGTCTTTTATCTACATAACTTTCCTGACGAGATTGAGCAGACTTGAGATTGGCTTGGATCACTCCCACTCATTCCTCAACTTCATTCACAAGATCAATACCGTATATTACTCGCTCGCCGGACTCACACCAGTTGAGTGGTGTGCGGCACTTCCGGCCGTAGAGAGCTTCATACGGCGCCATCTTGATGCTAGCTTGATAGCCATTGTTATATGAGAACCCCGCCAATGGTAAATGATCTTCCCAGTTTTTACCGTGGTGGATGGCACAGGTCGGTAGCATATCTTCAAGTACTTGATTCACCCGCTCATTTTGACCATCTGTATGTGGGTGATATGCGGAGCTTTGGATCAGTTTAGTCCCCAATGATGCGTACAGCTGCTCTCAGAAGCGAGCAATGAACAACGCACCACGATCTAAGATAATCGTCCAGGGAACTCCGTGTAAGCACATAATTCTTGCAATATATAACTCCACATACTTTTGAGCATGATAATTGGTGTTGGCAGGAATAAAGTGGGCTGATTTGGTTAGTCGATCGACTATCACCCAAATTGGATCATGCTTGTGGAATGTGAGAGGCAAACCAACGGTGAAATCCATACTAATATCCTCCCATTTCCACACTGGAATTTTCAATGGTTGCAGCTGTCCGGCCTTCCTCATGTGGTCAGCTTTCACCCACCGACACGTATCACACTCAGATACATATTTTGCGATTTCCCTTTTCATCCGTGTCCACCAAAATCATGTTTTCAAATCTTGATACATCTTGTTACTGCCCAGATGAATAGAGTAGTTGGATAGTGAGCTTCATCCATGATTTCTTCTGAAGTTCCATGTCACAGGGTACCACTATAAGTTCTCTGAACCACAGAGTACCATGTTCATCACTCTGGAAGTACTTCATTCCCCCATTGTTCATTCTCCTCTGTATGTGCAACATACCCATGTCTTTCTTTTGAGCTTCCATAATCTCCTCTTGTATGGTAGGAATAAGAGCAAGATTATATAACACTCCATATGGAATCAAGTATAAACTTGGTTTGTCCTCTTCCATCGGTGCGACTGGCAGATTGTTGACATGGGACTAGGGCTGTCAATGATCCAAGCTCGAGCGAGCTTGTCCTCCGAGGCTCGAGCTCGTTAAGAATTCGAGCCGAGCTCGAGCCGATCCTGAAATTCGGTCGATCCTGCAGTCAAGCTCGAGCTCGGCTCGATAAGGCTCGTTTAAATAGTTAGGCTCGGTTGAAGCTCGTAAAAGCTCGAGTTCGAGCTTGGGAAGCTCGTTTAAACAGTAAAAATGAATAATAATCAAGAAAAAATATTAATAAATAATATTTATAAAACAAAATTTATCTAGACGAGCCTTATCGAGCTTAACGAGCTCGAGCTCGTCAAGCTCGCGAGCTCGAGATGAAGCTCAAGTTCCGCTCGTTTATTTGTCGAGCCAAGCTCGAATCGAGATTTTAACGAGCCGAACTCGAGTAGCTCACGAGCCTCGAGCTTCATTGACAGCCCTACATGGGACTTGCCGCTTAGCGCATCAGCAACCACATTCGCTTTGTCGGGATGGTATTGAATTTCAATCTCATAATTTTTTATCAGCTCTAACCATCTTCGTTGTCGCATATTCAGCTCTTTCTGAGTGAAGATATATTTTAGGCTTTTGTGATCGGTGTAGAGGTGCACTAGGTTTCCTAGTAAATAGTGCCTCCACATTTTCAACGACAGCACCACGGCAGCGAGCTCATGGTCATGAGTTGGATAATGTTGCTCATGATTCCGGAGCTGCTGCGATCCATATGGAATCACGCGGCCTTCTTGCATTAACACGCAGGCGAGACTAATGCCAGACGCATCACAATAAACATCAAAAGATTTGGTCGCATCTGGCTGAGCTAGCACTGGGGCTGTTGTGAGATGCTTCACCAATGCTTGAAATGCATCCTCACATGCCTTGCTCCAAATATATTTGGTTCCCTTTTTCAGAAACTCTGTCATTGGTTTAGAGATTTTTGAGAAGCTCGGAATGAACCTCCGATAATATCCCGCTAACTCAAGGAAGCTGCGAACATCATGATCGGACTTTGGAGACACCCATTTCAGCACTTGCACAATTTTGCTTGGATCAACAGCGATGCTCTCCGCTGAAATATTGTGACCAAGAAAGGGTACTTGGCTGATACAAAACTTGCACTTGCTGAATTTTGCATAAATCTTGTGATCTCACAATTGTAGGAGCACGATATGCAAGTGTTTGGTGTGTTCCTCCTCTGATTTTAAATAAACCAGAATGTCGTCAATGAAGACCACGGCAAAATTGTCCAACTCTGGCATGAATACATAATTCATGAGATACATAAAGTGAGCCAGCGCATTGGTATGTCCAAACGATATGACGAGATATTCATAGAGCCCGTATCTTGTCGAGAATGCCGTCTTTGGTATATCCTCCGGTCGGATTTTTATTCGATGATATCCGGACCAAAGATCCATCTTCGAGAAAACCTAAGCATCCACTAATTGTTCGAATAAAATATCGATGCACGTAGTGTATTCTTATTCTTGATCGTCATGGCATTGAGCGGATGATAGTCCACACATAAGCGTAATGTCTTATCCTTCTTCTTCACAAACAATGTGGAGCAGCCCCAAGGTGATGAACTTGGGCTTATTAGACTTCTGTCCAGCAGGTCTTTCAAATGCTCCTTTAATTCTGCCAACTCATTTGGTGCCATCTTGTACGGCCTTCGAGAAATAGGCGTGGTTGCCAGAATAAGTTCAATCTTGAACACGATGTCCCTATCCGGTGGCATACCCAGAAGGTCATCGCAAAACACGTTCGGATATTCACGGACAACACGAATGTCCTCAAGCTTTGTGGCTTCCGTGTTGTATGTGGATGGAATTTCTTGGATAAGGCGGTCTAGATGAGAGTGTGTGGTTCATGTAGTGGAGAGTTTAAATGGACCACACGTGGAACGATGTCGAGAACAGCACCATGACAGTGTAGCCACAACATTCCTAAAATGACAACGAGCTTTTGACCCTCTAATATAGTTAGAGAAGTCAAATAGATATTCCCACCCATCTTAAGTTGTGCTTTATGGACTTTCATGTCCGCTGCTATTTTCCCACCCGGATAGCAAATCTAATATGGACATTCTGTGAGAGTGATAGGTAATTGATGCTTGACAGCATATGATTGACTAAAGAAGTTATGGGTGGCACCGGAGTCAACGAGTATGACTACGGGATGATCAAGTAGAGAAAATGTACCCGCGAGGACGGGTTCACCTTCCGGCACGTCTTCGGTAGCTATGTGGTGGACGTTGCCGGGTTTTGGTGCTGGTTTCTTGGGCTGATTGCAGGGTTGAGCTGCACCCTGATATGGTGCTTGTCCACTGCCGGTCGCTGCTCGGGGCAGTCCCTCACAAAATGCCCGACACGGCCACACGTATAGCACGTGTATTGTGTCGGGTTCCCTCCAAGCTGCGGACGGAATCCCGATCCACGTGGTGGAGGTGGATACACACGCGGGACCATCCTTTGCTGCTGCTGCTGCTGCTACTGTTGCTGTGGAAATGGCGGTCAGAAACGCGGCACGTTGAAAGAACGATCGTGGCACTGCTGCGGTCGCGCTGGTGCTGCCATCGCTGCCTGGATGGTGTTTGATACACCAAGCGGTACTTCTGTGGTCAATCATTTTCATCGGTTCTTGATCGAGGTGGTGCGCTGGCATGTTTGGGAACTATAATCTAACTATCGCCTATGATTATTGCACATAGAAACCGAACTGCTATGGAAACCTAGCATCAAAGCTTGAAGAAGACCGAGAGAAAAACGGAGATTTCTTGCTGGATACAGAATGACCTCGGGAAGGTTTTCACCATGAGCGAGAAGGTGTTCTGGCGATCATGTTTGCTTTTTGGAGCAGCTTGAGAGGTGTCCTGTGGTGCCGGCGCGACGGGGAGCACAGAGGCTCGACCTTGGCAGCTGTCGACGGCCGCCAAAACTTCAAAATAATGAACCGGAGTGAGGGAGCTGAGGAAACAAGTTGAGCAGGTGATAGAAGGCACGATGAAGAATGTTTTCTCTGTTGGTGGCTTACTCAATCGCGGTTGCAATCTGTTCCGGCAAGTGAAGAACAGAGAGGCGCTCGAGCTGGGAAAAGGAAGAGCAAACATAGCCTGTGTTTGTGTGACGTGAGGGAAATGGAAGAGCAGATAAGATTTGCTTCAGCTCTTAGAGGAGTACATGGAGACTCAGTTGGACGAGGTTGTCAACAATGCTCAGGTGCTTGCTTGCCTGCTTGATGAGTTGGAATGCAGGGCTGCTGCCGTGAAACATAGAACAGAGCAAGGCACGAAGGTTCAGTTCATATGAGACACTGACCAGTGGGTCCCACTGCTCTTCATCATCATCCCTCTCTGGACACTGAAATATCCCAACAACTTGTGTCCAAAAAATCATGAAAATTTTTAGATAGACTCAAACAAATATCTAGGATTTCATTCTGAATTCAAAATTTTGAATTGATCAAGCTTCAATCGAAATTCAAATTTGAATTCGAATTTGAAGAAAGTTCAATGTTTCCACTGAATTACATAGCAAATGTGCTTTAAAAATTTTAAACTTTGCAGAGATGCTATTTGGATTATTTTGAAGTTAATGGTGAACTCAAATTTTTAATTTAATGAGGTCTGAACATGAGCTTGTTGTGAATATTTGAATTCCCTCCATTTAAGATTGAATTGGTTTGATTTTTCAATTGGCATTTTGATTTCTTGACTCATGCTCGATTTTATTCGACCTAACATAAACTTATGCTTTGAACTTTGGGGATCTTACACTATGCATGAACCTCTTACTACTATTATAAATAACAATCATTACTGGGACAGTCAATTAAATATGAATAATATTTTGGTGCCGTCAAATTTTACATTCAACTTTATTAGCTTCAGAATTAAAAATTTTGTCTTTTCTTTGTATTAAGCTTTCGACTTAAGTTTCCAATTTAAGACTAGACTTCGATTTTGAGTCAACATTCTTGGAAATTCATATTTTATTGTACTTAGTTATTTAATCTCACTCATAAACTAATCATTCTTCAAACTAAGCCTAAAGTTTATAAAAGTTCATGTTCTGATAATCGTTTATGAATTATTGTACTTTATTTGAGTTTGACTTTTTGATTTAACTTAAAAAAAAATTAGGTACATATTTTTGCATTCTTGTTATTTTCCAAATGTGGGCGTTTTTACAACCCTTCCCCCTTAAAGAAATCTCGCCCCGAGATTCTAGGGAAAGGAGAAGATGAGTTATTGGTGGTATGACAATAACTATCTCGAGTGATTGGACGAAAGAATTCTTCACATTCCCAGATAAGTTCCTTGACGGTGTCGTTAGTCCGTAACAGCATACTGCACAACATCACCTGATTCCTCATAATATGAGTCTTCCTCCCAATGATATGAATTCAGATACTTGTTGTCGGCAAGATTGAACTGTAGAGTATGCGTCTCTTCCATATAAAACTTTGACATCATTTTGAAGTCTTCTTCCTTACTCTCAAATGATGTATCTCGCATCTATAAGGAAGATGCATCAACTCTACAGGCTTTGGCTTCGGTCATTAGTGTTCTTTCACGAAGAGTTTATTTTCCTAATCTTGATCCCAATATTCTATCTTTGCTCTTTGAGCTTTCTTTATCCCAAGGATGTCTTATAATAGAAGGTGTAGCTATTGTCACCCCTTATTTTGTTCTGGCTGAGTACTTAAGGATTTAACGGGTATTTTCTTCAAAGAGGTATCAAGGTGTGTTGTGAAATTTAAGCAATGAATGATTAACTCGTAAAGAATGGTTATCTCAACAAGTAGGTCAAAGGATGAAACTCATTGCACAGACATAAGAGAATTTAAGGTTGGCTTTAATGTATGTCATCAAAGTACAAAGACGCGCAATAGATGGTGACTACAAGGGCGTTGGACAAAACAATGTCACCATGCATTATAAGTCAAGGAGTTCCATCAGTTGGCAATCAAGCTTTCGCGAGTAGAGAGAATACAAGGTTATCGCAAGGTTAAGAAATTATAAGAAAACTCCTCAAAAACTAGAGACAACCAATTTATAGCAATAAATGTGATTGAGCCTCAACAAGATAAGGATAATGACTCAATTTGTTGTTTGGTCACAAGGCTATCAGATAATTGGTTTCCCTTGTAGTAATCAAGATAACGAATCAAGCAAATGGCACTGTGAATGATAACATTGTTCACAGCTCAAGACAATTAGACACTACTTAATATTTGAATGGGAATACATATTCTTGCTCAAAATTTAATATTACTCATGTTATCATGATGCATCACAAATCGAATAATATTATGCACACACAACATAACCCCCGAGGAAATATGCAAAGGTATGGTGTATTCATTTTTTTTTAGTTTGGGCAAGAACAGGTAAGACAATTCAACCACGATAATAAGTATCCCAGATATACAAGAATTGAGTAACCTTGTCATGAAAGGTTCCGAACAAGCGATGGTACTTTCATGTATCGACCAAGTTTGATGGTCACAAAATAAGAGTGTTAGTAAGAAGTTCTCTCAGACCTTCTAACCACCACTAAGAACAAGGAGAATTGCGATGTATTAGCAAAGATTCAGGTTTCTCAGCTTGTACTGTTCTTAACCTACTATGTCTACCTTTAAGTTGGTGAGGTGGGCTAACCCTCAAAGTGGCAAGAGAGTAACCTTTGAAGAGCAAGTTTCTAACATCTAATTTGGCAGGTTTTAATAGGTGATTGACAAGGAATATGGGAAATTTAATTACACTATCTTAACATGGACAACACTTGCATGTATTCTAATCACTGCTCTCTATATTCAACTAACCCTACTCCTGTTGATCTGCTGAATCATTTGTTCAGGAGACATCCGCTAACTAAGTCATCACAATAACCTAGCATCACTGGACTTAGGTCGAGGCTGCTAGAGCTATCTCTAATGATGCTTCACTTAATCTTCTCCTCGATCAGGTAGTGGTGATTGATATCTTCCTCGATAGCTCTGGTGAAGTCGAAATCACCTTTCTTCTATGATGAATGATTCTTGTGCTTGGAGATGGAGTATCATGAGGATATACTCTCACTAGATAACTTGTTGACGTGTCACAAAGTAACTCTGTTGGTCATTAAACACTTAGGTTTCTTGAGCGCACTTCTTTCCCCTTAAAGTTTTGAGCTAGAAGAGAGAGAAACTTACTCAATTGATCCTCATAGGAAGCTAAATGCAACTCGAGGAATTGAAACCTATGCCCACATCCACCATAAGATGCGATGTGGCAAGATCACAAAAATAGGACACAAAACTAATCAACAAGAGCAGCAAGGTTTGATTGAGTCAAACACTCAATTCCAGTAGTAAATAGTTGTGTCACAACACCTGTGTTGTACTCAGTTTCTCAAGTTGAATTCGAGAACCGAATTCAGACCCAAACCAAAATGTATCCAACCGATCATTTTTCTGTTGAAAACAGATCAGTCTGTACAAAACTTCAATTTTGGTCAAGTAAAAGGCAAGATTAGGTCTTGAGGTGAATTATAAAGTCGAAGTAAACTTCACAAGCTTTCCAAAAAGTATTTATTTGTTTTATTATCATTTTTCGTTTGCAGGTTATGCTATTTTAAATTGACAGATTTTTCTGCAATTTCAGCAGTAATACCTTAAAAAGTAGCAGTTTTGATCCACATTTTCTATACAGCTCTGTTCCAAATATGGAATTATTCTTATTTTCAAAGTTGTAAAACATATAATAAGCTTTCCAAAAATTATTTATTTTTCTTCATATAAGTTCTGGTTTAGGAGATATGGATATGGAAAGTTGGTTCAAATTTCAGCATTCAGTAAAATGTGTTCTGTCCAGATTTATAAGTCCGCATTCAAACTCAATTTTGAATATGCAGGTGCCCTTTTGAAGTGAGGAGCCAATTACATAAAATGTAGCTGACTCACCAACCTTTCCAACGGTTGCTTCTGTGACTCCATTGGATCAAGGGTTTCCGAGTTATGGGTGTTGGAAACTGACTGTTTTTCTGGACCAATTTTGACAGAACCTCCCCTAAAATGGGGTTTTGGCCACAGTTTAAACAGTCACAAAATCCAAAATATGTACAACTTGCAACTACAATATTGCAGCATGCCACATGAGCCTACCATAATCTCTTTCATTCAATCCATATAACCTTTCTGCATGTGGCCGCTCGCAAACTCTAGGTTGTGCACACTATTGTTCAGATTCTGAACTGTTTGGACAGTTGCGACGATAACTCGATTTTCATCTAGCTTCATTAGGATTTAGCCAAAGAGTTGACCTGAAGCTTAGTAGTGGACTTGCTAATCTTTTCAGAAATGTATTTATATGTTTATGATATAGTTCTAAATTAAAATATATAACCTTTTAAATTTAGATAAGTGCTGGCTGAATCTGGTAATACCTATACTACTGTTGGACTGCGTTTTGTCATTAATGTTAGCCTTTGAATCTGTATAGCGTGAAAGGGTTTAGCTTTGGTTTCACACTAGTGTAATGTGAAAGGGTTTAGCTTTAGTTTCACGCTACACTAGTTGTGCTGCGTGCAGCCTCGGCGTCACCGATGTCACCCGCTGCGCCACGCACGGTCCCAGCATTCCCGACGTCGACTGCTGCAGCCCGCACAGTACTGGCATCTCACGCTTCACCGGCGATGCCTCCCACGGCCCCATAGTCTCGATTCAGTGAACCTCCTCTCATCTACCAACAACGAGGACGGGTTGGTGCTCAGGCTCCAGAAGCCCTGTCGTTCACAGTGTCCCCAGCCACGCCAGACGAGGCCACGACGTCTTCGGCCCCCTCAGTCGTGCCACGCGCGGCCCCGGTGTCTCCAACCTCCACTGTCGTGCCACACGCAGCCCCAACATCTCTGACCTCCATGGCTAAGCCACACGCAGCCCCAACGTCTCCTTCCTACACGGTTGCACCACGCGCGGCCCCGACGTCTCCGAGCTCAACGGTTGTGCCACGCGCGGCCACGGTACCGTGGTTTACCGACCCTGCTCTTGTTGACCAGCATCGAGGGCAAGTTGGTGATCCGACGCCTGCTCGTGCTGAGCCCCCGGTGTACCAACCGCCTTTGCACCACCGGGACCCAGGGCATGTTAACCCGATGATGACTCGACGTGCAGCTGGGGTCCTCTAGCCTGTTGACCATTTCTGCGGGATCGCCCTCTCATCGATGACACCTCCACCGTCCGCCTCCCCTTCGATATTGCCTATACCGTCTTCCGTCCGTAGTGCTCTCGCCGATCCTCACTGGAGTCGCGCTATGGTGGAAGAGTATGCGGCTCTACTTGCCAACCGGACCTAGGACCTTATTCCTTGTCCTACTCGTGAAAATATTGTCACAGTCAAGTGGGTGTTCACGCATAAGAGGAAGCCAAATAGCTTCCTGGAGAGATATAAGGCTCGATAGGTACTTCGGGACTTTACTCAGCGCCCTGGAGTGGACTACAATGAGACCTTCAGTCAATTGGTGAAGCCGATAAAGGTTCGCACCGTACTGTCGCTGGCTCTCTCGCGTTCTTGACCCGTCCACCAGCTGGACGTCAAGAACGTCTTCCTCCACGGTACTCAGTTAGAGATGGTGTACTGCAGTCAGCCAACAGGATTTGGTTATTCAGCATATCAAGACAAGGTTTGCAAGCTGAACAAGTCCTTCTACGGTCTGAAGCAGGCACCCCAAGCCCGGTATAGCCGGTTTGCCACCTTTCTGGTCTTGTTGGGCTTCATTGAGGCCACGTCGACACATCCCTGTTTGTCTATCGACGGGAGGGTGACACTGTCTACCATCTATTGTACGTCGATGACATTTTGCCGACAGCGTCCAGCCTGGCTCTCCTTCAGAGTAATATCTCCGGCCTACAGTAGGAGTTCGCTATGAAGGACTTGGACCAGCTCCACCACTTCCTGGGTATTGCGGTCGAGGACCAACAGGGTGGTCTGTTCTTTCGCCAGCGGTAGTACTGTCTGGACATCCTCAAGCGAGCGGGCATGGCTGAGTGTAAGCCGTGCTCCACGCTGGTGGATACCCAGGCAAAGATCTCTTCTACCAATAGTACACCCGTCAGTGACCCGACCACCTACAGGAGTCTTGCAGGAGCACATCAGCACCTCACCTTTACCAGGGCGAACATCTCCTACGCAGTTCAGCAGGTGTGCCTTCACATGCATGACCCACAGCTGTGAAGCAGATCCTTCGGTACCTGCACGGCACCCTCGACTACGGCCTCCTCCTTCGATGTGACTCAGCCTCTGAGTTGGTCGTCTACACCGATGCTGATTGGGCGGGCTACCTAGACACCCGTCGTTCCACCTCTAGCCACGCCGTCTTCCTGGGCGGGAACCTCGTCTACTGGTCCTCGAAGCGGCAACCCGTGGTGTCGCTCTCGAGTGCTGAGGCTGAATACCGGTCCGTGGATAATGGCGTGGCTGAGGCTTCCTGGCTTCAGCAGCTACTTTAGGAGCTCTACTCCCCCGTCGCTCGGAGCACACTAGTCTACTGTGATAATGTCAACACCATCTACCTCTCCACCAACCCCGTCCAGCATCAGCGCATGAAGCATGTGGAGATTGATCTCCATTTTGTTTGTAAGATGGTTGCACGTGGCGAGGTTCGAGTTCTCCACGTCCTAATGACATTGCAGTTCGCCGACATCTTCACGAAGGGGCTCCCGTTGTCACTGCTCTTAGAGTTTCAGTGCAGTCTCAACGTCTGTTGTGGCTAGATGTTGAGACTGCGGGAGGTTGTTGGACTGCGTTTAGTCATTAATGTTAGCCTTTGAATCTATGTAGTGTGGAAGGGTTTAGCTTTGGTTTCACACTAGTGTAGTGTGAAACCTCTCCATTGCTATGCCTTTCTTGGTCAGACCAACCCAATCGGTGATTTTCGACAAGTCTTTCCGATTGGGGCAAGAAGCAGAACCCAAGATCTTGGTACCAATCTGTCAATGTGTGCGATGGACACTTCCCCCGGTACTACTAGATCGTAGCCCACGTAGTTTCTTCATTGGTTGGGGCACGCATGACATTACGAACAAGATAGTAACACGAGGAGTTTTACGTGGTTCGGGCCGCCTGAGCGTAACACCCTACTCCACGGGATGTGTGTTGTATGAATGTATGGCGCTTGTGAACATGTGAGCTTAGTGGTCCTGTGTAGTGTGCGGTGCATCCCTTTTATAGCCCAAGGGTCAGCCGTTACATTGTCAGCCTGGCCCGACATGTGGCTCTGGCGGTAGTTAATTTCCTAATACACGACCTGTGAATATTAAGCATAATTAACAACATAATAACATGCCTTAATGATAGTGTTACTGTTGTTAAGGGTCCTCTGATCGTGTGTCATTAATATGGCATTAATGACACGCAATTAGGTCTTGTAACTGTAGTTTTAATTGTCCCTTGAATGTCTGCGCTGTTGGAGATGTGCCAGTCTCCTCATTGTTGTCTTAGGTCCGGAGGCTTGATATGTGGCGGTTCCGGAGCTTCTCATCGTGGGGAGGCAGGTCCAGAGCCACTATACACGTGGCAGCACCGGAGCTTCCCTCTACTGGGGGTTAGGTCCGGGGTCACTAGACAAATGGCAACATTGGAGCTTCCCTATGAAGGGAATTAGGTCCGACCTCATGTTACACATGGAAGTGTCGGAGCTACCCAAACGAGGGAGGCGGGTACAGTGTTGTGTAACAGGTGTAGCCTTTGGAGGTCTTCAACTCGGACAGGTGGAACTCCTTATCGTTTCATGCGGTATCCTAGGGTACCCGGTACGCTGGGTACCGACACAATCCATAATGATCAAAGTCAAATCGTGAGCCTTTTAGTGAAGCAAATTTAATAAAAGTTTGAGTTTCTCAAAAAACTTTAGGAACACAGGTTTAGGAAAGGCAGGTTCACCAGTGGCTAAGTAAGAAAAGTCAAGTTAGTCATCAAGGGAAAGCCTTGGGCGAAAGAAAAACCCTTTTCTCTGCACATACTCCCTTTATACTGTCAATAACTATCCTTTAGTTTCCTAAATCCCTATTGCCGCCTCAAGTAAAGTATAATATTTGAAGTAGTAGATGCTACTGAAAGAGGTATGTCATATTCATAAGTTCCCAATCGGTTTAAGCAAGAGCTTTAAAGTTGAGAAAAAAGAAGGGCCGAAGGCTTTCACATTTAATCAACGGCGTTGTTTCATATTCGATTTTTTCTATTTCTTCTCTATACTTCTTCTCTGCCAACCCTTCTACATTAACTCATAAATAGCCCTTCCTTTCGTTTCTTGACTTAACAAGATAATCAGTCCTTTCTTTTCATCTTTTATCAAGTCTTCCTCTTCCTGATTGACTCAATCAGGGATAGAAATTTGGATCAACTATGAGGAGTAGGGCAGCAGGACAAGTGAATGATCTCTGTCCTAGGCATTTCCAATAAGTTCAGTGAAAGTGAGGGATCTTCTTTTTTAGAGAGGGAAAATACACTACAAATGATATTCAGTAATGGAAGGAATGAGTTGAAGATTTAGTGGAAGAAAAAAATATGATACTTTTCTAGTCGTAGGTAGGGCTACATATCTAGTTTCGTGCTTGGGGCGTACCAGATTCAATAGGCTAGGTTACAGTGTAAAATCCCACTTTTTCCTTTCATGTGAAGTTCAGATACAAGTTGTTTATCAAGCATAATGGAGGTCAATATAGTTGTTCACATGAACTTGATCTCACTAAAAAATTTTCTTTCTACTCATGTTTAAACTTATTAACATGAGGACTGGACTTCACCCTAAGCCTAGAACATTTTAATTAAACCTTTCTGCAATGTTGGGAATTTAATTGATTGAAATGGCTAGGGCAAATTTTATTGCAGCAATATAAAAATCAAAACTAATGTAATTAGATTATGTTGCTATGCATATTTGACCCTTTAAAAAAGATTCAAATCCCAGGCTCCAAATTTTTCCTTGGCCTCTTAAATATCTTAAATAGCTTCTCGGAAAATTTTCAAGATTTTTGAAGTACATCTTCCACTTGTTTGGACACATACAAGGGATTCATTTCGCGTCGATATCAAATTTAGCTTTGCACTAAACCATGCCCAAATCAACCCCCAATTTTTCCTAAGACCTTTTCTGGTTCAGGGAGCTTTGTCTCAAAGTTTGGAGATTTATGGACCTCAGCTACTATTTATTTCAATGAGGTTTATAAACATGTTTGAATTCAAATTTGATTTTAAATTTGAAACAAACTATCTCCAAATTGAAATCTGATTGCAGATTTGGGTTCCCCATATTTTTCTTAGCCTATCTATAAATTTTGGGAATTTTTGGACAATGTTTGAGCTGGAATTTAGAGGAAGAGATAAGGGAGAGCGGTGGGGCCCACAAGTCAGCCGGGGAGACCGTTTAACCGCCTCTGTTTCTTTCTCCGCGCGACACCGCGATGCTGCATTCCGCCAGCGCGCCGTCGACCGTCGGTCGCCTCCAGCTGCCCCCAGCGTCCTTATCTACTGCGGTGAAGACTATAAAATCACCCCCCCTCGACCAGAGTCACTCACTGTTTCACCTTTCATCGCGTCGCGCCATTTCCACGCCGCCGCAATCACCTCAGTGCCGCCCAATGCTACTCAGCCTCGCCGCCAATACAAGTGTCCCCGTCCTCCGCTGTCTATAGGAAAAAGGTGCGCAACGATCTCGTACAGCTTCTGGTTAAGTTTGAATTCCTATCGTGCATCCTAGCATCTGTATTCCGTAGATTACCGAAGCACTTTTAAGCTAGTTCTTCGGTTTAATTCCGGTTGTATGCACAAAATTTCTTTGATCCAGTTAGATGACATGATCTTCGTATCCTAGCGCACTTTCCTTCCAAAAATCAGAAAGGACCATCGACTAATAAGCAAGTTATTCGATTTTTCCCCTTCCGCCATTGATGGAGCTCGGTTCACCAACGACCTCGGTTTTGACGGCTATGGAACGAGATCTAGCCCCATGCTTCCACGATGCTTCCCGAGTTTTCAAACGAGAGTTTTAGCTAGGGAATCGATGGTCTCGACATAACCGAAACCCTAGCACCCGCCGCCGCCATCGGGAATGGTTTTCTGGTCACCCCTTGTCGTCGGGAGTTGGTCCAGCGTGTTCCCCGTGCGAAAATAGGGTGTGGCGGCGAGTACCAAGGCCTCCCGTGGGTCGGAAGCTATCATCGGCGAAAACGTCGCCGCGCGCCGGCGAGAGCGCCGCCGCCCGAGCCGTGGCCCGAGGTTGAAGAAGGCAGGATTCGCGAGTCCCACCTGCCAGTGAGTGCAAAGGCGCCAGATCAGTCTGTGGCCAGGGATTTAGTGTGGCCACGCGGGAATCTTTATGGCCCCGGTGTGGCTGGCCCCTGATTGGCTGGTTTTAAATCCAGTGGGCCCTGGCGCCAAATTAAAAAGCTGCAAATTCCCATCATATGCAGAACCATTTCCAAAGTTTAAAATCAATATCTCTCTGTAGACTGCTCCAAAAATATTCAAACAAATCTTGTTTGAAAGCCCTTGAGCTCTATTTTCTGTCAGTACCAATTAGGTTCTGTGAAACTCACATATAAATTCTGTAGAAAACAATCTTTCCAAATGCAAATACAATTTTTTCGGTGAACTTGCCACTGGAAAAATCCCAAAATTCACAATGAATACATTGTCCTATTCTTGATTTCCATAAAAAGTTTGGGAGCCATTGCACTGGTATAACCCTCTATATAGTTCAATTACCTTTTTCAGTTATTGAATTTTTACAGATGTTCAGTTGCTTTATTATGTACCAAATTTGGACCGAGCCTTCCTTTAGTCATACACTAGTTCCTGTAAAAATCTTGAATTTAATGGACCTAATCTCCTAGTCTTAATTCAGTTGCAAACTGAAAATTAATTGAAAAGCTAAAAATTCAATTATAAAATAATTCCAGAAATTCTTGCCAACTTTGAAATTCTATAACTCCATAACCAAGGCTTAGAAATTTATGAAACAAATTTTGCTAGAACCAGGACAACTTCCTCTATCATGATTATCAGCTGGCAGCTATGTTCAAGCTACAGTTTCTTCTCTAAAATTCTTGAAAGTTTATTGCTTGCCATAATTTTAGAGAACAAAATACTTTGATCATCTCCTGTTCTTTGCAAGAGCTTTTATCATATTCCCTAGTATCTACCATCAAAGTTCCAAAGCCAATTAGGTCATTATCATATAAGGATCACCATAGATTAAACTATGGTCTTGGTAGTAATTATTTTTCAATGTCATTCATATACATATTATATGCATATCGTATAGTGACCGAAGTCGAGGAGGAACCAGAGGCCTTGGAAGTACATCTGCCGGATACTAACCCAGACTCTGACCTGCATCCAGGCAAGCCCCGGTTTGCATTTAAATCATTTATAAAATTTTACTTTATCACTATGATGATTAGCATATGAATTGTGCATTACATTTAGGATGTTTGAATACTCCAGATGCATGACCCACAATCCCATTGGTTAATTGGGTAGGTTAATAACTCTACGTGTAGAATTGCTATGCTAATGTTGTAGGTAAACCGGTAGAAGTCGAGTAGTTGGAATCTACTCGCGAGATAGAAATTTACACTTATCTACACTGGGATAACATTTATAGAAAATAACTGTTACATCTAAAACTCGAGAACGGTCAGAGATGGATAGGAAGCGGCAAGACGTGGTCTTGGTCGCATAGCTCTGATTGGTCAGTTAAGGCCCGTCTGTATGCGGCCCCTTTGAACAAGCTTGACTTGTACGGGTGACATAATGGACATATGGAATCCGGTAAACTGATGTAACTCGATAACTGGGATGTCGAGGCCCATTAACTCACCATCGATAGGGGTGGGTTGAGGACAGCAAGGTGTAAATTAGTCGGCGGACACAAGAGGTGTTCCGTGCGGAGACCTTCTGTTCGCGGAGGTGAGACGGGCTCGGCGTTCGTGTTTCTTGTGAAAGGTGGCCATATACGGCTAGTACTGAAGTGTTACGTAGGTACTGGTGTGCTCACTGACACTTCTGAACGACGTATGTGTCGTGTTGTCCGGGTGTGTCCTGATTGCAATCACCGTCCCTCGCGGTGATAGAGTACCACTTGTTCACTAAGCCATGACGTAGTAAATACTAAACAAGTCAGAAAAATATGTTGTATTGAATTATAATTGCTTTGCAACCTTGTATGACTTAGAGATAGTAAAATTAAAGTTTATAGTTTCCCCATACATTAGCTATAATAGCATTATGTGCTCTGGGCATGTCATATCATCGGCAAAGCGTTTCTTCTTTGATTGTGGAGTCTATGATGTGCCGTGCTTGGAGAATGTCATTTGCTACTTAAAACCTGATGATAAGGATCCACTTGTAGGCGAGTCGTTTATGCTTCACCTTACCTATACTTAGTGTTCACCCTTGCATATGTCTAGTGAGACGGGTTAGTCTTGCTGAGCCTTATGCTCATGTTTGCACTTAACAAGTTTTTGCAGGTTATACAATTGATGAAGGGTTTGATGATGAGGCTGCACCCCCTCCAGGGTGTACAGCCGAGTGGGAACCCTGCACGCCACCGTGATTTGCGTGTTGCTAGTGCGAAGTATCCAGGGCAAGGATGAATTTGCTTTTGCATAGCTAGTGCTGAGAGCGTAGCTATGATATATATGTTTCTTTTCTTCCGCTAGTATTGTAAAACTTCCGCTATATGATAACTAAAAGACTTCATCTTGTATTTATTCTAGTTCTGTTCTTGTATACTCTTGGGTGTCGCATCGCACGACACCACCCAATGAGATCCTCGGATGTCGGGATTCCGGTCCCCACAGACATGGTATCAGAGCATCATTGGGAACAGTGTACTTGAAAAGAACATATTTTCAAAATTAGTATTTGAGTGAGGAATTAGCTATATGCCCTTATAAGGAGTATTATTAGTATAAGATATAAAGGTGGTAAACTAACTATGTGTTATTATATTCTGTAACGACGCCCCGATGTCAGGTAAGAGGTAAGGTACGCCACCGAGAGCGTATCAATCTCGGTAAACTCAGCATACGAGAAGTGGTATGTTAAATTTCCGTGGCTTGGCACGGGAAGTTAATAGGAGTCTCTGAAGCTTTCAATGTTTCCGAGAACCTATGACACGCGGTACCCCAGCGTGCTTCAAAGTTAGTGGGAGCCCCCGTCGGGTGGTGTATAACCCGATAGTATGCATCTCTAGAACCATTCATGTTCTATGGTAGTATGCGAAACATGTATGCCCGAGCGTGTATAAGCCGGATCGTACGGGAGTCTTTGCTGTACAGACGTATTTACAGCCATGTACCTCGAGACATGACCTCGCTCGAGGGCGACTCACACCAGAGTCGTATGCATTTATTTTCATATGTATTATTGTGACTGTCTGTCGTGTTTCCCCGTACCCCCCTTGAGGTGTGAAAGTGTGAAAGGGGATTGTTTTTCTTTTGCAGCATTGACTACGGTAGAAGATTGTGTAGAAACCATTTGCGAGAGAACGATATAGGAACCACCTATAGACGTAACCGGATATACCGGATAGAATTTCCTTTGGTGAGGTACGTAGTACCGTCAGTATCAAACATGATACTTGACCATACCCAATGACAGAATGGATGCATAATGTTTTGGAAAGTCCAAATATCAGATGCTGATAGGTTTGGACTCTGTAAAAAGGGACTCCGACTTGATAGGGTAAATAGAATCTAGATTCTTGATTTCTGGCAGAAGTTGGCTCGGCTTCGCCGGTTTGTAATCTTGGTTATCGGATAGATAACATAAGGGTATCATATATGGATGGAAAGATCCTTAAGACCTCCACAACTTTTCTGTTGACCATCAGAGCAGAAATGTTTGATAATCTGTTGACATCTGGAGTATACTAAAACTGCTCCAGATGACCCAACCATTGTACCAGTTCCAGAAATATTGCCATAACTCACTGTATATACATCTTCTGCCTTATTGTGACACATGTCTGGAGAGGGCAGAGGCAGGTATACAGGTTTGATGTTTAGAGTTTTTCCTAATTCGAATATGAGTCAAATCAAATTTGGAAATCAAAACAGTGGACTGCAGGACTGCTGGTGCAAACCATTCAGTTCAACTGTTTAGTTTGGATAGTTATAACTTTTCATCCAGAATAGTGACCTAATCACATATATACATTTCTGCAAAGATTAGGAAGTCCTCTATCAACTTTATTTTGCATTCATGATCTGATTCTGGGTATAGTGGGGTCTAATTCCATTTGTCGTAAACTTGGTTTTGGCAGTCCAGAACTTGAAGCAGTTTGCACATGTTTGTGAATTCGCGCGCGATACCTGTATAACAAACTTTTCGGGAGGCAACTCTTTTACTTCTAGATTGTTAACTTGATGTTATACAAAGTTTATTTTGTCATTACCTCAAAATATTGTCATGATATCCTTGTATAATTTGTGGACATCACTACATATACAGGGAGGTTCTGTCAAAATTTCCAGAAAATATGGGTCAACTTAAAACCTGTATAGATTCTATTTCCCAGCTCACTTGTAGCTGTATGAGTACAATCTGGAAAGCTTGAAAAGTATACTACAACTCTGGTATTCAACTTCACCTTTGATTCTGATAATTCCTGTATGAAACTGTGGTGTTTCTACAGGAAGATGGCAGCAGAGATGATCCAATTACCTAATGGTTGGGTGCACGCGACGTGCACTGGTCAAGGCGGGTTTCCGGATTGTTTGTCTTGCTGATAATCCAGTGCGGATATGAGGAGGCGCCTAGCTATTAGGGAAAGGAATTCCATGACAACAGGGTGAAGAGGTGTGTCATCTATGTCGACGTGCCTGCTGGTCCACCAAGCAACGGATGGGCCCCCTTTTCTATCAAAACAAGGGGTGTTCTGTTGGAAGAAACTTGGGGCTTCGCCGCAAGTGTTGCTATGGGGAGGTTTTGCAAACTTCACCATAATCATCTAGTGGGTACTCCGTATGAGTTCTTTCCGGTCAGCGGTAGAGCTGCTGAAGGGTGGGCTAACCGATTGATCGCAGATTATGACCTCCGCGGTGGAACATCGGTGACACCCTAGCGGTGTATGCATCGGCATCACGTCGCAAAAATGGAACCCAGAAGGCGTGCATTAAGGAGTTGATAGATAATCTGAGGGAAACCATGATTCGAGGGGATCATTTTGATCATGAAAATAAATCGCTTAGAACCTCAATCGCTCCTCTCAACCGACGTCTCCGCTTCAAAGAAGAGCAATATGAGTTAATTGCTCAAGACCTGTCAGAGGCTCGTGGAGCAACTCAAGAGATGGAAACTGAGTTAGAAGCAAGCTTAGTTGATGTGCACCAGCTGAGTACTCAGTTGAGCACGATGATTGAAGATCGAGATCGGTCAAGGGCGGAGGCTCAGGACTGGAAAGCCAGTTGTGAACAGGCCCAGTAGGAACTTGACGACTTTAGGATGTTTATGGTGTAGGCCGATGTACAAGCATTGGCTGCCACAAAAGCATCGATAATGGGTGAGGCAGTAGCTTCTACTTCAGCACTCGTACCAGTGGTGCCCAATCCTGAGGATGAAGAAGAAGATCCCGAGGAACTCGAATACGTCGAGTAGGACGTATTGAAGTGGGATGTGGCAGCACTTCTACCGACACGGGGCAACATATAGTTTAATAGTTGCTCGTGTTTTTCTTTTGTGACCATGTTTGTGTCATATTAAGAGTAGTGCTGGTTATGTCTAAGATGACAAGATGTGTATGACATCTCATGGGGACCAAGTATGGTAGAGATGTATTTCCATAGTGGGAGTCCATCATTTTGGAGTTTACTACTGTAAACTTGGTCACGAGGTAATATATCTTGTATAAAGCTTGTACTTTATCAATATATGTTGATGTTGTATATTATCTGTTGTGGTCTACCGCATTACTATTTATATGGAAGGATGAACTTGAGGAAATGAGACTTATGGTGTGAATCATTGTATTGCAGCATGGTGCGTACACGTACAGCCCCGGAAGTGGGAGGCTCAAGTGAGGGACAGGGCGATGACACACCACCACCGGGGCAGAACACACCCCAGACGCAGCCACTTCCACCTACACTTTCCAAAAGTCTCGCGGAGGTTCTCGCAGCAGTACTCGACTCGCGCGACGAGCAAACCGAGTTGTTGCGGACCCTTGTACAGCACTTGTCCCGTCAAGGGGGATGACAAGCTGATGGGCCATGTCAGTCATATATGAGTTCCTACTTGGATTTCACATCGACGCATCCTCTGGTCTTCATAGAGGCCGACGAACCTTTGAAGGCGGACAACTGGCTCCGCACCATTGAAGGGAAGTTCAGTTTACTCGAGATAACCGAACAACAGAAGACTCTGTTTGCAGCTCAACAACTGCAGGGTTCTGCTGGTGCGTGGTGGGCAAACTACCTCGCTGCACGCCCCGCAGGCTATGTCGTGAGCTGGGCAGATTTCCGGGAGGCATTCCGCGCCTACCATATCCCTCCCGGGATTATGAGGAGGAAGCTTCAAGAGTTCTTGGAGCTGAAGCAGGGAGGAAGGAGTGCTTACGAGTACTCCAAGACCTTCAACCACTTGGCCCAGTATGCACAGGACCAAGTGACACGGAAGACAGGAAGCGAGAGTGCTTCTACCGGGGGTTGAACCCCAAGATGAAGGACAAGCTTGTCTTGTTCAACCGCAGCAGCTTCAATGACATTGTCAACGCCGCGATCATGCAAGAGGACGCTACTCGAGAGCTGTCCTCATACAAGAAGAAGAGGAGTGCTCCCCAGGGCAGCGGGGGTGGTGCTCCTAAGAAGTACCGAATGGTGTATCGTTCACCATCCGGCCAGAGGTGGCAACCGCCATCACGACCACCGATGTTCAGTGGTCGCCAGTTCGGCAACACCGGTTTCTGACCGCAGCAACAGCAGAGGATGATCCCACGTGCACTTCCACCTCCACTACGTGCACCAGGATTCAGTCCTCCCATTCGTACCGGCCAAACCCCGTACACGTGTTTCACGTGTGGACGCACGGGGCACTTCGCCAAGGACTGCCCGCAGAGTAGGCAGGGCGGAGGACAGTCATCATACCAGGGTGCCAACCAACTCCGCAACCAGCCCAAGAAGCCAGTTCCCAGACTCGGCAACGTCCACCACCTCGCAATTGAGGATGTTCCAGAAGGCGCACCCATACTCATGGGTACGTTCTCTATCTTTGATCATCCCTTAGTCATACTCTTTGACTCCGGAGCTTCACACAATGTCATTAGCAAGTCTTTTGTCATTAAAAGTCAATTGCCTATTATCTCCACAAAAACTCTGTATGTGATTTGCACTCTGGCATGGAAGATAGTAACAAATGAGTTGGTTCCTAGGATACCACTTAACCTAGATGGAACTATATATCTTACTTCGCTTCTGATACTAGAGAATCAGAAGCTAGATGTCATCTTGGGAATGGCATGGTTACAATACCATGGTGCTATTCTAGATCTCGTTCCTCAAAAAATATATCTAAGTTCTCCACTTCATCCTTCCCAAGTCCTCAATCTTGAGAGAACCATTCTAGTGAATCCATCTACTCACAATACCAAGGTTATGGAACTTAAGGATATTCCGGTAGTATGTGAATACCCGGACGTGTCTCTCAAAGATCTTCTCGGTATGCCCCCAGAAAGAGATATAGAGTTCAAGATTGAACTCGTACCGGAAACAGTGCCGACTCAAGGCAACCCTACAAGATGGCACCCAAGGAACTTGCGAACTGAAGGAGCAGTTAACAGAACTTGAGAACAAAGGTTTCATTCATCCAAGTTCATCACCATGGGGCTGTTCTGCATTGTTCGTAGAGAAGAAAGATAAGACCTTGAGACTGTGTGTGGACTATGGTCCACTCAATGCTGTCACTATCAAAAACAAGTATCCACTACCACGCATTGATATTCTTTTCGATCAACTAGTGGGTGCTAAAGTATTTTCGAAGATGGATCTCCATTCTGGTTATCATCAGATTAGAATCCGGCCAGAAGACATACCAAAGACAGCATTCTCGACGAGGTATGGACTGTATGAATACCTTGTTATGTCCTTCGGATTGACCAATGCACCGTCTCATTTCATGTATCTCATGAACTTGGTGTTCATGCCAGAATTGGACAAGTTTGTCGTGGTCTTCATTGACAACATCCTTGTGTATTCAAAATCCGAAGAAGAACATGTTCAACATCTGTGTATCGTGCTTCAATGATTACGGGACCACCAACTATATGCTAAGTTCAGCAAGTGTGAATTTTGGATCAGCCAAGTGCCATTTTTAGGGCACATCATATCAGCAGAAGGGATTGCAGTTGATCCAAGCAAGATAAAGCAAGTACTCAAATGGGAGTCTCCAAAATCCGTACATGAATTTCGAAGTTTCCTAGGTTTAGCTGGATATTACCGGAGGTTCATTCCCAGTTTCTCCAAAATAGCTAAACCAATGACAGAACTTCTGAAGAAGGGGACAAAGTATGTATGGACTAAGGCATGTGAGAGAGGTTTTCAGGCATTGGTAAAACACCTCACAACTGCACTAGTATTAGCTCAACCGGACACAACCAAATCATTTGACGTATATTGTGATGCATCAGGAATTGGTTTGGGTTGTGTGTTGATGCAGGACAGACGAGTGATCGCTTATGGATCACAGCAGCTTCGGAACCATGAGCAACACTATTCGACTCATGATCTAGAGCTCGCAGCTGTGGTACTAGCATTGAAGATGTGGAGACATTATCTACTGGGTAATCTAGTACATCTCTACACCGATCACAATAGTCTGAAGTACATCTTCACCCAAAAGGACTTAAATATGTGATAGCGTAGATGGTTGGAATTAATCAAGGATTATGAGATTGAGATCCACTACCATCCAGGCAAGGCAAATGTAGTCGAAGATGCTCTGAGCTGCAAGTCCCATGTCAACAATCTTTCCATTACCTCAATGGGAGAAGAAGAATCGAGTCTCTACTTGGTTCCATATGGGGCACTCTACAACCTAGCTCTCATTCCTACTACCAGGGAGGATATTATGGCAGCTCAGAAGGAGGACAAGGGGATGTCGCACATTCGGCAAAGAATGGAAAAGGGGGAGATTAAATGTTCCCGATGGGACAATGAAGATACCCTCTGGTTTAAAAACCTCATAGTGGTACCCCGTAACATGGAACTTCGGAAGAAGATACTGGATGAGGCTCATTTATCCAAGTTTTCCATTCATCCGGGAAGTAACAAAATGTACCAACACTTGAGAAAGAAGTTCTGGTGGACTCGGATGAAGAGAGAAGTAACAAAATACGTATCCGAATGTGATACGTGTCGGCGAGTTAAGGCCGACCATATGAAGGAAGCTGGACAGCTTCAACCTTTAAGCATACCGGCTTGGAAATGGGAGGATATCAACATGGATTTCATTGTTGGGTTGCCTCCCACTCTCCATAAGCACGACTCAATTTGGGTGATCGTTGACCGGTTGACCAAATCAGCTCATTTCATACCAGTCAGTGTGGATTATGATGCAAAGCGGTATGTGGAACTTTATATCTCCGGAATTTTGTGCCTACATGGAGTACCACACACTATCATTTCAGATCGTGGATCTATTTTCGTTGCTCGCTTTTGGGAGCATCTACATGATGCATTGGGTACCAAACTGATTTGGAGCTCGACTTATCATCCTCAGACTGATGGACAAACCGAACGGGTGAATCAAGTGCTAGAGGATATGCTTCGTGCCTGTGCCATCCACCATGGTAGGAATTGGGATGATCATCTACCATTAACAGAATTTTCGTACAACAACAGTTACTTTAGATGGCGCCATATGAAGCTCTTTATGGCTGGAAGTGTCGCACACCCTTGAGTTGGTGCGAATCTGGTGAATGAGTGGTATATGGCATCGACTTGATAAATGAAGCCTAATAGCAAGTACGGATTATTCAAGCAAATCTCAAATCCGCTCAGTCTCGTCAGAAGAGCTATGCGGACAAACAACGTCGACCTCTTCACTTCGAGGTTGGGGATCAAGTTTACCTCCGGGTATCCCAATGAAGGGAATTCATCGATTCGGAGTGAAAGGGAAGCTAGCTCCATGTTTTATTGGGCCATTCGCAATAATCAAAAGATGCGGACTTGTGGCATATCAATTGGAGTTACCACCGTCGCTAGCAGGGGTCCACAATGTGTTTCACATTTCTCAGTTGCGGAAATGTCTCAAAGCCCCAGCGAATGTACATATTGAGGATTTGGAAGCTCTCCAACCAGATATTACGTATTCCGAGCACCCAACCCAGATCGCTGATGAGAAAACTCGCACCACAAGAAGGTGCACTTTGCGTTTCTACAAGGTCTTGTGGAGCAACCACAGTGCTGAAGAAGCCACGTGGGAAAGTGAGCAATATCTTAAAACGAACTATCCGGACTTGTTAGCAGCACATGTTCAGTAGATCTTTACCTTTTGTCCTTCCTTTGTAATCTCGGGACGAGATTCTTTTAAGGGGGGGAAGAATGTAAAATCCCACTTTTTCCTTTCATGTGAAGTTCAGCTACAAGTTGTTTATCAAACATAATGGTGGTCAATATAGTTGTGCACATGAACTTGATCTCACTAAAAAGTTCTCTTTCTACTCATGTTTAATCTTATTAACATGAGGACTGGACTTCACCCTAAGCCTAGAACATTTTAATTAAACCTTTCTGCAAAGTTGGGAAGTTAATTGATTGAAATGGCTAGGGCAAATTTTATTGCAGCAATATAAAAATCAAAACAAATGTAATTAGATTATGTTGTTATGCATATTTGACCCTGACAAAAAGATTCAAATCCAAGGCTCCAAAATTTTCCTTGGCCTCTTAAATATCTTAAATAGCTTCTCGGAAAATTTTCATGATTTTTGAAGTACATCTTCCACTTGTTTGGACACGTACAAGGGATTCATTTCGCGTCGATATCAAATTTAGCTTTGCACTGAACCATGCCCAAATCAACCCCCAATTTTTCCTAAGACCTTTTCTGGTTCAGGGAGCTTTGTCTCAAAGTTTGGAGATTTATGGACCTCAACTACTATTTATTTCAATGAGGTTTATAAACATGTTTGAATTAAAATTTGATTTAAAATTTGAAACAAACTATCTCCAAATTGAAATCTGATTGCTGATTTGGGTTCCCCATATTTTTCTTAGCCTCTCTGTAAATTTTGGGAATTTTTGGACAATGTTTGAACTGGAATTTAGAGGAAGATATAAGGGAGAGCGGTGGGGCCCACAAGTCAGCCGGGGAGACCGTTTAACTGCCTTTGTTTCTTTCTCTGCGTGACACCTCGATGCTGCATGCCGCCAGCACGCCGTCGACCATCGGTCGCCTCCATCTGCCCCCAGCGTCCTTATCTACCGCGGTGAAGACTATAAAATCAGCCCCCCCCCCCCCCCCCCCCCCGTCGACGTCGCGCCATTTCCTCGCCGCCGCGCCATTTCCTCGCCGCCGCGATCACCTTAGTGCCGCCCGACGCTACTCAGCCTCGTCACCGATACAAGCGTCCCCGTCCTCTACTGTCTATAGCAAAAAGGTGCGCAACGATCTCGTACAACTTCTGGTTAAGTTTGAATTCCTATCGTTCATCCTAGCATCTGTATTCCGTAGATTACCGAAGCACTTTTAAGCTAGTTCTTCGATTTAATTCCGATTGTATGCACAAAATTTCTTTGATCCAGTTAGACGACATGATCTACGTATCCTAGCGCACTTTCCCTCAAAAAATCAGAAAGGACCATCGACTAATTAGCAAGTTATTAGATTTTTCCCCTTCCGCCATTGATGGAGCTCGGTTCACCATCGACCTCGGTGTTGCCGGCTATGGCACGAGCTCTATCCCCTCCTAAACTCTTTCCCATGCTTCCACTATGCTTACCGAGTTTTCAAACGATAGTTTTAGCTAGGGAATCGAGGGTCTCGACATAACTGAAACCCTAGCACCCGCCGGCGCCGTCGGGAATTGTTTTCCGGTCACCCCTCGCCGTCGGGAGTTGGTCTAGCGTGTTCCCCGTGCAAAAATAGGGTGGGGCGGCGAGTACCGAGGCCTCCCGTGGGCTGGAAGCTATCACCGGCGAAAACGCCGCCACGCGCCGGCGAGAGCGCCGCCGCCCGAGCCGTGGCCCGAGGTTGAAGAAGGCAGGATTCGCGGGCCCCACCTGCCAGCGAGTGCAAAGGCGCCGGATTAGTCTGTGGCCAGGGATTTAGTGTGGCCACGTGGGAATCTTTATGGCCCCGGTGTGGCTGGCCCCTGATTATCTAGTGGGCCCTGGCGCCAAATTTAAAAGTTGCAAATTCCCATCATATGCAGAACCATTTCCAAAGTTTAAAAATCAATATATCTCTGTAGACTGCTCCAAAAATATTCAAACAAATTTTGTTTGAAAGCCCTTGAGCTCTAGTTTCTGTCAGTACCAATTAGGTTCTATGTAAATCACATATAAATTCTGTAGAAAACAATCTTTCCGAATGCAAATACAATTTTGCAGGTGAACTTGCCACTGGAAAAATCCCCAAAATTCACATAAAATACATTGTCCTTTTCTTGATTGCCAGAAAAAGTTTGGAAGCCATTGCACCCGTATAACCCTCTGTATAGTTCAATTACCTTTTTCAGTTATTGAATTTTTACAGATGTTCAGTTGCTTTATTATGTCCCAAATTTGGACTGAGCCTTCCTTTAGTCATACACTAGTTCCCGTAATAATCTTGAATTTAATTGACCTAATCTCCTAGTCTTAATTCAGTTGCAAACTGAATATTAATTGAAAAGCTAAAAGTTCAATTATAAAATAATTCCAGAAATTCTTGCCAAATTTGAAATTCTATAACTCCTTCACCAAGGCTTAGAAATTTATTAAACAAATTTTGCTAGAACCAGGACAACTTCCTCTATCATGATTATCAGCTGGCAGCTATGTTCAAGCTACAGTTTCTTCTCTAAAATTCTTGGAATTTTATTGCTTGCATAATTTTAGAGACAACAAAATACTTTGATCATCTCCTGTTCTTTGCAAGAGCTTTTATCATATTCCCTAGTATCTACCATCAAAGTTCCAAAGCCAATTAGGTCATTATCATATAAGGATCACCATAGATTAAACTTTGGTCTTGGTAGTAATTATTTTTCAATGTCATTCATATACATATTATATGCATATCGTATAGTGACCGAAGTCGAGGAGGAACCAGAGGCCTTGGAAGTACATCTGCCGGATACTAACCCAGACTCTGGCCTGCATCCAGGCAAGCCCCGGTTAGCATTTAAGTCATTTATAAAATTTTACTTTATCACTATGATGATTAGCATATGAATTGTGCATTGCATTTAGGATGTTTGAATACTCCAGATGCATGACCCACAATCCCATTGGTTAATTGGGTAGGTTAATAACTCTACGTGTAGAATTGCTATGCTAATGTTGTAGGTAAACAGATAGAAGTCGAGTAGTTGGAATCTACTCGCGAGATAGAAATTTACACTTATCTACACTGGGATAACATTTATAGAAAATAACTGTTACATCTAAAACTCGAGAACGGTCAGAGATGGATAGGAAGCGGCAAGACGTGGTCTTGGTCACATAGCTCTGACTGGTCAGTTAAGGCCCGTCTGTATGCGGCCCCTTCGAACAAGCTTGACTTGTACCGGCGACATAATGGACATATGGAATCCGATAAACTCACGTAACTCGATAACTGGGATTTCGAGGCCCATTAACTCACCGTCGATAGGGGTGGGTTGAGGACAGCAAGGTGTAAATCGGTCGGTGGACACAAGAGGTGTTCCGTGCGGAGACCTTCTGTTCGCGGAGGTGAGACGGGCTCGGCGTTCGGGTTTCTTGTGAAAGGTGGCCATATACGACTAGTACTGAAGTGTTACGTAGGTACTGGTGTGCTCGCTGACACTTCCGAATGACGTATGTGTCGTGTTGTCCGGGTGTGTCCTGATTGTAATCACCGTCCCTCACGGTAATAGAGTACCACTTGTTCACTGAGATGTGACGTAGTAAATACTAAAGAAGTGAGAAAAATATGTTGTATTGAATTATAATTGCTTTGCAACCTTGTATGACTTAGAGATAGTAAAATTAATGTTTACAGTTTCCCCATACTTTAGCTGTAATAGCATTATGTGCTCTGGGCATGTCATATCATCGGCAAAGCATTTCTTTTTTGATTGTGGAGTCTATGATGTGCCGTGCTTGGAGAATGTCATTTGCTACTTAAAACCTGATGATAAGGATCCACTTGTAGGCGAGTCGTTTATGCTTCACCTTACCTATACTTAGTGTTCACCCTTGCATATGTCAAGTGAGATGGGTTAGTCTTGCTGAGCCTTATGCTCATGTTTGCAGTTAACGAGTTTTTGCAGGTTATACAATTGATGAAGGGTTTGATGATGAGGCTGCACGCCCTCCAGGGTGTACAGCCGAGTGGGAACCCTGCACGCTACCGTGATTTGCGTGTTGCTAGTGCGAAGTATCCAAGGCATGGATGACTTTGCTTTTGCATAGCTAGTGCTGAGAGCGTAGCTATGATATATATGTTTCTTTCCTTCCGCTAGTATTGTAAAACTTCCGCTGTATGATAACTAAAGGACTTCGTCTTGTATTTATTCTAGTTCTATTCTTGTATACTGTTGGGTGTCGCATCGCACGACACCATACAATGAGATCCTCAGATGTCGGGATTCCGGTCCCCACATATAGCTGACAGATTTCTTTAGAGTTCGGAATAAAAAAATTATATTATGCTCACTCAGGGAAAGTAGATGTAGGGCTTATACCCTAAAAAAATACACTAGCTTCTAAAATTAAAATGTAAACAAAAAATATTTTTTTGTTACATCGAGCATGTGAAATCCTTTGATTGTTTATAGAATCAATATCACTATATAGTCTTTCTTGTTCCACTTGCAAGGCAAGGAAAATAAAATGTCAGTTTCATATTACAACCTTATTTTTATGTTAAAGACAAAAAGCTACACGCAAATTCTCATTGGATCTCGGTTGTTCTTAACAGCGATGGTTATTCATTTAAGTCTTCAGGTAGAACCACGAGATCCTCAACAAGGTGGAAATTCTCGTATTTCATATGTACATGTTCCTGCGGCTTGGATGAGTATAGTTATTTATATTGCAGGCAGAGGAAAGGTATAGTCTTGTTAACAGATATGGAAAAGTGGATCCGCTACCAAATACGTTGTGGAGCTGTGTTCTCTGAGGTAAATACTGGTTTGAGAGTTCTTGGGATGGGTTGTCCATACCGGACCTCACCAATAAAAACATCTATTCAACGTTACGACCTTTACCACAATGGTGCCATCCATGGATCAATTTATTTTGTGGATTCAATTTCACTTGCCTGTCTAGGGTTCCCTTGCGTGTGCTCGAGATAGGTGTTTTGTATAAATGTTTCATCGTATTATTAAATATTCTCCTTTAGTTCCTTTCTCTATCTATAAGTGGAATAGAATAACCTGTTTTAAGGGTAATGATCATACGTATGTAATGCATTGTATGTCCCAGAATAGGTTCCGTTCTTCTACCCTTTCCGGGTAGTCGCCCCTTACTCAGTTTGCCTTACTCGAAAGAAGCACGAGCATCACCCTAGCCAACATCTTTGGGTTTAGTTTCATCTAAGTGAAAAAATCCAGGATTTTTTTTCATCATCATAGTCCAAACTCTTTCTCTTGTGACTGTGGTGCTTTCTTGAGCGATGACTTGTGAGGGTTCCGTTCACCCCTACCCGGGGGCTGGGTTTCTAGCAAACAAAGGAAAGAGTTGGAAGTAGAGGGAAGGCTTAAAAACTGGAATCCGTTAGGCGAAGCCCTTGATTCTATATACGAAGCAAGGGCTGGTGATTAATAAAAATCCTACTCCGTTTCTGGGGCCATCCATCCTAGAGCCGCCCAAAAAGGAACTGCAGTAATCTTGAATAGTCGATAACGAACGACATGATGTGTGCCTCCATAGAGCTTCCCATTCGACATTTATCCATCGCGAGAGATTCTCTCCAGCCACAGGATCCCCAGTGGTACGTCCGGGGTCGGTTCAATCAGTGGGTTTAGCTTTGATTTCATACTACACTGGCTATAAGGTGTACCCATTTCTATTGCCTGTGATGAATAATCAAGACATTATTCTTTAATAACTACAATACCAGTTCCAACTCCTCTTCAAAAATAGTTATGTCCAGAATTTTAAAATACTCTGAATTACAAAGTTGTAGCCCATTCTCTCCTCTTTACGGATATGTATCACAATTGTCCAAAAGATCTTTCTGTATGGAGATGTGGCAAAACTACAAAGGCTGGTTCACTAGGTTTCAACTTGGCAACAGTTTTAGTTATTATGAGTTTTCACTACTCTATCATGGTCTTCTGGCCTGAGGGTCGATAGATAATTTGTAGAGGATCCATTCCTCTTTGCATCCATGTATTCTACCCTTATGTTCTGTAAAAGCCCTAAATTACAAAGGCAAAGTTCAGATGGGAGATGTTGAAATTTAGAGGGGAAAAAGAAATTTAACTAGAATCTGAAAAATTCAAACCAATTTAAACCTCAATTGAGAGAATTCAAAAATTCAAATTTAGCTCACATTCAAACTTTGCCAAGATAAAAATCTGAGTTCACCATTTAATTGCAAATATTCCAATTAACACCTCTGCAAATTTTCATAATATTTGGAGCACTAATTGTATTTAATTCAATGGGTACACTGAATTCTATTCAAATTCAAATTTGAATTTGCATTTCACATGAAACATATCCAAACTTGAAATCCAATTTCAAAATCAGATCCTAGATATTTGTTTGAGCCTATCTACAAAGTTTCATGAATTTTGGACACAAGTTGGTGGGATATTTCTTTGTACAGAGAAGGTTTGAGTGGAGGGGCTGTGGGACCCACTTGTCATACAGACATGGAGCTAAGCTGAACGTATTTCACTTCTCTGCTTCTCCCATGGCGACACCACTCCTTCTGCATGTTCCACCTCTCCTCCACAGCCTGTCCACAGCTGCCCTTGCCTTTATAAACCGGGCTGGGTGCTCTTTTCTTCATTCCATTGCCTCTGGTCGGCATTTCTTCCCTGTTCTTCGTCCTCCCGCCCGCACCGCACCACCTCGCCGTCGTTCAAGCTTGCCGGCCAAAAGAAGCAGTGTTGAGCCGTGCTCCAAGAAGAGAAAATTAACCCAACTCGTTGCTCTATCATCTCCACCATTTGGTCTATCATTTTACTCAGTGTGCTTCCCGTACTTTGAAGTTCCGCGGACTGCCGGTGAACTCCCCTGTTCTGCCGTCTCTGCTCCCTCAACGCCCCAGCGATACAAGCATCTTCGTGCTTTGATCCTTTAAGGAAAAGGGTTCGCAATAACTCCTAGTTCATGCTTGCAAAGTTTCAGCTTTTGTCATGGCTTGTAGCTCAGGTTTTCCTCAAAGAACCGACGCTTAGTTCTTTTGTCCGCCTTGGATCTTCACCAAAATTCGGTTTACACGTGCAATAATTATTTGAATTTCTTAGCCAGTAGCTTCTAAACATTCTTGCGCACACCCTAGCCAAAAACGCCCAAAAGTTATCGACCATACGCATAGGAATCAAAGTTCTTACGGCTGCCGGTTGAAAAGCCGCAGGTCGCCATCGAACATGTATATGCAGCCATTGCCACCTCGATAGGAGTTCATTTTGGTCATCCTCGTGATCCCAGGATGCTCTCCGATCAATTTCCGAGTGGTTTTAGCCCGTGCCGAGGCGATTTCGTGTTGACCGAAACCCTAATCGCCTCTGCCGCCGCCGCGCGAGCTTTTCCGGACATCCATCGCCGTCGGGAGGATCACCATCGAGTACCTCGCCTGATTGTAGGTGGGGGCAGTGAGAGGGGAATGACTCCATGCCCTGGAGCAATCTGCGGCAAGGGGCCGCCGTCGGGCGCCGCCCAAGCGCCACCGGCGCGAGGTTGAAGACGACTCGGGGTGGGCCCCAGTCGTCAGTCTAACCAATGCGCGCCCAGATCTGGTGCGGACAAGGATCCTGTGTGGCTGCATCCGTGAGCCCTGTGGCCCTGTGTTGCTTAATCCCGATTGGCCCAATTTAAATCCTGCGGGCCCAGCCATTATTCAAACCTTTTCCAATTGAAATTTAAATTCCAGATTTAGTTCTCACTTCAAAAATCCATATCTCCTAGCAGTATTGTCCAAAAATTCCAAAATAAATTTTCATAGAACCAGCATGAGGAATAATTTCCAGTGGTGCACTTGGAATTGTATGAAAGTCGATAGAAATTTCTCCATAATTCAAATAAGCAAAATGCTTATAGAATTGATTCCTATAGTTCTGCTCTCTGGAAAATTACCAAATTTCTCCTGAACTTTCATTTGAATATCCTTGACTCCAGTAAAACTCTCAGGGTCATTAGACTTCATTTACATGGTCAAATCACCTATGTATTCTCTATCCACATAAAAATAGTCAAATTCATTACTTCTAAATTGAATATCATTCAGTATAAAGCTTCAAAATTTGTCAAACCAACATTATTGGTTTAATATTTATCCACACTAACCAGAACTACAACCCAATCTTCATGAAAATCCCTAGATTTTCCTGTAGAGCCCCTTAAAGTAAAATCATGTTTGATTTTTATCTGATGATCCCCTTCATAGAAAAACCTGATATTTTTCCAAAACGTTATACATTAAGTTTCTGAATTTTTGTAAAAATTTCAGCTTCATTGGACTTAATTAGCCTGGTTCAATATGAAGATTTTCCTAACTGATCACATAATGCCCAAAAACAACAGAAACAATTCACTAAAATATCTCCACTTGTAAATTAAATATCTCACAATTTAATGCTTAGAAAATTATGAAACAAATTTTCCTAGAACCAGTGAGACCCCCTCTGTATGATACAACCACTTGTAGCCATGATACACCTACAGAATTACAACCAAAATTCATATAAGGCTAAACACTTAAGAAATATTGTAGGCCAATATATTCATTTGTTGTACCTGAAACTTACCTGGTTATTCCTACATGACCATGTGAACTCCCTGTAATTTTCTCAGGCTCAGGGAATCTGTTGAATCTGTATAAATTGAGATCACATCCCTATGTACAAAACAGTATCTATTTCACCTTATATGTCCATTGCCTAAATTCATCTTGTTTCCTTTCTGTTGCTGTCCAGTCTAGCAACAGAACTTCAAGTCCTAACTAATATAAATCCTTCTTGAGTTATAATCAACTTCAATTGTATATCAATAAATTGCAATATCTTAATTGCATATCGTTCCGATAGTGTTCACGACGAAGGTGGCCAACGAGAAGCACAACCTGTAGGAGTGGAATTCTCTATTGGATCTGTTGTGGCGTGAATTCTCGGCGAAGGCTACTAACTGATCGTCGCTGACTTTTATCACAACCGAAAGGAAAGCCCCGGTTTGCATTTAAGTGTCTTTTAAAATTTTGCTTTTATACACACTGTATTGAATAGACTTGATATGTGCACTAGGTCTATGTTGATTGAATACTCCACATGCATAACCTAATAATCCTTGGAGTAGATGGGTAGTATAAGACTCACTCGAGTTATATTGCTATGGTTAATGTTTAGTTAGAAGATCAGTAGAAGTCGAGTATGTTGGATACTACTCGCGAGATTGGTCACATTTTATTGATCACAAGTCAAGTAGTTGAATTCTACTTGCGAGAGAAGTCGAGTGAGGGAAACCTACTCGTGAGTTGTTACCATAACGTTAACTCTTTAATATGAGATTTGGACGGGGATTTGTGTAGGTTGGTTTGCTCGCATCGTGCCTGGGTCAGTAATGACGAGGCAGGTGTTGGGAGATGGATTGGTAGCCCCGTCTGTGTCGGTTAAGGCCCGTCTCGTGCTTGGCCCTATTGGACAAGTTTGAACTGTACCGGGTGCATACTGGATATATGGAACACAGGAAACCGATGTACCTTGAGGATCCTATGTTGGAACCTTTTCAATCGGCTTAAGCTGCCGGCTGTTAGTACAGTGGGAGGTAACTCACTCATGAACATCTCGCAGCGGAGGTGCACCTTGAGGGGAGCTCACTGTTCGGGTCGATCGAACTGTTTCAATGTGGTTGAATTTGGGGAAAGGTGGCTACGTGCGACATCAATGGAGTGTGCCGAGGCAACTCTGAGTATGGGCGTACGTGTTGTGCTGTCCGAGTGTCTACTGGTTGCAATCACCGTCACTCGCGGTTATGGATTGAGCATACTTGGACACTGAGTCTTGACGTAGTAAGAAAGAGAAGTGGAAATATTATGAATATGCTGCTATGAATAATTCTTTGTATTGAAATCTTGGCTGCTATAGAGATAGCATAATCAAATTTACAATTTGCAAACATTTAACTTGGGTAAGGCTTATGCAACCATGATCAAGTATCATCGTGGGTAAAGCGTTTCTTGTTTGATTGCGGAATTCACAATGATGCTATGCCCATGGATCGTGTATGCTACTTTAAAACCGACCACTAAGGATTTACTTTCGACGAGTCCATTCCTGAAAATTAAGCTTCCCAGCCTTTAAAGTTTCCAGCATGTAGAGTTTCATGTTTAGGTGAGACGGTTAAGTCTTGTTGAGCCTTGTGCTCACGGTTGCTATATTGATGTTTTTGTAGGTATTATTAGCTTACGCTTATGTTGTGGTTGTCCGTGAGATCTCAAGCATGTCAAGATGTATCTCTCACGAAAACCTTGCCGCTGCTTTCTATTTCGTGTTGCTAGTGAGAAGCGTCCATGGGCATGGACGACTTCTCTTGTGCATAGCTAGTTGAGAGTATGAGTATGTATTTTCCGCTGTGTTGTATATTATGTTGTAAAAGAGGATTATCTTGTGAAATAAAATATTTGTGTTGGTTATTTTGTAAGACTTTTCTTGTGTGCTGTTGGGTGCCGCATCGCACGGAACCACCCAATACGATCCCTGGAACATGCGGACTCCGGTCCCCACAGCATGGTATCAAAGCCGTATTGCGAATAGCACGCTTGAAAAGTGCCTATTTTTGAAAACTACGAAGTAGTCGAGTGAGGATTAGTTATATGCCCACATAAGGTCTATTATAGTATTAGTTACTTAAGGTTGCAAAGCTAACATATATGTTATTATATTCTATAACAACGCTCTGACGTCAGGTAAGAGGTAAGGTACGCCACCGCAAGCGGATCAATTGCGGTAAGCTCACCATGCGAGAGGTAGCATGTGCTTATTTTCTTGGCTTGGCACGGAAATGTCAATATGAGTCTTTGAAACTTTTCATGTTTCTGAGAACATATGACACGCGGTACCCTAGCGTGCTTCAAAGTTAGTGGGAGCCCCCGTCGGATGGGACATAACCCGATGCGCCCCCTACTGGTGCAGCACTATGCAAAGACGTGGGACCCTGTCGGGTGGTAGAAAACCCGGTCATGTACCTCAAGACATGGCTTAACTCGAGGTGGCCCGTATGGAATGATACGGGACGAATGTTTTTTTTTCTTTCATATATATTATTGTGAATTGTTCGCCCGTGCGGGCTGTACCGTACGGTACCATATGATTGATCAATAGTTTGAGTGTAGTGACAGGTACACTAACCGCTTTATTCGTAAGTCGAGTAGAAATTGTTTGTGAGTGAACGTCATTACTGCCACCGTTGAGATGTATGCCGGAATACCGGCTTAAGATTTTTATTTGGTGAGGACGTAGTACCGACATTGCATTTGGGTTACATCGGCACATCGACGGTTAAAATCCTTGCCAAAGGTGTAGCTCGCCACAAAAGTGTCAAGTTAATATCCAAAGCAGATTCCTATCTTGAAATGATAAAAATGAAATTTGAACCAAAACTGTCAACCTCAGTTCTTCCCTGTATTATTCTGGCAGAAACTTAGCTCCAGTTTGAAAAATCATTTCTCCTGATAGAATTATCCCATGAAGGTGTTCCATACATGGTTGGAAATGGATGCGAGTCTTCTAAATAATTTCTGTTCATGACCACAACAGAATCCCCCTGGATCATAGCAAAAATTTGAAAAATTTCAAAACCTGTCAAAACTGGACAGAAACTGGAACTGTTTCTGTACTTCTCACCAATATTATCATAACTCTCAGTAGAAACATCGAATGAGGGCATATGATATATTTATGGAAACTGGATGAGATATGTGACAATGTTGTAAATTACAGTTTTGACAAATTTGGATATTTTTTATATGAAAAAACTGTGGACAAAACAGCCATATACAAAGGAGGTGCTGTCAAAATTTCTCAGAAAATCTGGGAACATTTTCAACTTTAGAAATTCATATCTCATTAACCAGAACCGATTTTGAAACAAATAAATACATTTCGGAAAGTCCAGGAAGTGAACTACAACTTTGTTGTTCACCTCGAGGCAGGATTTTGCCTCTAACTGGATGAAATTCTAAAATTTCTCCAGACTGGTCATTTCTGGCAGAACAGTTCATCATTGAAGCATGAGTTTGACGATCTGCGCGAACATGAATATTGTCATACTTTCACAAAGTTCTTGACATGTTCATGTTTTCCTTATCTTCACTTATTGCTGAGATGGATCTTTGACTGATCCCAAATTTATTTGTGCAGTATGGTTCGTACTCGCTCATCGAGTAAGGTCGGAAGTTCTCATCGAGACGGTGATGATTCGGATCCACCGCAGGCACCACCATCAATGGTATTGGTGGATGTCATGTCAAAAATGTTCGAGTCTCACCAAGAGAACACTAATTTACTTCAAGATTTGGTGCAGCAGGGCATAAGTCATCAAACGCAGTAAGTTATTCCACCTCGAAACAGTTATTTGGATTTCTTGGAAACGCAACCGCCAATCTTCACAGAAGCAACTGAACCATTAGAATCAGATCATTGGCTTCGTGTAATGGAATCCAAATTTGGTGTGTTTCTCTATGACGATTATCAAAAGACATTGTTCGCTGCTCAACAACTCCATGGAGCTGCCGAAGCTTGGCAGGCAGAATATAGTGCGACTCGCCCTGAAGGTCATCGGATAGCATGGATTGAGTTCCGTGAGGCTTTCCGTGCTCGTCATATTCCGACGGGGATTATAAAGACCAAGTATGAGGAATTCGTTGAACTCAAGCAAGGAGACATGAATGTCCATGAGTATTTTAAGGAGTTCAACCATTTGGCACAATATGCGCCCGACTATGTGAATACAGAAAGGTTAAGATGTGATCACTTTTTCAGAGGGCTGAGGGTCAAACTTCGAGATAGGTTGGCATTGTTCAATCACGGAAAGTACGACGAATTAGTCAATGCAGCTATCCTGCAAGAAAAGGCAGATCTTTGTCTCCAAGAGGAGAAGAGAAAGCGGAGTATTCCGCAAGACAACACTAGTGTGGTTGCTCAGAAATATCGGTTGGTATATCGTTCACCATCCGGTCAAGAATGGCAGCCATCTGTCTGACCATCATATCAAAGTCGCCCGCTGCTTGCATCAAGTTTCGAATCACCCCCGCAGCAGCAACACATAAGTTCTTATCCATTTTCACCGCAGCCATAGATACCCAGTTCTCATCCACAAGTCAGCACTGAACCGACTAAATATCCTGCTTCACTTGTGGTCTTATGGGTCACTTTACTAGATAATGTCCAAAGAGAAATCAAAGCTGTACCCATTCATCATTTCAACATTCAAGTCAGTTTCCCAATCAGCAGCAAAAGAAATCAAAGCTGGGCAGTGTCCACTATACTACCATTGAGGGTGTACCGGAAGGAGAACCCGTGTTAACGGGAATGTTCACTCTCAACCATATACCTACACTTGATTCTTTTTTATTCGGTGCTACACATAATTTCATAAGTCAATCCTTTGTGTTCAAGCACCAGCTTCCAACCACTACCACAAAACATCGCTATCTTATATCTTCACCCGGAGGTAATATTACCGCAAGTGATGTTATCTCCCGAGCACCATTATGTCTGGGTGGTAGAATATATCCAACTACTCTTATTATCCTTGAAGGTCAAAAGATTGATGTAATCTTGGGAGTGTCGTGGTAAGCAACCAAGAAGCTGTTCTAAACATCAATCCTCGCACTGTTGAGCTCAACTCTTCAACTCACGGCCACCACACCTTAATTCTTGAGAACATGGTTCAAGAAAGTGCAGCGGTGTATCATTCGGAAACCAGTAAGTTGGAAGACATTCCAGTGGTCCGTGATTTCCCAGATGTATTCCCTGATGATCTGCCGGGTATGCCGCTCGACCGAGATGTGGAATTCAAGATTGAATTAATACCGGGAGCTACACCTATCTCTCGACGACCATATAAAATGGCACCTAAGGAGTTATCTGAATTAAAGGATCAGCTGAATGAATTATTGAGTAAAGGTTTAATTCGCCCGAGCTCATCACCATGGGGATGCTCGGCTCTCTTTGTCAAGAAGAAGGACAAGACATTGAGGTTGTGTGTGGATTATTGTCCGCTTAATGCCGTGAATATCAAGAACAAGTGTCCACTACCACGTATTGATCTGCTCTTTGATCAATTAGTGGGTGCTAGGGTATTCTCCAAAATGGATCTTCGGTCTGGTTATCATCAGATTAAGATACGACTAGAAGATATACCGAAGACGACATTCTCAACTAGATATGGACTTTATGAGTATTTGGTTATGTATTTTGGTCTCACAAATGCCCCAACGCATTTCATGTATTTGATGAATTCAGTATTCATGCCAGAGTTAGACAAGTTCATCGTGGTGTTCATGGACGATATTTTGGTCTACTCCAAGTCAGAAGAGGAACATACTGAACATCTCAAGATCGTGCTTCAACGACTGCGTGATCACAAGCTATATGCCAAATTTAGTAAATGTGAATTTTGGATTAATCAAGTTCCATTCCTTGGTCATATTATTTCAGCCGAAGGCATAGCTGTGGATCCGAGTAAAGTGGTACAAGTGCTGAAATGGCAATCTCCCACATCCGTACATGAAGTCCGTAGTTTCTTGGGTTTAGCAGGCTATTATCGGAGATTTGTTCCATGTTTCTCATAGATTGCTGAACCTATGACAGATTTATTAAAGATGGGCAGCAAGTATGTATGGAGTGAACCATGTGAGGAAGCCTTCAAAACTCTAGTGAAGCATCTCAGAACAGCCCCGATCTTGGCTCAACCCGATACGACGAAATTGTTTGATGTTTATTGTGATGCATCTGGCATCGGATTGGGCTGCGTACTTATGCAAGATGGAAGAGTAATTGCATATGGATCAAGACAACTCGAAAATCATGAACACAATTATCCGACACATGATTTAGAGTTGGCAGCAGTAGTTCTTGCACTGAAGATGTGGAGGCACTACTTAATGGGAAATCTAGTGCATCTCTACACAGATCATAAAAGTTTGAAGTACATATCCACTCAGAAGGAATTAAATATGAGACAACAGAGATGGTTAGAGTTAATCAAAGACTATGAACTTGAGATTCATTATCATCCCGGCAAGGCCAATGTGGTTGCCGATGCACTTAGTCGAAAGTCTCACGTTCATAATTTGACCATCGGTCCTATGGAAGAAGATGAACCAAGTCTACGTGTGATTCCTTATGGCTCTTTGTATAACCTTTCTCTCCTACCTACCATCAGAGAGGAGATTTTAGAGGCTCAGAAGAAAGACAAGGGAATGTCTCATATTCAGAGGAGAATCCAAAGTGGAGAAATGAAATGTTTTTGGGGAGACGAACAAGGAACTTTATGGTTCAAGAATCGAATAGTGGTACCCCGGGACATGGACCTACGGAAAAAGATTTTGGATGAGGCTCACTTGTCCAAATATTCCATCCACCCAGGAAGCAATAAAATGTACCAAGATCTCAATAATAAATTTTGGTGGACACGTATGAAGAGAGAAATAGCAAAGTATGTGTCCGAGTGTGACACATGTCGGAGAGTGAAAGCTGACCACATGAGGAAAAGCGGACTGCTACAACCACTGAAAATACCGGCATCGAAATGGGAGGATCTGAGTATGGATTACATTGTCGGATTGCCTCTCACCTTTCACAAGCACGATTCCATTTGGATGATCGTTGACTGGTTAACTAAGTCAGGACATTTCATTCCAGTGCATACCACTTACAATGCAAAGAAATATGCGGAGTTATACATAGCAAGAATTATGTGCTTACATGCAGTTCCCCGCACCATTGTATCGGATAGAGGATCGTTGTTTGTTGCTCATTGCTGGGAGCAGCTACATGCATCATTGGGAACTAAGTTAATTCGTAGTTCCGCATATCACCCTCAAACTGACGGACAAACCGAAAGGGTAAATCAGATACTTGAGGATATGTTAAGAGCATGTGTCATACACCACGGTAAAAATTGGGATGATCAATTACCGTTGGCAGAATTCTTGTACAACAAAGGATATAAATTTAGTATCAAAATGGCACCCTATGAGGCTCTCTACGGTAGAAAGTGCCGCACACCACTCAACTGGTGCGAATCTGGTGAACGAGTGGTATATGGAATTGATCTGGTAAATGAAGCCAAAGAGCAAGTAAAAGTTAATCAAGCTAATCTTAAAGCCGCTCAGTCTTGACAAAAGAGTTATGCGGATAAAAGGTGTCGTCCTTTAAGTTTTAGCATCAGAGATCACGTGTATCTCCGTGTCTCTCTGATGAAAGGAATTCATCGGTTTGGAGTAAAAGGAAAGTTGGCTCCGCGATTTATCGATCCATTTGCTATCACTGAAAGATGTGGTCCTATTGCGTACAGATTGGAGTTACCAATAACTCTAGCTGGTGTTAATGACATTTTCCACACATCCCAATTACATAAATGTCTCAAACCATCTACCGACATCAGTATTGAAGAATTGGAAGAATTGAAACCAGATCTCACCTACGTCGAGCATCCAATCTGGATTATCGATGAAAAGTCTTGTGTCACAAGGAATCGGACGATGTGGTTTTATAAAGTTCTATGGAGTAACCACACCATCGAGGAAGCAACATGGGAGAGTGAAGATTATCTCCGTAGAAAGTATCCGGACATGTTATCGTCATATCTCCGGTAATCTTTTACCTCCGTCTCTTTTATTTGTAATCTCGGGACGAGATTCTTTTAAGGGGGAGGAATGTAAAAGCCCTAGATTACAAAGGCAAAGTTCAGATGGGAGATGTTGAAATTTAGAGGGGAAAAATAAATTTAACTAGAATCTGAAAAATTCAAACAAATTTAAACCTCAATTGAGAGAATTCAAAAATTCAAATTTAGCTCATGTTCAAACTTTGCCAAGATAAAAATCTGAGTTCATCATTTAATTGCAAATATTCCAATTAACACCTCTGCAAATCTTCATAATATTTGGAGCACTAATTGTATTTAATTCAATGGGTACATTGAATTCCATTCAAATTCAAATTTGAATTTGAATTTCACATGAAACATATCCAAACTTGAAGTCAATTCCAGAATCAGATCCTAGATATTTGTTTGAGCCTATCTACAAAGTTTCATGAATTTTGGGCACAAGTTGGTGGGATATTTCTTTGTACAGAGAAGGTTTGAGTGGAGGGGCTGTGGGACCCACTTGTCATATAGACATGGAGCTAAGCTGAACGTATTTCACTTCTCTGCTTCTCCCATGGCGACACCACTCCTTCTGCATGTGCCACCTCTCCTCCACAGCCCGTCCACAGCTGCATTTGCCTCTTAAACCGAGCTAGGTGCCCTTTTCTTCATTCCATTGCCTCTGGTCGGCATTTCTTCCCTGTTCTTCGTCCTCCCGCCCGCACCGCACCACCTCGCTGTCGTTCAAGCTTGCTGGCCAAAAGAAGCAGTGTTGAGCCCTGCTCCAAGAAGAGAAAAGTAACCCAACCCGTTGCTCTATCATCTCGACCATTTGGTCTATCATTTTGCTCAGTGTGCTTCCCGTATTTTGAAGTTCCGCGGACCGCAGGTGAACTCCCCTATTCTGCCGCCTTTGCTCCCTCGATGCCCCAGTGATACAAGCGTCTTCGTGCTTTGATCTTTTAAGGAAAAAGGTTCGCAATCACGCCTAGTTCATGCTCGCAAAGTTTCAGCTTTTGTCATGGCTTGTAGCTCGGGTTTTCCTCAAAGAACCGACGCTTAGTTCTTTTGCCCGCCTTGGATCTTCACCCAAATTTGGTTTACACGTGCAATAATTCTTCGAATTGCTTAGCCAGTAGCTTCTAAACATTCTCGCGCACAACCTAGCCAAAAACGCCCAAAAGTTATCGACCATACGCATAGGAATCGAAGTTCTTACGGCCGCCGGTTGAAAAGCCGCGGGTCGCCATCGAACATGTATATGCAGCCATTGCCACCTCGATAGGAGTTCATTTTGGTCATCCTCATGATCTCAGGATGCTCTCCGATCAATTTCCAAGTGGTTTTAGCCCTTGCCGAGGCGATTTTGTGTTGACGGAAACCCTAATCGCCGCCGCCGCCGCCGTCGCGCGAGCTTTTCCGACAATCCATCACCGTCGGGAGGATCGCCATCGAGTTCCTCGCCTGATTTTAGGTGAGGGCGGTGAGAGGGGAATGCCGCCATGCCCTGTAGAATTCTGCGGCGAGGGGCCGCCATCGGGTGCCGCCCGAGCGTCACCGGCGCGAGGTTGAAGACGACTCGGGGTGGGCCCCAGTCGTCAGTCTAACCATTGCGCGCCCGAATCTTGTGTGGACAAGGATCCCGTGTGGCTTCATCCGTGAGCCCTGTGGCCAGGTGTTGCTTAATACCGATTGGCCCAATTTAAATCCTGTGGGCCCAGCCATTATTCAAACCTTTTCCAATTGAAATTTAAATTCCAGATTTAGTTCTCACTTAAAAAATCCATATCTCCTAGCAGTATTGTCCAAAAATTCCCAAATAAATTTTGATAGAACGATCATGAGGATTAATTTCCAGTGGTACACTTGGAATTGTATGAAAGTCCATAGAAATTTCTCCATAATTCAAATAAGCAAAATGCTTATAGAATTGATTCCTATAGTTCTGCTCTTTGGAAAATTTCCAAATTTCTCCAGAACTTTCATTTGAATATCCTTGAACTCCAGTAAAACTCTCAGGGTCATTAGACTTCATTTACATGGTCAAATCACCTATGTATTCTCTATCCACATAAAAATAGTCAAATTCATTTAGAATTTGTACAGAAGCTTGTGCAAACTTCTAAATTGAATATCACTTATTTTAAAGCTTCAAAATTTGTCAAACAAACTTTATTGGTTTGATATTTATCCACACTGACCAGAACTACAACCAATTCTTCATGAAAATCCATATATTTTCCTGTAGAGCCCCTTAAAGCAAAATCATGTTTGATTTTTATCTGATGATTCCATTCATAGAAAAACCTGAAATTTTGCCAAAATGTTATACAGTAGGTTTCGGAATTCCTGTAAAAATTTCAGCTTCATTGGACTTAACTAGCCTGGTTCAATCTGAAGATTTTCCTAACTGATCACATGATGCCCAAAAACAACAGAAACAATTCACTAAAATATCCCCACTTGTAAATTAAATATATCACAATTTAATGCTTAGAAAATTATGAAATTTTCTTAGAACCAGTGAGACCCCCTCTGTATGATACAACCACTGGTAGCCATGATACACCTACATAATTACAACCAAAATTCAGATAAGGCTAAACACTTAAGAAATTTTGTAGGCCAATATATTCATTTGCTGTACCTGAAACTTACCTGGTTATTCATACATGGACATGTGAACTCCCTGTAATTTTCTCAGGCTCAGGGAATCTGTTGAATCTGTATGAATTGAGATCACATCCCTATGTACAAAACAATATCTATTTCACATTATATGTCCATTGCCTAAATTCATCTTGTTTCCTTTCTGTTGCTGTCCAGTCTAGCAATAGAACTTCAAGTTCTAACTAATATAAATCCTTCTTGAGTTATAATCAACTTCAATTGTATATTAATAAATTGCAATCTCTTAATTGCATATCATTTCGATAGTGTTTACAACGAAGGTGGCCAACGAGAAGCACAACCTGTAGGAGTGGAATTCTCTATTGGATCTCCCGTGGCGTGAATTCTCGGCGAAGGCTACTAATTGATCGTCGCTGACTTTTATCGCAACCGAAAGGCAAGCCCCGGTTGGCATTTAAGTGCCTTTTAAAATTATGCTTTTATACACACTATATTGAATAGACTTGATATGTGCATTAGGTCTATGTTGATATAATACTCCACATGCATGACCAAATAATCCTTGGAGTAGATGGGTAGTATAAGACTCCCTCGAGTTATATTGCTGTGCTTATTGTTTAGTTAGAAGATCGGTAGAAGTCGAGTATGTTGGATACTACTCGCGAGATTGATCACATTTTATTGATCACAAGTCAAGTAGTTGAATTCTACTTGCGAGAGAAGTCGAGTGAGGGAAACCTACTCGCGAGTTGTTACCATAATCATTAATATGAGATGTGGACGGGGATTTGTTTAGGTTGGTTTGCTCACATCGTGCCTGGGTCGGTAATGACGATGCGGGTGTTGGGAGATGGATTGGTAGCCCCGTCTATTTCGATTAAGGCCCGTCTCGTGCTTGGCCCTGTTGGACAAGTTTGAACTGTACCGGGTGCATACTTGCTATATGGAACCCAAGAAACCGATGTACCTTGAGGATCCTATGTTGGAACCTTTTCAATCGGCTTAAGCTGCTGGCTGTTAGTACAGTCGGAGGTAACTCACTCATGAACATCTCATAGCGGGGGTGCACTTTGAGGGGAGCTCACTGTTCGGGTTGATCGAACTGTTTCAATGTGGTTGAATTTGGGGAAAGGTGGCTGCGTGCGACATCAGTGGAGTGTGCCGAGGCAACTCTGAGTATGGGCGTACGTGTCGTGCAGTCCGGGTGTCTACTTGTTGCAATCACCGTCACTCGCGGTTATGGATTGAGCATACTTGGACACTGAGTCTTGACGTATTAAGAAAGAGAAATGGAAATATTATGAATATGCTGCTATGAATAATTCTTTGTATTGAAATATTGGCTGCTATAGAGATAGCATAATCAAATTCACAATTTCCAAACATTTAACTTGGGTAAGGCTTATGCAACCTTGAGCAAGTATCATCGTGGGTTAAGTGTTTCTTGTTTGATTGTGGAATTCACAATGATGCTATGCCCCTGGATCGCGTATGATACTTTAAAACCGACCGCTAAGGATTTACTTTCAGCGAGTCCATTCCTGCAAATTAAGCTTCCCAGTGTTTAAAGTTTCCAGCATGTACAGCTTCATGTTTAGGTGAGACGGTTATGTCTTGCTGAGCCTTGTGCTCACGGTTGCTATATTGTGGTTTTTGCAGGTATTATTAGCTTATGCTTATGTTGTGGTTGTCCATGAGATCTCGAGCATGTCGAGATGTATCTCTCACGAAAACCTTGCCGCTGCTTTCTGTTTTGTGTTGCTAGTGAGAAGCGTCCATGGGCATGGACGACTTCTCTTGTGCATAGCTAGTTGAGAGTATGAGTATGTATTTTCTGCTGCGTTGTATATTATGTTGTAAAAGAGGATTATCTTGTGAAATAAAATATTTGTGTTGGCTATTTTGTAAGACTTTTCTTTTGTGCTGTTGGGTGCCGCATCGCACGGCACCACCCAATGCGATTCCTGGAACGTGCGGACTCTGGTCCCCACATGTTCTATAAGGTTTAACCCTCGATACGTCTTGACAAAACCGTGCTGGATTCTATCAAGAGTTAAACATAAACCCAAATTTTTGCTTCATTTGGATTTAAACCTTCCTATTTAAAAAATTGGTCCAAAAACTTACTAGCAACTGGTAGCTGGACCTTTTCATGATATGCAGTCCATTATACTGTGGGGATGGTCGACGCATCGATTGGATGCATTTCGGTACTACGTTCCTGACAAAATAACAAAACTAAACCGGTCATTGCCACCATCATTGTCTAAGAGGTGGCCCTAAGTCGATCACTCGCAAACGGTTTCTATTCGGGTTGCTAACGGAGTTAGTGTACCTGCAAAAGACAAATAATTACAATTCACTCAAATAACGCCATCTTTCAAGCGGGCCATATAGGCAGCATGACAGGAAGTCGCAATAATATATATATTTCAAAGTGAATGCATACAACTCGCGTTTGTGTTTCCCCCGAGTTAAGGCACATCTCGAGGTACATGGTCGTACTAACACCCGCACGGCAGAGGCTCCCACGATCCGACTTATACATGCTACGGAGAACGTGTTCGCATGCCCCCATATAACATGAATTGTTCTAGAGAGCATACTACCGAGTTATACACCACTGGGTGAGGTGCTCGAGTAAGACACATACGAGCAAACTCGATCGGGTATTTTATCACCCGACATATACTACCTATTGCCCCTTAAGAGTTGAGGAACGCCAATGGCGAGCGTTGCGTATGACCCTTTGAACATTGAACGTCCAAGACATGCATACTATCGCATTTTTGACCACACGATGGGGCCTCCACACTTTTTGCGTGAAGCACACTAGGGGACCAACGTTTGCATATGCTCTCAAGATCATGAAGAGGTAAAGACACTAATATTAGCTCCCGTGTCAAGCCACGGGAAACCATCACCGTACTACCTCTCGTATGGGGGATCTTACCACAATTGATCCGCTTGCGGTAGTGTCCCTTACCTCTTAACTGATGTCGAAGCATCATTACATAGTATAATAACAAATATGACAGCTTGCCACATTAATAACTATGCTAAAATTAGTCATCATGTGGGCCTAATGACGAATCCTTATTCATAAGTCTATAGTTTTGAAAATATGTTCCTTTTGAGGTGCGCTATTCCGAATGTAGCTCTAATACCATGCTGTGAGGACCAGAGTCCAGAAAATCTAGGGATCACATTGGGTGGTGTCATGCGATGTGACACCCAATAGCACAACACGGAAAAGAATAAAGAACTCGTAACATAAGTGAGCTTCTTACATTAATTTTAGAGTATTATACAAAATAGCTTACATCAGCGGAAGCCTTTATACTACTCTCTCGAACCTATACTACAGCAATAGCGGTTGTATCCAGCTCGCAAATACTCCATTCTAGCATGACAAAAGCAAGCAGAGGCGTCCAGGACTTTCATTGGCTATATACCCCGATTAGAGCAAAGCCTAGAAACCTGTCATAGCTATATACCTACAAAACTCGTATAAATGCAAACGTGAGCACAAGGCTCAGCAAGACATAACCGTCTCACCTAAGAACATGAAACTCTACATGTTGGGAATTACTATTAATAATAAAGTTGTTCATAGCACTAATATAGCAGTAGATCCCTATATTCACTTTTAAGCATCCAGTTAAGTATTGGAATCATAACTTTAGTTCGCTTCTCAACTACTTCACCCAAGTTGTTTATCCAACCAGCAAGTTCCATCCATTTCTAGTTGTAACTACGTCACAGCATCGTGAGCAAGCATACTGCCTTCCGCGAGCGACGGTGATTCAAATCATGAAAACAACCGGCTTGCATGTCACATACACCCGTCCATAGAAGGCTTACGGTCCTCCTTCATAATGCCATAAGTCACAACCTTTCACAAGACACTGAAACATTGAGCCGGTCCTACCATCCCGGAAGCAAGACTCACATGACGACCTATGCCGCAGTGGCCTCTTCTCTCCTCATGACGTGTGTGGTGTCTAGGACGTTGGAGTATGCCTCAACATCCAAGTTAACAAGTTACATCGGTTTGTTGGGTCCATTAGAGCTAGTATGCAACCAGTACAAGTTCAAATTTGTCCAGCGGAACCGCACACAAACGATCCCCAATCGACACAGGCGGGACTATGCACACAAATCTCCACTCTGCTGCTTCCTACTTTCCTGCCCGGTCTCAATTAACTATTAAGTGAATCAATGTCCATTATTCCCATTGATTCCACTTCTACCGGTGCACGAGAAGGAAAAAGCCATACTCGAGTTATACCAGATAATCCATATAAGTGATATCAGCTTAGCATTACTATGCATCATATAAGTAGTATAATAACCATAGACTCCAGAGATTTTCGGCCATGCAAGTAAGTGACAATAAAACCAAGACGTAATGCACATATCACTAGACATATAGTAACCATTGTAAAGAAAAGCTTGTTAACTTAAATGCAAACTGGGTCTTGCCTTTGGTGGCCACTAAACAAATGTTAATCTGGTTAAGTCTCGATCTTCTAAGTGAGGCTTTTCTTCCTCACTCAATCTTTTGGATGAAGCTTCTTGTCGTTTTCCTCTTCTCTCGGTCTTCACTGTTGCTTGAGCAACTCTTGATCTTGACGCAGTTCCACGCTAGTCCTTCTCCTCCTACGACCTGTTTCTCGTCGATCTCCGCTCGTCACTTAAGCTATTGATATGCTTATGCACATAAGTAGAACAAACATATTTTAATACTTAATACTTAAGACTTCTAATGTACTAAGGAATGAACATACTCTAAAGTGGAGGTTGTAAATTTTCATAACCGATTTACTTACCTAGCAATATAAGGTCTATTGCACTTCGGTTTTCTGCAGCAGGACTCACCGATGCCAATACAATACTCAGCTCCTGCACCGTAGAGTGCTTATCTTCTTTCTAGTAACTTAGGTTTTCGATGCATCTCCAACCGCTACTGTTATCTTCTCCTCTTTAGTGATAAGTCCTTAGCCATAAGAGCAGACTCTCGCTCCTCCAGTATTGTCTCTGACTTGACCACCGTCCTTTCAAACTATCTTTCCTGCTGCTTCAACTCATCAAACTTCCTCAGCGACTATTCAAGTCCAAGGAAAAGAGGTCCTCAAGCTGCCTATACATGAAGTTCATAATGACAGCATCCTAACTCCGGAGCTAGGCCACGCCAGCTAGCTGTTAAAGCTTGGAGCTTGCTGAGTCCATGAGAGCAGTCACTCACTTCATCTCCAACATAGCAATAGTTGTGACGGCCGAGGCAGGTGGCGTAGGAGGAGGTGACCACCGCTGCTCATGGGATGTGGATGAGTGGTACATGAGCCGGACAATGCTGTAGCCAACGAGCAACACGAGGGAAGTGGTGAGAACGCTACCCCCTTACCTTGGAAAGGAGGTCACCTATTATAGCAGCATTTGGGGCATGTTCAACTCCCTCTATCTGAACCTCGACGAGGTATGAATCACTACCACAACTGGGTTCGACTGCCACATTAGTAACAGTTCAGCAAACTTCTTAGTTGCATCTTCGACATGGTCCATCTTGCACAATTAAATGTCACCTTGGCAATTATCCTCGACGTTTGCAACATCAGGACACCGTTATGACCTAATCTTGTAAGCATTTCATCAAGCATCTTGACTGCAACACTGTTATGACCTAATCTTGCACAAATCAGAGGTACCTTAGTCCAATTGTCGTTGCCGTTGTGTCAACAACGTATTTCTTCATATCACACATCAGCTCCATCAATCCTCGCACTGTTTGGATGCAGCATATGAGAAGAACTCCGTGACTACGTCAAGTAGACAATGACATCCGAAACTGCACATGGCGAAGCATTCCAAATGCGCACTGACATGTCAAAAACACAAAAGAGGAAGGAAGTAACCTGGGGATGCTGCAGTGGATGCAACGAGGTGGAACGCGGCTGCACGACACCAAGTCACACGAGTCCCAATGGTGGTAATTTCCCCGAGCACGTTGCATGTGAGTTTGGCTTGCCGGCGTTCACCAATACATTAATCAGGGGAGGTTGATGCGGATTGTTGAGCAGGGACGTTGCACACTGGGGCTTGCTGCTGCAGGGACGTGCACGGCGAGCAGGAGGACGGTGGCCGGCGCGTGGGAGGCAAGCGTGCACGGACGCTGGCGAACAGCGGGGCTGTGCATGGCGAGCAAGGAGTTGCCAGTGGCTAGGGCGCGGCGCAGCTGAGGAATGTCGGAGAGAGGTGGAGAAGCGCCGGTCCGAAGCAGGAGCAGCTGACAAGGAGGGTGCACAGTGCGATAGTGGAACTCAGCCATGTTAAGCGGGGCCAACAGGACGCAGTGACGCACACGGGGAGGAGAGGCTGGCGGCATACAGTGGCGCGTGCAGCGCTGCGGCAGTGAAGGTCGCACACAAGCAGGGATCGTCCTGAGCGCCGCGAGCGACGGCGCTGCAGGGCGCCGTCGTTGCGGGTGTGTCGCACGAGTAGAGAGGAGAGCGGGCGATGCAGCGCGAGGTGGGGAAGGCCGGCATGGTGGGGAGTGTAGGGAAATCCGTGGTACGTTACTCTAGCAATTCTACCGCATCACCCAGGATACATGCGAGTACAGAGGTCATGGATCGTTAGCACTAGACGCGCAGCGCAGCGGAACGTAGACGCGTGTTGGTATAGGTGAAGTAGACGATCCTGTTCGTCTCCTCGCCCTCTTCACATCAGCAGTAGACAAACGTGTTCGTCTACTGCTGATGTGAAGAGGGCGAGGAGACGAACGGGATCATCTACTTACCGTTGTAGACGATCAGCGCAACAGTAGCAGCAACGCCTCCACGGAGTCCACACGTTCGGAGAGGAACGCCGTGCGCCGGTGTGCTAGCACCTCGTGCACGGCAAGGGTCTCAGCGTAAGGCCTTTGAGGGGTGGCGGCTAGGGCTGTCACGTGGTGGAGTAATTAGCCCCTAACCCTACCCCTCGTATTTATAGGCATACTAATGGGCTTTTAGGTCGCAGGCCCATTAGTACCCTAATTGCTTGTGGATCAAATATCCAATAGGCCTTAACCCGAATTGTTATGATTGCCTCTTGGGCATATCACCCACAATATCCCACTTGCACTAGAGACAATCATCTGGTCAATCTTTTTGATATTCCATCTCCCTAAGTGTGTGACCCGTTAGGTTCATTGAAATCGGTTGTGAATGGAAACCGTTTCCAACCACAAGTCAATAGAGGTACCTAGCAGGACATACTGACTCCCGAATGTACATAAAGATTGTATCGGCCGAACCTAGATACATTCAACATGCTAATACCATTGCCTCACGATACCAGTCAAGCTCAAGGAGAGATGCGTGCCATTCTTGTGATAGTTCGACCATTTACTCAATCAAATAGTGGATTCATTCCATAACTAACTTTTAGTCACTGTGATTAACTTTTAATCACCTTGGCATGGCCATGCACTTTCAAATCCAACTATCTTGAGGGGCCCAGAGATATCTCTCCTGTTATTAAGGAGGGGCAAATCCCATAGTGATCCGCACACGTCCCATTCTATGTTTCATATGTACCCGAAGACTAATTTTATGACTACCCAGTTACGGAGTAGCGTTTGATAGTCTCAAGGTACACAACTACACACAGTGAGAAACAATGGCGATCTCAAGTCTAAGGATCTAGCAGGTGTATCACTCAAGACCAACTGATGGCACATATGGAAATAACAATCCCAGCAGTGTCTCGGAGTGGGTCAATCCAACACCATGTTCACTAACATGTGCTCACATTATTAATTTGATATCTCCATATCTATGATCCATGAAACGTGATCATCAATTAATACATGTGCTAGTCTGTGTGACATCGTTATCTCATATAATGACATAGACTAGGGATAATTCAGAGTAACGTTACTATTAACAAAGAGTTTCACGATAAAGTCACATACTTGATTATCAATGTAAATAATGAATACTCACATAACAATTTATTTAATAGTACATAAACATAGCTATGACACAAGTCTCCCACTACACACTATGATCACTAATGTAAGTATCTAATACCCATACATCTAGTGTGCGCCTCAGGCTTTGATTGTGGAAGAGGTTTTGTCAACGGATCTGCAACATTCAAATCCGTGTGCACCTTGCATATCTTCACATCTCCTCGGTTGATGATCTCTCGAATGAGGTGATAGCATTGTAGTATGTGTTTGGATTGTTTGTGTGATCTAGGCTCCTTCTCCTGTGCGATGGCTCCACTATTGTCACAGTAGAGATCCACAGGACTGGACGCGCTAGGAACAACACCCAACTTAGAAACAAATTTTCTGATCCAAACAGCTTCCTTTGCAGCTTCAGAAGCTGCTATATACTCCGCCTCTGTGGTTGAATCTTCTATTGTATCTTGCTTGGAACTTTTCCAACTCACTGCCCCTCCATTGAGGAAGAATACAAATCCGGATTGCGATCTAGAATCATCCTTATTAGTTTGGAAGCTGGCATCGGTGTAGCCTTTTAAAACGAGCTCTTCTTCACCTCCAAACACCAAGAACGCATCCTTAGTTCTTCTCAAGTACTTAAGGATGTTTTTGACAACGGTCCAATGAGCCTCACCATAATCTGATTGATACCTGCTCGTGATGCTTAGAGCATAAGATACATCTAGGTGTGTACATAGCATGACATACATTATGGATCCAATAGCCGAGGCATAAGGAATCACTCTCATCCTCTTTTGCTCATCAGGTGTCGAAGGACACTGACTCTTGCTTAGAGTAATGCCATGTGACATTGGCAAGAAACCTTTCTTGGAATATTGCATATTGAACCGATTCAATATCTTGTCAATATATGTATCTTGGCTTAATCCAATTAGCTTTTTAGATCTATCTCTAAAGATCTTTATGCCCAAAATGTGTGCTGCCTCTCCTAAATCCTTTATTGAGAAACTTTTTCTTAATGAGGATTTAACATCATCAAGCATTAGAATGTCATTTCCGATCAATAATATGCCATCTACATATAGGACCAGAAATACATGTGGGATCCCAGTAAACTTCTTGTAAATACAAGGTTCTTCTACATTCTTGATGAAACCGAACCCTTTGACAACTTCATCAAAACGTAGATTCCAACTCCGAGATGCTTGCTTCTGTCCATAGATGGACTTTTGAATCTTGCATATTTTACTAGCATTTTTAGGATCGAAAAAACCCTCAGGTTGTGTCATGTACACATCCTCAATCATACTTCCATTAAGAAAGGTTGTTTTGACATCAATCTGCCATATTTCATAATCAAAATATGCAGCAATTGCTAGAAGAATCCGAACAGACTTAAGCATTGCAACGGGTGAGAAAGTTTCATCACAATCAACACCTTGAATTACGCTTTATAGATGTGAACATTTCCATCCATATCAGTCTTTTTCTTGAAAATCCATTTACAATCAATAGGTCTCACACCTTCGATTGGATTAACCAAGTTCCAAACTTGATTCTCATGCATGGATTCAATTTCGGATTCCATGGCTCCAAGCCATTTTTGAGAGTCGGGTCCCTCCATTGCTTCTAAGTAGGTCGTAGGCTCATTATTATCCAATAATACCATGTCATGCTGCTCCGTGGTTAGAAGCGTTAAGTTTTCAGTCGCACGACGTGCCCTCGTAGACCTTCGTGGGGCTGGTGTTTCATCCACTGGTTGCACAACATCTTGTACATCCATTATAGGATTAGTGAGTGCTGAAACATTTTCATGTATTTCTTGAATTTCTTCAAGATGCACCTTGCTCCCACTAACTCCTTTTGAGAGAAACTCTTTCTCCAAGAAGACACCATTGCGAGCGGTAATCACTTACCCCCTATTTTATTATAAAAATAATATCCTTTGGTTTCCCTACGATATCCCACAAAGAAGCATTTGTCTGATTTCGGAGTGAGTTTGTCTGACGTCAAACATTTGACATAAACATCACACCTCCAAACATTGAGGAAAGACAATCCGGGACGTTGCCCGATCCACATCTCATATGGTGTCTTCTCAACAAACTTAGTTGGGACTCCGTTTAGCGTAAACACAGCAGTTTCAATAGCATAACCCCAAAAGTATAGTGGAAGATCTGCTTGGCTCAACATCGACCTAACCATGTCCAACAAGGTTCGGTTCCTCCGCTCGGACACCCCATTCCATCGAGTCGTTCTAGGTAGAGTCAACTGTGGAACAATTCTACATTGTTTTAAATGATCATAAAATTCATCGCTCAAATATTCACCCCCACGATCGGATCGTAGAAGTTTAATTGTCTTGCCCAATTGATTTTGTACTTCATTATGAAATTCTTTGAACTTTTGAAAGGATTCAGACTTGTGCCATATCTACTAAAGTCATTGGTAAATGTGATGAAGTACTGAAAACCACCTCTGGAAATTGAACTCATCGGTCCACATCCATCTGTATGTATAAGTCCCAACAATTCAATCGCCCTCTCGCTTTGACTATTGAAGGGTGCTTTGGTCATCTTCCCAAGCAAACAAGATTTGCATGTGTCAAGTGATTCAAAATCAAATGAGCTTAGTAAACAATATTTATGGAGTTTTTCAATGTGTTTCTCATATATATGACCTAAGCAACAACGCCAAATAAAAGTGGGATTTAGATCATTTCGTCGAGCCCTTTTGGTATTAATGTTACAGACAGTTTTATCCTCAACATCAAGAACATATAACCCATTCACCAATGGACATTAAGCATAGAAAATATTGTTGTAATAAATAGAACAACATTTGTTCTTTATTACAATATCATAACCATCAACTTCTTCTAAACAAGAAGAAGAGATAATGTTCTTGCTCAAAGTAGGAATGTAATAACAAATATTCAATTCCAAAACTAGTCCTGAGGGTAATGACACGTGGTAGGTTCCGACAGCTATGAACGCAACCTTTGCTCCATTGCCGACACGAACATCCAACTCGCCTTTTGCAAATCTTCTAATCTCACTTAGACCCTGCAACGATTTGCAAGTGTGAATCATCGATCTGGTATCAATACCCATGATTTACTAGAAGATAATGCAATGTTAATTTCTATAGCATTTATACCTGAAGCGGAAGTCTCTCTTCCCTTCTTCTTCTTCATATCATGCAAGTACTTCTAGCAGTTCCTAGACCAGTACCCCTTACCATGACAGTTAAATCATTCATCATCAGGAGAAGGGCCAAATTTGCCCTTTGGCTTAGACTTTGAGCTTGAAGGCTCATCGGGAACCTTTCCCTTGCTTTTACCTTTAGGATGCATCACACGCTTTCTCTTTTTATTCTCCTTTTGCACCATCATCACATGAGTGGAATTTTTCTTAATGCTTTCTTCAGCTGTTTTAAGCATCCCATGCAATTCAGCCAAAGTTTTCTCTATGTCATTCATTTGAAATTCAATATGAATGGCTTGTAACTCGGTGGGAGCAACTAGAGAACAACATCAATAGCTAGATCATCCTTGAGTTCAGAACCAAGATTGCCCAAAGTTTCAATGTAACCAATCATCTTGATTACTTGAGGGCTGACCGGGCTACCCTCCGCCAGCTTGCATGAGAACAAGGACTTTGAGATGTTGTATCTCTCAGCCCTTGCTTGATTCTCAAATACTCCATGCAGTCCCTCAATCATAGAATAAGCATCTGTATGCTCATACTGTTTTTGCAGATCAGGAGACATAGTGGCGAGCATGAGGCATCTTACATTAAGCGCATCATCGCAGTGCTTCATTTAATCTCGACATGCTGCATTAGTTGCATCAGCTGGGAGGTCATCTAGGTAAGGCTGCAGAAGAACGTATTCAGTTTTCTCTTGCCTAAGAACGATTCTGAGGTTGCGGTACCAATCGATAAAGTTAGCTCCATTGAGATTTTTATTTTCAAGCACAGATCGCAAATTGAAACCGGAGTTGTTACTAGCAGACATTATCTATAATAGAAATTAAATAGGCAAGGTTTAGCACTATGTTATGTATCAATCTTCTATTAACAGTTTAATAAAAGATATCATCACTATATGATCATTGTCTTCCCTCTAACGACATATAGTGGTTCAAGATCCATATTCACTATTTCCTAGTGAGCTCTGGCTTCACTGCTAGTAAATTAGTGACATATGTAAATAACCATTGTTAATCATATCCCTATATGACTCTTGTTTGTTGGATGACATCCAATGCCCCAGCTTCTAACTCTATGCCATAAAGTCCAAAACCGTTTTGATAGCTTTGTCGAGTAAACCAACACTATGCACGTGGATGCCCAACATTCACCCTATGCATTATGATAGATGATGGTACTTTGCTTTGGCAAACCTTACCACACAACGATCAAAATAACATAGGTGCTACTATTGGTAAATGGCATCAAATACTCAACTTTTGTGAGAGAAGTTATTCTATCATGACAAAACATCCACCATATGAAAAGCATGAAAAGAATAGTAATACGTAAACATCACAGGTATATGATCATATCACATTGTGAATAGTATGACCCTTAAAATCATAATGGTCTCCATCGCCATGGTTCCATCATGATCTGAGCTGCCATGCCTCCCTTCTGGTGGTGATCTCCATCTCCACTGTCGGTACCCTGGGTACCATATACTCCTTGGGATTGCAAAGATCTCAAGGGAAAGTCATCTACTTGATTTGAAGACCTTCAGAGGACCACATGTCAGACATGTCTGGACCCGCTTCTCCAACATGGTTAGTCCCAGGGTTTCCACGTGTACTATCAAACTGGAGCTACCGCCCGCAAGGGGGAAGCTCCGGGCTATGTACCGAAATGGCACCCCCAGACCTAACCCCAGACTGAGGGAAGCTCCACTGCTGACATGTGTCGGGTAACACCGGAGCCATCTGTTCCCCACAGTGTGCTCCGGCGTTGCCACGTGTCCAACCGTCGGATCTTCAGCCTCTAACCTCTGGAAGACTCCACAACGGCTCCGGATCTTAAAAGGGGAATCAAGGACTTCAAGACCCGATCATGTGTCATTAATACTATATTAATAACATACGATCAGACGACCTTAATTACCAGTAACGATGCTGTCAAAGCCCATAACTTAGTCATTAAGGGCAATTAAACGTGTTGAATGTGTATCAATATCAGTAACCGCCGGGGCCACATGTCGGGCCAGGCTAACTTGTAATGGCCTGCCCTTGTACTATAAAAGGACAGGTCGACGATACATAGGGGAGGGACTACACACTCGACACACATACTAGACAGACGCTCACATCCAATACAACATCAACACACCCCGTGGAGTAGGGTATTACGCTCAGGCGGCCCGAACCACGTAAATCTTGGTGTCTCTTGTGTCACTCGACATCTCACCTTCTTGAATATCCGCGCGCCCATACCGAACCTCAAACTCCTCTAGCACTTTATTAGTGTCGGGAGATCTGCCGGATCAAAACCACCGACAATTGTCACGCCAGGTAGGGGCGCCTGAGATTTCAAGAATGGTGAACTCAGCCGATGGATCATCCAATGGTCATCCTGCTGTTCAAGCTGTTGGGGGTAATCCCTCCAATATGCAGCCACCAGCAGGAACCACGGCCCCAGCAGGAGTCACACTTCCACCACCGCCGCCTCCACCAGCAAATCAAGTTGGACAACGCGATGGTGCACCGGCGTCAATCACTGCGTCGGCAAATCTTGACAACCCGGAACACACGCTTCATGCAACATGTGCTCTTCTTCAGTGCCCACCACCTCCGGACGCATCCCGGAATACAATGGAGCAGTGGAGGGCCGATGTCGAACACTTGGTTGCAGCAGCAGCCGACCGCATCAGCAACCAGGGTCCTCCTCCTTCAGGACGGGCCCCTTCGCAGCGACGGACCTTGTCCGGCAGACTTGGTCCGCTTGTTTCCAACAACAGGAGATGTGCTGCATCACAGCAGGTGACATCGTTGCCCTCCGGGGCATGACGCACTCATACGGTATCAAGGCTTTCAACTCATGACCTCCGGGCGGAGCTTCATCGCCGATATCGCCAAAAAGACGGCTGAGTCCATATTGAGCGTGCTCGTGAAATACGAGAAGCTCAAGACATTCCTGCTCCTAAAGGAGTAGGAGGAGGTTGTTCGGCCCTGGCCATGCATCTGCGTATGGTCAGGTGGCCACAGAAGTTCCGGCCTCACCTGCCGGAGAAGTTCGACGGGACCGTTAATCCTATCGAATTTCTTCAGATTTACTCCACTACTATCTTGGCAGCTGGAGGAAATGAGGCCGTGATGGCCAATTATTTCCCAGTGGCTTTAACTGGGACCGCCAGGTCCTGGTTTATGAGCCTTCCACCCAATTCCATCAGCAGTTAGGAGTAGTTGTGCCGACAGTTCACCGCCAACTTTGGGAGTTCTTACACCCGACCAGGCACCGAACTGGACCTTTTTGCAGTTTTGCAAAAAGGAGGAGAATCCCTGCGATCATTCATCCAAAGATTCTCTCAGGTATGAAACACTATCCCTTCTATCTCTAGCGCCTCTGTCATCGTGGCATTTAGACAGGGAGTGCGGGATAAGAAGATGCTGGAGAAACTGGCGATCAAGGAGATTACCAGTATCACGGAACTCTTCAGCTTGGCTGACAAATGTGCCAGAGCTGCGGAGGGCCGTGAAATGCACTCCAAACCAACTCCGGAGGATCACAAGAAATCCTCCAAAGGAGAAGCCGCTACCTCCGGGAGTGGCAAAAAGAAGAAAAAGACCAACGGCAAGAAGAAGCCGTCGGCTGGTGCATCCAATGCTGCAGCTGCTACAGCTCCGGGTGGTCGGGGGCCACGCCCCGAGAAGCGACCTCGACCGTCTTCTGAAGACGGTGGCAAACCCAAGGTGTGGTGTCCAATTCACAAAACGGACAACCACAGTTTGGAAGACTGCCGGGAGGTCCAAAACCTTGCTGAGCGCTACAACAAGCACCGGGAAGAAGCTCCTTTCCGACAGAGGGAAGGAAAACAAAAAGTTGACGAAGCTTCGACTGAAGAGGAGTTAGGTTTTCATGATCCCAAAAGGTCCTGAAGGCCGTCTACACCTCCGTCGACGATGATTCTGACGTCTCTGACAACGAGCGTCGGAAGACCATGAACGCCATTTTTGGTGAATCATGGGACATCACCTCCCGCCGCGTCATCAAGACTATGCGTCGGGACATGCTGCTGTAGCTCCTACAGCCAGGGCGGAGCCTCATCGGAAGTGGATGGACACAGCCATCACTTTTGATGCTTCGGACTGCCCTCGAAGCATGGTTGGAGCAGGTTAGCTACCTTTGATGGTATCTCCTACCATCAACAACATCCAGCTCCACCATGTCATGATAGACGGAGGTTCGGGGCTCAATCTCATAAGTTTTGAAGCTTTTACCAAGCTTCGGCTCCGACCTTCGGATCTCCACCCCTCCCGACCTTTCTCCGGAGTAGGTCCGGGAGCCATTACCCCACTCGGAGCTATTACCCTCACCGTTACCTCCGGGACCCGGGAGAAGTATCGCACCGAGAAGTTGGTCTTTGACGTTGCTCAGATCAACTTACCCTTCAATGCCATCTTGGGTAGGCCTGCCTTGTACAAATTCATGGCAGCTGCTCATTATGGTTACCTGGTGTTAAAGATGCCAACACCAGTAGGCGTTCTCCGGATCCGCGGAGATCGTACTGCCGAAGTAACTGCTCTGGAAGAACTCTATGCACTTACCACGGCGCAAGAGGAGGACTTCAGGCAAGAGCAAGCTCCAAAACCCCCGAGCATTCATCAACGAGGCTCGACTTCTGCACCTCGTGTGCAGCCAAGCGGCGACACCGACATTCCCGTCAAAGTCGTCCAAATCTGTTCTGATGCCGCTCAGACCACCCGTATATCGGGGGGATTGAACGACAAATAGGAACTCGCGCTCATCACTTTCCTCCGGGCTAATGTCGACGTGTTTGCCTGGCAACCGTCACAAATGCCTGGGATCCCCAGGAAAGTGATTGAGCACAATCTGAAGATCTACCCCGATGCCCGGCCTGTGCATCAGAAGCCTCGGAAGCAATATGTAGAGCGACATAACTTCATTCGACAAGAAGTGAAGAAGTTGCTCGAAGCTGGATTCATCCAAGAAGTCTTCCATCCAAAATGGCTGGCAAACCCAGTCGTTGTGCCCAAGGCCGGCGGGAAGCTTCGGATGTGTATCGACTACACAACACTAAATAAGGCATGTCCAAAAGATCCATTCCCATTACCTAGAATAGATCAGATAGTGGATTCCACCCCCGGGTGTGAATTACCGTGTTTCCTAGATGCATATTCTGGGTATCATCAAATCAGAATGTCTAGGGAAGATGAAGAGCATACCTCTTTCATCACAATAGATGGATTGTACTTCTATACAACCATGCCATTTGGTCTCAAGAATGCAACTTCAACCTTTGTACAAGCTATGTACAAAACTTTTGAAGAACTCATTAGAGACATAGTGGAAGTGTACGTCGACGACATCGTGGTCAAGGTCAAGAACAAGGAGTCACTCCTTGACACCTTGCAGGCTGTCTTCGACAAGCTGCGGGTCACCCGCACAAAGCTAAATCCAGACAAGTGTGTCTTCGGGGTTAGCTCTGGAAAACTTCTTGGTTTCTTTGTAAGTCACCGGGGCATAGAAGCTAATCCGACGAAGATCAAAGCCATAGAAGACATGCGGCCGCCCGCCCGCATCAAAGATGTCCAAAAGCTAACTGGATGTCTAGCAGCCCTCAGCTGGTTCATTTCAAGACTGGGAGAATGGGCACTCACCTTCTTCAAGTTATTAAGGAAGTCCGGACCTTTCCAATGGTCTGAAGAAGCAGAAAAGGCGTTCCAAGAGCTAAAACAGCTCCTCACCACCCTACCAATTCTGGTAGCTCCAAACCCTGGTGAGCCTTTGTTGCTTTACATTTCAGCCACTGACGAAGTTGTCAGTATGGTCCTGGTTGCGGAGAGACCAGAACCATCCCATACTCAGGAGTCCAGACCCCTTCAGGAGGGTCTGGAGGTTCCTGAAAGCGAGTCTGGGTCCCAGCTCCCAGACTTGAATCCACAAGAAGTTACTTCAGAAGACCCAGACCCCTCCGGGAGGGTCCAGGTTGCTTCTGAAGAAGCTTCGGGTTCCTCCCGCAAGGACCTGGAAGTCCCCGAAGAAAATTTGGACCCCTCCGGGAGGATCCGGGTCAATGAAGAGGAAGCTCCGGGCCCCTCCGAGAGGGTCCGGACCATCCAGTGCCCAGTGTACTTCATTAGTGAAGTACTTCATGACACCAAGACTCGATACCTAGAGGTGCATAAGCTGCTCAATGCAATTCTTATTGCCTCCAAGAAGCTTTGCCATTATTTCCAGGCTCACAAGGTCTCAGTGGTGACTTCTTACCCACTTCGAGCAATCTTGCATAATCCCAACTCAATTGGGAATATTGCAAAATGGGCAGCGGAATTGGTCGAATTTGATCTCGAATTCATTTCAAGGCAAGCAATCAAGAGTCAAGCATTAGCGGATTTCGTGGCAGAATGGACTCCCTCTCCATCAAACCTGGGGGCCCCAGTGAGCAGAAGCCAGAACACAAGGCTCCGGTCTTCACCGAGCCTCACTGGACCCTCTACTTCGACAGCTCCATGCAAAAGCAGGGGGCCGGAGCTGGAATCCTTCTCCTCGCACCAACCGGAGAGAAGGTAAAATACATGGTACACCTTGACTTCAAGGCGACCAACAACATGGCAGAATATGAATCACTTATTTATGGACTAAAGGTGGCACTGTCATACGGTGTCAAGCAACTGCTGGTCAAGGGAGATTCACAGCTCATCATTAAGCAAGTGAAGGGTGAATGCTCCTGCAACAATCTCCAGCTAGCTGCTTACCTCCTTGAAGTCCAGAGGCTTCAGAAGGACTTCGAAGTCCTAGACCTCCACCATGTCCAGCATGCCCACAACGCTGAAGCCGATGAACTCTCGACGAAAGCATCAACCGGAGCTCCGGCTCCTGACGGAACTTTTGTCCGGAGGTTGTCAAAACCCACAGCTCAGCCTACCGAACTGAGCGAAGGGGGCGAGATCAGCATCCCGAAGCTGACGGTCCCGATGGCCCTGTTACCATGGCAGCCATCAAGGGTCGTAGGTGCTACCGGAAGCTCCGAGCAACCCAACACGCAAGACTCAAATGCTTAAGTTAGTTCCGATGCATGGATCTCGGAGATCCAGAACTACTTGAAAGACAACATCCTTCATGAAGATGATGTATCCGCTGACCAGGTAGTCAGATTGGCTAAAAGATACACGTTGGTAGAAGGGGATCTCTACCGGCGCGGTGCCAATGGCATCCTAATGCGATGCATCACAAGGGAAGAAGGCTGCGAGCTCCTCGCAGAAATCCATGGAGGCGAGTGCGGGAACCACGCGTCTTCCCGCACACTGGTTGGTAAAGCCTTTCGGCATGGCTTCTACTGACCTACAGCACTCCAGGATGCAACTGAGCTGGTGAAGAAATGTGAAGCATGTCAATTTCATGCAAAGAAAATTCACACACCGGCTCAGCCCCTACAAATGATACCTCCTACATGGCCCTTCGCTGTGTGGGGGATGGACATCTTGGGACCTTTCCCAAGAGCCGTCGGAGGTTACAAGTTCCTGTACGTTGCCACTGACAAGTTCACCAAGTGGCCGGAAGCAACTCCAGTTGTGACAATCAACAAGCAATCTGCTATCAACTTTTTGCAGTCCATTGTATGAAGATTTGGAGTCCCAAACAAAATCATCACTGATAATGGGACCCAATTCACAAGCTCTGCATTTCAAGGATATTGCGAAGACCTCGGCATTCAAGTTTGCTACGCCTCCATAGCTCACCCAGCAAGCAATGGCCAAGCCGAGAGAGCAAATGCTAAAATCCTTAAAGGACTCAAAACGCGCACCTATGAGCGCTTGAAAAAACATGGAGCCAACTGGATTGAAGAGCTTCCGCCCACTTTATGGGCCAACAGGACAACTCCAAATTGGTCAACTGGAGAGACACCCTTCTTCCTGGTGTATGGAGCTGAAGCAATCCTTCCTCCAGAAATCACCTTGGGGTCACTCCGGGTCCGAACCTTCGACGAAGCCACGCAGGACCAGCTCCGGCGTGAAGACCTAGACCTCCTTGAGGAGGGAAGGTGCCAAGCAGCTGTTCGGAATGCCCGATACTGCCAAGCCCTCGGCGCTATCATCAGCGGCATGTACACAACCGACAACTCGAGGAAGGCGATATGGTGCTACGGAGAATACAATCCATAGAAGGGTTAAACAAACTCTCCCCCAGCTGGGAGGGACCCTTCCGATTGATTAAAGTATCCCGTCCTGGAAGCATTCGCTTGGCTACCGAGGATGGGACACCTCTCCCAAATCCTTGGAACATTGAGCACCTCCGTAAGTTCTACACTTAATATCACGAAGGTGAGTCTGTAGTAACTTGAGGTGTATGTTATAGAGTCATTGTACAGAGTCGGGAAGTTCCTCCGGGAGAACAGCCGAACCTTTCCCGGAAGGTCCGCAAAGTTCATGCAACACTTGTCACAGTCTCAGGATTAAAAGTGTGGCTAGCTACCCTGGGTCAAACGAGAAATTAAACACGCTTAGCCTGGTTCCGTACCCTAAGAGTGTACTTGTTTCCCCTGTACCCCGGACCTATAATGAAATACATCTTCATGTGAAACAGACTCCACGTGCATTTATTTTGTACAGGCTCAACATTTTTTATTTTTCTCTTTCTTGTCTATAACAAAGTTGTGCAATTCTTAAGAAATTTTAGTTCGACCAGTTCATGTACAATTCGAGCTGTATTGTCAATTCTTTTGGATCCCAATATTGTTCATGGCCCACTCGCTTGAATGCCACCAAGCCAATCTAGGGCCGGAGTGTGCTATCGACTTAGCCTGGTCAAGCACCCTAAGTACGCCACTCTACCTACACCCCGGCAGGCCGAAGTAAGGCGGGTCCAAGTACAAGTGGATCTGGAAGAAAGAAGGCAACGCATTCGGTTGTATTCAGAATTGTGTTTGACCTAAAACTTTCTTGGGAGTCGTAAGCCACGACGAAGTTATAGGCAAGGAGCGAATTTTACAATTTTTCTTGGCTTCAGTGTGCAGGAAAAATAAAGAATCCACGTTGATGGAGAGAAGCCGGAGCTAACGAAGCTCCGACTTCCCCTAGGTGGATTGTAATCAATGTTAAACATTGAAAACGAGCATTACCGGAGCAACCAAGCTCCGGTAAAGGTAGGGGGGCCAGCCGTCGACGTAAAATAAAAGATGGTGAGAAGACCCCACAAGCGGAGTCTGCTGCCGACAAGCTACGCGTTGGCAAAGGTCACTGCCGGAGCTACTAAGATCCGACACCCCGGAAGGCTAACTATCGATGCTCTACGCGTTGATAGATACTATTGCCGGAGCTACTAAGCTCCGACGGTAGTCAATGCAGGAGCTTCTAAGCTCCAGCAACCTCAGGGGGCCTTCACTATCGAAGACTTCGGACCTACACTCTACAAGTTCGAAGTAAATGAGTCTTCAACAAAACACAATATCCTCTTTGTACATGTTCACAATCAAATTGTGTACATCTACCAGGGGGCCAAGTGAAGACAAAAGTGTTGAAGACAAAAAGTGAAATTCACAAAAATTTGGGGATTTCATTCATCTGAAGACAAGGGATTACAAAATTGAGAAAGAAAAAGAGAGAATACAAGTGGGAGCTATGGAAATGGTCCTAGACCCTATGGAAGAACTGGGCGACCTTCTGAGCAACCTCCAACACGTTGGCTCGGGTGGCTTCGCCTTCTCCTTCGACGGGACCTTCAAGCACCGAGTCCAAAGGGAATTGGGGATTCCGGCTGGTGTAGCGCGTCAGCACATACTCTGCGACGTTCTTCGCCAGGGATTGCCCCTCAACCTCCAACTGGTCCGCGATGACGTCGCCCACCTTTTAGAGTTTGCTACCCGCCGAGCTCAGCGCTTGCAACGCCAGGTCCGGCTCCGGATCCGGATCATCCGGACGCACGGGACTGAAGCCCATCGGTGTCAGCGCGTCGTTGGCCTTGCCTAGGAACTCCCAAATCTGTAGGGAGTCCGCAGCCCTCAAGACCTTTAGTTCTTCCAAGGATCTCTTGGCCGCCACCAGTTCAGAATTCTCGTGAGCGAGGCGCTCAACTTCTTTAGCGTTTTGCTGAATCTTTTCAGCAACTCGCTTCTCGAGTTTTCCGAGCTCCTCCTCCTGGAGGTGGATCTTGTTCCGGCGGTCAACCAGGTCTTTCTCCCTGCCCCTTACTTTCTTCTCCCTGGCAGCGAGGGCACACTCTTGCTCGTAGAGTTCCTGCCCTCGCACCCAGGCCTTCTCCTCCTCCTTAGTGCAGCGCTCTTCCAATTTCTTGGTGCGCTCTTCGAGGCCCTTGTCAGCCAGAGCTACCTTTTCGGTGAGCTCCTCCTCCCTCCTCAAGACGTCGTCCCACAGCTCAAGGAGTTTGTGCTCTTCATCTTCGAGCCTTTTCTCCCTCTCTTCAAGTGCCTCCCGGCGCTTGATGAGTGTAGTGTTAATGGCCTCAAGCCTTTCTTGGCGTTCATCGGCCGCATTGTTAGCTGCTTTGGTCTGCTCATAAATGGCCTAGGATTGAGCGTCGAGGGCGCGAGTCATACTCTCCCTGTCATCCAGTAATTTGCCCCAGTATTCTAGGCGGACCTTCTCCCTCTTGATCCACTCTTTGTCATCTGCTAGCCTCGACTGCGCCAGCTTGGTCTCGAAGTAGAGCCGGTTACGCCACCGTCTAAGGGTTTGGCGCTCCTCTTCAAGAGCCTTGCTGTCGTGGAAGAAGGCCAGTTGAACCTGACGCAGACTGGAACAGGCGTTGTCAATAGACAATGACAACGGGATAGGTTATGGACCTGCTGGGGTCTCCTCCGCTGGTTCCAGCGGGTTTTCAAATACAAAAATTGGGTCCCACTCCACAAGAGTGGTCCCCTGAGTCTCCATGGCACTAGGGCCATCCTCCGGGATGGTCTCAGTCGCCATCGAGGAAGGCCCCACCGCCAAGTCTTCATTTGCCCCCTCAGGCAGGGGGCCAGCGACTTCACAAGGGCACTCCGGCTCAGCCGCGGGTACCTCCGATGTCGTCACTTCCGGAGCAGGGGCCGCTTCTGGCTCTGGCCTGGGCACCTCCTCTATTGGGGGATTGAGCGCCGACGCCTCCGCAACAATCGGCTCAGGGGCCAGAAAGTCTTCAACATCAACCGGCCCTGCGGCCAGAGCTCCAACAACGACCGGCTCTGCGGCCGGCGCTTCAGAAGTAGCCGGCCCAACCGCCGGGACTTCCTCAACATCCGGCGCGCACGCCGAGACTTCAATTACCTCCAGCTAAACCGCCGGGGCTTCGACAATTTCCGGCTCTGGGGCCGGAATTACTGCTTCCTCCGACTCAACGGCCAGAGCTTCCATCATCTCTGCACCAGGACCCGGAGCATCAACCTCCAAGGCCGGTGCCGCTGGCGCATCTTCTCTCCCGCTGTCCGGCGCTACCACGGGAGTCTCTGGGGATGAGTTGAGGTCCATGACCACGATAGCTGGCGCCGGAGCTGTCGCAGCTTTAGCCACCACTTGGGGCGGCACCAGGACAGGAGCAGAAGCTTCCGCCCTCACAGCTTCAGCTGCTGTGGCTGAGGGTGGAGCCTCACTCCTCTTCTTGGGAACGCTGCATATGATGGATGAAGAAACTTAAAAAACAGTTACTACAACAAAACAACTGTCTGAGGTAAAGATTAAAAATTACCTCGGGAGGCTTCCGCACCAGCTTGCGCGGAACCTCTTTCCCGGGCGTTCTGGGCTAACCATAGCCGCCGCCGGCGTGGAAGCTCCGGAAGGCCCCCCAGAACTCGTCGCAGCCACGGGCATATCCTTAGTAGAGGCCCCCCTCGACCGGGAAGGACCTCCGGACCTAGAGGCCTCAACCGGCCCTGGTGCTGAAGTCGCATCCCAGGAGCTAGCACCCCAGGAGGACGCCGCTGCGGGAACAACCGCCGTAGTTGTAGAAGACCTCCCCCTCCGGGGAGAAGGAGCTGATGCAGAGGTGGCAGGTCTGACGGACCTTCCGTCGGTATGCTGCAGCTTCCTCTTCCGGCTCAAAGGTTCGTCTGCCGGCTCCTTGCCCTTGTCGACGATTTCGATCCTTGGCTTCGGGGCAGGGTCAGAGCCACCTTCGAAAGCCCCAGGGATCACCACCCTGGAGGTCGATCTTCTCTCGATGACACAAAGGTCATCAAGCACAGGCATCTTCCGCCGGAGCTCCCTGCTGAACTCTACCTCCATGTTCAGAGGAAGAAAAGCTGATGGCAGAGTCAAGTCGTCACCCGCAACGTCGATGCCGTGCTGGAATTTCTTGAGATGGAACTCCAAGGTTGTCCACAACATGTTGGACTTCAGCCCGGTCTCGACCCGGTCGTTGTCCATCACGCTGTTGAGGGCCCAAGCGAGTTTTTCTCTCCTCCTCAGCGGTGCCCACCTGTTGACCAGAAAGTTGCAAAACACTGCCTGAGAAGTTAATCCTCCCTCCACGCACTGGCGGATCCTGGTCAGAGCAGGGTTGAAGGCTTCCGCCAGCACCAGAGCTTCACTCCAGACTATAGTGTCAATGTTGGGGAGGCCTTCGCACTACAGGAATCCCGACGATTTGCGACGGCCAGTGCCGTCGCAAATAAGCCGAATGCCGTCGCAAATAAGCTATTTGCGACGGCTTTCCTTATTTGCGACGGCTTCTAGCCGTCGCAAATATGGCGTCGCAAATAGCTTATTTGCGACAGCCTGGCCGTCGCAAATAGCTTATTTGCGACGGCTAGGAGAGGCCGTCGCAAGTTATTGCTGCGGGCTAGTGAGCCCCGCAAAATTATTTGCGACGGCCTAGCCGTCGCAATTAATGCTTATTTGCGACGGCCAGGCTGTCGCAATTAAGGCCTCTATTTGCGACGGCCGGGCCGTCGCAAATAAGTTCAGAGGGCAGGGCCCACGTGTCCTCCTCCGGGACCCACGATGCTATTTGCGACGGCCAGGCCGTCGCAAATAACTGTGGTTTAATTGCGACGGCTTGTGTCCTTATTTGCGACGGTACTGTATAAAAAGCCATCGCAAATAAGGTTTTTTATTTTTTTTTAAAAACAGAAAATACTACCCGGCTCGATGGCCAGAATCACAACAAACACAATATAGACAATATACACAGTATATACACAGCATACACAAACATCATCACAATCACAAACTAAAATTCCGATACATCTCACATCGTCATCAACAAAGTAAATAAAAGGGCCCACTCGCCCATCTAACCTCCGAAGCCACCTCCGAAGTCGAAGTCGTCGTCGTCGCGCCTCAATCCAGGCGGCGGTAGCGAAGGCGACGGCGTTTGTGCAGCCATCGCGGATCCCTGCAATTAATAAATTAGAGTTAGAATATAAATGCATCAACATCTCTCTCCCTCCCTCTCCCTCTATCTTCATCTAGATCACCCTCTCTTCCTTTCTCTTTTCATTTCTCTCTTTGTCTCTCACTCTATCTTTCTTGCTCACTCTATCTCTCTATTGCTATCCTTTTCCTTCTATCTTCCTCCCTCTATCTCCATCTCCATCTCCCTCCCTCTATCTTCCCCTCTCTCTATCTCCATCTACATCTTACTCTCTCTTCATTCCCATCCTACTCTATCTATCTTTCACTCTTTCTTCTGTCTCCCTTTCTTCTATCTCTTTCTTTCTTCTATCTCAATCATTTTCTTCTATCTAAATATCTCTCTCTTTCATCTATCTCAATCTTATTACGCTGGAGAAGAAGGATTACATAGAAACTTACCTGACCCGCTGAAGAAGGATCGCCTGGGAGGACCGATGGTAGTACCGGTAGCTGGATTCCCAGACCCTGCGCCCGAGCGATGGCCTGTCATTGCAAACATTAAATGCTACCTATTAGTAAGTCATTTAAGATGAATTAATGAGAATTTTAATTTTTAGATCGTTACCTCCATTGCTTCCCGCATCTGCGCCAACGCTGCTGCCTGGGTTTGGATCGTGGCCTCCATCGCCCTCCTTTCCTCCTCATGTCGCCTTTCGTTTTCTTCTACAGTCTCTCGGAGGGACTGCATCTCAATGTCCCTCTGCGAGCGGCGACCTCCCGTGCCCGAAGCCTGCGTGGAGCTGCCTCTCGCAGGTCTACCCGCCCTCGAGTCGACAACTCCGTCGAATATGGCGAGCCTATAAAAAAGAGAGTCAGTAATATGAAATTAAAATATCTTGAATACTTTGAATTGAAAATAATAAAATGACTTGCAAACTCACCTTCCGTGTGCTTTTCCACCACCGGTTGCATACGCGGCTTGAGGATCGATCGGTTGACGTTCCCAATCGAAATCCTCGCCGTGTATCTTCCTAGCCTCCTCCCCGTACTTAGCCTGCAAAACAATAAAATCGTGTAAGTTCAACAATCTATATAGTTATATGTAATATGAATGGTTTCTAAACTTACCAACCGCTCGGCTGCAGCCTGACTGCACCCCGTCGGCTGAGAAGGGTCCCTGTGACCTCTCTTCCAAACCTCAGCAGGGGTAGGCGGCACCCCCGTCTCGCGCTCCTGTCAATACGTGTTAGTACGAACAATATATTATTAATATATAAACATAAGTTACACACACTTACCATGCGTTTAGCTAAACGCAAGTGGTTATCTTGCCCGTGCCTGCTCTTCCCCTCCACCCCTCTGCAGTCTCGAGCCTTCCCGGACTTAGCTTTAAACTCGTCGCTAGCCCAGTAGTGACAAAGGGCCCGAAATGCATCGTTCCGACCCTGCAACCAGCTCACGTGGCCCTGCACATAGCTGAAAGTCGTTAAAAGTACCATCGAGGACATTATCAGAAAAAAATACTTACTACACTCCACGTACCTGCGCGTACTCCTCCTCCGTCAGGTGCCTCTCGCTCTCTTGCCGGAAGTGTAACACGTGCTGCTGGTTCGCCTTCAAGTGCTCATTAATAATTTGAACATGGGCGTTCGACAAAGCTTGTCGAAGCGCCTTGGCAGCGTTGAAGTGAAACACTCGCCTCGCATCCTCAAACATGCGATGGTCGTCCGGGTCCTCTAAAATATATCTTGCCTGCGATAAAGAATATATTGAAGAGATGTGCACTAAAAGAGTTTAAGAGTTGTAACTTAGAAACTTTTTTAACATACTTACCATAAAATCAGCCCATACGGCCTCCTGAAGGTTGCCGTGCTCCTGGTGATGGACGCGTGCGTAGTCCTCCCACGAAAGAGCAGGCACTCCGTTGATGACCCCGGGATAGTGCAAGCGCACTATGGACCCGAGGACACCGTTCACCGGTCTCTGGTGTTTCTCACCGGTGAAAGACAAGTCGTCCCAAGCCCTGTAAGATATTTATTCATTCATTCATTACTTAAGTAATCAAAAGAAACTAAAATTGAAAACTATAATTTTTATTACCTGTCTCCGACTGGACGAATCACGGTCCTCTGTGAAGGGACCGCGGGAGGACTGACAAAGTGAGTCCTCCTCGTCCTTCGCATCTGCTGGGGCGCCACGTCAGGTGACCCAGACGGCTCCTCACCAGCCGAGTCAAAGGCCTCAGGAACAAACTCATCGCCAGCCGGGGGCTGGCTGGCCGAGGGCTGGCTCGCCGAGGGCTGACTCGCCGAGGGCTGCCTCGCCGAGGGCTGGCTCACCGAAGGCGCCGCAGCCTCTGAGTCAGCCGGTGAGGACTACAACATACAAATGATTCATAAGTAAGTTTAATGTGAATTTGAATTTAAAGAATTTGTCAAAAACGAGTGACATTTACCTGTGACAAAGCTCTAGAGCTGGTCTGAACGTGCCCCAGCAGCTGAGAGCGTCTGCTGCCAGTCGACGAGGCACCAACGAAAGCGTCCTCAGGTATAGAGGGGTAGAACCCCCTCGTCGGCGGCACCTTCTTACCCTTCTTTGACGCCATCCTATTGTAATAAGATAATTAGTAAATATGCAAATAAAATATATAAAATTCATGTTACTATCTTCAAGAAAACATTACTTGTAGTCACTTTCAAAATTCATCAACATCATTGTCATGTGCCTGTGCCCTACTCCTTAAACCAGCCCAACGATCTTCCATCGTGGCATGTTCTAATTTTCGTTTTCGCGTATCATCTGCCTCTACATCTTCAACGTCTTCAACACCTCCAACTAATTGATCAAGTCCTGCACCAAGCTCGACGATAAAAGTGTCTGGCAACTCTTCTTCTTGGTACACTTCTTCAACGTCTTCGCTATCATGGTAACCATCATCCCCAGGAGTATATAGCCGCTCACGAGGATTCACCTTATATACCACCCACCAAGCACTGAGCTTCGTGCATGGATAAGGTAGATAATACACTTGTTCAACTTGATGCGCAAGAACAAATGTATCGTAACCTCGTAGTCGGTCCTTATGTTTCACTTCCACCATTCCAAATTGGTTTTCTCGAGTTCCATGAGTACGATCAAACCAGTCACAGTCAAAGAAGACAACTCGAAGGGTCTTATTTCCGGTAAAAGTAAATTCAAGGATTTTGGTAATGATACCATAATAATCCATTAAATTCCCTTGAGTGTCCATTGCTCTCATCACAACACCGGAATTTGATGTTGCCGCGAGAGGACGATGAGCTTCAAAATGAGTTGTACGGAATCGGAAGCCATTTACGTCATATCGACCATAGCTTCTAACAGTCACCAATCCATACGATAGCTGCCGCAAATCTTCATGGACATTGTGAGTCCGACACTGTTATAAAAGACGAGAGAATATTACATAATACTTCTTTAATAATAGTAATTTATAATACATAGAAGACGAGAGAATATTACATATTCTCGAAACGGAGATAGAAAACTCTGTCCCCCATTTATTCCTTCCTTTCGCATCGCTTCTACTTGTTTGGCCGTAGGTTGATGCCTATGTGGCCAATATTGTCTGTGGAACTCGATGAACATGAAAAAACATCTTTTAGAGTACATGTGTAGCAAAATATGTAGATTAGCATAAACATAGGAGAAACACTTACTCGAAGTATTCCTGCATGCCTTCTATATTTGCGTACATGTAGAGTAAAGCAACAGTCCTTTCCTGTTCGGATAGCACGTAGGTCGTGTAGCTACCAACGGTGGTGCCTCTCGTTTGAAAAATGGAAAGGTCGCTTAGAGGGGGTGTTTCGTCCACATTGTACCGCATCGCCGAAGTATTGATATTGTTTTCTTCCGCAAAGTAGACACTTGAAAAGTATCCAACTTCTTTAAGAGCATATGCTTCAGCGATGCACCCTTCCACCCTTGCCCTGTTGCCAACCATTGGTTTCAGATATCGTAGCGCTCTTTCAATGTGATACATCCACCTATATTGCACAGGACCGCCAACTTTAGCTTCGAATGGAAGATGGATAAGCAGATGTTGCATTGGATTGAAGAAACCCGGTGGAAAATTTTTTTCCATCTTACATAAAAGTATGGGTATCTCCTTCTCTAACTTATCCATCATCCCGATCTTGATTTCTTTAGCACAAAGCTGTCTATAGAAATAGCTGAGCTCGGCTAAAACCTTCCACACCGCATCATCTAGATAGCCTCGGAACATAACAGGTAGGAGTCTTTCCATTATAATGTGATAATCATGACCCTTCAACCCAGTGAGGTTTCCTGTGTTAACATTTACGGCTCGTTTCAGGCTAGCTGCGTAACCATCTGGGAATTTCAAAGTTTTCATCCATTTCATAACTTCTTTCTTTTCTTTCGATCGAAGACAGAAAGAAGCACGTGGCTTTCCACCACTTTCAGAGATTTCAAGAGTTGGACGGTGACAAATGTCTGCCAAATCTAGTCGAGCTTTATAATTGTCTTTCGTTTTGCCAGGCATATCCATGCAAGTGCTTATGATACTTTCGCTCATATTACGCTCCTGATGCATGACATCAATGTTGTGCATTAGAATCAAGGACTTCACATATGGTAGCTCCCAAAGTCCACATATGTGAGTCCAATTGTGTTCCTCTCCATAACCTACGAAATATCCAGGACGACCTTCATCAGGCACCAGTTTGTCCAACATATCAGAAATTTCTGACCTGTTGAGACGCTTCGGTGGTCCTTTAGTGACAACAGTGTTCTTTCGAAAGACATGCCGCTGCTGCCTAAATATATGATTCGAGGGCAGCCAACGTCTGTGACAATCGAAGTAAGATATTTTGCCTCCATGAGTTAGTCGAAAGCAATCCGTGTCTGAAGCACATATCGGACACGTCAGACGACCGTGAGTGCTCCATCCGGAAAACATGCCATATGCCGGCAAATCATGGACGGACCACAAATAAGCAGCTCGAAGGTTGAATTTCTGTTTTTTGTAACTGTCGTACGCTTCGACTCCTGTCCACAAGACTTTCAATTCTTCGATCAGCGGTTTTAGCATCACGTTGAGACGTGACCCAGGATGATCAGGTCCAGGTACAATGAGGCTGAGAAACATGAACTCGTTATTCGTACATAAAGCAGGTGGCAGGTTGTACGGAATGACAAATACAGGCCAACATGAGTATGGTGTGGCATTCGTACTGAACGGTGAGAATCTGTCTGTCGCTAATCCGATGCGAACATTCCTCGCATCACGAGAAAAGTCTGGATCGAAACGGTCTAGCGCCTTCCATGCATCACCGTCGGACGGATGCGTCAAAAATTCTTTGTTCTCACGTATACCTTCTTTGTGCCATCTCATGTGTCTTGCGGTTCTTTTTGAAAGAAACATCCGCTTCAACCGAGGTGTCACAGGCAAGTAACGAAGCTGCTTATGTGCGACATCTGTCATCACATTATCGCCATCGTCATTAACAACTTCGACATACCTCGATTTACCACATTTCAAGCACATCTTCTCATTGGCGTGCTCTTTCCAGAATAGCATGCAGTTGTCTGGGCACACATCGATTTTCTAATACTTCATACCGAGACCAGATATCTTGATCTTTGACTGATACATATCTGGTGGCGCTTTGTGAGGTTGTGGAAGGATATCGCAGATCAATTTCATGAGATCATTGTAGCAGTTGATGGAAAAAAAGTACTTGGATTTAATTGCCATAAATCTAGTCAAGAAAGCAAGTACGGTCACAGCCGTGTGTTCATGCAACGGCTCTTGTGATTTCTTCAGCTCCTCGAAGAACTTTTCTGCCTCATTTGTAAGAGGATCCTCCGCTTCAAGAGCTTCTAGCATCTCATCCATCCTATCAACCTCTGTTATAACATCATCCTCATCCACTTCGGCTATGACTCGAGAATTAGTCTCGCCGTGAAAGGTCCACACTTCATAATGTGGAGTGAAACCGTTTCGACATAAGTGAAACGAAAGCTCCAATCTTCTCAAAAACTTGGTGTTCCGGCACTTTGTACATGGGCACTGCACCATATCTTCCGTTGACAACGAAAATGCTCGATCCAAAAATTGATCTAACTTGATAAACCACTCATCGGAATGACCACCAGTTCTGCTCTTCCAGCCAGTATACATCCAACTGCGGTCTTCACCCATGTTTGACTCTGCATTTTAACGCGAAAGAAATTGTCGTTAATGTATTGTTGTGTTATGTCACGGCCCTACAACCTAGGCAGATAGATCCTAAACCCACCCAAGAGTGACCGAGCGGAGCGTGCCCATGACGAGACGCGTGATCCGGATTCGAACGAAATTTCGGCAGCATAACCCCGCTGTTCTCCACTACACGCCCAAAAATGGTGCAGCAGAGAACAACAGGGTTACGCCACCGAAATCTCGTCCAAATCCGGACCCGCGTCTCGTCACAAGCCACGCCCCCTCGGTCACTCCGAGGCTGTCCAAAAAGGGACAATTCCGAACCTGCATGTCTCACATGCCAATGGCATGTGAGACGTGCCGATCCGAAACGGGTAATACATTGCTATAGGTTACGTTGCTCATTTTCATTTTCAAGTCATTTAAGAGAGAGGAAAGAACTAGAGAAAGAGTGAGAGGAAAGTTGGTCTTAGATGACAATTCCACATCCATTTCCACCGTCCACGCAATCGCGGGTCATTGACGTCCTTACCAACCCGTTCGCTTCCGTGTCGACTTGACGCATGCGGTACCACTACAATGGTCTACACGGCACGATCACACTTATTACGTGTCGTGTCCTTCCGGGTTGGTCCGAGCCGACCTAAAACCCCTTTATTTATATATATTAAGTAGTCACTCAAGAACATTATATGAATGCACTAAAGTCCAAACATACACTAAACAGAATAGAAATTCAGAATGACAGACCAAGCTATAGACAAAAATATATAAAGCATATAAAGCATTTACAAAATCTAATTATGCATTTACTACAAAATCTGAATAAAAAACATATTAGCCACAATGGACAAGTGTGAAATCACAAGTGTAATACAAGAGAGCATATAAAGCATATTAGTCAATTATGCAAGACAAAAAACATATTAGCAAAAAGATAGCCTAAAATCCAATCCATTTTTTGGATAGTGGACTAACTCAACCCGGCCAGGACCTGGACTAAACCCAAACCCAATCCATTTTTTCTGTATCAATCAACCCGGCCCAACCAGGCCCGCGACGGCGACACCGTCCAGGCGCGGCGGCAACGTTGGCCAGGCCCGACGGCTAGGCGCGGCGGCGACTGTTGTCAGGCGCGGCAGCGCCGGCCAAAGTTTGTGGTCGCTAGACCCCCTAATCGGACGACTTTGTTAGTCGAGACACATCTGCACCGAAGATTTAGTCTTGTATACTTAAGCTATCCAGTGTAAATAAGGGCACATGAATCATATTTCCTATCCTATCATACAAGGATTAAAATCACAGCTTTAGCTTAATCTCCTAAAAAGTTTGAGGAAATCACAGCTTTAACTTGGTTAGGCCCACATGAAACTACAACCCTGAGAGAAACTCCACTATGATTTCTTCCATGAGTAAACCTGTTAATGGGTTAACAACTGGCCCAAAACTGAAACCAAACCACTATATTTTTCAAAAAATCTCAGCCCAAACCAGCCCACTAACAATCTCATGTAAACCAAACAAAACCAAACCAAATAAGAAATCAACATAAACCCAACCTAACCCAGCCCAATCCAAACCGGTTCCAACCCGTTTTGTAACCGTTTGAGCCCAAACTACCACACCGGCCCACCGGCCTTAGCGTACCGGCCAACCCTAAAACAACGAAGCCTCCGGTCCGCCCTGATGGAAACACGGTTCACCCGCCCCCCTCCCCCGGGCGGCTCCTCCTTCTCGCCCGGCGACGTCAACCTCCCCCGGCGGCGCTGCTCGGCGGCTCCTTCTCCGCGCCACGCCCGGCGAGGCCAGAAATCTCCGCGGTGCCCCCCCTCCACACTGGCGGCTCCTCCTCCCCGCCCGGCGAGCCAAGCTTCGCGGCGGCGCGGCTCGACTCGGCCTCTCCCAGTGGCTTCCACGACGGCGCTACCCCACTAGGCGGCTCCTCCTCCTCGTCCCGCCCGGCGAGGCCAAGCTTCGCGGCGGCGCGGCTCGGCCTTCCCCGTTGGCTTCCGCGACGGCGCTGCTCGGCGCTCCCCCGTCGGCGGCTCCTCCTCCCCTCCCTGCCCGGCGAGGGCAGGCTTCGCGGCGGCGCTGGTCGACCCCCCCCCCCCTCCCTCCCTCCGCCGAGGTCCGGTTTCGCAGTGGCCTCCCCTCACGTTGGTACCGCTGTTCTCACACAAAGAACCATTTGACTTTCAACCATAATTTCAAACCAAAATCTAACCATTAGAACCCAAACCATACAAAACCACACCAAACCGACCCAAAAAAAGCAAATACGCAGGGGTATTAGGGTTTACAGGGGGCGCTCACCTCGGAGGCGTCGGGGGCCGGGGGCGGCGGGGGCGCAACGGCGACGCGGAGCTCCGGGGCCGGCGAGGCCGGCGGCGGCGACGCCGGGGGCGCGGCGGGACGGGGCGGCGGGGGCGCGGCGGGCCGGGGCGGCGGGGGGCGCGGCAGGCCGGGGCGGCGGGGGCGCGGCGGGCCGGGCGGCGGGGGCGCGGCGAGCTGAGGACGGGGTGGCGGCGGGGCGGCGGGGGCGTGGCGGGCCGGGCGGCGGGGGCGCGGCGAGCCGAGGACGGGGTGGCGGCGGGGCGGCGGGCCGGCGGCGGCGGGGCGGCGACGGCGGGGCGGGGGCCGGCGGCGGCAGGGCGGCGACGGTGCGCGGTGGTGTCGAGCGGTGAGAATGAAACGAGATTGAAGTGCCGGGTCGGGATAAAGGCCCCTATTTGCGACGGCCATTTTAATTGCGACGGCCGGACCACGTAGCCGTCACAATTAATGTTACTTGCGACGGCCCTTTTTGCAGCTGCCGCAAATAAGAACTTATTTGCGACGGCTTACTTATTTGCGACGGTACTAGGGTTAGCCGTCGTAAATAAGTGGCTATTTGCGACGGCTCCGGTGTTGGCCGTCGCAACTAAATACTTATTTGCGACGGCCACGTTATTTGCAACGGCCAGTGGCGGGCCGTCGCAAGTTACTGTATTTGCGACGGCTGGCCATCGCAAATAAATATGGCCGTCACAAATGATTGCTAACCATAGCCGCCGCCGGCGTGGAAGCTCCGGAAGGCCCCCCGGAACTCGTCGCAGCCACGGGCATTTCCTTAGTCGAGGCCCCCCTCGACTGGGATGGACCTCCGGACCTAGAGGCCTCAACCGGCCCTGGTGCTGAAGTCGCATGCCCGGAGCTAGCACCCCGGGAGGACGCCGTTGCGGGAACAACCGCCGTAGTTGTAGAAGACCTCCCCCTCCGGGGAGAAGGAGCTGATGCAGAGGTGGCAGGTCTGACGGACCTTCCGTCGGTATGCTGCAGCTTCCTCTTCCGACTCAAGGGTTCATCTGCCGGCTCCTTGCCCTTGCCGACGATTTCGATCCTTGGCTTCGGGGCAGGGTCAGAGCCACCTTCGGAAGCCCCAGGGATCACCACCCTGGAGGTCGATCTTCTCTCGACGACACAAAGGTCGTCAAGCATAGGCATCTTCCGCCGGAGCTCCCTGCTGAACTCTACCTCCATGTTCAGAGGAAGAAAAGCTGATGGCGGAGTCAAGTCGTCACCCGCAACGTCGATGCCGTGCTGGAATTTCTTGAGATGCAACTCCAAGGTTGTCCCCGACATGTTGGACTTCAGCCCGGTCTCGACCCGGTCGTTGTCCATCACGCTGTTGAGGGCCCAAGCGAGTTTTTCTCTCCTCCTCAGCGGTGCCCACATGTTGACCAGAAAGTTGCAAAACACTGCCTGAGGAGTTAATCCTCCCTCCACGCACTGGCAGATCCTGGTCAGAGCAGGGTTGAAGGCTTCCGCCAGCACCAGAGCTTCACTCCAGACTGTAGTGTCAATGTTGGGGAGGCCTTCGGGCAGCTCCAGCTTCTCGTGCTCCTCCACCCGGATGACTATCCAGTCCTTCTTCAAGTCATCCCACTTTCCAGAGGGAAACGACCGGAGGTACTTGAATGGGCACTTCTTGCGCTTCACGAAGTAGTAGAAGCCAAGGTACTCATTGCTCCTACCGGTGGTATGAACGGTGAAGAAGGTCCGGAAGAGTTCAATGCAGGGGGGGATGCCCACCCACATCTCACAGAAGTGGAAGAAGGTAGACACAAGAAGAATGGAGTGGGGGCCAAGGTGGTATAGCTGCAGACCATAAAAGTCTAGCAGCATCAAGAAAAAGGAGGAAAAAGGTGGGATCAACCCCACCATGGCGTACGAAGAGAAGTACACCATTTCGCCGGCGTGCTCCTTCTCGAACGGGAGCTCTCCCCCAGCGCAGACCAGGTGGTTGAAGAAGTCCGAGGACCATCCCATGAGGGTCCGGACCTTCTTCAAGTCACCTTCGGTCTTCAAACGACTCTCGCGGAGACCCAACTCCATCGCAGCACAGCAAGGCAAGAGAGGAAAAGCGGGCACAAGTTGGGAGTTGAGCGCAAGATCAGATGAGAGGCGTAAAGAACTCCAGACGGTGCGCGCTTTCCTCCTTAAGTAAGCCCTCTTAACGCTTGGATGGAAACCGCAAGGAACTCGAAGATACTACTCAGGAATTTCACCCAGCCGATGACAAGAGGGCCCGGGACCACCCTGACGATCAAGTTGAGGTTCTTACCCAGGCGAACGGTTGTCATCATGAGGCGGGAAGCCCGAAGGCAGCAACCTGACAAGGCACGCGGAACCGATACGGTTTTCGTATCGGGAACTAGCGACCTTCAATTGCGTGAGATCCGCACGCCGAAGATCTCATTTGCCGCACATGAGATATGCCACGCGGCGAGGATTTAACCCCAATCTATCGCCAACGGCACATCCGAAGACCTTTGAAGACTCAGTTCAAAAGTCGAAGGATGGACCCACCTCCGGCGGAATGACATCACCCAAGGGGTCTTCCCCAGAGGTGGGCCAAGGGGGCTACTGTCGGTACCCTGGGTACCATATACTCCTCGGGATTTCAAAGATCTCAAGGGAAAGTCATCTACTTGATTTGAAGACCTTTGGAGGCCCACATGTCAGACATGTCCGGACCTGCTTCTCCAACATGGTTAGTCCCAGGGTCACCACGTGTACTATCAAACCGGAGCTACCTCCCGCAAGGGGGAAGCACCGGGCTATGTACCGAAATGGCACCCCCGGACCTAACCCCAGACCGAGGGAGGCTCCGGTGCTGACACGTGTCGGGTAACTCCTGAGCTATCTGTTCTGCACAGTGTGCTCCGGCGCCGCCACGTGTCCAACCGTCGGATCTTCAGCCTCTAACCTCCAGAAGACTCCACAACGGCTCCGGATCTTCAAAGGGGAATCAAGGACTTCAAGACCTGATCAAGTGTCATCAATACTATATTAATAACACACGATCAGACGACCTTAATTACCAGTAATGGTGCTGTCAAAGCCCATAACTCGGTCATTAAGGTCAATTAAACGTGTTGAATGTATATCAATATCAGTAACCGCCGGGGCCACATGTCGGGCCAGGCTAACTTGTAATGGCCTGCCCTTGTACTATAAAAGGACAGGCCGACGATATATAGGGGAGGGACTACACACTCGACACACATACTAGACAGACGCTCTAGACATACATCCAATACAACATCAACACACCCCGTGGAGTAGGGTATTACGCTCAGGCGGCCCGAACCATGTAAATCTTAGTGTCTCTTGTGTCACTCGACATCTCACCTTCTTGAATCTCCGTGCGCCTATACCGAACCACAAACTCCTCTAGCACTTTAGTAGTGTCGGGAGATCTACCGGATCAAAACCACCGACATCCACCATGCTTGAAGACATCTCCATGATCATAAAAGAAGCTAATACAACTAATAGCTACCAAATTACATGAGTGATCAAGCATCACAGGTCGACACGCAGGTCGTTATACAATTATGTGACAACCTCAACCCGGTTGTGTCAAATCTGCAACACGCAGGCTACACAAATTTACACATTGATCATCACATCAGATTAAGGACATACCATTCACATCATTCCCTGCAAAAACGAGTTAAGCGTAGAACAATTTCTAGCGTGAAACTATATTATGTAATCGCTATAGCAGACAGCAAAACGGCGGTCCCGAATTACATAGATCGCATCTATGAAATCACTATGGAAATTGCATCGCATTGATCAAATCAACCTGAATCCGAGCCATTCAGAATGCCTCAATTTTTTAATGTGACCGGTTATTCATGAGTAGATCGCGACTCATGACCGTGGTCTGTTGGCTCAATCTGTTAGCTATGTACGCAATTAGTCCCGATAGTGATTCCAGCCGGTAGGGACAGGTTCCGCACACAACAGAGAAGGAGCATGAACTGACCCTTTAGTCATATGCGATCGCAATCTACTCTAACCAATTCCAAACCCCAATAATCTGCACTAGATCCCATCTACTAACAAGATCCAGACAAAAACTATGCAAGTCGACTCTGATACCACTGTAGGGAAATCGGTGGTACGCTACTCTAGCAATTATATCGTATCACCAAGAAAACATGCGAATACAGAGGTCATGGATCGTTACCACTAGACACGCAGCACAGCGAAACGTAGACGCGCGTCGGTATAGGGGAAGTAGACGATCCCGTTTGTCTCCTCGCCCTCTTCACAGCAACAGTAGACAAACACGTTCGTCATAGCTGATCAGCACAGCAGTAGCAGCAGTGCCTCCACAGAGTCCACACGTTCGGAGAGTAACACCGTGCGCCGGTGTGCTAGCACTGCGTGCGCAGCAATGGTCCTAGTGTGAGGCCTTCGAGGGGTGGCAGCTAGGGCTGCCATGTGGTAGAGTAATTAGCCCCTAACCCTACCCCTCGTATTTATAGGCGTACTAATGGACTTTAAAGTCGTAGATCCATTAGTACCCTAATTTCTTGTGGATCAAATATTCAACAGGCCTTAACCTAAATTGTTATGATTGCCTCTCGGGCATATCACCAACAGAGAGCGACTGGTGCAGACGAGCCGACAAGGAGGACATGCGCAGCCATGCGTGTGGAGTGGATCACGGCACGGCGAGCGGCGGGCGGGCGGATGGCCAACGCGAGCTGGGGGACCGGCGCGAGAGGAGCTTCGCGAAGACACCGGCGAGCAGGACCTGGACAGGCACGGCCTTGAGGCAGAGAGGCGGCGGCGGCCATAGCCCTGCACTGGTGCGGGCGCGTTGGAGCAGAGGAGTGATGGCGAGATGCCGACTAGGCCGGGGCACGGCCTGGTGTTGAAGAAGAGGGGTGGCCGGTGCGGACGGGCGCGGACCAGCAAGGGTGGCGGCGCTGAGGTGTTGGTGCTGTGGCCATGGACGGCGGTGGCGCAGGCAAAAAGCGGCCAAGTAGAGCGCAGCACGAGCAGGGCAGTGGAAGGAGGAGCCGCAGGCAGGGCTGCGGCTTGGGATGGCGACAAGCGCGGCACCAGCACGGTGGCACAGCGAGCAGGGAATTGGGAGGGAAACGCGGCGTGAGGAGAAACTCGAGTGGTGCCACGTTGCGCCACACAGAGGCGTGGCCATGGCACAACTTGTTGACGACAGAACAGAGGCTAGGACGGAGCAGCGAGCATCACTGCAAGCATCGCATGAGCGTGAGCAAGAGGCAAGAGCCGAGCAGAGGAGAGTATGGTTTTGCGTGCTGTGAGGATAAGAGCAAGAGGAAAACTATCGGTGAAGTCAACGAGCTGGAGTGGTGGCTGATGCGTGGCGCACGGTCAAGAGGAAGAAAACAGAGATCGCTACTTTGGCTGACGTGTGGGAACCACTAGCAGTGGACCGAAAGCTTGAAACATATTTTCCTGCTAATTTTGGTCAAGAAATAAAATACCAAAAGGTCCCCAAAATAGTGGAAATTTATAGTGTCTCTAAATAAAAATGAATTTATTGATGAAATCAGTTTTGGATTTTTACAAAGTTGATTTTGAATTCAAATTTAAATTTGAACCTTTCCACTATGCATGAACCTCTTATTACTATTATAAATCATAAACTTTACTGGGACAGTCAAATAAATATGAATAATATTTTTGGTGCCGTCAAATTTGACATTTGTAACACCCTCATTTTCATGCATGATGCCCTACATACATTCATATATGTGTCTAACATTAATCCACATAAAAAGGAATAAGTTTAAAATTGATTTGGAACAAAATCGCACTTAAGAATTCTTAGAAGTGCAGACTAGTCCGTTTTCAGTGCGGACTAGTTCGATTTCTCTCTGACCTCAATCGGACTTGTCCATTTTTCTGTGGACTAGTCTGTTTGTGCCTTTGGACACTTTCGGACTTGTCCGGTCTTGTGCGGAGTAGTCCAGTGTTCCAATTTCATTGAAGATTTCGCTAAGTCCATGGACTTGTCCGGACTAGTCCGGTATTCTAGTGGACTTGTCCGTTTTTCCTCTCTGGCTAAAGTCAGACTTGTCCGATTTTTGGCTTGAGTTGTCCGTGTTTCCCCTCTGGATAAGTTCGGACTTGTCCGATGTATAGTCCGTACTTGTCCGATTTTTCTCTGGACAACTTCGGACTAGTACGGTCCTTTTCGGACATATCCGATAAATCGCGACTCCGAATTGATCTTTTGTTTTACGACTTGTTTCTTGGGTTTTATGTTATGTGGGTCTAGGGACGTCGTGCCTAACTCTTTAAGAGCCCATGTGGGAATCTAAACCAACCTCTACTCATCTTAAACTCGAAATCCATCTAACCCTAGCCTCCACCTCTATATAAACAACCCCACCCCCTGGCTTGACATCTATTTGCCACTTTTCCACCACACCCAAACCCTAGCTCGTGATTAGCAGCCACCAAGAAGGGAGAAGGAGATCTAGAGCAAGAAGAAGAGGAGGAGGAAACGAAAGAGAATCAAGATCTCCATCAACTTCGCGTTCTTCATCAACAATCCACCATCAAGTTCTTCATCAACCCTAGATCGTCGTGATCCAAGTGTTGCCTCCAAGATCCTTGATTCATTGGAGTTCTAAAAACCTGGTATACCTTCTACTTCCTTTTTCTCACGAGAACTCAACCCCATTTCTCTAAATTCATGTCGATTTAGAAAACCCTAGTTCGCTAGTTCTACGAAGTGCGGACTTGTCCGGGCCCCAGCGGACTAGTCCAATTTTCCTGGTTAAATTGTGCCAAATTAATTCTAAAATTTTGTCTAATCAACTCCAAACCTATATAAGCTTGTTAAAAGCCATTAGAACTAGTTAGTGATCATTAAAAGCAACTCATTAACAAGTTCCAACATGCATTTGTATTAATCATGCATGTCATATCATATTGAGTAATAATTGTGCACTCTTTGATTGTGTTTTTTGTCTTGTATGTTTATTGTGCGGATTAGACTGATTTGTGCTAGAGAGCATTGAGAAGGATCTCCAGCACCAAGGGTTTGAAGGCTTTGACCCGAACCAATTCCAAGAGCAAGGCAAGTGTCCTTGATGCATATTGATCCTGTTTTTAAAACAAATATTTTGTTTGAAAACTGCATGCTTGTGTCAATTTGATGGGAATCCTATGGTAGGAAGTTTACTAGCTTTGTTTGACCACCCTTGTCACCTGGAATGTATGGTAAAGAGTCGAGAAGGGCATTTGACCTTTTTGTTTCGCTTAATTAATTGGGATGGAAAGACAACCACACCACTTAACTTAATTATGCCTTATGAGATTTGATTAACATGAAATGGTCAATATGATATGTTAATGGGTGATCTAAGCAATCTTGGTATGTGGATGGGTTGGATGTTACGGTGGTTTGCTTGCTTTAGATCTAAGGACCGGTTCATGCAAGAATAAGCTAGGACTACAGTGCCACCACGAGGCCAAGTATGGGTGCGGTGTAGCTGATTAATTAGGGTTTTGCCAGTGCTATTTGGACCATTAAGGATGCTCGGGGAAGGGGTAGTCGGATTGGGTTTGTTGATGATTGGTGGGACTACCCTGGGATCCGAATGTCTCAAGAGGGGACCCTTGGTTGATGATGTGCTCAGTTGGAGGCATCGCCACCGTTGAAACCTCAATGGGGTCTAAATAGGCTAGTAATCCCTTTATAAAGGCTATTTTGTGATTTTTTGGCCACACACCAACAGAAGTGTGTAATGTGACCGACGGATCATGGGCATAAGGGAGGTTCTTAGTCGCCGAAAGATGATGAAATCACAAACACATGGGTAAAGTGGTACAAACTCTGTGGAGTCTAATAAAACTAACATGATAGTCATGCTCCCGGTTATGGGCACCTAGACAACTTCCATGATTAGAGGGTACTTGAAATTTGGGATGGTTACTGATATGGTTATAGTTTGGTAATGGTTATGGTTTGGTAATGGTTATGGTTTGGTAATATGGTTATGCCTCGATATGGATTAAATTCTAGTATTGAATATGGTTATTGACAATGGTGAAATATGGTATATGGATGATGGATATGGAATGGTACTATATCATTAATTATGGTTTATGATGGGTTTATTCACATACATGATATATATACTGCTTTTCAAATGTTTTAATGTACTTTTCAACACTCCGCCATTGTTATATTCATCATTTGTATCGCTACATGTCATACATTCCACACTTGCTGAGTATGACATGTACTCACCCTTGCAATTCCCCCAACAATAGTTGTAGGTCAGGATTGGAAGTATAACATTGATAATACGGAGTTCTAGGCTATGTCTACTGTCAGCTTACCTGTGGTGTTGCTTGAAGCCGCGCTACCCTATTTTCTTAGTTTGCATAGTTGCTTTATTACATGATTCCAGAGCATTAGTTCAAACTTGTCATTAATATTCATTAGTGCTTCTATTCGAGGATATTTTGAATTATGTAATTAAAATACTTATTTAATAACTTGAGCTATGGTAATTATCAGTTTATCATTTGAGAATCACTTGTGGATGTGTGTTAAACGTCCTGGGCACACATATGCATTCACTTGGTTCATTTTCGGAACCGAGTGTCACAAATTGGTATGAGAGCCACAGGTTGACCGCAGGATGCAGCCTAGATAGAATGGACACTTTAGAGCATCTAGGAACACTCAGGAATCGATGTGTTTTTGTTTGGTGTGTTGTTTGCTATATATCGTTTGCTTGTGTGCTTAATAGAGGATTTTGGGATGCTTTGGCATTGCCATGTCCACCTAGGCTAGTATAGCTAGTTGTTTAGTTTCATATCCCTTGATGCATATAGTTGGGGACATTTCTAAATTCTTACCTATTGCTTTTCTTCAGATGTGAGAACTCGCAATCAGAGGGATGCTATTGATGAGGAAGAGAACCATGGAGCACCTCAGAACAACAATGGACAAGGACCTGCTCATGGAGCTATCAATATTGAGCAGCTTTTGGCTATGCAAAACCAGCTCATGCAGACCATGATACAGCCTATGGAACAGCTGCAGGCTAGCAACATCAACAATCAGCCCCACATGCCTCCACCGCCACCCCACCTCCTCATAACTGGTTGGGAGATTTTATGAGGACTAGGACGCCAACCTTTGCTCAAGCTCTGACCCTATGGATGCTGATGATTGGCTCAAGTCCATGGAGAAGAAGATTGCTATTGTCCAATGCAGTGACCGAGAGAAGGTCCTATTTGCTTCTCATCAACTAGTTGGAGCAGCTACAGATTGGTGGGATGCTTATTGCAATGCTCATGAGAATCAGGAGAGAATCACGTGGGCGGAAATCAAGGAATGTTTCCGTTCTCATTATGTGCCAGAAGGTGTTATGATTTTGAAGAGGTAGGAATTTGAGAACTTGAGGCAAGGAAGATCAAGCGTGAGTGAATATCTCAACGAATTCACTCAACTCTCAAGGTATGCGCCGGAAGATGTGGGTCGGGACAGGTGGAAGCAATACTTGTTCATGAGAGGCTTGAACAATGAGATCCAAGTGCAATTGCTGAATTGTGACTATGCCAACTTCCAGAAGCTAGTGGACAAAGCAGTTGTTGTGGAAAACAAGGTCCGTGAGATGGAACAAGACAACAAGAGGAAGGCGTCATATCAAGGACAGCAACAAGGAAGTAATGTACGCCCTCACTTTGCACCACCTAATGTGCCATATTACAGCTCTTCTACGCCTTCTTATCGCCCTGGATTTGTACCGCGCCCAGCTCAGTTTGTGCAGCAGCGCCCTGTCATGCAAGCACCTAGGCCTTCAATGCCTTATGCACCTCGTGCTAACTTTCCTGGTGCCAATGCGCAAAACCAAGCTCGCCCCAATAATTCTGGTGGAGTTAAGAAGTGCTATACTTGTGGAGAAGCTGGACACTTCGCGCATCAACGTCCTAAGTCCGACCATGGTAAAGGAAGCAATGCGCCGAGGCAAAACCCAAGACCCAATGGAGGACAGCCGCAAGGAAACCGTGGACAGCAAAATTTTGCTCGTGGCAACGTGAACCATGTCTCTACAGAGGATGTGCAACAAGCGGATGATGTGGTGATCGGTATGTTTCTCGCAAACTCCACCCGATGACTATGTTATCTGATTCTCGAGCATCACATTCATTCATTGCATCAAAATATGTTGCCAAGTATAGTTTGCCTATCTCTGATATGATGTTTACTCTATTGGTTAAGTCTCTTGGAGGAGAGATGAGGACAAATATAGTATGTCCAAAAGTATGTCTTAGAATAAGAGGGGTAAACTTCTCTGCCAATCTCATTGTCTTAGATTCTCAAGGATTGGACATTATACTCAGTATGGAATGGTTGAGGACGCACAACGGAGTTATTGAGTGTGCCACAGAGACGGTGAAGTTGACCAACGAAGAAGGGATCACTGTAGAATTTGAAGCATCTCAACATGCACCGAAGCAATTGGAGTTGAAACACATGGATGGTACCGCAACTGAGGAGATTTCGGTGGTGTGTGAATTTTTGGATGTTTTTCCGGACGAGTTGCCAGGTATGCCACCTGATCGATACATTGAGTTTGTTATTGATATAATACCTGGAACTGCACCTATAGCTAAGAGGCCACATAGAATGCCTCCTAAGGAATTAGAAGAGCTCAAGAAGTAGATTCAAGAGCAACTAGAGAAGGGTTCTATTCGCCCCATCTCTTCACCTTGGGGAGCGTCCGTTCTATTTGTGGACAAGAAGAATGGGTTGCAAAGGATGGTTGTGGATTACCGAGCTCTCAACAAGGTAACAATCAAGAACAAGTACCCCCTGCCCTGTATAGAGGACTTGTTTGATCACATGAAGGGTGCTTGTGTCTTCTCTAAGATTGATTTGAGGTCGGGATACTTCCAAATTAAGATTAGACCCTCGAACATAGCTAAGACAGCTTTTAGGACACGGTATGGATCATATGAGTACACCGTGATGTCTTTTGGATTGACCAATGCACCTGCGTATTGTATGTACCTCATGAATAAGGTCTTCATGGAGTACTTGGATAAGTTTGTTGTGGTGTCCATTGATGATATAATGATCTACTCGAAGGATGAGAAGGAACATGAGGAACACTTGGGCTTATGTTACAAAAATTGAGTGAGCATCAATTGTATGTCAAGTTCAACAAGTGATAGTTTTGGTTAAGGGAAGTGTCATTTTTGGGTCATATCATCTCGGGAGGAGGAGTATTGGTTGACCCAGGAAAGGTGAGAGACGTGTTAAAATGGGAGCCGCCGCAAAATGTCAAGGAAATAAGGAGTTTTCTTGGAATGGTTGGGTATTACTGTAGGCTCATCAAGCACTTTTCCAAGATAGCCAAGCCAATGACATAGTTGCTAATGAAGGGGAAATCTTTTCAATGGAATCAAGCTTGTCAAGAAAGTTTTGAGAAGTTGAAGAAGAGGTTAACAACAGCCCCAGTTTTGATATTGCCGGATGTGAGCAAGAGTTTTGATATTTATTGTGACGCATCGAGATAAGGACTTGGATGTGTATTGATGTAAGAAGGTCAAGTGGTAGCCTATGCATCGAGACAATTGAAGAATCATGAGCAAAAATACCCAACACATGACTTGGAACTTGCAGCTATGGTGCATGCATTGGAGATATGGAGACACTACATCATTGGACACAGGTGTGAAATTTATACTGATCATAAGAGTTTTGTAAAATCCCACTTTCTCCTTTTATGTGATGTTCAACTACAAGTGGTTTATCAAACATAATGGGGGTCAACATAATTGTGCACATAAACTTGACCTCACTAAAAAGTTTTCTTTCTACTCATGTTGTAATCTTATCAACATGAGGACTGGACTTCACCCTAACCCTAGAACATTTTATATAAACCTTTCTACAAAGTTGGGAAGTTATTGATTGCAATGGCTAGGGCAAATTATATGGAAGCAATATAAAAATCAAAACAAATGTAATTTGATTATGTTGCTATGCATATTAGGCCCTGCCAAAAAGATTCAAATCCAAGGCTCCAAATTTTTCCTTGGACTCTTAAATATCTAACTGGCTTCTCAGAAAATTTTCAAGATTTTTGAAGTACATCTTCCATATGTTTGGACACGTACAAAGGATTCTTTTCGCGTCGACATCAAATTTAGCTTTACACTAAACTTTTCCCAAATCAATCCCTAGTTTTTCCTAAGACCTTTTCTTGTTTAGGGAACTTGGTTTCAAAGTTTGGAGATTTTTGGACCTCATATACTATTTAATTCAATAAGGTTTATACCCATATTTGAATTCAAATTTGAATTTGTATTTGATGCAAACTATCTCCAAATTGAAATCTGATTGCAGAATTGAATTCCCCATATTTTTCTTAGCCTACCTGTAAATTTTGGGAATTTTTGGACAATGTTTTAGCTGGAATTTAGAGGAGGGGATAAGGGAGAGAGGTGGGGCCCACAGGTTAGACAGTGAAACCGATTCACCGCCCCTGTTTTCTCTCCCCGTGCGACACCGCGCTGCTGCATGCCACCAGCGAGCCGTCGGCAGTCTCCAGCTACCCCCCCTGCGTCCTTATCTACCGCGGTGGAGGCTATAAAACCACCCCCCGTCGGCCTAAGTCCCTCACCCGTTCACTTTTTACCGCACCGCTCCGTTTCGTCGCTGCCGCAATCACCCCGTGCCGCTCAACGCCACGCGCCCGTTGCCGGCCAGCCGAAGGCCTCTCGCGCCAAGCTCTCAACGGCAAGGTTGTTCAACACTCTCTCGTCTACCCTCTCGTTCACTTCTGTCGACCGTTCGTTGCGGTTTTAGACGGTATTTCGAAGCGACACCGAAGCTCGCCGTCGTGTTCACCACACGCCGTCTCTGCTCCACGGTGCTAGGCCGCTACACGCAGTTTCACACTTTGACTCCTATAGCAAACTAGTGCATCGAGACACACTCTACACGTCAGTGAAAGCCGCTCCTTGTTTACGCGAGTATCGAGCAAGTTAGCTAAGTCTTACTTTCGGTCGAAACTTATGAACTCGCTCGGTTATTCTTTCAATTCGAGGTCCACACTTGATCACTCTCCACAATTTCTAGAAAATAGTTTCTACACTTCTTTGCGCACCCTCTCGAACTGGGATCACCAAAAATAATCAACCGTAGCTCGAGAATTACGAGTTTTCCCCTCCGCCGTTAAGAAGTTGCTTCGGTCTTCATCGATGATGGTTTTGCCGACCGTTGCACGACCATCTCACCTTCCCAACACCTTCCTAGTGGTTCCAGGAGTCTTTCCCCAGCATTTTTAGAAGAGTTTAGCCACGGAGCGAAGGTTCCGACATGGTCGGAACCCTAGCTGTCGCCGCTGCCGATGCGCCACTGTTTCCGATCGTCGGCAAGCCTCCCCGACCCTACCATCGTGCTCAGCGCGTGAAATTAAGGTTGGGCACCAAAATTTAGATGCTGCGGTGGCCGGGAACGCAGATCCGGTGAGGCTCGCCGTAGAACACCGCCGCGGGAGCCCCGCGCGCCGCCCGCGTCTGGAGGAGGAAGACGACGCGGCGGGCCCCGCGTGTCAGCGCCTTTTAACCCGTCGGATCAGGTGTGGCCCCGGGATTTGTTGTGGCTACGCGCTGTATCTCTGTGGTCCCCGTGTTGTTTAAATGCCATTGGTCCATTTTAAAATAGTGGGACCCACAGTTTAATTCAAATTAGAAATTATTTCCAGATTTGGCTCCAACTTAGAAAATCCATAACTTTCTGTAGGATGCTCCACAAATATTCAAACAAATTTTGTTTGAAAGCCCTTGAACTCTAGTTTCAATCAGTACCAATTAGGTTTTGTGCAACTCAGAGTTAAATTCGGTATAAAATAATCTTCCCAAACACAAATGCAATTTTTCCAGATGAACTTGCCACTGGGAAAATCCCCAAAATTCACATAAAATGCAATGTCCTATTCTTGACTATCAGAAAAACTTTGGGAGCCATTGCACCTGTTTAACCCTCTATATAGTTCAATTACTTTTTTAAGTTATTGAATTTTTACAGATGTTCAGTTGCTTTATTATGTCCCAAATTTGGACTGAACCTTCCTTTTGTCATATACTAGTTCCTGTAAAAATCTTGGATTTAATTGACCTAATATCTTAGTCCTAATTCAGTTACAAACTGACTATTTATTTAAAAGCTAAAAATTCAAATATAAATAATTCCAGAAATTCTTGCCAACTTAGAAATTCAATAACTCCTTCACCAAAGCTTAGAAAATTATGAAAATTTTTTTGCTAGAACCAGGACAACTTCCTCTATCATGATTATCAACTGGCAGCTATGTTCAAGCTACAGTTTCTTCTTTAAAATTCTTGGAATTTTAATACTTGCCATAATTTTAGAGACAACAATATACTTTGATCATCTTCTATTCTTTGCAAGAGCTTTGATCATATTCCCTAGTATCTGCCATCAAAGTTACAAAGTCAATTAAGGTCCCTATCATATAATGATCACCATGGATTAAATTATGGTCTTAGTAATAATTTTTTTCAAAGTCATTTATATACATGTTATATGCATATCGTATAGTGACCGAAGTCGAGGAAGAACCAAAAGCCTTGGAAGAGCACCTTCCAGAGATTAACCCCGACTTTGACCTGCAACTAGGCAAGCCCCGGTTTGCATCTAAGTCGTTTATAAAATTTTACTTTATCACTATGATGATTAGCATATGAAATGTGCATTACGTTTAGGATGATTGATACTCCACTTGCATGACCAAAAATCCCAGAGATTGGTTGGAACGAGTTACAGTTTGACCTGTAGTAACTGCCTTGCTAATGTATAGGGAATCCGGTAGAAGTCGAGTAGTTGGAATCTACTCACAAGAAAGGTAGGACATATCTCACAGGATTGGTTAATGGCTTAATATAATTAACTAAGACCGGGCAGGGGATGGATAGGAAGCGGCGAGAATTGAGTCTCGGTCGCATAGCCCTGCCTGTGTCGATTAAGGCCCGTCTGTATGCGGCCCCTTCGGACAAGCTTGAATTGTACCGGCGACATAATGGACATATGGAATCCAGTAAACTGATGTAACTCGATAACTTGGGTGTCGAGGCCCATTAACTCACCATCGATAGGGGTGGGTTGAGGACAGTAAGGTGTAAATCAGTCGGCGGACACATGAGGTGTTCCGTGCGGAGACCTACTGTTTGCGGAGGTGAGACGGGCTCGGCGTTCGGGATTCCTGTGAAAGGTAGCCATATACGCCTATTACTAAATTGTTCTGTAGGTACAGGTGTACTCGCTGACACTTCCGAACGATGTATGTGTCGTGTTGTCCGGGTGTATCCTGATTGCAATCATCGTCCCTCGCGGTAATAGAGTACCACTTGTTCACTGGGCCGTGACGTAGTAAATACTGAAGAAGTAAGAGAAATAAATTGTACTGAATTATAATTGTTTTGCAACCTTATATGATTTAGAGATAGTCACATTAAAGTTTATAGTTTCCCCATACTTTAGCTGTAATAGCATTATGTGCTCTGAGCATGTAAAATCATCGGCAAAGCGTTTCTTGTTTGATTGTGGAACCCATGATGTGCCGTGCTTGGAGAATGTCATTTGCTACTTAAAACTTGATTATAAGGATCCAATTGTAGGTGAGTCATTTTTGCTTCACCTTACCTATGTTTAGTGTCCCCCTTGCATATGTCTAGTGAGACGGGTTAGTCTTGCTAAGCCTTATGCTCACGTTTGCAGTTAAGGAGTTTTTGCAGGTTATACAATTGATGAAGGGTTTGATGATGAGGCTGCACCCCCTCCGGGGTGTACAGCCGAGTGGGAACCCTGCATGCCGCCGTGACTTGCGTGTTGCTAGTGTGAAGCATCCAGGGCATGGGTGACTTTGCTTTTGCATAGCTAGTGCTGAGAGCGTAGCTATGATATATATATTTCTTTCCTTCCGCTAGTATTGTAAAACTTCCGCTGTAAGATAAATAAAAGACTTCGTCTTGTGTTTTATTCTCGTTCTGTTCTTGTATACTGTTGGGTGTCGCATCGCACGACACCACCCAATGATATCCTCGGATGTCGGGATTACGGTCCCCACAGACATGGTATCAGAGCATCATTGGGAACAGTGTACTTGAAAAGAACATATTTTCAAAAAAATTAGGGTCTGAGTGAGGAATTAGCTATATGCCCTTATAAGGAGTAATATTAGTATAAGATATAAAGGTGGTAAACTAACTATGTGTTATTATATTTTGTAATGACGCCCCGACGTCAGGTAAGAGGTAGGGTACGCCACCGAGAGCGGATCAATCTCGATAAGCTCAGCATACGAGGAGTGGTATGTGAAATTTCCGTGGCTTGGCATGGGAAGTTAATAGGAGTCTCTGAAGCTTTCAATGTTTTTGAGAACCTATGACACGCGGTACCCCAGCGTGCTTCAAAGTTAGTGGGAGCCACCGTCGGGTGGTGTATAACCCGATAGTATGCCTCTCTAGAACCATTCATGTTCTATGGGAGCATGCGAAACATGTATGCCCGAGCGTGTATAAGCCGGATCGTACGGGAGTCTTTGCTGTACAGATGTATTTACAGCCATGTACCTCGAGACATGACCTCGCTCGAGGGCGACTCACAGCAGAGTCGTATGCAATTACTTTCATATGTATTATTGTGACTGCCTGTCGTGTTCCCCGTACCACCCTTGAGGTGTGAAAGTGTGAAAGGGGATTGTTTGTCTTTTGCAGCATTAACTACGGTAGAAGACCGTGTAGAAGCCGTTTGTGAGAGAACGATATAGGAACCACCTATAGACGTAACCGGATATACCGGATAGAATTTTCTTTGGTGAGATACGTAGTACCATCAGTATCAAACATGATACTAGACCATCCCCAATGACAGAATGGATGCATAATGTTTTGGAAAGTCCAAATATCAGATGCTGGTAGGTTTGGACTCCGTAAAAAGGAACTCCGACTCGATAAGGTAGATAGAATCAAGATTCATGATTTGTGGCAGAAGTTGGCTCAACTTTGCCGGGTTGTAACCTTGGTTATCTGATAGATAGCCAAAGGGTGTCATATATGGATGGAAAGTTCGTGAAGACCTCTATAACTTTTCTGTTGACCATCAGGGGAGAAAATTTTGATAATCCGTTGAAATTTGGAGTATACAAAAACTACTCCAGATGACCCAACCATTGTACCAGTTCCAGAAATATTGCCCTAAATCACTGTAGAAACATCTTCTGCCTTATTTTGACACATGTATGAAAAGGTAAGAGGCATATCTACAGGTTTGATGTTTACAGTTTTTCCAAATTTAATTTGTGTCAAATCAAATTTGGAAGTCAAAACAGTGGACTGCAGGACTGCTGGTGCAAACCAGTCAGTTCAACTGTTTGGTTTGGTTAGTTATAACTTTTAATCCAGAATAGTGACATAGTCACATATATACATTTATGGAAAGCTTAGGAAGTCCTCTATTAACTTTATTTGGCATTCATGATCTAAATCTGGGTATAGTGGTGTCTTATTCTATTTGTCGCAAACTTGGTTCTGGTAGTTCAGAACTTGGAACAGTTTGCACCTATTTGTGAATTCGCGTGCAATACCTGTGTAACAAACTATTAAAGGGGTAACTCTTTTACTTCTGGATTGTTAACTTGATGTTATACAAAGTTTCTTTTGTCATTACCTCAAAATATTGTCATGATATCCCTGTATAAATTGTGGACATCACTACATATACAGGGGAGGTTCTGTTAAAATTTCCAGAAAATATGGGTCAACTTAAAACCTGTATAGATTCTATTCCCTATCTTACATGTAGCTGTATTAGTACAATCTGGAAAGCTTGGAAAGTATACTACAACTTTAGTATTCAACTCCACCTTTGATTCTGAAAAATATTGTATGAAACTGTGGTGTTTCTACAGGAAGATGGCAGCAGAGCTGATCCAATTACCTAACGGTTGGGTGCACACAACATGCACTGGTCAAGGCGGGTTTCCGGATTTGTTTGTCATGCAGTTAATCCAGTGCGGATATGAGAAGGCGCCTAGCTATTGGGGAAAAGAATTCCATGACAACAGGGTAAAAAGGTGTGTCATCTATGTCGACGTGCCTGCTGGTCCACCAAGCAACAGATGGGCCCCCTTTTCTATCAAAACAAGGGGTGTTCTGTTGGAAGAAAATTGGAGCTTCGCCACAAGTGTTGCTATGGGGAGGTTTTGCAAACTTCACCATCATCAGCTAGTGGGTACTCCGTATGAGTTCTTTCCGGTCAGCGGTAGGGCTGCTGAAGAGTGGGCTAACCGATTGATCGCCGATTATGACCTACGCAGGGGGACATCGGTGACAGCCTTAGCGGTGTATGCATCGGCATCACATCGTGAAAATGGCACCCAGAAGGCGTGCATTAGGGAGATGGTGGATAATCTGAGGGAAACCATGATTCGAGGGGATCATTTGGGGCGTGAGAATAAATTGCTTAGAAACTCGATCGCTCCTCTCAACCAACGTCTCTGTTTCAAAGAAGAGCAGTATGAGTTAATTGCTCAAGACCTGTCAGAGGCTCGTGGAGCAACTCAAGAGATGGAAATTGAGTTAGAAGAAAGCTTAGTTGATGTGCACCATCTGGGTACTCAGTTGAGCACGATGACTAAAGATCGAGATCGGTCCAGGGCGGAGGCTCAGGACTGGAAAGCCAGCTCTGAACAGGCCCAGCAGGAACTTGACGGCTTTAGGATGTTTATGGTGCAAGCTGATGTACAAGCATTGGCTGCCACAAAAGCATCGATAATGGGTGAGGTAGTAGCTTCTACTCCAGCACCCGTACCCGTGGTGCCTAATCCTAAGGATGATGACGAAGAATAAAAAGATCTCGAGGAACTTGAATACGTTGATTAGGACGTATTGAAGTGGGATGTGGCAGTACTTCTGCCGACACGGGGCAACATATAGTTTAATAGTTGCTCGTGTTTTTCTTTTGTGACCATGTTTGTGTCATATTAAGAGTAGTGGTGTTTATGTCTACAATGACAAGATATGTACGACATCTCATGGGGACCAAGTATAGTAGAGATGCATTTCCATAGTGGGAGTCCATCATTTTGGAGTTTACTACTGTAAACTTGGTCAGAGATAATATATCTTGTATAAAGCTTATACTTTATCAATATATGTTGATGTTGTATATTATCTATCGTGGTCTACCGCATTACTATTTATATGGAAGGATGAACTTGAGGCAATGAGACTTATGGTGTAAATCGTTGTATGGAAGCATGGTGCGTACACGTACAACTTCGGAAGTGGGAGGCTCAAGTGGAGGGCAGGGGGATGACACACCACCCCCGGGGCAGAATACGCCCCAGGCGCAGCCACCTCCACCACCTCCACCTACACTTCCCAGAAGTCTCGCGGAGGTTCTCGCAGCAGTACTCAGCTCGCGCGACGAGCAAACCGAGTTGTTGCGGACCCTTGTACAGCACTCGTCTCGTCAAGGGGGGCGACATGCTGATGGGCCACGTCAGTCATATCCGAGTTCCTACTCGGATTTCGCATCGACACATCCGCCGGTCTTCAGAGAGGCCGACGAACCTTTGGAGGCAGACAACTGGCTCCGCACCATTGAAGGGAAGTTCAGTTTACTCGAGATAACCGAATAACAGAAGGCTCTATTTGTAGCTCAACAACTACAGGGTTCTGCTGGTGCATGGTGGGCAAACTACCTCGCTGCACGCCACGCAGGCTATGTCGTGAGCTGGGCAGAATTCCGGGAGGCGTTCCGCGCCTACCATATCCCTCCCGGGATTATGAGGAGGAAGCTTCAAGAGTTCTTGGAGCTGAAGCAGGGAGGAAGGAGCGCTTACGAGTACTTCAAGACCTTCAACCACTTGGGCCAGTATGCACAGGACCAAGTGAACACGGAAGACAGGAAGCGAGAGTGCTTCTACTGGGGGTTGAACCCCAAGATGAAGGACAAGCTTGTCTTGTTCAACCACGGCAGCTGCAATGACATTGTCAACACCGTGATCATGCAAGAGGATGCTACTCGAGAGTTGTTCTCAGACAAGAAAAATAGGAGTGCTCCGCAGGGCAGCGGAGGTGGTGCTTCTCAGAAGTACTGAATGGTGTATCGATCACCATTCGGCCAGAGGTGGCAACGTCCATCACGACCACCAATGTTCAGTGGTCGTCAGTTCGGCAACTCCGGTTTCTGACCGCAACAACAGCAGGGGATGATCCCACGTGCACTTCCACCTCCACCACGTGCACCGGGATTCCGTCCTCCCATTCGTACCGGCCAAACCCCGTACACGTGTTTCACGTGTGGACGCACGGGGCATTTCGCCAAGGACTGCCTGTAGAGTAGGCAGAGCGGAGGATAGTCATCATACCAAGGCGCCAACTAACCCCGCAACCAGACCAAGAAGCTAGTTCCCAGACTCGGCAACATCCACCACCTCGCCATTGAGGACGCTCCGGAAGGTGCACCCGTACTCACGGGTACGTTCTCTATCTTTGAGCATCCCGTAGTCATACTCTTTGACTCCGGAGCTTCACACAATGTCATTAGCAAGTCTTTTGTCATTAAAAATCAATTGCCTATAATCTCCACAAAAACTCCGTATGTGATTAGCACTCCAGCAGGGAAAACAATAACAAATGAGTTTGTTCCTGGGATACCACTTAACCTAGATGGAACCATATATCTTAGTTCACTTCTGATATTAGAGAATCAGAAGTTAGATGTCATCTTGGGAATGGCATGGTTACAAACCATGGTGCTATTCTAGATCTCGTTCCTCGAAAAATATATCTAAATTCTCCACTTCATCCCTCTCAAGTCCTCAATCTTGAGAGAGCCATTCTAGTGAATTCATCTACTCACAATACCGAGGTTATGAAACTAAAGGATATTCCGGTAGTATGTGAATACCCGGATGTGTTTCCTGAAGATCTTCCTGGTATGCCCCCAGAAAGAGATATAGAGTTCAAGATTGAACTTGTACCGGGAACAGTGCCAATCTCAAGACCACCCTACAAGATGGCACCCAAGGAACTTGCAGAACTTAAGGAGCAGTTAACAAAACTTGAGGACAAGGGTTTCATTCATCCAAGTTCATCACCATGGGGTTGTTCTGCATTGTTCGTAGAGAAGAAAGATAAGACCTTGAGACAGTGTGTGGACTATCGTCCACTCAATGTTGTCACTATCAAGAACAAGTATCCACTACCACGCATTGATATTCTTTTCGATCAACTAGTGGGTGCTAAAGTATTTTCGAAGATGGATCTTCGTTCTGGTTATCATCAGATTAGAATCCGACCAGAAGACATACCAAAAACAGCATTCTCGACGAGGTATGGACTGTATGAATACCTTGTTATGTCCTTCGGATTGACCAACGCACCGGCTCATTTCATGTATCTAATGAACTCAATGTTCATGCCGGAATTGGACAAGTTTGTCGTGGTCTTCATTGACGACATCCTTGTGTATTCAAAATCCGAAGAAGAACATGCTCACACTTGTGTATCGTGCTTCAACGATTATGGGACCACCAGCTATATGCTAAGTTCAGCAAGTGTGAATTTTGGATCAGCCAAGTGCCATTTTTAGGGCACATCATATCAGCAGAAGGGATTGCAGTTGATCCGAGCAAGATAAAGCAAGTACTCAAATGGGTGTCTCCAAAATCTGTACATGAAATTTGATGTTTCCTAGGTTTGGCTGGGTATTACCGGAGGTTCATTCTTAGTTTCTCCAAGATAGCTAAACCAATGATAGAACTTCTGAAGAAGGGGATGAAGTATGTATGGACTGAGGCATGTGAGGGAGGTTTTCAGGCATTGGTAAAACACCTCACAACGGCACCAGTATTAGCTGAACCGGACACAACCAAATCTTTTGACGTATATTGTGATGCATCAGGAATTGGTTTGGGTTGTGTGTTGATGCAAGATAGACGAGTGATCGCTTATGGGTCACGGCAGCTTTGGAATCATGAGCAGCACTATCTGACTCATGATCTAGAACTCGCTGTTGTGGTACTAGCATTGAAGATGTGGAGACATTATCTACTGGGTAATCTAGTACGTCTCTACACCGATCACAAGAGTTTGAAGTACATCTTCACACAAAAGACTTGAATATGCGACAACGTTGATGGTTGGAATTAATCAAGGATTATGAGATTGAAATCCACTACCATCCCGGCAAGGCGAATGTAGTCGCAGATGCTCTGAGCTGCAAGTCCCATGTCAACAATCTTTCCATTACCTCAATGGGAGAAGAAGAATCGAGTCTCTACTTGGTTCCATATGGGGCACTTTACAACCTAGCTCTCATTCCCACTATTAGGGAGGATATTATGGCAGCTCAGAAGGAGGACAAAGGGATGTCACACATTCGACAAAGGATGGAGAAGGGGGAGATGAGATGTTTCCGATGTGATGATGAAGGTACCCTCTGGTTTAAAAACCGCATAGTGGTACCCCGAAACATGGAAATTCGGAACAAGATACTAGATGAAGCTCATTTATCCAAGTATTCCATTCATCCGGGAAGTAACAAAATGTACCAATATTTGAGAAAGAAGTTCTGGTGGACTCGGATGAAGAGAGAAGTAGCAAAATACGTATCCCAATGTGATACGTGTTGACGAGTTAAGGCTGACCATATGAAGGCAGCTGGACAGCTTCAACCTTTAAGCATACCGACTTGGAAATGGGAGGATATCAGCATGGATTTCATTGTTGGGTTGCCTCCCACTCTCCATAGGCACGACTCAATTTGGGTGATCGTTGACCGATTGACCAAATCAGCTCATTTCATACCGGTCAGTGTCAAGTATGATGTAAAGCGGTATGCATAACTTTATATCTCCAGAAAATTGTGTCTACATGGAGTACCCCGTACTATCATTTCAGATCGTGGATCTATTTTCGTTGCTCGCTTTTGGGAGCATCTCCACGATGCATTGGGTACCAAACTGATTCGAAGCTCGGCTTATCATCCTCAGACTGATGGACAAACCGAACGGGTAAACCAAGTGCTTGAGGATATGCTTCGTGCTTGTGCCATCCACCATGGTAGGAATTGGGATGATCATCTACCATTGCCTGAATTTTCGTACAACAACGGTTACCAGGCTAGCATCCAGATGGTGCCATATGAAGCTCTTTATGGCCGGAAGTGTTGCACACCCTTGAACTGGTGCAAATCTGGTGAACGAGTGGTATATGTCATCGACTTGATAAATGAAGCCGAAGAGCAAGTACGTCTTATTCAATCCAATCTCAAAGCCGCTCAGTCTTGTCAAAAGAGCTATGCGGACAAACGACGTCGACCTCTTCACTTCGAGGTTGGGGATCAAGTTTATCTCCGAGTATCCTCGATGAAAGGAATTCAGCGATTCAGAGTAAGAGGGAAGCTAGCTCCACGTTTTATTGGGCCGTTCGCAATAATCAAAAGATGCGGACCTATGGCATATCAATTGGAGTTACCTCCATCGCTGGTAGGGGTCCACAATGTGTTTCACATTTCTCAGTTGCGGAAATGTCTCAAAGCCCCAGCGAATATACGTATTGAGGATTTGGAAACTCTCCAACTAGATCTTACGTATTCCGAACATCCAATCCAGGTCATTGATGAGAAAACTCGCACCACAAGAAGGAGCACTTTGCGTTTCTACAAAGTCTTGTGGAGCAACCACAGTGCTGAGGAAGCCACGTGGGAAAGCAAGGAATATCTTCAAACGAACTATCCGGACTTGTTAGCGGCACATGTTCAGTAGATCTTTATCTTTTGTCCTTCCTTGATAATCTCGGGACGAGATTTATTTAAGGGGGGAGGAATGTAAAATCCAACTTTTTCCTTTTATGTGAAGTTCAACTACAAGTGGTTTATCAAACATAATGGGGGTCAACATAATTGTGCACATAAACTTGACCTCACTAAAAAGTTTTCTTTCTACTCATGTTGTAATCTTATCAACATGAGGACTGGACTTCACCCTAACCCTATAACATTTTATATAAACCTTTCTACAAAGTTGGGAAGTTATTGATTGCAATGGCTAGGGAAAATTATATGGCAGCAATATAAAAATCAAAACAAATGTAATTTGATTATGTTGCTATGCATATTAGGCCCTGCCAAAAAGATTCAAATCCAAGGCTCCAAATTTTTCCTTGGACTCTTAAATATCTAACTAGCTTCTCAAAAAATTTTCAAGATTTTTGAAGTACATCTTCCATTTGTTTGGACAGGTACAAAGGATTCTTTTCGCGTCGACATCAAATTTAGCTTTACACTAAACTTTGCCCAAATCAATCCCTAATTTTTTCTAAGACCTTTTCTGGTTTAGGGAACTTGGTTTCAAAGTTTGGAGATTTTTGGACCTCAGATACTATTTAATTCAATAAGGTTTATACCCATATTTGAATTCAAATTTGAATTTGCATTTGATGCAAACTATGTCCAAATTGAAATCTGATTGCAGAATTGAATTCCCCATATTTTTCTTAGCCTTCCTGTAAATTTTGGGAATTTTTGGACAATTTTTTAGCTGGAATTTAGAGGAGGGGATAAGGGAGAGAGGTGGGGCCCATAGGTCAGACAGTGAAACCGATTCTTCGCCCTTGTTTTCTCTCCCCGAGCGACACCGCGACGCTGCATGCCGCCAGCGTGCCGTCGGCCGCCGATCGCCTCCAGCTACTCCCCCTGCGTCCTTATCTACTGCGGTGGAGGGTAGAAAACCACCCCCCGTCGGCCGAAGTCCCTCACCCGTTCACTTTTCACCGCGCCGCTCCGTTTCGTCGCCGCCGCAATCACCCCGTGCCGCTCGACGCCGCGCGCCCATTGCCGGCCAGCCGAAGGCCTCGCGCGCCAAGCTCTCAACGGCAAGGTTGTTCCACACTCTCTCGTCTACCCTCTGGTTCACTTTTGTCGACCGTTCGTTGCGGTTTTAGCCGGTATTTCGAAGCGACACCGAAGCTCGCCGTCGTGTTCACCACACGCCGTCTCTGCTCCATGGTGCTAGGCCACTACACGCAGTTTCGCGCTTCGACTCCTATAGCAAACTGGTGCGCCGAGACGCGCTCTACACGTCGGTGAAAGCCGCTCCTTGTTTACGTGAGTATCGAGCAAGTTAGCTAAGTTTTACTTTCGGCCAAAACTTATGAACTCGCTCGGTTATTCTTCCAATTCGAGTTCCACACTTGATCACTCTCCACAATTGCTAGAAAATAGTTTCTACACTTCTTTGCGCACCCTCTCAAACTGCAATCACCAAAAATAATCAATCGTAGCTCGAGAATTACGAGTTTTCCCCTCTGCCGTTAAGAAGTTGCTTCGGTTACCGTTGATGATGGTTTTGCCGACCGTTGCACGACCATCTCACATTCCCAACACCTTCCTAGTGGTTCCAGGAGTCTTTCCCCAGCATTTTTAGAAGAGTTTAGCCACGGAGCGAAGGTTCCGACATGGCCGGAACCCTAGCTGTCGCCGCCGCAGATGCGCCACTGTTTCCGATCGTCGGCAAGCCTCCCCGACCCTACCATCGTGCTCAGCGCGTGAAATTAAGGTTGGGCGCCAAAATTTAGATGTTGTGGTGGCCAGGAACGCAGATCCGGTGAGGCTCGCCGGAGAACACCGCCGCGGGAGCCCCGCGCGCCGCCCGTGTCGGGAGGAGGAAGACGACGCGGCGGGCCCCGCGTGTCAGCGCCTTTTAACCCGTCAGATCAGATGCGGCCCCGGGATCTGTTGTGGCTACGCGCTGTATCTCTGTGGTCCCCGTGTGGTGTAAATCCCATTGGTCCATTTTAAAATAGTGGGACCCACAGTTTAATTCAAATTAGAAATTAATTCCAGATTTGGCTCCAACTTAGAAAATCCATAACTTTCTGTAGGATGCACCACAAATATTCAAACAAATTTTTTTGAAATCCCTTGAACTCTAGTTTCTATCAGTACCAATTAGGTTCTGTGCAACTCACAGTTAAATTCGGTATAAAACAATTTTCCAAAATTCAAATGCAATTTTCCCAGATGAACTTGCCACTGGGAAAATCCCCAAAATTCACACAAAATGCACTGTCCTATTCTTGACTACCAGAAAAAGTTTGGGAGCCATTGCACCTGTTTAACCCTTTGTATAGTTCAATTACTTTTTGCAGTTATTGAATTTTTACAGATGTTCAGTTGCTTTATTATGTCCCAAATTTGGAGTGAACCTTCCTTTTGTCGTATACTAGTTCCTGTAAAAATCTTGGATTTAATTGACCTAATATCATAGTCCTAATTCAGTTACAAACTGACTATTTATTTAAAAGCTAAAATTCAAATATAAATAATTCCAGAAATTCTTGCCAACTTAGAAATTCAATAACTCCTTCACCAAAGCTTAGAAAATTATGAAACAAATTTTGCTAGAAGCAGGAAAACTTCCTTTATCATGATTATCAACTGGCAGCTATGTTCAAGCTACAGTTTCTTCTTTAAAATTCTTGGAATTTAATACTTGCCATAATTTTAGAGACAACAATATACTTTGATCATCTCCTATTCTTTGCAAGAGCTTTGATCATAATCCCTAGTATCTACCATTAAAGTTCCAAAGCCAATTAAGGTCCCTATCATATAATGATCACCATGGATTAAATTATGGTCTTAGTAATAATTTTTTTTCAAAGTCATTTATATACATGTTATATGCATATCGTATATTGACCGAAGTCGAGGAAGAACCAGAAGCCTTGGAAGAGCACCTTCCAGAGATTAACCCCGACTCTGACCTGCAACTAGGCAAGCCCCAGTTTGCATTTAAGTCGTTTATAAAATTTTATTTTATCACTATGATGATTAGCATATGAAATGTTCATTACGTTTAGGATGATTGATACTCCACTTGCATGACCAAAAATCCCAGGGATTGGTTGGAACGAGTTACAGTTTGACCTGTAGTAACTGCCTTGCTAATGTATAGGGAATCTGGTAGAAGTCGAGTAGTTGGAATCTACTCGCGAGAAAGGTAGGACATATCTCACAAGATTGGTTAATGGCTTAATATAATAAACTGAGACCGTGCAGGGGATGGATAGGAATCGGCGAGAATTGAGTCTCGGTTGAATAGCCCTGCCTATGTCTATTAAGGCCCGTCTGTATGTTGCCCCTTCGGACAAGCTTGAATTGTACCAGCGACATAATGGACATATGGAATCTAGTAAACTGATGTAACTCGATAACTGGGGTGTCGAGGCCCATTAACTCACCATCGATAGGGGTGGGTTGAGGACAGTAAGGTGTAAATCGGTCGGCGGACACATGAGGTGTTCCGTGCGGAGACCTTCTGTTTGCGGAGGTGAGACGGGCTCGTCATTCGGGTTTCTTGTGAAAGGTGTCCATATATGCCTAGTACTGAAGTGTTATGTAGGTACAGGTGTACTCGCTGACACTTCCGAACGATGTATGTGTTGTGTTGTCCGGGTGTGCCCTGATTGCAATCGCCGTCCCTCGCGGTAATAGAGTACCACTTGTTCACTGTGACGTGACGTAGTAAATACTGAAGAAGTAAGAGAAATAAATTGTACTGAATTATAATTGTTTTGCAACCTTATATGATTTAGAGATAGTCACATTAAAGTTTACAGTTTCCCCATACTTTAGCTGTAATAGCATTATGTGCTCTGAGCATGTAAAATCATTGGCAAAGCGATTCTGGTTTGATTGTGGAACCCATGATGTGCTGTGCTTGGAGAAAGTCATTTGCCACTTAAACTTGATTATAAGGATCCAATTGTAGGCGAGTTGTTTTTGCTTCACCTTACCTATGTTTAGTGTCCCCCTTGCATATGTCTAGTGAGATGGGTTAGTCTTGCTGAGCCTTATGATCACGTTTGCAGTTAACGAGTTTTTGCAGGTTATACAATTGATGAAGGGTTTGATGATGAGGCTGCACCCCCTCCAGGGTGTACAGCCGAGTGGGAACCCTACACGCCGCCGTGACTTGCGTGTTGCTAGTGCGAAGCATCCAGGGCATGGGTGACTTTGCTTTTGCATAGCTAGTGCTGAGAGCGTAGCTATGATATATATATTTCTTTCCTTCCGCTAGTATTGTAAACTTCCGCTGTAAGATAAATAAAAGACTTCGTCTTGTGTTTTATTCTCGTTCTGTTCTTATATACTGTTGGGTGTCGCATCACACGACACCACCCAATGAGATCCTCGGATGTCGGGATTCCGGTCCCCACAAGTTTGAAGTATATTTTCACGCAAACGGATCTGAATTTGAGGCAACGAAGATGGTTGGAGCTCATCAAGGATTATGATTTGGGAATCAACTATCACCCGGGAAAAGCCAACGTTGTGGCCGATGCTTTGAGTAGGAAGGGAGTAAGTCACGAGCTCACAATTTGAGAGTTACCATCCGAGTTATGTAAGGAGTTTGAATGGTTGAATCTTGGATTTGTGAATGAGATGGGGATGATGGAGCTAATCCAACTTTGGAGCAAGAAATTCGAGAGGGCCAAGTGTAGGATGAGGAAATCCATGAGATCGAGGAAAGAACCCAAGAGGGTAGACAATTCAGATTTGATGAGGATGAACATGGTACTCTATGGCTTGGTAAGAGGATTTTTGTGCCTAATATGAAGCATACTCGGGAGACAATACTAAAGGAGGCACATTATTCACCCTATTCAGTTCACCCCGGTTGTACCAAGATGTACAAAGACTTGAAGACATGTTATTGGTGGGATAGCATGAAAAATGACATAGCTGAATATGTAACATTGTGTGATGTGTGCCAACAAGTCAATGTGGAACACCAAAATCCAGCTGGATTATTGCAGCCATTGAAGATTCCGGAGTCGAAGTGGCATGAGATTGGTATGGACTTCATAGTTAGTTTACCGCGTAATCAGTCCGGGTATGACTCAATTTGGGTAATTGTGGATCAGTTAATCAAATCAGCTCATTTCATCCTGTCAAGACCAAGTATACAGCTGCACAATTGGCTGAAATATACATGGAGCATATCGTGTGTTGACATGTAGTCCCAAAGAAGATAGTATCGGATAGAGGTTCTCAATTTACCTCCAGATTTTGGCAGAAATTACACGAAGCATTGGGAACAAGGTTAAATTTTAGTTCAACATATCACCCTCAAACGGATGGACAAACTGAGAGGACCAATCAGATTTTGGAGGACATGTTAAGAGCTTGTGCTTTGAAGCATGGGAAAAGTTGGGATAAGAGTTTGCCGTATGCGGAATTTTCATACAACAATAGTTACCAAGCAAGCTTGAAAATGTCACCTTATGAAGCAATGTATGGAAGGAAGTGTAAAACACATTTTTTTTGGAATGAGACAGAAGAAACTCAAGTATTTGGTCCTGATGTATTGCAAGAAGCTGAGAAACAAGTTCAGATTATTTGGGAAAACTTGAGGGCTACTCAATCAAGGCAAAAAGGCTATGCAGACAATAGGAGAAGAAAACTCGCCTTTGAAGTGGGAGACTTCGTTTACCTCAAGGTGTCACCAATGAAAGGTCATAAGAGGTTTAACATAAGAGGCAAGTTAGCACCTTGCTATATTAGACCATTCAAGATTTTGGACAAAAGAGGAGAAGTATCGTACAAGTTGGAGATGCCGGCTCATTTATCGGAGGTTCATGATGTCTTTCATGTTTCCCAGCTCAAGAAGTGCTTGAGGGTACCGGAAGAACAAGTGCCAATGGATGAATTGGAGCTAGAAACAAATTTGACTTATGCCGAGCAACCGATCAAAATCTTGGAAACCAAGGAGAGAGTCACAAGGAACAAGACTATCACATGGTGCAAAGTTCAATGGAAGCATCATACGGAATCAGAGGCAACATGGGAGTTGGAAGATGATCTCAAGAAGGAATTTCCCTATCTCTTATCTTCCGCATTGAATCTCGAGGGCGAGATTCATTTTAAGGGGGGTAGGTTTGTAACACCCTCATTTTCATGCATCATGCCCTGCATACATTCATATATGTGTCTAACATTAATCCACATAAAAAGGAATAAGTTTAAAATTGATTTGGAACAAAACCGCACTTAAGAATTCTGGGAACTGTGGACTAGTCCGTTTTCGGTACGGACTAGTCTGATTTCTCTCTGACCTCGATCGGACATGTCCGTTTTCTGCACACTAGTCTGTTTTTGCCTCTGTACACTTTCGGACTTGTCTGCTCCTGTGTGGACTAGTCCGATGTTCCAATTCCCTTGGAGATTCGCTAAGTCCCTGGACTTGTCTGGACTAGTCCAGTATTCCAACGGACTTGTCCATTTTCCTCACTAACTAAAGTTGGACTTGTTCGATTTTTGGCCAGATTTGTCCGTTTTCCCCTCTGGATAAATTCGGACTTGTCCGTTGTATAGTCCGGACTTGTCCGATTTCTCTCTAGACAACTTCGGACTAGTCCGGTCCTTTTTGGACTTCTTCGATAAATCACGACTTCGAATTGATCATTTGCTTTACGACTTGTTTCTTGGGTTTTATGTTAAGTGGGCCTAGGTACGTCATGCCTAACTCTTTTAGAGCCCATGTGGGACTCTTAACCAACCTCTACTCATCTCAAACTCAAAATCTATCTAACCCTAGCCTCCACCTATATATAAACAACCCCACCCCCTGGTTTGACATCTATTTGCCATTTTTCCACCACACCCAAACCCTAGCTCTTGATTAGTAGCCAACAAGGAGGGAGAAGGAGATCTAGAGCAAGAAGAAGAAGAGGAGGAAACGAAAGAGGATCAAGATCTCTATCAACTTCGCGTTCTTCGTCAACAATCCACAATCAAGTTCTTCATCAACCCTAGATCGTCGAGATCCAAGTGTTGCCTCCAAGATCCTTGATTCATTGGAGTTCTAAACAACTGGTATACCTTCTACTTCCTTTTTCTCACGAGAATTCAACCCCATTTCTCAAAATTCACGTCGACATAGAAAACCCTAGTTTGCTAGTTCTGCGAAGTGCATACTTGTCCGGTGCCCAGCGGACTAGTCCAATTTTCCTGGTTAAATTGCGTCAAATTAATTCAAAAATTTGGTCTAATCAACTCCAAAAATGTATAAGATTGTTAAAAGCCATTAGAACTAGTTAGTGATCATTAAAAGCAACTCATTAACAAGTTCCAACTTGCATTTGCACTAATCATGCATGTCACATCATATTGAGTAATAATTGTGCACTCTTTGATTGTGGTTCTTGTCTTGTATGATTATTGTGCGGATTAGACGGATATTCGCTAGAGAGCGTTGTGAAGGATCTCCACCACCAAGGGTTTGAAGGCGTTGACTCGAACCAATCTCAAGAGCAAGACAAGTGTCCTTGAAGCATATTGATCCTGTTTCAAAATAAATGTTTTGTTTGAAAACTTCATGCTTGTGTCAATGTATAGTAGAGAGTCGGGAAGGGCATTTTACCTTTTTGCTTCACATAATTAATTGGGATGGAAAGACAATACACCACTTAACTTAATTATGCCTTATGAGATTTGATTAACATGAGCTGGTCAATATGATATGGTAATGGGTGATCTAAGCAAGCTTGGTATGTGGATGGGTTGGATGTTACGGTGGTTTGCTGGCATTAGATCTAAGGATCAGTTCATGCGAGAATAAGCCAGGACTACAGTGCCACCACGAGGCCAAGTATGAGTGCAACATAGCTGATTAATTAAGGTTGTGCCAGTGCTATTTGGACCATTAAGGATGCTCGGGGAAGGGGTAGTCGAATTGGGTTTGTTGATGGTTGGTGGGACTACCCTGGGATCCTAATGGCTCAAGAGGGGGCCCTTGGTTGAAGATGTGTTCAGTTGGAGGCATCGCCACCGGTGAAACCTCAGTGGGGTCTAAATAGGCTAGTAATCCCATTGTAAAGGCTATTTTGTGATCTTTTGGCCACACACCAACGGAAGTGTGTAATGTGACCGATAGGTCATGGGCATAAGGGAGGTTCTTAGTCGCCGAAAGGTGATGAAATCACAAACACGTGGGTAAAGTGGTACAAACTCTGTGGAGTCTAATAAAACTATCATGATAGCCGTGCTCCCGGTTATGGGCACCTGGACAACTTCCATGATTACAGGGTACTTGAAATTTGGGATGGTTAATGATATGTTTATGGTTTGGTAATGGTTATGGTTTGGTAATGGTTATGGTTGGTAATATGGTTATGCCTCGATATGGATTAAATTCTGGTATTGAATATGGTTATTGGCAATGGTGAAATCTGGTATATGTATGATGGATATGGAATATGGACTGGTACTATATCATTAATTATGGTTTATGATAGGTTTAGTCACATACATGATATATATACTGCTTTTCAAATGTTTTAATGTACTTTTCAGCAGTCAGCCATTATTATATTCATCATTTGTATCAGCTACATGTCATACTTTCCACACTTGCTGAGTACAACATGTACTCACACTAGCAATTCCCCAACCAACATTTGCAGGTCAGGATTGGGAGTATAGCATTGATAAAGCAGAGTTCTAGGCCGTGTCTGCCGTCAGCATGCCTATGGTGTTGCTTGGAGCCATGCTACCCAATTTGCTTAGTTTGCATAGTTGCTTTATTAGATGATTCCGATGTATTAGTTCAAACTTGTCATTAATATTCATTAGTGCTTGTATTCGAGGATATTTTAAATTGTGTAATTAAAGTACTTATTTAATAACTTGAGCTGTGGTAATTATCTATTTATCATTTGTGAATCATTTGTGTATGTGTGTTAAATATCCTGGGCACACATATGCGTTCACTTGGTTCATTTTCGGAACCGAGTGTCACAACATTCGACTTTATTAGCTACAGAATTAAATATTTTGTCTTTGCTTTGTATTTAGCTTTCAACTTAAGTTTCCAATTTAAAACTAGACTTTGATTTTTGAATCGACATTCTTGGAAATTCGTATTTTATTGTGCTTAGTTATTTAATCTCGCTCATAAACTAATCATTCTTCAAACTGTACCTAAAGTTCTTAAAAGTACATGTTCTGAGAATCGTATATTAATTATTGTAATTTATTTGAGTTTCACTTTTTTATTTGACTTAGAAAAATTTAGGTACGTATTTTGCATTCTTGTTCTTCTCCGAATGTGGACTTTTACAACCCTTCCCCCTTAAAGAAATCTTGCCACGAGATTCTATAGAAAGGAGAAAATGAGGATGAAAGAACTATTCACATTCCCAAATAAGTTCCTTGAAAGTGTTGTTAGTCCGTAATAGCATACTGCACCATATCATCTGATTCCTTATAATATGAGTCTTCGTCCCAGTGATATGATTCAGATACTGGTTGTTGGCAAAAATGAATTGTAGAGTATGTGTCTCATCCATATAAAATTTTGACATTGTTTTGAAGTCTTCTTCCTTACTCTCAAATTATGTATCTCGCTTCTATAAGCAAGATGCATCAACTCTACATGATTTAGCTTCGGTCATTACTGTTCTTTCACAAAGAGTTTATTGTCCTAATCTTGATCCCAATATTCTATCTTTGCTCTTGGAGTTTTCTTTATCCCAAGGATATCTTATAATAGAAGGTGTAGCTATTATCACCCCTTATTTCGTTTTGGTTGAGTTCTTAAGAATTTAACGGCTATTTTCTTCAAAGATGTATCAAGGTGTGATGTGAAATTTAAGCAAGGAATGATTAACTTGCAAAGAATGGTTATCTCAACAAGTTGGTCAAAGGATGAAACTCTTTGCACTGACATAAGAGAATTTAAGGTTGGATTTCTTGTATGTCATCAAAGTACAAAGACACGCAATAGATGGTGACTACAAGGGGGTTGGACAAAACAATGTCACCATGCATTATAAGTTAAGGAGTTCCATCAGTTGGCAATCAAGCGATAGTCTCATGAGTAGAGAGAATGCAAGGTTATCGCGAGGCTGAGAAGTTATAAGAAAACTCCTCACAAACTAGAAACAACCAATTTCTAGCAACAAAGGTGATTGAGCCTTGTTGACATTTCTTACATTACAGATAAAAATCCGCAAGCACACGGAAACTGTCGTGTAGCACTTCCCTTTAAGGAGTGTTCCCAAGGGTATTGAATCCAAATAACGTGTGTGCTAATCTTACGAACTAATTCACCAAATGACACAAAGTTATTTAGTAGGCATGGAAGAGAGAGGAATTCAATATATTGATTCTAATTCAAAGGAATTTGCGGTAGCTGCTTGCTTCGGGCACGGGCTTACCGCTAGCAACACTAGGACGACTCCCACCAAGAGCCTATGGCATAGCTGAACATGGAGGATTACTAAGGACGGATAGGGTTGTGACCACCTACTACCTACCTCTTCAATCTGTGGGTCTGCGAGATATTCACTAGTGATTTCTAACCTAAGCACCACGCTTACATTCAAAATCACTACTCTAGTTATTTCGAACACAAAGCTATAACTAGAGCCTCTAATAAATTAAAGCAATGAACCCATAAGTAACTACTTGTGCAAACTACCTTGAATTGGAAATCAAACTTGAAATAAATTCACAAAGGCTTACTTGATTTCAATCAAACCTTTCTAGGGGTACAAGTGTATATGAGGGACATGATAAGCCCAAGCCTCCTTCTCCTAGACTCTTCAACACACTCTCCTTCTACATGGCAGCCTCTAGGACTACTCTACTAGGAGTGGTATTTTATTCTCAACTTTTTGGTGTGTGTGAAGTGAGGTGTGGGGTACTATTTATAGGGGGAGAAGGGATGGTTCCCGCCACCAAATGCACGTGAATCAGTAACCATCGTCTTTAAGAAGTCGGGAGGAGCCAACACGTGGCGACTGACTGAGTTTGGCGCCAGGACTAAGTCGACCGACTAGGATGGTCGGCCGACCTGGTCTTAGCACCATTTCACGTGTGCTTTCTCTAGGTCACTGCCAGGTGGGCCCCACCCATTGTTATGGGTGCTACACCATTGGATGGTCTCGGATACTACTATTTGTGGGCCATTTGGTCCATGTGAATACAAGTGGCATCGCTCGATTATCGAAATCCAATTTAATGGATTACTCCCTGCATGTCTTGGTATTTTTGGGTATAATTCACCTGCATACAAACAAACATTAACACTTGTGGAATTGGTTAGTTTTTAATCCCACCACTATATTGTGTTTCTCTTTTGTGCACATTATGAGGTGAATTGACGGTCTAAATATGGCACTTAAGGACTGTCGACAAACTCCCCCACACGTAGTCCTTTGCTCGTCCTCGAGTGCAGGCAAGAAGAAGAACTAAGGTGTTGTCATAAATTTGCTATAAGTTAGAAAATGAGAATACTAGATATTTCAACTCATACCTTAATTCATGAATTCCCTCTTTGGGATGTGGCTACCACATCAATCTTGGGTGTTTGAAGAGTGGAATGGTTGGAATGTAGTTCCCTTAGATCTTCCCCTGCCAAAATGTCTGACGATTCACTATATTCGGAAAGTCAAAGAAACAATTGCCCTTTTCTCTCATTTGGAATCTCTCAATTATCTCAAAGTGTTTTGATTCTCACCTTGGCACGTTTTGCCAATTTTGTCCCTATACTTAATATGGACATACGTGGTGCTTGGTAGAGATAAATGTGGCACACATTGTAATTCATATATTACTAAGTCAAAAACTTGATCCTATGAGAGACTTATGCAACAAACAATTTGACAAAGAAAATCTTTTTGCACATGAATGGAATGGATAACTATGGACTCCATGGTTTTCTCTCTTTAAGGATGAAACATGGCTACTTTTTTTGGCATACTTCCTCTTTTGAAGAATAGATGTTTTTTTCGTAGCCATGTCTTCTACTCCTTTTTATTTTTTCTAGAGAGATTTTGATAAACATAATGTATGGAGTTTCTTTATTGGATGGATGAATGGTGGATGCAAATTCTCAATGTGAGATATTTTGCATTAATAGGGTGCACAAGAATTTCAAAGTCAAAAGTTCATGCATGTCACTCAATTGGGTCACGAGTTTGACAAAGTTCAATGAAAAACAAAGTGGCATATGCATGTGGTTTTCAATAAGTGTATCATATGACCTTGGTGGGTATTTAAATTTCCAATCAGATAATCAGGCAAAGTTCAAGACACTAAATTTTTGCAAACATCTAAATCAATTTCAAGCAAAGAGATATCTCCTCGAATAACTCGTTTACCATATCACACTAGTCAAATACTTAGATGACGTGTTTTCCCTAATTTAATTTTGGGAATCACAAACAAGGCAATAAATTAAAATATAAAGTATTCAAATTTTTAGTTCAAGCAAATTTTGACTACCAAGTTTTAATCTCGAATGTTGAGTTGATTCGTTTTAAATATTTAGTTTTAAATAGGAAATCAACTTAAGCGGCAGGGTAGCACATATATTCGGAGAAAAGAAATCCAAACCGAACTTGTGGAGCGAAACGGAGCTGTGTGGGGCCCACACCAGGTCGGTCGACCAGGGGTTCGGTCGACCCCCTTCTGGCCTCTCTGTTCTCTGTTTTGACGTGTCGAGTCATATGTTTGGTTGCGACGTGTTTTGGGATGCAACGCTATTTTTGTACGTCGAGATTTTGCAATTTGGGGTGCCTCCCCCACACTTGTTCCCTGGACTTTTTATTCAACAAAAAAAACTACAGGGGGAACTTTACCTGGTTAAATGAACCGGTAAGTTCACTTTATTGAATTCAAAATATTGGGGATGCTTACATTATTCAATCTAAACATAAGGAATAGTAAATTTGCAACAAAAGTAAACTTAAACTAGTAAGCATCCTATGCGCGCGGGACATCTAAACTATGGAGTGTTGTAGATGTCAGGCTTCTCGACGACATTGCATATGCGCCGCAGCTTGGCGCTCAAGCCACGACGAACACCATCAATCTCCTCCTTGAGGGAGATGAGCTCATCTTTCAGCTCCGCCCTCTCTATGTGCCCTTCAGCCACTAAGTCTGATAGCTTCTTATTCTCCAAATAGAGAGAAGCTAACTCCTTAGAAAGCTGTCACTTTAGGGGCACGAGGAGATTTCTCGTCGATGTCCTCAAATTGGCTAGGTGGCCCTCTGATGGCGGGTGGCGAGAGGTCATGCCACATTTTGGAGGTGACGAGCCTGCCGACTCCTCCATCACCAAATTATCCACTTGCTTGAAAAAGCCTTTTCCATGGCCTCCTTCAGGGTTGCGCACCCCGTGGATCATGAAGCGATCTTCCACACTCTCAGGTGAGGTACACGTCGGTGACTTCTAGTGGTGGATCACTACATCACCATCCTTGGTCTTTAGAGTGTAGATAAACTCCTTGCCAGGCTGCAACTTTGAAGAAAAAGCCGGGTCTTGACTGGCTTAAGGCCAACCATAGTCGGACGGCGTGAAGTTGTCGTCGACTTCATGGGCGTCCTCCAAGGGGAGAGCGACCGTGCAACACCATGAGGTGTCGTGGTACGCCCACGCGTAGTTGTCGTCGGTGGCGGGATCATGGCGAGAGGTACAACATCTAATGCCATGACAGACTCCAATGCGAGGGTGAAGTTCTCATTGGATGGCGCGATGTCTCCGCTTAGGTTGAAGGTTGAGCTATAGGAGGCATGAGGCACAATTTTCTTGTCAACCATGACTTGGATGGGAGGAACATGAGATGGATTTTTTTGGATGGTGCAATGTTCCCCTCTCTGTTCTAGTCAATAAATAAGCAGGAAAAGTATGATAGCACCAAGAGTCTTATTGGGATACGTCAGGAGAGTTCGCACCATTAAACAGAATGCCGACATCACAAAGGAGGAGTCGGACGACCTTGGGGTTCAGCCGAACCCCTTTTTGCTCCGCTCGGGCCAGGTTTTCGTGGGTCGGCTTCATGGGCCCCATAGTTGCTTAATTGGGTGGGCCCATCAGTTGGACGTGGAGATTGTTGATGGTTGTTATATACAAATTTCACCCGTCAATATAACTCAATTATGTGAAGGAATTGTCATTTCTTGCAAACATCACCTTTCTATTTAACCTATTTTCACTTGTCCTTGGAGAAAATGGTACAAGGCAGAGTTTTATGCAGAAGTGAAGTGAAACAAGGGGATGGATCCTATAAAATATCATTCCAGCCAATCAGGCGATGCCACATGGCACCACATGGATCAAATGGCCCACAAACAGAAGTATCCGAGCCCATCCAATGTTGTAGCACAAATATCAGTCAATGGGACCCACCTGTCGGTCACTTCGAAGAAGCACACCGCAAAAGGGGCCAAGACCCGGTCAGCCGACGCCCCTAGTCGGCCGACTAGGTCCTGGCGCCTTTCTCGGTCAAACTCCGCATGTTGGATCTTCCCGGCTTGAAAAGGTCAAGGGTGACTGATTCACACGCTTTTGATGGCGGGAACCGACCTTTCTCAAAGCTATAAATAGGACCCCTCACCCCTAACTTGAGCACACATCACTTGAGTATTCTTCCTTTGTATCCACTACTCTCCATAGGTTTAGAAGAGTATAGGTTGTAGAGAGGAGAGTCTCTAGTCCATAGTCCATGTAGGAGAGTGTAGAAGGAGTCTCTTCCCAACTGGGGTATGTATCCAATATTCCTATTTGTATTTGTGACTTTATTCATAATAGAGATGATATGTTTAGTCTACAATTGTTCATATACTTGGATGAAGCGTTTCTTGTTTGATTGTGGATTCCATGTATGTGGTAGGAATAGTATTTATGATTGTGCTATACCATGCTCATTACATTATCATAAACACTATAAACCTCCACTATAGTCTAATTAGCTATGATATGACTATGTTAATATGAACCACTTATGCTATGAATTAACATTGGTTCAACGATAATTTAGTTCATTGCCATAGGATGGGTTGTGCCTAGGCTCTTAAGGTAATTACTTAATATGCTAGCATGGTGCTAGGGTAGATAGTAGCGTTGAATGTCTCGTAGACCCATGGATTGAAGAGGTAGGCAATAGGTGGTGAGAGCCCTATCTGTCCTTTGTAAACCTAAACGTTCGGCTATGCCACAGGTTCTTGGCGGGAGTCGCCTATTGTTGCTAGGGGTAAACCCGTGCCTGATGTGTTAATCCACTTAGCATGATAATTCATAATTAATATAATCATTAGTAACTAACTTAGGCTATGTATATGTACATTAGAAGCATAGTAGGAGTGTCTACCTATTTCTTAGCCTAATCCCTCTTTACATAGAGGAGAAAGGTTCACGCCTTCTCTTTATACAGTTCCTTTGCACACTCAAAATAGGATTTGATGGTATTACTTTTAGATTATTTGAAAAAGAATACAACATCTCATGGAAAGAATTATGTGAAATCCTAGGCTTCCATAAATGTTGTTTGCTAGATTTATACACTTTGCATAAGTTTAACAAACAAAGTTTTTGGCAAGATTTAACTGGTGAGGTCCTATGTAGTGCACCTAGGAATAGCCATCTGCACAATCCTACTTTACGCTTCATGCATAGATGGGTGGCTATGACTATGTTCCCTAGAGGAGATGTAAGGATAGTGCGTGATGATGAGCTAAAAATTTTATTTGCCATGATTAAAAAGATAAAAGATAAAAATGTAAAAGGGTAGGGCCAATTGAATGTACTTCATTGATTACCCGTATTGCTACTAGGGTAGGAGCACTAGAATATTCTTCATTTGAGTATATTGAAAATGAAAGAGAATTAAATGATGAAGATTATTTAGTGCAAGGACATACCATTAAGCATGATCAAGAAGGCTCTTTGATATTTTATTATCCTGGATTTTTCAATGAAATTTAGTTACCTAACTTGGATTATTATTTGTACAAATGTCGGAGGCTAACTATTGACCTACTTCCCATCGAGGAAGCCGGAAGAAGTAATGTCTCTGGCAGGGTAGCTAGAAGCCATACAAGGAGAGCGGCCATGCCCCCGACAACCTCCGCGGTCCATGAGTACGAAGAGGAAGAGAGCCCAAGTGATGCACCTGGATGGACTCAACCTCCATCGTATAAGACTGAAGGTTTGTCTTGGCATGGGTGGCCAGGTGCTACATGGGAGAAACCCCTATCAACTTCAAGCTCTAGCAGCATGCCTCCAACATCTATGAGAAGATGTCATTCCACTGCGGCTAGAAGTCATCATGACTATAGCCAAGGAATGACGGACCTCTCTAGACGTATAGAGGAGCTTGAAGTAAGGACGGGAGACATCTACGACACTCTCCAAGGGCATGTCCAAGGTACCCAAGACTGGCAACAACACATGGATGCTCAATTCACCAACTTCAACTCAATGCTACAACAACAACATGCCAATCTCGCGACATACTTCCGTCATCAAGGGTTCAACCCTCATCACAGAGGTGAGTGAAGAACAAGCTTGGGGGAGGACCCCCACTTGAGGTAAATTGAATCAACCCCTTTGCATATTTATTTTCCACTTATCCATCATCCACCTTGCATACAAAAAAATATATAGGATAGTTTTATTTTCAATAAAATAAAAGATGCGTGGTAAGAATGACCTGGAATTCACATAGATGAAATGATGAATAGTTGCTCTGTTTTATTTTTCCTAAGTCCCTAGTTCACAACTTACTACTCTCCAACATATTGTTCTCATTGGCTAGAATCGCTTTTGCCTTGATTTGGAAATTGTGGGTAGCAAAAGCTTAATCCATTCAATGTTGTTGTGAGATATGATATAGTGATAGGGTTGCTATTCCTAGTTTGATCGTGAAACTTATATTTCCAGAGAAATTTCTAAAAAGATTTAAGTTACTGGCATTTGATTTGAAATACCCACGAAAGCCATATGATACATTATATTGATAGACCTTATGCATATGCTATTTGTCTTCACATTGAGCTTTGTCAAACTATATAGACCTATGTGAGATTTCTTTCATTACTTTTTGAATTCAAGACTTCACTTGCACATGCTATACTTCTACACTAGAAGTAAGCAAATTTCCATCATACCACCATCCCACAATAAAAAGAGAAACTCTGTATCATTCATGCATAGTACTCTCTCAAAAATTCATTGAATAAAATGGAGTAGAAGACATGGCTACAAGAAAAAGAAAAAGAAAATGCATGCTTACATCATAAGGATGAGAAAAAAGTAGCCACGTTTCATCCCTGCAAAATAAGAGAGTCCACTCAAAAAGGAGTCATCTCAAGATCCACATCCACTCCATTTCATCACACATGCACAAGTATTAAATGAAATTGTTTTGAATTGATTTCTCCTAACGCTTGCTCTTTTGACTTAGCAATATTATGTGTTGCAAATATGCCTACTATATTCCCTATCAAGATCCACATACAAGCCTTATATAGAGGTAGGATGAATTTAGGCACAATTCCTTGGTGAGGAAATATTTCCACTACACACAAAGGAGAGACTTGAGAAAATCAAATTGAGATACTTAAAATCTGAATTGAACTATCCGGAATTTGAGTGGAACTTGATTTCTAGGGTTTGTGTGCTCCAATTGCTGTTTTATCTTTCAATCACCCATGAATAGGAGATGGCATAAGCCCCATTATGACTTAAGATGGGTGAAGTACTGTGCCAATTTTTGCAATACTAGGTTGAGTATTTTGTTGTGCACATGGTACTTTTGAAAAATAGAGCATAGTAGCAACTCTTGATCATCAACCTAAGGTCTTGACTTTGCTCGGAACGAGCAAAGGATAAGCTTGGGAGAGTTTGCTCACGGCTGTTATATACCAATTTCACTAGTCAATATAACTCAATTATGTGAAGGAATTGTCATTTCTTGCACACATCACCTTTCTAGTTAACCTATTTCCACTCGTCCTTCGAGAAAATGGTACATGAAGGAGTTTTATGTAGAAATGAAGTGAAACAAGGGGATGGATCCTATAAAATATCATTCCAACCATTCAGGCGACGTCACATGGCACCACATGGATCAAATGGCCCACAAACAGAAGTATGTGAGGCCATCCAACGGTGTAGCACCAATATCAGTCAATGGACCCACCTATCAGTCACTTGGAAGAAGAACACTGCAAAAGAGGCCAAGACCAGGTCGGCCGACCCTCCTAGTCGGCCAACTAGGTCCTGGTGCCTTTCTCGATCAAACTCCACGTGTTGGTTCCTCCCAGCATGAAGATGTCGGGAATGACTGATTCGCACACTTTTGGTGGTGGGAACTGACCCTTCTCCATGCTATAATGTAGGATCGAAGAGCACGTGAAAAGGAACGAGAGGGGGGTGAATGGTAGATTTAAAAATCTTACGCAGCGGAAACAATTAAATCCCAACCCCTTCGGCAAAAAAAGATTTGTTAAAGACATCATGTGTAAAACCTATATAAACGTGTTTCACCGTGTCAAAAGTGATATATATCAGAGAGAATCAAGTCACGAAGAAAACACAAGAAGAATCACTCAAATCCGTCAAGAGAAACTCAAGTTATGATCGAAAGATCGAACAAAAGTCAATTTGTCCTACCCGAGAAAAATAGTTCTAGAACGCTGCAAAGAAACTCGTGTAGATCAGAAACCACAAATCCAATGACCATGAAATTTTTACAGATTATAGATAATCAAGTTGTGAAGACAATCCACAAAGGATTACATCAATTGGATCTGTAAAACTCGAGTTATGATAAAACCACCAACAAAAGGTAGTGCTGTCCAGAAACTCGACGAGTAAAACATGTCTGGAACAAGTCGGACGAACAAGGCACAAAAGTTCCTTCAAACTACGAATTTTATTCAATAGAACACAAGAGGAACAGCCCCAAAGTCGTGCACCATGAGCTCTGGCCTCTCTTGCTTATATAACCAGCCCTTAAGCCAACCCAATCTCAACTAGGACTCTAATCCTACTCAAATCATGAATCGAAACTTTCCATAACTGCTTAGGACTCTTCTATACGCAGATAGAAGCAATCTTAAGACTTCCAAACACCTTAGGAACATATACCACATTTCTAAAACAACTCAAATATGTGAACCACACGAAATCCTAACATAACCAACTCGATACTTTCCATATCGAGCCATAACCGACTCCGCCGCAGCCAAAGTCATCAACTGATACAATCCGTTCCTTCCAACCAGATCTTCCCATCCATAAACCATCTTCAGAACCATGTTGCCACAAAATGCACCGCATGCATACATGCAAACACCTTCCTTCGACGTCCAGTAACCTTCATATGCACTGCCCTTGATTCAATCATCCTGCGCGACCTCCTGACCCGCTCAACCACAATTCCTCCTGAATTTGGTTGTTGGAACCTCGTCTCCTCCCTGAGACTAGTCCAAAGGATCCTATCACCAGCCATGACTTGAACTCAAGCAACACCTGCACATGAAAAAACAACCAATCCGTATGAGCCCAAGTGCACGACATGACTCAAGTCAGTTCCGAACACAACACCTTACGTGAGCACCTCACATAAGCATGTTGCAAAGCATAGCAAAACGATATCAACCATATCAACCAAAACGCACCAAAAACTTAGCAAATGAATACTAAGCAAACTTTCCAAGAATATAAAGCAAGTTCAAAACATTTCACAGTAAAAGCAGGAACATTGCGATCAAGCTCCAAACCTAGAAAAAGCTAACCAGAGCTTGAGCCGGAGCTTACCAAAGCTAGTACAACCTAGCGCCAGAGCTTACCAAAGCTAGTCGGACCGAGCACCGGAGCTAATCAAAACTAGTCGGAACTAGTCATCCCAAAAGTCAGAGCTAGAAAAACATGTCGGAGCTAACCAACATAAATCGGACCTAGCAAAACATATTGGAGCTTAACAAAGACATGCCGGAGCTATCAAAGATATGCCGGAGCTAAAGACAAAGCTCACCGGAGCTACCCAAAAACATGTCGGACCTAGACAAAGAAGGTCGGACCTATTGTCGGACCTTGCAGAAGCTCAGAGCTAGAGTCGGACCTTGCAGAAGCTTGGAGCTAGAGTCAGACCTTGCTAAAAAGATGTTATGGCAGCATTCAAAACTTTTATTGTCAAAGCCAATGTATTCAGCACACATAGTTCTCACAATCTCCACCTTGATGAATGCATTGGCAACACCATTTAAAATCCGAACATCGGCTTATTCACATTAAAAGTTATGAAAACAATTTCTCCCCCTTTGTAAACCAGAAATAAAATGAGAAAAAGAAATTCTCCCCCTGAAAGGAATCGTGCCAAAAACAATTGTGAATATGTGTAATGTGTAATCAATTTATCCCCCTTGCATACTTATCTTTAAAAATTCACATATTATCTCTCCCCCTTTGACAATGTATTCAACAAGGTTCAAAAGAGAGATTTTTAATGTGATGAGCATATTATAACATATACATATAAAACAAAGCTCATCCAAGTCATACTATCAAGTAACTTACACTATCACAACAATGAGATACATAAAGTAGTGTAAGACATGCTAGAGATCAAATGTAATTTTCAATTTAAGCAAGTCATGATATCACAAACTTAACTATTTGAATACCTGAAAGCATGACACTTGTTGCTGCATTTTATTATTTTTCAAAGCACAAATTTAGATCATATGATATTTGCAAGAGATTATATGCACATCTGCCTTATTCTAACAAACCAAGCCAAGCCTATGTCATTTGACAATCAGAAGCTTAAGGACATGGTTTTTGTCATACACAACTTCTTCCAAGTTCATGTCTAAGTGCAATGATAAGCCATCTCAAAAGAAGAAGTGCGATGCATGCATATCCTCTTAATCTTTTCTCAATTTATATTTGTTCACAAAAACTCAACATGTGAGTTGATTGCTTGATTAATTCTTTATGATTAAAAGCACTTGTGAGCACGCAACAAGTTCAAAACAGCAAGAAAGTTCAACCATGACCGGATTTAGTGTAAGTAATTATTCCAATTACTAGACATGGCAAAAACTACAAAATGTATAACACGAGTAATGTAGTACGAACTTGCAGCATGTAAAAGGAATCACAAAGTCATATATGTATGAAATACTATGCTCATATTATTTTAATTTCAGATTCACACATAGACTTCTAGGGTTCGAAAACTCCCCCTCAATGTAAGCCATGAGGATGCATAACCCCTATTTCACTACGAATGTAACAAAATCGAGTGAAATCCAAAGGTTTTGTAAAAATGTCAGCCAATTGTTGTTCGATATCTACATGGTGAAGCACAATGTTTCCGTTTTCAACATTATCACGGAGAAAGTGATACCTAATATCAATGTGCTTAGTTCTAGAATGTTGCACAGGGTTTTTAGCAATGCAAATGGCACTAGTGTTATCAAAAAACAGTGAAACACTATCTAGATCAACCCCACAGTCCTTAAGTGTTTGAAAAATCCAAAGAATTTGTGAGCAAGCACTAGCAGCAGCTACATATTCAGATTCAGCTATGGATTGTATAACTGAATTTTGTTTTCTAGAGGACCAAGCAACAAGTGAATTACCAAGAAAATGACAAGCACCGGAAGTACTTTTCCTATCAATCCTACAACCTCCAAAATCAGCATCGGAAAAGGCTTTCAAAGTAACGGTTGAGGAAGAAGGAAGAAAAATGCCAAATTCTTGAGTTCCATGTAAGTACCTGAGAATCCTTTTGACTGCTTGACGATGTGAAGCACGTGGGGAGGCTTGAAAACGTGCACAAATACATACGCTGAATTGTCTGTCTGGTCTTGATGCCGTGAGGTACAAAAGTGATCTGATCATGCTTCTATATTCTTTTTGGTCCACGGGTTCACAATCTTCATCAAGTTCAAGTGTTTTTGTTGTTCCCATTGGTGTTTGAAGAGGCTTTCTTTTGTCCATGTTGAAGCGCCTTATGAGGTCTTTTGTATACTGAAAGTTTCCTAGGGGGGGGGGGGGGGGGGGGGTGAATAGGCTAATCAACCTAAAATGACTTAATAAAACGAGATCAGTACTCAGGGGGCCGGACTAGTCCGGTCCAGAGGCTGACTAGTCCGGTCCACATACAGGGAAAACCTAAAAGGGGTTTCTAACAAATTTTAGTTCGATTCTTGTGATGCAAAGTATGTTAGAATGACTTAGTGAACCTTAACAAGTTATGAAGCAAGTATGAGGCTAAGGTCACAATGAGACAAGGGTGATGAACAAATGCGATAAAGCTAACTCTAGAAGCAATGTGCGCGATAAGTGAAAGCGAAGTACACAAGGGACACAGGGATTTTATCCCGAGATTCAATCCCACAAAGGAATCTACGTCCCCGTTGAGGAGTCCACGAAGGACCGGGTTCAACAACCCTTCCCTCACCAAGTTTACCACAAGGGCCTAACTTGGTTCTCCACTATCAGAAAGGGTGAATACAAGATTCGTTGGGGCTTCTCACAATCTGAGGCTCCCACCACAAATATGATTACAAATCACAAAGATTGACTCAAGCCACATATCCCAAAATTCAACAAGTGCAAGAGATCAAACCGAGAGCCTAGAGCGGCGTTCTTCCTCTTCTTCACCTCACCAAACCCTAATCCACACAAGAATTAGTTTTAGAGGGAAGGTAGGAAAGATGGAGGCTTTTGGAGGCTCAAAGTTTGTTGTGGCGGTGCTAGGGTTTCAAAGTTCTCAAAGGTTGGTTCAAATGAACCCAGGGGTCCTCTATTTATAGAGGTTCCCAGCCCATACTGCTGACTTCGGTAGATGGGCGGACTAGTCCGCCCTAGGGCCCGTACTAGTCCGGCCTTTGGGACCACTGACATCCCTGACAGCTGTTGCACTGCGCGGCAATCGTCACACTACCTGCCAAACTTCAAATTCAAACGGTCACTTCAAAACGGACTAGTCCGGCCCACACCGGACTAGTCCGATCTCACACAGAACCTTTTGTTCCGTGTGAAAACGGACTAGTCTGGTGACCACAGACTAGTCCGGCCTCCCAGACTTAGTCGCTGAAGCACCAACTTCTCACCAATCCGGACTAGTCCAGCCCCCAGGGCAGACTAGTCCGATCTCAATCAGGACTTTTTGATCCGGGCTAAAACGGACAACTCCGTGGTTTTGGGACTTAGTCCCATAAACCCACTCCATGAATACCCGAACTAGTCCGTCCCACTACGGACTAGTCCGAACTCAATCATACCCTTCTGGTCCAGCTGAAAACGGACTTGGCCGGCCAGGAGCGGACTAGTCCGGCCACTCCTGCCAGACTACTTCCAACTCTCTTCTCTCAATAGGTTTTGATCTCTAAACCGCTTTGAGCTACCAACTTGATCTCAGTGCACTTTACGCACACATCCTCATACACATATGGCTAGTTGTAAGACCGATGTGTGCTGAATACATTGGCCTGTAGTGAATACACTTGGCTTTGATGATAAAAGTTTTTAATATCACCAAAACACATTTTTATCAAGGTCCAACTCTAGCTCCGAGCTACAGCAAGGTCCGACGGTAGGTCCGGCTTGTTTTGGGTAGCTCCGGCTATGTTCGAAGCTAGGTCCGACTTCTTGGTAAGGTCCGACTAGCTTTGGTTAGCTCCGGTGAGCTTTATCTTTAGCTCTGGCATGTCTTTGATAGCTCCGACATATATTTGATAGCTTCAGCATGCTTTTGCTAAGATCTAACGTACTTTGTCTAGCTCTGGTTTTGGGTTGACTAGTTTTGACTAGTTTTTGGTAAGCTCCGGTGCTAGGATCTACTAGTTTTTGGTAAGCTCCAGTGCTAGGATCTACTAGTTTTTGGTAAGCTCCGGTGCTAGGATCTACTAGTTTTGGTAAGCTCCAGCAGGTGCTTCATTGTACTAGTTTTGGTAAGCTTCGGCTCAAGGTCCGGGTTGCCCTGGCAAGGTCCACAACTTGACCGTAGTGCTTCTGCTTTTCATATGCAATGTTTCGTACTTGCTTTACATTGTTGTAAAGATTGCTTAGTATTCATTTGCTAAGTTTTTGGTGCGTTTTGGTTGATATGGATGATATCGTGTTACTGTGGTTTTGCAACATGCTTATGTGAGGTTCTCACGTAGGGTGTTGTGTTCGGAACTAACTTAAGTCAAGTTGAGGACTTGGGCTCGTATGGATTGATTGTTTATTCATGTGCAGGTGTTACTTGAGTTCAAAACATGGCTGGTGATGGGATCCATTGGACTAGTCTTAGGGAGGAGATGAGGTTCCAACAACCAAATTCAGGAGGAATTGTGGTTGAGCTGATCAGGAGGTTGCGCATCATGATTGAATCAAGAACAATGCATATGAAGGTATCGTGGACATCATTGGAAGATGTTTGCACGTGTGAAAGGAGTGCATGGACGTGGCTACATGGTTCCGAGACGTGATGAAGAGATGTGGACGTAAAGAATTAGTCGGAAAGGTCCAACCGACTAGGTTATGGACTCAGGCTGCGGCTGAGTCGGGTTTGACTCAAATATGGAAAGATTTGAGTTGGTTATGATAGGATTTCATGTGGGTTACGAATTTGAGTTGTTTATGAATGTGGGATATGTTTCTAAGGTGTTTGGAAGTCTTAAGATTGCTTCTATCTGCGTATAGAAGAATCCTAAGCAGTTTTGGAAAGTTACGATTCGTGAACAGAGTAGGATTAGGTTCCTGATCTGAGTTGAGTTGGCTTTCGAGCTGGTTATATAAGCAAGGGAGCCCAGAGCTCGTGGAGCACGAATTTGGGGCTGTTCCTCTTGTGTTCTATTGAATAAAATTCGTAGTTTGAAGGAACTTTTGTGCCTTGTTCGTCAGACTTGTTCCAGACAAGTTTTACTCGTCGAGTTTCTGGACAGCACAACCTTTCGTTGGTGGTTTTATCATAACTCGAGTTGTACAGATCCAATTGACGTGATTCTTTTTGGTTTGTCTTCACAACTGGATTATCTATCATCTGTCAAAATTTCACGGTCATTGCATTTGTGTTCTATGATCTACACGAGTTTCTTTGCAGCATTCCAGAACTGTTTTTTCTCGGGTAGGGCAGATTGACCTTTGTTTGATCTTTCGATCATAACTTGAGTTTTTCTCGACGGATTTGAGTGATTCTTCTTGTGTTATCTTCGTGACTTGATTCTCTCAGATATATATCACTTTTTTCATGGTAAAACACGTTTATATTAGTCTCACACACGATTTCTTTAACAGATCGTTTTTCTGCCGAAAGGGTTTGGGGTTTAATTGTTTCCGCTGCTTAAGATTTTTAAATCTACCATTCACCCCCCTCTGGTAGCTTTTCACGTGCTCTTCGATCCTACAATTGGTATCAGAGCCACGGTGCTCTAATCTTTGTGATTTGCACGTGTTTTTGACTAATCATCATGGAGAAGTACTCCGCTAAACCTTGTGTGTTTACTGGTATTGATTTTCAGGTTTGGAAGGCACGCATGGAGGCTTTCATCTAGGCACAAGGCTTTGCAATATGGTAGAAGGTATACAAGCCTTACGAAGTGCCATCAAACGATCAAGTTACAACTACAAATCTGAGAGATGTCGACAACAACAACAAGGCTCGGAACTTGATCATACAAGGATTAACACAAAGCGACTTTGACCGTGTTGCACACCTCCGATCTGCATACGATGTGTGGAAAGCACTTTGTGACTACTATGAAGGATCTAACACGATAAAAAAGGTAAGGCAAGACATGTTCAAGAAAGAATACATGCGCTTTGAGATGCAACCCGGTGAGTCTATTGATGACCTTTTTGCTCGCTTTAATAAGATTCTCAGCAACTTGCGTAGTGTCAATATTAATTTTTTAAATGCTAAAAATGCTAGGCAATTGCTAAGTGCATTAGATATGTCAATTTGGGAGATGAAAGTCACATCTATTCGTGAATCTACTGTCATGAGTTCACTTACTTTAGATGTGCTATATTCCAAGTTAAAAACTCATGAAATTGACATAATCTCACGTAAGAACCCCAATAAGTCTATTGCATTTGTTTCACAACGTGATATGTCTAGCTCCGGCCAATCATCATCCTGCAATACTCTTGCTTTGTTGTCCTCACTAACCCTAGAGCAGATCGAAGAATTTCCAGAAGAGGAGTTGGCACTCATCTCTAGTAGATTCTCAAAAGCATTGAAAAATGTGAGAACTAGAAGGAGATGAAGCTCCGGACCTCAACGTTGTTTTGAATGTGGTAAAACAGGACACTTTCGTACAGAATGCCCTAACCTTTCAGGTCCGACCACCCGGGAAGAAAAAAAAGCAAGGTTCGAACCTCCTCTGGAAATTTCAACAAGAAGAAGAAAGGTACCATAGGACGCAAGATGATCAACAGTTTCATCACCGCGCTTCAAGAGTTCAGTTCAAGCGACGTGGACATTGGAAGTGGTGAAGATGAAGATGATTTGGCAAACTTTTGTTTCATGGCGGGCAAGTCAAGATCAAGTATGGAGGAGGCAGAACACAACAGCGACAATGAAGAGGTATGTCCTACTTGCGAAGAAATGTGTGATGCTATTTCTCGTGCCACTATTATTGTTAAAAAAAGGACAAAAAGCTTAGGGATAGTGCTGCTAAAATTGAATCACTAGAATATGAAATCAACCGTTTAGAAACTTTGATTCCTAGTGATGATGCATGTTCCTCATGTGATTTAATATATGAACAATTGTCCTCATTATGAAGTGCGCACACCTCCACACTTGATAAACTTGAGTTAGAAATTGAAAAGAACAAAGAGCTTGCTGCACTTAATGATAAAAACTTGAAAGATGCTAGCTGTTCTATAATTGATTTGCATTGTTCTACTTGTGATAATCTTGATAAGAAACTACAGAATGCTATGAATGAAATTTCTATATTGAACAATGCTTTACATTCTCATGAAGTTAAATTTTGTTCCAATTGCAAACTAAAAGGAAAAACTTCATGTGAAAATTGCCTTGATCTGTCCAATAAACTTGATGACATGCATAGGACATTAGATCGGTTTTGTAATGGGAATAAGAACCTAAACTTACTGCTGAATTCTTCAAAGTCTTGAAATGATAAAACTGGTTTATGTTTTGATTCTCATGCTCATGCTAAGGCACATCCACCTAAAATTGTAAATTCATTAGGAAGTGGTTTGATTCAAACAGTTCCTAAACAAAAAGGAGTGGTTTTGAAATCTGCAGGAGTGTTGCCTCATTCGGTTCAAAATAAAAATATTGCTTGCTCATCTAGACATGAACACAAAGTTAAATTTCATTGTACTTTCTGTGGTAGAGATGGTCATGTCATATATTTTTGTTATAGACTAGCTAAACAACAAAAAAGGGAAAGAATGGTTGCTAGATCTCATAACTTTCATGCAAAATTTGCTGCTCACATTGAACCGAATGTACAACCTGCTGTTTTGAGTCAAAAACATTCAAAGTTTACCTCCAGACCTTCTGTTTTTGCCTCCGAAGCTACTGATTTTTGTGCTACACAAGTAACACCTTATAGGTCAGTAGTCAAGAATAAAAAATCTCAAACTTTGACTCATAAACCTGCTGTTTTGTCTCAGCTTTCGCGTGTTTTTCCTGCTGCACGTCGCGTGACTCAGTACTGGATTCCTAAATGCCTTTTGACTAACCCCAGTATTGAGTCATCAATGTATTGTGCTTCTATGTAGGTTACACGTTTGAGGAAGGAGAACACTTGGATTGTGGATTTAGGTTGCTCACGCCACATGACCGGTAACAAAGATTGGTTCTCCTCCCTCTCTTTTGTGTCACGTGTAGAAAATGTTACTTTTGCTGATAATTCTTCAACTCCTATAATTGCTAAGGGTTCGATTAGAGTAAATGATCACTACACTTTGAAGGATGTGGCACTTGTCAAAAATTTGAAATACAACTTGTTTTCTGTTTCACAATTGCTAGATGAAAATCTAGAAATTATTTTCAATAAAAACTGCTGCAAAGTTGTAGGTTCAAATAGTGAGCTTATTTTTAACATGTCTCGGTTTGGAAGAGTTTTTAAAGCTGATTTTGATATGTCTTTCTCTAAGCATAGGTGTCTAGTTGCTAATGATTCAAAGGACTTATATTTTTGGCATCGTAGACTTGGTCACGTAGTGTTGGTACCCTGGGTACCATATACTCCTTGGGGTTGCAAAGACCTCAAGGGAAAGTCATCTATTTGATTTGAAGACCTTCGAAGGCCCACATGTCAAACATAACCGGACCCTCTTCTCCAACATGGTTAGTCCCAGGGTCGCCACGTGTACTATCAAACCGGAGCTACCACCCACAAGGGGGAAGCTCCTGCCTATGTACCGAAATGGCACCCCCGGACCTAACCCCAGACCGAGGGAAGCTCCAGAACTGACACGTGTCGGGTAACACCGGACCTATCTATTCCCCACAGTGTACTCCAGCGCTGCCACGTGTCCAACCGTCGATCTTCAGCCTCTAACCTCCGGAAGACTCCACAACGGCTTCGGATCTTCAAAGGGGAATCAAGGACTTCAAGACCCGATCAAGTGTCATTAATACTATATTAATGACAAACGATCGGACGACCTTAATTACCAGTGACGGTGCTGTCAAAGCCCATAACTCGGTCATTAAGGGCAATTAAACGTGTTGAATGTGTATCAATATCAGTAACCGCCGGGGCCACATGTCGGGCCAGGCTAACTTGTAACAGCCTGCCCTTGTACTATAAAAGGACAGGCCGACGACACTCTCCACACACACACACTCCGGAGACACGCTGACTTTACACTCTCAACTGACGTTGAGCTCATACATCCAATACAACACCAACACACCCCGTGGAGTAGGGTATTACGCTCAGGCGGCCCGAACAACATAAATCTTCGTGTCCCTTGTGTCACTCGACATCTCACCTTCTGGAATCTCCGCGCGCCCATACCGAACCTCAAACTCCTCTAACACTTTAGTAGTGTCGGGAGATCTGCCGGATCAAAACCACCGACAGTTGGCACGCCAGGAAGGGCGGCCCAGAGATTTCAAGAATGGTGAACTCAGCCGCTGGATCATCCAATGGTCATCCCGCTGTTCAAGCTGTTGGGGGTAATCCCTCCAATATGCAGCCACCAGCAGGAACTACAGTTCCAGCAGGAGTCACACTTCCACCACCACCGCCTCCACCAGCAAATCAAGCTGGACAACGCGATGGTGCACCGGTGTCAATCACTGCGTCGGCGAATCTTGACAACCCAGAACACGCGCTTCATGCAGCGCGTGCTCTTCTTCAGCGCCCACCACCTCCGGACGCATCCCGGGATGCAATGGAGCAGTGGAGGGCCGATGTGGAACACTTGGTTGCAGCAGCAGCCGACCGCATCAGTAACCAGGGTCCTCCTCCTTCACGACGGGCCCCATCACAGTGACAGACCTTGTGTGGCAGACTAGGTCCGCACGTTTCCAACAACAGGGGACGTGCTGCATCACAGCAGGTGACGTCGTTGCCCTCCGAGGCACGACGCACTCACACGGTATCAAGGCTTTCAACTCATGACCTCCGGGCGGAGCTTGATCGCCGATATCGCCAACAAGACGGCCGAGTCCATATTGAGCGTGCTCGTGAAAGACGAGAAGCTCAAGACATTCCTGCTCCTGAAGGAGTAGGAGGAGGCTGTTCAGCCCTGGCCATGCATCTGCGTATGGTCAGGTGGCCACAGAAGTTCCGGCCTCATCTGTCAGAAAAGTTCGATGGGACCGTTAATCCTGTTGAATTTCTTCAGATTTACTCCACTGCTATCTTGGCAGCTGGAGGAAATGAGGCCGTAATGGCCAATTATTTTCCAGTGGCTTTAACTGGGACCGCCAGGTCCTGGTTTATGAGCCTTCCACCCAACTCCATCAGCAGTTGGGAGGAGTTGTGTCGGCAGTTCACCGCCAATTTTGGGAGTTCTTACACCCGACCAGGCACCGAACTGGACCTTTTTGCAGTTGTGCAAAAAGGAGGAGAATCCCTACGATCATTCATCCAGAGATTCTCTCAGGTACGAAACACTATCCCTTCTATCTCTAGCGCCTCTGTCATCATGGCATTTAGACAGGGAATGCGCGAGAAGAAGATGCTGGAGAAACTGGCGATCAAGGAGATTACCAGTGTCACGGAACTCTTCAGCTTGGCTGACAAATGTGCCAGAGCTGCAGAGGGCCGTGAAATGCACTCCAAAACAACTCCGGAGGATGACAGGAAATCCTCCAAAGGAGAAGCCACTACCTCCGGGAGTGGCAAGAAGAAAAAAAAAGACCAACGGCAAGAAGAAGCCATCGGCCGGTGCATCCAATGCTGCAGCTGCTGCAGCTCCGGGTGGCCGGGGGCCACGTCCCGAGAAACGACCTCGACCGTCTTCTGAAGACGGTGGCAAACCCAAGGTGTGGTGTCCAATTCACAAAATAGACAGCCACAGTTTGGAAGACTGCCGGGAGGTCCAAAACCTTGTCGAGCGCTACAACAAGTGCCAGGAAGAAGCTCCTTTCCGACAGAGGGAAGGAAAACAAAAAGTTGACGAAGCTCCGGCTGAAGAGGAGTTAGGTTTTCAGGATCCCAAAAAGGTCCTGAAGGCCATCTACACCTCCGTCAACGACGATTCTGACGTCTCTGACAACGAGCGTCGGAAGACCATGAACACCATTTTTGGTGGATCATGGGACATCACCTCCCGCCGCATCATCAAGACTATGTGTCGGGACATGGCTGCTGTAGCTCCTACAGCCAGGGCGGCGCCTCATCGGAAGTGGATGGACAGAGCCATCACTTTTGATGCTTCGGACTGCCCTCGAAGCATGGTTGGTGCAGGTCAGCTACCTTTGATGGTATCTCCTACCATCAATAACATCCAGCTCCACCATGTCATGGTAGACGGAGGTTCGGGGCTCAACCTCATAAGCTTCAAAGCTTTTACCAAGCTTCAGCTCCGACCTTCGGATCTCCACCCCTCCCGACCTTTCTCCGGAGTAGGTCCGAGAGCCATTACCCCATTCGGAGCTATTACCCTCCTCGTTACCTTCGGGACCCGGGAGAAGTATCGCACCGAGAAGTTGGTCTTTGACGTTGCTCAGATCAACTTACCCTTCAATGCCATCTTGGGTAGGCCTGCCTTGTACAAATTCATGGCAGCTGCTCATTATGGTTACCTGGTGTTAAAGATGCCAACACCAGTAGGCGTTCTCCGGATCCACGGAGATCGTACTGCCAGAGTAACTGCTCTGGAAGAACTCCATGCGCTTACTACGGTGCAAGAGGAGGACTCCAGGCAGGAGCAAGCTCCAAAACCCCCGAGCATTCGTCAGCGAGGCTCGACTTCTGCACCTCGTGTGCAGCCAAGCGGCGACACCGACATTCCCGTCAAAGTCGTCCAAATTGGTTCTGATGCCGCTCAGACCAGCCGTATATCGGGGGGATTGAACGACAAATAGGAACTCGCGCTCATCGCTTTCCTCCGGGCTAATGTCGACGTGTTTGCCTGGCAACCGTCACAAATGCCTGGGATCCCCAGGGAAGTGATTGAGCACAATCTGAAGATCTACCCCGATGCCCGGCCTGTGCATCAGAAGCCTCGGAAGCAACCTGTGGAACGACAGAACTTCATTTGACAAGAAGTGAAGAAGTTCCTTGAAGCTGGATTTATCCAAGAAGTCTTCCATCCAAAATGGCTGGCAAACCCAGTCGTTGTGCCCAAGGCCGGTGGGAAGCTTCAGATGTGTATCGACTACACAACACTAAATAAGACATGTCCAAAAGATCCATTCCCATTACCTAGAATAGATCAGATAGTGGATTCCACCTCCGGGTGTGAATTACTGTGTTTCCTAGACGCATATTCTGGGTATCATCAAATCAGAATGTCTAGGGAAGATGAAGAGCATACCTCTTTCATCACAGTAGATGGATTGTACTGTTATACAGCCATGCCATTTGGTCTCAAGAATGCAGCTTCAACCTTTGTACGAGCTATGTGCAAAACCTTTGAAGAACTCATTAGAGACATAGTGGAAGTGTACGTCGACGACATCGTGGTCAAGGTCAAGAACAAGGAGTCACTCCTTGACACCTTGCAGGCTGTCTTCGATAAGCTGCGGGTCACCCGCACAAAGCTAAATCCAGACAAGTGTGTCTTCGGAGTTAGCTCCGGAAAACTTCTTGGTTTCCTGGTAAGTCACCAGGGCATAGAAGCTAATCTGGCGAAGATCAAAGCCATTGAAGACATGCGGCCACCACCCCGCATCAAAGATGTCCAAAAGCTAACTGGATGTCTAGCAGCCCTCAGCCAGTTCATTTCAAGACTGGCGGAATGGGCACTCCCCTTTTTTCAAGTTATTAAGGAAGTCCGGACCATTCCAATGGTCTAAAGAAGCAGAAAAGGCGTTCCAGGAGCTAAAACAGTTCCTCACCACCCTACAAATTCTGGTAGCTCCGAACCCTGGTGAGCCTTTGCTGCTTTACATTTCAGCCACTGACGAAGTCCTCAGTATGGTCCTGGTTGCGGAGAGACCAGAACCATCCCATACTCAGGAGTCCAGACCCCTTCAGGAGGGTCTGGAGGTTCCTGAAAGCGAGTCTGGGTCCCAGCTCCCAGACTTGAATCCACAAGAAGTTACTTCAGAAGACCCAGACCCCTCCGGGAGGGTCCAGGTCGCTTCTGAAGAAGCTCCGGGTTCCTCCAACAAGGACCCGGAAGTCCCCGAAGAAAATCTGGACTCCTCCGGGAGGATCCGGATCAATGAAGAGGAAGCTCTGGGCCCCTCCGGGAGGGTCCGGACCATCCAGCGCCCAGTGTACTTCATTAGTGAAGTACTTCATGATGCCAAGACTCGATACCTAGAGGTGCATAAGCTGCTCTATGCAGTTCTTATTGCCTCCAGGAAGCTTCGCCATTATTTCCAAGCTCACAAGATCTCAGCTTCTTACCCACTTCGAGCAATCTTGCATAATCCCAACTCAACTGGGAATATTGCAAAGTGGGCAGCGGAATTGGCCGAATTCGATCTCGAATTCATTTCAAGGCAAGCAATCAAGAGTCAAGCATTGGCAGACTTCATGGCGGAATGGACTCCCTCTCCATCAAACCCTGGGGGCCCCAGCGAGCAGAAGCCAGAACACAAGGCTCCGGTCTTCACCGAGCCTCACTGGACCCTCTACTTCGACAGCTCCATGCAAAAGCAGGGGGCCAGAGCTGGAATCCTTCTCCTCGCACCAACCGGAGAGAAGGTAAAATACATGGTACACCTTGACTTCAAGGCGACCAATAACATGGCGGAATATGAAGCACTCATTTACGGACTAAAGGTGGCACTGTCATACGGTGTCATGCAACTGCTGGTCAAGGGAGATTCACAGCTCATCATTAAGCAAGTGAAGGGTGAATGCTCCTGCAACAATCTCCAGCTAGCTGCTTACCTCCTTGAAGTCCAGAGGCTTCAGAAGGACTTTGAAGTCCTAGATCTCCACCATGTCCAGTGCGCCCACAACGCTGAAGCCGACGAACTCTCGACGAAAGTGTCAACCGGAGCTCCGGCTCCTGACGGAACTTTTGTCCGGAGGTTGTCAAAACCCACAGCTCAGCCTGCCAAACTGAGTGAAGGGGGTGAGATTAGCATCCCGAAGCTGACGGTCTCGATGGCCCTGTTACCATGGCAGCCATCAAGGGTCGTAGGTGTGTAAGACCTATGCGTGCTGAATACATTGGCTTGTAGTGAACACACTTGGCTTTGATGATAAAAGTTTTAAATATCACCAAAACACCTTTTTGTCAAGGTCCGGCTCTAGCTCTGAGCTACAGCAAGGTCTGACGGTAGGTCCGGCTTCTTTTGGGTAGCTCCGGCTATGTTAGAGGCAAGGTCCGGCTTCTTGGTAAGATACGACTAGCTTTGGTTGGCTCCGGTGAGCTTTATCGTTAGCTCCGGCATGTCTTTGATAGCTCCGACATATGATTGATAGCTCCGGCATGCTTTTGCTAAGCTCCGATGTACTTTGTCTAGCTCCGGTTTTGGGTTGACTAGTTTTGACTAGTTTTGGTAAGCTCCGGTGCTAGGATCTACTAGTTTTGGTAAGCTCCAGCGCTAGGTTCTACTAGCTTTTGTTAGCTCCGGCTCAAGATCCGAGTTGCTCTGGCAAGGTCCGGAACTTGACTGCAGTGCTTCTACTTTTCATTAGCAATGTTTCCTACTTGCTTTACATTGTTGGAAAGATTGCTTAGTATTCATTTGCTAAGTTTTTGGTGCGTTTTGGATGATATGGTTGATATTGTTTCTACTGTGTTTTTGCAACATGCTTATGTGAAGTTCTCACGTAAGGTGTTGTGTTCGGAACTAACTTGAGTCAAGTCGAGGACTTGGGCTCGTATGGATTATTTGTTTGTTCATGTGCAGGTGTTGCTTGAGTTCAAGTCATGGCTGGTGATAGGATCCATTGGACTAGTCTCAGGAGGAGATGAGGTTCCAACAACCAAGTTCGGGAGGAACTGGGGTTGAGCGGGTCAGGAGGTCGCGCAGGATGATTGAATCAAGGGCAGAGCATATGAAGGTCGAAGGAAGGTGTTCGCACGTATGCATGCGGTGTATGACGTGGCAATATGCTTCTAGAGACGGATTATGGAAGGAAGATCTGATCGGAAGGATCGGATCGTATCGGTTGAAGACTTAGGCTGCTAGCTGAGTCGATTATGGCTTGGTATGGAAATATCGAGTTGGTTATGTTAGTATTTCGTGTGTGTCACGAATTTGAGTTGTTTAGGAATGCGGGATACGTTCCTAAGGTGTTTGGAAGTCTTAAGATTGCTTCTATCTGCGTATAGAAGCATCTTGAGCAGTTATGGGAAGTTACGATTCGTGATCTGAGTAGGATTGGAGTCCTAGTTAGATTGGGATGGCCTAAGGGCTGGTTATATAAGCAAGGGAAGGCCAAAGCTCGTGGTAGACGACTTTGGGGCTGTTCCTATTGTGTTATATTGAATAATAGTCATAGTTTGAAGGAACTTTTGTGCCTTGTTCGTCCGACTTGTTCCAGACAAGTTTTACTCGTCGAATTTCTCTGGACAGCACTACCTTTCGTCGGTGGTTTTATCATAACTCAAGTTTTACAGATCCAATTGACGTGATTCTTTTTGGGTTGTCTTCAAAACTTGATTGTCTATTATCTGTCAAAATTTCATGGTCATTGGATTTGTGTTTTTTGATCTACACGAGTTTCTTTGCAGCATTCCAGAAACTGTTTTTCTCGGGTAGGTCAGATTGACCAGTGTTTGATCTTTTGATCCTAACTTGAGTTTTTATCGACGGATTTTAGTGATTCCTTTTGTGTTGTCTTCGTGACTTGATTCTCTCTGATAATTATCAATTTTTTCACGGCGAAACACGTTTAGATTAGTCTCATACACGATTTCTTTAACAGATCGTTTTTCTGCCGAAAGGGTTTGGGGTTTTATTGTTTCCGCTGCGTAAGATTTTTAAATCTACCATTCACCCCCCCTCTGGTAGCTTTTCACGTGCTCTTCGATCCTACAATTGGTATCAGAGCCACGGTGCTCTAATCTTTGTAATTTGCACGTGTCTTTGACTAATCATCATGGAGAAGTACTCCGCCAAACCTTGTGTGTTTGCTGGTATTGATTTTCAGGTTTGGAAGGCACGCATGGAGGCCTTCATCCAGGCGCAAGGCTTCGCAATATGGGAAAAGGTGTACAAACCTTATGAAGTCCCGCCTAACGATCAAGTTACGGCTACGAACCTCCAGGACATCGACAACAACAACAAAGCACGAAATTTGATCATCCAAGGACTCACTTAGAGCGACTTTGATAATGTCGCGCACCTCCGGTCAGCATACGATGTTTGGAGAGCTCTCTGTGATTATCATGAAGGCTCCAACACAATCAAGGAGGTAAAACAAGATATGTTCAAAAAGGAATACATGCGTTTTGAGATGCAACCAGGTGAGTCTATCGATGACCTCTTTGCTCGTTTCAATAAAATTCTCAGCAACTTACGTAGTGTCAATGTTAATTTTTCTGATGCTGAGAATGCTAGAAAACTTCTTAGTGCATTAGACATGTCAGTTTGGGAGATAAAAGTAACATCCATTCGTGAATCAACTGTCATGAGTTCTCTTACATTAGATGTACTTTATTCTAAACTAAAAACTCATGAAATTGACATCCTAGCACGTAAGAACCCAAACAAGTCTATTGCATTTGTCTCACAACGTGATATGTCTAGCTCCGGCCAATCATCATCTTGCAATACTCTTGCTTTGTTGTCCTCACTAACCCTGGAGCAGATCGAAGAATTTCCAGAAGAGGAGTTGGCACTCATCTCTACTAGATTCTCAAAAGCATTGCAAAATGTGAGAACTAGAAGGAGAGGAAGCTCCGGACCTCAACGCTGTTTTGAATGTGGTAAAACAGGACACCTTCGTACATAATGGCCTAACCTTTCAGGTCCGACCACCCGGGAAGAAAAACAAAGCAAGGTCCGGACCTCCTCTGGAAATTCCAACAAGAAAAAGAAGGGTACCATAGGACGCAAGATGATCAACAGCTTCATCACCGCGCTTCAAGAGCTCAGTTCAAGTGACATTGACTTTGAAAGTGATGATGAAAATGATGACCTGGCCAACATATGCTTCATGGCGGGCAAAGCAAGATCAAGATCAAGTCAGGAGGAAGCAGAACACAATAGTGACGATGATGAGGTATGTTCTACCTGTAATGAAATGTGTGATGCTATTTCTCGTGCAACTATTATTGTCAAGAAAAAGGACAAAAAGCTTAGGGATAATGCTGCTAAAATTGAATCACTAGAATCTGAAATTAACCATTTAAAAACCTTGATTCCTAGTGATGATGCATGTCCCTCATGTGACTTAATCTATGAACAATTGTCCTCCCTAAGAAGTGCACATTCCTCCACTCTAGACAGACTTGATGAAGAAATTGAAAAGAACAAAAAGCTTGCTGCACTTAGTGATAAAAACTTAAAAGATGCTTCTTGTTCTATAGATGATTTGCATTGTTCTGCATGTGAAAATCTTGATAAGAAACTAAAAGATGCAATGAATGAAATTTCCATTCTGAACAATGTTTTACGATCTCATGAAGTTAAAAATTGTTCCAATTGCAAACTAAAAGGAAAAACTTCATGTGCAAACTGCCTAGACTTGTCCAAGACACTTGATGACATGAATAGGACACTAGGTCGGTTTTGTAATGGGAATAAGAATCTAAACTTGCTGCTGAATTCTTCCAAGTCTTGCAAAGATAAAACTGGTTTAAGTTTTGATTCTCTTGTTCATGCTAAGGCACATCCACCTAAAATTCTAAAGTCATTAGGAAGTGGTTTGATTCAAACAGTTCCTCAACAAAAAGAAGTGGTTTTCAAATCTGCAGGAGTGCTTTCTAATTCTGTTTCTAATGTTGGGTGCTCATCGAGACATGATTACAAAATTAAGTTTCATTGTACCTACTGTGGTAGAGATGGTCATGTCATAAATTTTTGTTATAGACTAGCTAAACAACAGAAAAGGGAAAGAATGTCTGCTAGATCTCATAACTCTCATGCTAAACCGAAAATTAGAAACATACAACCTGCTTTAATGAGTCAGAAATTTGAAAAGGTAGCTTCTGGAACTTTTGGCAAGAAATCTACAAAGGCAGCTCCGGTAGTTCTGATAGCTCCGAGAGCTCTCGGATCTTCTGTTGTTCCCTCTGGAGCTTCAGTTTTTGCCTCCGTACCTTCTGCTTTTACCACCGGAGCTACTGGTTTTCACTCTAAACAAGTAACAACTTCTAAATCAATTGTTAAGAAAAGAAAACCTCAATCTTTGACTCATAAACATGCTGTTATATCTCAGCTTTCGCGTGTTTTTCCTACTGCACGTCGTGTGACTCAGTACTGGATACCTAAATGCCTTTTTACTAACCCCAGTATTGAGTCATCGACGTATTGTGCTTCTATGTAGGTTACACGTTTGAGGAAGGAGAACATTTGGATTGTGGATTCAGGTTGCTCACGCCACATGACCGGTAACAAAGATTGGTTCTCCTCCCTCTCTTTTGTGTCACGTGTAGAGAATGTTACTTTTGCCGATAATTCTTCAACTCCTATAATTGCTAAGGGTTCGGTTAAAGTAAATGGTCACTACATTTTAAAGAATGTGGCACTGGTCAAAAATTTGAAATACAACTTGCTTTCTGTTGCACAATTGCTAGATGAAAATCTAGAAATTATTTTCAATAAAAACTGCTGCAAAGTTGTAGATTGAAATAGTGAGCTTACTTTTAACATGTCTCGGTTCGGAAGAGTTTTTAAAGCTGATTTTGATATGTCTACCTCTAATCATAGGTGTCTAGTTGCCAATGATTCAAAGGACTTATATTTTTGGCATCGTAGACTTGGTCACGTAGGCTTTGATCACCTAACGCGTGTTAGTGCTCTTGATCGCATACGTGGGCTGCCTAAGCTTAAAGGGGACAAAGATATTGTGTGCTCTTCTTGTAGACATGCTAAGATGGTTGCGGGTTCACATATTCCTCTCACAATGATCATGACAACTGAACCATGTCAACTTTTGCATCTTGACACCGTAGGACCTTCACGTGTTAAATCCTTCGGAGGTAAATGGTATGTTCTTGTTATTGTTGATGATTATTCTAGATACTCTTGGGTTTACTTTATGGCATCTAAGAATGAAGTTTTTAGTCACTTTAGAACTTTATTTCTTAGATTATCAATTGATCACCCAGGATCATTAAAAGCAATTAGAAGTGATAATGGAACTGAATTTAAAAATCAATCTTTTGATCACTTTTGTGCTAAAAATAGAATAGATCATCAATTCTCTTCACCATATGTACCTCAACAAAACGGTGTTGTAGAAAGAAAGAACAGAACCTTAGTTGAGATGGTGAGGACTATGCTTGACGAATATCAAACTCCTAGGAAATTTTGGGCTGATGCATTAGCAACTGCTTGTTATGTCTCAAATCGTGTTTTCTTGCGTGCTAAGCTAGGTAAAACACCATATGAGGTCCAGTTTGGACATAGGCCTAGTGTTACACACTTTCGGGTCTTTGGTTGCAAATGCTTTGTTAAGAAACATGGTAATCTTGATAAATTTGAACCTAGATCCATTGATGGCATGTTTCTTGGTTATCCATCTCATACTAGAGGCTACCGTGTTCTTTTACTTGACACTAACAAAATTGTGGAGACTTGTGAAGTGTCTTTTGATGAAGCTAGCCCAGGTACTAGCTCCGGTGTTGCAGGACCAGATCCGTATCCTCAGGGGGAGGGTATTTTCGAAGATGAAGAAGAGCCAGTGATACTGCCTAGTAGTTCCGAAGCTGACATGTGTCCAGCTCCGGGCATTGAACAAGCTCCGGCTATCACCTCTGCTGGTCCTGATCATCCAGAAGTCACAAGCTCATCAATCTACGATGAACCTAATGAAGAAGAAGCTTGTGAGACATCTGTTCCCCTACGTTTTTACAAAGATCATCCCCCACAACAGATGATTGGAAGCTTGCACGAACGAGTCACACGGTCCAGGTTTTGAGATCCAAACTCTCATGCTCATTCTGTTTTTGTTGCTTCTTTTGAACCCAAAGATATGTCACACACACTCACTAATGAGTCTTGGATTATTGCCATGCAAGAAGAGTTAGAAAATTTTGAAAGAAATAATGTTTGGAAACTTGTACCTCCACCTCAAGGTCACACCTTAATTGGAACTAAATGGGTATTTAAAAATACACAAAGTGAGGATGGGGTTGTGGTTAGGAATAAGGCTAGGTTGGTTGCTCAAGGTTTCACTCAAGTTGAAGGTCTAGATTTTGATGAAACTTTTGCTCCTGTCGCTAGATTAGAAACCAAAAGAATTTTGTTAGCTTTTGCAGCATCTAAAGGTTTTAAACTATATCAAATGGATGTTAAAAGTGCTTTTCTTAATGGCTACATTGATGAGGAGGTTTATGTCAAACAACCACCGGGTTTTGAAAATCCAGATTTTGCTAATCATGTTTACAAACTGTCCAAAGCCTTATATGGTCTCAAACAAGCCCCTCGAGCATGGTATGATAGGTTAAAAACATTCTTACTTGAAAAGGGGTTTACCATGGGCAAGGTTGATAAAACTCTTTTTGTGCTTAAACATGGCAATCACTCATTATTCGTTCAAGTGTATGTGGATGATATTATCTTTGGTTGTGCTTCTCATGATCTTGTGTCCAAGTTTTCAGCAATGATGAGTTCCGAATTTGAAATGAGTATGATGGGTGAACTCACTTACTTTTTGGGGCTGCAAATCAAGCAAACCAAGGAGGGTACCTTTGTGCATCAAACGAAGTATACCAAAGACCTCCTAAGGCGCTTCAACATGGACAAAAGCAAGCCTCTTCGGACACCAATGGGAACAGCAACAAGACTTGAACTTGATGAAGACGGTGAACCCGTGGATCAAAAAGAATATAGAAGCATGATCGGATCACTTTTGTACCTCACGGCATCAAGACCGGACATACAATTCAGCGTATGTCTTTGTGCACTGTTTCAAGCATCCCCACATGTTTCACATCTTCAAGCCGTCAAACGGATTCTCAGGTACTTACATGGAACTCAAGAATTTGGCATTCTTCTTCCTTCTTCCTCAACCGTTACTTTGAAAGCTTTTTTGGATGCTGATTTTGGTGGTTGTAGGATTGATAGGAAAAGTACTTCCGGTGCTTGTCATTTTCTTGGTAATTCTCTTGTTGCTTGGTCCTCTAGAAAACAAAATTCAGTTGCACAATCCACAGCCGAATCTGAATATGTAGCTGCTGCTAGTGCTTGCTCACAAATTCTTTGGATTGTTCAAACACTTAAGGACTATGGGGTTGATCTAGATAGTGTTCCACTGTTTTGTGATAACACTAGTGCTATTTGCATTGCGAAAAACCCCGTGCAACATTCTAGAACTAAGCACATTGATATTAGGTATCACTTTCTCCGAGATAACGTTGAAAAAGGAAACATTGTGCTTCACCATGTAGATACCAAACATCAATTGACTGACATTTTTACAAAACCTTTGGATTTCACTCGTTTTTGTTTCATTCGTAGTGAAATAGGGGTTATTCATCCTCATGACTTAAATTGAGGGGGAGTTTTGAAACTTGGGAAGTCTATGTGTGAATCTGAAATTAAAATAATATGAGCATAGTATTTCATACATATATGACTTTGTGATTCCTTTTACATGCTGAAAGTTCTTACTACATCACTCATGTTATACATTTTGTAGTTTTTGCCATGTCTAGTAATTGGAATAATTACTTACAGTAAATCTGGTCATGGTCGAACTTTCTTGCTGTTTTGAACTTGTTGCATGCTCACAAATGCTTTTAATCATAAAGAATTAATCAAGTAATCAACTCACATGTTGAGTTTTTATGAACAAATATAAATTGAGAAAAGATCAAGAGAATTTGCATGCATCGCACTTCTTCTTTTGAGATGGCTTGTCATTGCACTTAGATATGAACTTGGAAGAAGTTGTGTATGACTAAAACCATGTCCTTATGCTTCTGATTGTCAAATGACATAGGCTTGGCTTGGTTGGTTAGAATAAGGCAGATGCGCATATAATCTCTTGCAAATATCATATGATCTAAATTTATGCTTTGAAAAATGATAAAATGCAGCAACTAGTGTCCTGCTTTCAGGTTTTGAAATAGTTAAGGTTGTGAGATCATGACTTGCTTAAATTGAAAAATTACATTTGATCTCTAGCATGTCTTACACTACCTTATGTATTTCATTGATGTGATAATGTAAGGTACTTGATAGTATGACTTGGATGAGCTTTGTTTATATGTATATGTTATAATATGCTCATAACAACTAAAGTTGGAGAGAAAATTTGTTTATATGCTCATGACTTTCTGAATACATTGTCAAAGGGGGAGAGATAAGCATGAAGAGGAAGATAATATGGGCATAAGGAGAGATAATAAAGGGGGAGAGATTTTCATGGGGGGGGGGATTTTCATTTTCTTCTCTTTTTACTTTTGATTTACAAAAGGGGAGAAATTGTTTTCAAAACTTTTATGTGAATAAGCCAATGTTCGGATTTTAAATGGTGTTGCAATGCATTCATCAAGGGGGAGATTGTTAGACCTATGTGTGCTGAATACATTAGCTTGTAGTGAATACACTTGGCTTTGATGATAAAAGTTTTAAATATCACCAAAACACCTTTTTGTCAAGGTCCGGCTCTAGCTCTGAGCTACAGCAAGGTCCGACGGTAGGTCCGTCTTGTTTTGGGTAGCTCCGGCTATGTTAGATGCTAGGTCCGGCTTCTTGGTAAGATCCGACTAGCTTTGGTTAGCTCCGGTGAGCTTTATCGTTAGCTCCGGCATGTCTTTGATAGCTCCGACATATACTTGATAGCTCTGGCATGCTTTTGCTAAGCTCCGATGTACTTTGTCTAGCTCCGGTTTTGGGTTGACTAGTTTTGACTAGTTTTTGTAAGCTCCGGTGCTAGGATCTACTAGTTTTGGTAAGCTCCGGCACTAGGTTCTACTAGCTTTTGTTAGCTCCGGCTCAAGATTCGGGTTGCTCTGGCAAGGTCCGGAACTTGACCGCAGTGCTTCTGCTTTTCATTTACAATGTTTCGTACTTGCTTTACATTGTTGGAAAGATTGCTTAGTATTCATTTGCTAAGTTTTTGGTGCGTTTTGGATGATATGGTTGATATCGTTTCTACTGTGTTTTTGCAACATGCTTATGTGAAGTTCTCACGTAAGGTGTTGTGTTCGGAACTAACTTGAGTCAAGTCGAGGACTTGGGTTCGTATGGATTGTTTGTTTGTTCATGTGCAGGTGTTGCTTGAGTTCAAGTCATGGCTGGTGATAGGATCCATTGGACTAGTCTCAGGAGGAGATGAGGTTCCAACAACCAAGTTCGGGAGGAACTGTGGTTGAGCGGGTCAGGAGGTCGCGCAGGATGATTGAATCAAGGGCAGTGCATATGAAGGTCGAAGGAAGGTGTTCACACGTATGCATGCGGTGCATCACATGTAAATATGCTTCTAGAGACGGATTATGGAAGGAAGATCTGATCGGAAGGATCGGATCGTATCGGTTGAAGACTTAGGCTGCTAGCTGAGTCGGTTATGGCTTGGTATGGAAATATCGAGTTGGTTATGTTAGTATTTCTTGTGTGTCACGAATTTGAGTTGTTTAGGAATGTGGGATACGTTCCTAAGTGTTTGGAAGTCTTAGGATTGCTTCTATCTGCGTATAGAAGAATCTTGAGCAGTTATGGGAAGTTACGATTCGTGATCTGAGTACGATTGGAGTCCTAGTTGGATTGGGATGGCCTAAGGGCTGGTTATATAAGCAAGGGAAGGCCAAAGCTCGTGGTAGACGACTTTGGGGCTGTTCCTCTTGTGTTCTATTGAATAAAATTCATAGTTTGAAGGAACTTTTGTGCCTTGTTCGTCCGACTTGTTCCAGACAAGTTTTACTCGTCGAATTTCTCTGGACAGCACTACCTTTCGTCGGTGGTTTTATCATAACTCGAGTTTTACTGATTTAATTGACGTGATTCTTTTTGGGTTGTCTTCACAACTTGATTTTCTATAATCTGTCAAAATTTCACGGTCATTGTATTTGTGTTTTTTGATCTACACGAGTTTCATTGCAGCATTCCAGAAACTGTTTTTCTCGGGTAGGTCAGATTGACCAGTGTTTGATCTTTTGATCATAACTTGAGTTTTTCTTGACGGATTTTAGTTATTCCTTTTGTGTTGTCTTCGTGACTTGATTCTCTCTGATAATTATCACCTTTTTCACGGTGAAACAAGTTTAGATTAGTCTCATACACGATTTCTTTAACAGATCGTTTTTCTGCCGAAAGGGTTTGGGGTTTTATTGTTTCCGCTGCGTAAGATTTTTAAATCTACCATTCACCCCCCCCCCCTCTGGTAGCTTTTCACATGCTCTTCGATCCTACAAGGTGCTGTCGGAAGCTCCGAGCAACCCAGCACGCAAGAGTCAAATGCTCAAGTTAGTTCCGATGCATGGATCTCGGAGATCCGGAACTACTTGAAAGACAACATCCTTCCTAATGATGATGTATCCGCTGACCGGGTAGTCAGATTGGCTAAAATATACACGTTGGTAGAAGGGGATCTCTACCGGCGCGGTTCCAATGGCATCCTAATGCGGTGCATCACAAGGGAAGAAGGTTGCGAGCTCCTCGCAGAAATCCATGGAGGCGAGTGTGGGAACCACGCGTCTTCCTGCACGCTGGTTGGTAAAGCCTTTCGGCATGGTTCTACTGGCCTACAGCACTCCAGGATGCAACTGAGCTGGTGAAGAAATGAGAAGCATGTCAATTTCATGCAAAGCAAATTCACACACCGGCTCAGCCCCTACAAATGATACCTCCTACATGGCCCTTCGCTGTGTGGGGGATGGACATCTTGGGACCTTTCCCAAGAGCCGTCGGAGGTTACAAGTTCCTGTACGTTGCCATTGACCAGTTCACCAAGTGGCCGGAAGCAACTCCAGTTGTGACAATCAACAAGCAATCTGCTATCAACTTTTTGCAGTCCATTGTATACAGATTTGGAGTCCCAAACAAAATCATCACTGATAATGGGACCCAATTCACTAGATCTGCATTTCAAGGATATTGCGAAGACCTTGGCATTCAAGTTTGCTACGCCTCCGTAGCTCACCCAGCAAGCAATGGCCAAACCGAGAGAGCAAATGCTGAAATCCTTAAAGGACTCAAAACGTGCACCTATGAGCGCTTGAAAAAAACATGGAGCCAACTGGATTGAAGAGCTTCCGCCCACTTTATGGGCCAACAGGACAACTCCAAACCGGTCAACTGGAGAGACACCCTTCTTCCTGGTGTATGGAGCTGAAGCAATCCTTCCTTCGGAAATCACCTTGGGGTCACTCCGGGTCCGGACCTTTGACGAAGCCACACAGGACCAGCTCCGGCATGAAGACCTAGACCTCCTTGAGGAGGGAAGGTGCCGAGCAGCTGTTCGGAATGCCCGATACCGCCAAGCCCTTCAGCGCTATCATCAGCAGCATGTACACAACCGACAGCTCGAGGAAGGCGATCTGGTGCTACGGAGAATACAATTCAGAGAAGGGTTAAACAAACTCTCCCCCAGATGGGAGGGACCCTTTCGAGTGATTAAAGTATCCCGTCCCAGAAGCGTTCACTTGGCTACCGAGGATGGGACACCTCTCCCAAATCCTTGGAACATTGAGCACCTCCGTACACTTAATATCACGGAGGTGAGTCTGTAGTAACTTGAGGTGTATGTTATAGAGTCATTGTACAGAGTCAGGTAGTTCCTCCGGGAGAAGAGCCGGACCTTTCCCGGAAGGTCCGCAAAGTTCATGCAACACTTGTCGCAGTCTTAAGACTAAAAGTGTGGCTAGCTACCCTGGGTCAAACAAGAAATTAAACACGCTTAGCCTGGTTCTGTACCCTAAGAGTGTACTTGTTTCCCCTGTACCCCGGACCTATAATGAAAGACATCTTCATGTGAAACAGACTCCACGTGTATTTATTTTGTACAGGCTCAACATTTTTTATTTTTCTCTTTCTTGTCTATAAGAAAGACGTGCAATTCTTAAGAAATTTTAGTTCGACTGGTTCATATATGATTCGAGCTGTATTGTCGATTCATCTGGATTCAAATATTGTTCATGGCCCACTCGCCTGAATGTCGCCAAGCCAATCTAGGGCCGGAGTATGCTATCGACTTAGCCTGGTCAAGCACCCTAAGTACGCCCCTCTACCTACACCCCGGCAGGCCGAAGTAAGGCGGGTCAAAGTACAATTGGATCCGGAAGAAAGAAGGCAATGCGTTCGGTCACATTCAGAACCGTGTTTGACCTAAAACTTTCTTGAGAATCGTAAGCCACGACGAGGTTATAGGCAAGGAGCGAATTTTACTATTTTTCTTGGCTTCAGTGTGCAGGAAAAATAAAGAATCCACGTTGATGGAGAAAAGCCGGAGCTGACGAAGCTCCGACTCCCCCTAGGTGGCTTATAATCGATGTTGAACATTGAAAACGAGCATCACCGGAGCAACCAAGCTCCGGTAAAGCTAGGGGGGCCAACCGTCGACGCAGAATAAAAGATGGTGAGAAGATTCCACAAACGGAGTCTGCTTCCGACAAACTACGCGTTGGCAAAGGTCACTGCCGGAGCTACTAAGCTCTGACACCCCGGAGGTCTAACTATCGATGCTCTACGCGTTGATAGGAACTACTGCCAGAGCTACTAAGCTCCGACAACCTCAGGGGGCCTTCACAATCGAAGACTTCGGACCCACACTCTACAAGTTCGAAGCAAATGAGTCTTCAACAAAACACAATATCCTCTTGGTACATGTTCACAATCAAATTGTGTACATCTACCAGGGGGCCAAGTGAAGACAAAAGTGTTGAAGACAAAAAGTGAAATTTACAAAAATTTGGGGATTTCATTCATCTGGAGACAAGGGATTACAAAATTGAGGAAGAAAAAGAGATAATACCAGTGGGAGCTACGGAGATGGTCCTAGACCCTATGGAAGAACTGGGCGACCTTCTGAGCAACCTCCGACACGTTGGCTCGGGTGGCTTCGCCTTCTCCTTTGACGGGACCTTCAAGCACCGGGTCCAGAGGGAATCGGGGATCCCGGCTGGTGTAGCACGTCAGCACATACTCTGCGACGTTCTTCGCCAAGGATTGCCCCTCAACCTCCAACTGGTCCGCGATGACGTCGCCCACCTTGGAGAGTTTGCTACCCGCCGAGCTCAGCGCTTGCAATGCCAGGTCCGGCTCCGGATCGTCCAGACGCACAGGACTGAAGCCCATCGGTGTCAGCGCGTCATTGGCCTTGCCCAGGAACTCCCAAACCTGTAGGGAGTCCGCAGCCCTCAAGCCCTTCAGTTCTTCCAAGGATCTTTTGGCTGCCACCAGTTCAGAATTCTCGCGAGCGAGGCGCTCAACTTCTTTGGTGTTTTGCTGAATCTTTTCAGCAACTCGCTTCTCGAGTTTTCCGAGCTCCTCCTCCCGGAGGTGGATCTTGTTCCGGCGGTCAACTAGGTCCTTCTCCCTTCCCCTTACTTTCTTCTCCCTGGCAGCGATGGCACACTCTTGCTCATAAAGTTCCTGCCCTCGCACCCAGGCCTTCTCCTCCTCCTCAGCACAGCGCTCTTCCAATTTCTTAGTGCGCTCTTCGAGGCCCTTATCAGCCAGAGCCACCTTTTCGGTGAGCTCCTCCTCCCTCCTCAAGACGTCATCCCGTAGCTCTAGGAGTTTCTTCTCTTCATCTTTTAGCCTTTTCTCCCTCTCCTCAAGTGCCTCTCGGCGCTTGATGAGAGTAGTGTTAATGGCCTCAAGCCTTTCTTGGCGTTCATCGGCTGCACTATTAGCTGCTTTGGTCTGCTCATAAATGGCCCGGGATTGAGCGTCGAGGGCTCGAGTCATACTCTCCCTGTCATCCAATAATTTGCCCTAGTATTCCAGGCGGACCTTCTCCCGCTTGATCCACTCTTTGTCATCTGCTAGCCTCGACTGCGCCAGCTTGGTCTCGAAGTAGATCCGGTTACGCCACAGCCTAAGGGTTTGGTGCTCCTCTTCAAGAGACTTGCTATCGTGGAAGAAGGCCAGTTGAACATGACGCAGACTGGAACAGGCGTTGTCAATAGACAATGACAACGGGATAGGTTCCGGACCTGCTGGGGTCTCCTCTGCTGGTTCCAGCGGGTTCTCGCTGACAAAAATTGGGTCCCACTCCACAAGACTGGTCCCCTGGCCTCTACGGCGCTAGGACCGTCCTCCGGGATGGCCTTAGTCGCCATCGAGGAGGGTCCCACTGATGAAGTTCCAACCTCCGGAAGTGGTTCTGAAGGCCCCACCGCCAGGTCTTCATTGGCCCCGCCAGGCAGGGGGCCAGCAACTTCGTTTGGGCACTCCGGCTCAGCCGCGGGTACCTCCTGCGTCGTCACTCCTGGAGCAGGGGTTGCTTCTGGCTCTGGCCTGGGCACCTCCTTTGCTGGGGGCTTGAGCGCCGATGACTCCGCAACAACCGGCTCGAGAGACGGAAAGTCTTCAAAATCAACCGGCCCTGCGGGCGGAGCTCCAACAACGACTGGCTCTGCGGTCGATGCTTCAGAGGTAGCCGGCCCAACCGCCGGGACTTCCTCAACATCTGGCGCACACGCCGAGACTTCAATTACCTCTAGCTCAACCGCCGGGGCTTCGACAATTTCCGGCTCTAGGGCCGAAATTATTGCTTCCTCCGACTCAACGGCTGAAGCTTCCATTGTCTCAGCACCCAAACTCGGAGCTTCAACCTCCGGGGCAGGTGCCGCTAGCGCATCTTCTCTCCCATGGTCCGGCGCTACCACGGGAGTCTCGGTGGATGAATCGAGGTCCATGACCACGACAACTGGTGCCGGAGCTACCGCAGCTTCAGCCACCACTTGGGGCGGCACCGGAACAGGAGCAGATGATTCCACCCTCACAACTCCAGCTGCTGTGGCTGAGGGCGGAGCCTCACTCCTCTTCTTGGGAACACTGCAAATGATGGATGAAGAAACTTAAAAAACAGTTACTACAATAAAACAACTATCTGAGGTAAAGATTAAAAATTACCTCGGGAGGCTTCCGCACCAGCTTGCGCAGAACCTCTTTCCCAAACGTTCAGGGCTAACCATAGCCGCCGCCAGCGTGGAAGCCCCGGAAGGCCCCCTGGAACTCGTCGCAGCCACGGGCATTTCCTTAGTCGAGGCCCCCCTCGACCGGGAAGGACCTCCGGACCTAGAGGCCTCAACCGGCCCTGGTGCTAAAGTCTCATGCCCGGAGCTAGCACCCCGGGAGGACGCCGCTGCGGGAACAACCGCCGTAGTTGTAGAAGACCTCCCCCTCCGGGGAGAAGGAGCTGATGCAGAGGTGGCAGGCCTGACGGACCTTCCGTCGGCATGCTGCAGCTTCCTCTTCCGGCTCAAGGGTTCGTTTGCCGGCTCCTTGCCCTTGCCGACGACTTCGATCCTTGGCTTCGGGGCAGGGTCATAGCCACCTTCGGAAGCCCCAGGGATCACCACCTTGGAGGTCGATCTTCTCTCGACGACACCAAGGTCGTCAAGCACATGCATCTTCCGCCGGAGCTCCCTGCTGAACTCAACTTCCATGTTCAGAGGGAGAAAAGCTGATGGCAGAGTCAAGTCGTCACCCGCGACGTCGATGTCGTGCTGGAACTTCTTGAGATGGAACTCCAAGGTTGTCCCCGACATGTTGGACTTCAGCCCGGTCTCGACCCGGTCGTCGTCCATCACACTGTTGAGGGCCCAAGCGAGATTTCCTCTCCTCTTCAACGGTGCCCACCTGTTGACCAGGAAGTTGCAAAACACTGCCTGAGGAGTTAATCCTCCCCCCACGCACTGGAGGATCCTGGTCAGAGCAGGGTTGAAGGCTTCCGCCAGCACCGGAGCTTCACTCCAGACTGTAGTGTCGATGTTGGGGAGGCCTTCGGGCAGCTCCAGCTTCTCGTGCTCCTCCACCCAGATGACTATCTAGTCCTTCTTCCAATCATCCCACTTTCTAGAGGGAAACGACCGGAGGTATTTGAATGGGCACTTCTTGCGCTTCACAAAGTAATAGAAGCCAAGGTACTCATTACTCCTGCCGGTGGTATGGACGGTGAAGAAGGTCCTTAAAAGTTCAATGCAGGGGGGATGCCCACCCACATTTCACAGAAGTGGACGGAGATAGACACAAGAAGAATGGAGTGGGGGCCAAGGTGGTATAGCTGCAGACCATAAAAGTCTAGCAACATCAAGAAAAAGGAGGAAAAAAGTGGGATCGACCCCACCATGGCGTACGAAGAGAAATACACCATCTCGCCGGCGTGCTCCTTCTCGAACGGGAGCTCTCCTCCGGTGTGGACCAGACGGTTGAAGAAGTCCGGGGACCATCCCATGAGGGCCCGGACCTTCTTCAAGTCACCTTCAATCTTCAAATGACTCTCGCAGAGACCCAACTCCATCGCGGCACAACAAGGCAAGAGAGGAAAAGCGAGTGCAAGTTGGGAGTTTGAACGCAAGATCAGATGAGAGGCGTAAAGAACTCGAGACAGTGCGCGCTTTCCTCCTTAAGTAAGCCCTCGCAACGCTTGGATGGAAACCGCAAGGAAGTCGAAGATACTACTCAAAAATTCCACCCACCCGATGACAAGAGGGCCCAGGACCACCCTGACGATCAAGTCGAGATTCTTACCCAGGCGAACGGTTGTCATCATGAGGCGTGAAGCCCGAAGGCGTCGGCCTGACAAGGCGCGTGGAACCGATACGATTTTCGTATCGGGAACCGGTGACCTTTAATTGCGTGAGATCCGCACGCCAAAGATCTCATTTGACGCACACGGGATATGCCACGCGGCAATGATTTAACTCCAAACTATCGCCAACGGCACATCCGAAGACCTTTGAAGACTCATTTCAAAAGTCGAAGGATGGATCCACCTCCGGCGGAATGACTTCACCCAAGTGGTCTTCCCCAGAGGTGGGCCCAGGGGGCCATTGTCGGTATCCTGGGTACCATATACTCCTTGGGGTTGCAAAGATCTCAAGGGAAAGTCATATATTTGATTTGAAGACCTTCAGAGGCCCACATGTCAGACATAACCGGACCCGCTTCTCTAACATGGTTAGTCCCAGGGTCGCCACGTGTACTATCAAACCGGAGCTACCGCCCACAAGGGGGAAGCTCCGGGCTATGTACCGAAATGGCACCCCCGGACCTAACCCCAGACCGAGGGAAGCTCCGGAACTGACACGTGTCGGGTAACACCGGACCTATCTGTTCCCCACAGTGTGCTCCGGCGCTGCCACGTGTCCAACCGTCGGATCTTCAGCCTCTAACCTCCGGAAGACTCCACAACGGCTTCGGATCTTCAAAGGGGAATCAAGGACTTCAAGACCCGATCAAGTGTCATTAATACTATATTAATGACACACGATCGGACGACCTTAATTACCAGTAACGGTGCTGTCAAAGCCCATAACTCGGTCATTAAGGGCAATTAAACGTGTTGAATGTGTATCAATATCAGTAACCGTCGGGTCCACATGTCGGGCCAGGCTAACTTGTAACGGCCTGCCCTTGTACTATAAAAGGACAGGCCGATGACACTCTCCACACACACACACACTCCGGAGACACGCTGACTTTACACTCTCAACTGACGTTGAGCTCATACATCCAATACAACACCAACACACCCCGTGGAGTAGGGTATTACGCTCAGGCAGCCCGAACCACGTAAATCTTCGTGTCCCTTGTGTCACTCGACATCTCACCTTCTGGAATCTCCGCGCGCCCATACCGAACCTCAAACTCCTCTAACACTTTAGTAGTGTCGGGAGATCTGCCGGATCAAAACCACCGACACGTAGGCTTTGATCACCTAACACGTGTTAGTGCTCTTGATCGCATGCGTGGGCTGCCTAAGCTTAAAGGGGACAAAGAAATTGTTTGCTCTTCTTGTAGACATGCTAAGATGGTTGCAGGTTCACATACTCCTCTCACAATGATCATGACAACTGAACCATGTCAACTTTTGCATCTTGACACCGTAGGACCTTCACGTGTTCAATCCTTCGGAGGTAAATGGTATGTTCTTGTTATTGTTGATGATTATTCTAGATACTCTTGGGTTTACTTTATGGCCTCTAAGAATGAAGTTTTTAGTCACTTTAGAACTTTATTTCTTAGATTATCAATTGATTACCCAGGATCTTTAAAAGCAATTAGAAGTGATAATGGAACTGAATTTAAAAATCAGTCTTTTGATCACTTTTGTGCTGAAAATAGAATAGATCATCAATTCTCTTCACCATATGTACCTCAACAAAATGGTGTTGTAGAAAGAAAGAACAGAACCTTAGTTGAGATGGCTAGGACTATGCTTGATGAATATCAAACTCCTAGGAAATTTTGGGCTGATGCATTAGCAACCGCTTGTTATGTCTCAAATCGTGTTTTCTTGCGTGCTAAGCTAGGTAAAACACCATATGAGCTCCAGTTTGGACATAGGCCTAGTGTTACACACTTTCGGGTCTTTGGTTGCAAATGCTTTGTTAAGAAAGATGGTAATCTTGATAAATTTGAACCTAGATCCATTGATGGCATGTTTCTTGGTTATCCATCTGATACTAGAGGCTACCGTGTGCTTTTACTTGACACTAACAAAATTGTGGAGACTTGTGAAGTGTCTTTTGATGAATCTAGCCCAGGTACTAGCTCAAACATTGCAGGTCTAGATCCATATCCACAGGGGGAGAGCATTTTCATTGAAGATGAGGAAGAATTGGAGTTGCTGCCAGAAAATTCAGCAGCTAAAGACTTTGGTTTAGCTCCGGATGTTAATTCTCAACCAGCACCGACAACTATCAATGCTGATTCAAATCATCCTCAAGCCACAAGCTCATCGATTTGTGATGAACATAAAGAAGAAGAAGCTTGTGAGACATCTGTTCCCCTACGGTTTTACAAAGATCATCCCCCACAACAGATGATTGGAAGCTTGCACGAACAAGTCACACGGTCCAGGTTTTGCGATCCAAACTCTCATGCTCATTCTGCTTTTGTTGCTTCTTTTGAACCCAAAGATATATCACACGCACTCACTAATGAATCTTGGATTATTGCCATGCAAGAAGAGTTAGAAAATTTTGAAAGAAATAATGTTTGGAAACTTGTACCTCCACCTCAAGGTCACACTTTAATTGGAACTAAATGGGTATTTAAAAATAAACAAAGTGAGGATGGGGCTATGGTTAGTTAAAAGGCTAGGTTGGTTGCTCAAGGTTTCACTCAAGTTGAAGGTCTAGATTTTGATGAAACTTTTGCTCCTGTCGCTAGATTAGAAGCCATAAGAATTTTGTTAGCTTTTGCAACATCTAAAGGTTATAAGCTATATCAAATGGATGTTTAAAGTGCTTTTCTTAATGGCTACATAGATGAGGAGGTTTATGTCAAACAACCACCGGGTTTTGAAAATCCAAATTTTCCTAATCATGTTTACAAACCGTCCAAAGCCTTATACGGTCTCAAACAAGCCCCTAGAGCATGGTATGATAGGTTAAAAACATTCTTACTTGAAAAGGGGTTTACCATGGGCAAGGTTGATAAAACTCTTTTTGTGCTTAAGCATGGCAATGACTCATTATTTGTTCAAGTGTATGTGGATGATATTATCTTTGGTTGTGCTTCTCATGATCTTGTGTCCAAGTTTTCAGCAACGATGAGTTCCGAATTTGAAATGAGTATGATTGGTGAACTCACTTACTTTTTGGGGCTGCAAATCAAGCAAATCAAGGAGGGTACCTTTGTGCATCAAACGAAGTATACCAAAGACCTCCTAAGGCGCTTTAACATGGACAAAAGCAAGCCTCTTCGGACACCAATGGGAACAGCAACAACATTTGAACTTGATGAAGATGGTGAACCCGTGGATCAAAAAGAATATAGAAGCATGATCGTATCACTTTTGTACCTCACAGCATCAAGACCGGACATACAATTCAGCGTATGTCTTTGTGCACGGTTTCAAGCTTTCCCACGTGTTTCACATCGTCAAGCCGTCAAAAGGATTCTCAGGTACTTACATGGAACCCAAGAATTTGGCATTTTTCTTCCTTCTTCCTCAACCGTTACTTTGAAAGCTTTTTCGGATGCTTATTTTGGGGGTTGTAGGATTGATAGGAAAAGTACTTCCGGTGCTTGTCATTTTCTTGGTAATTCTCTTGTTGCTTGGTCCTCTAGAAAACAAAATTCAGTTGCACAATCCACAGCCGAATCTGAATATGTAGCTGCAGCTAGTGCATGCTCACAAATTCTTTGGATTGTTCAAACACTTAAGGACTATGGGGTTGATATAGATAGTGTTCCACTGTTTTGTGATAACATTAGTGCCATTTGCATTGCTAAAAACCCCGTGCAACATTCTAGAACTAAGCACTTTGACATTAGGTATCACTTTCTCCGAGATAATGTTGAAAAAGGAAACATTGTGCTTCACCATGTAGATACCGAACAACAATTGGCTGACATTTTTACAAAACCTTTGGATTTCACTCGTTTTTGTTACATTCATAGTGAAATAGGGGTTATGCATCCTCATGGCTTAAATTGAGGGGGAGTTTTGAAACTTGGGAAGTCTATGTGTGAATCTGAAATTAAAATAATATGAGCATAGTATTTCATACATATATGACTTTGTGATTCCTTTTACATGCTAAAAGTTCTTACTACATTACTCGTGTCATACATTTTGTATTTTTTGCCATGTCTAGTAATTGGAATAATTACTTACACTAAAACTGGTCATGGTCGAACTTTCTTGCTGTTTCGAACTTGTTACATGTTCACAAGTGCTTTTAATCATTAATAATTCATCAAGTAATCAACTCACATGTTGAGTTTTTTATGAACAAATATAAATTGAGAAAAGATAAAGAGAATATGCATGCTACGCACTTCTTCTTTTGAGATGGCTTGTCATTGCACTTAGATATGAACTTGGAAGAAGTTGTGTATGACTAAAACCATGTCCTTAAGCTTCTGATTGTCAAATGACATAGGCTTGGCTTGGTTGTTTAGAATAAGACAGATGCGCATATAATCTCTTGCAAATATCATATGATCTAAATTTATGCTTTGAAAAAATAAAATGCATCAACTAGTGTCATGCTTTCAGGTTTTGAAATAGTTAAGTTTGTGAGATCATGACCTGCTTAAATTGAAAATTACATATGATCTCTAGCATGGCTTACACTACTTTATGTATCTCATTGATGTGATAGTGTAAGTTACTTGATAGTATGACTTGGATGAGATTTGTTTATATGTATATGTTATAATATGCTCATAACAACTAAAGTTGGAGAGATAATTTGTTTATATGCTCATAACAATTAAAATTTCTCTTTTACCTTGCTGAATACATTGTCAAAGGGGGAGAGATAAGCATGAAGAGAGAGAGAATAATGTGCATAAGGAGAGATAATAAAGGGGATGAGATAATATGGGATAATTTTTCTTCTCATTTTACTTTTGATTTACAATGGGGGGGAAATTGTCTTCAAAACTTTTATGTGAATAAGCCAATGTTCGGATTTTAAGTGGTGTTGCCAATGCATTCATCAAGGGGGAGATTGTAAGACCTATGTGTGCTGAATACATTGGCTTGTAGTGAATACACTTGGCTTTGATGATAAAAGTTTTTAATATCACCAAAACACCTTTTTATCATGGTCCGACTCTAGCTCCGAGCTATAGCAAGGTCCGACGGTAGGTCCGGCTTGTTTTGGGTAGCTCCGGATATGTTCGAAGCCAGGTCCGACTTCTTGGTAAGGTCGGACTAGCTTTGGTTAGCTCCAGTGAGCTTTATCTTTAGCTCCGGCATGTCTTTGATAGCTCCGGCATATATTTGATAGCTTCGGCATGCTTTTGCTAAGCTCTGACGTACTTTGTCTAGCTCCGGTTTTGGGTTGACTAGTTTTGACTAGTTTTTGGTAAGCTCCGGTGCTAGGATCTACTAGTTTTTGGTAAGCTCTGGTGCTAGGATCTACTAGTTTTTGGTAAGCTCCGGTGCTAGGATCTACTACTTTTTTGTAAGCTCTGGTGTTAGGATCTACTAGTTTTTGGTAAGCTCCGGTGCTAGGATCTACTAGTTTTGGTAAGCTCCAGCAGGTGCTTCATTGTAATAGTTTTGGTAAGCTCCGACTCAAGGTCCGGGTTGATCTGGCAAGGTCCGGAACTTGACCGTAGTGCTTCTGCTATTCATTTGCAAGGTTTCGTACTTGCTTTACATTGTTGGAAAGATTGCTTAGTATTCATTTGCTAAGTTTTTGGTGCGTTTTGGTTGATATGGATGATATCGTGTTACTGTTGTTTGCAACATGCTTATGTGAGGTTCTCACGTAGGGTGTTGTGTTCGGAACTAACTTGAGTCAAGTCGAGGACTTGATCGCAATGTTCCTGCTTTTACTGTGAAATGTTTTGAACTTGCTTTATATTCTTGGAAAGTTTGCTTAGTATTCATTTGCTAAGTTTTTGGTGCGTTTTGGTTGATATGGTTGATATCGTTTTGCTATGCTTTGCAACATGCTTATGTGAGGTGCTCACGTAAGGTGTTGTGTTCGGAACTGACTTGAGTCATGTCGTGCACTTGGGCTCATACGGATTGGTTGTTTATTCATGTGCAGGTGTTGCTTGAGTTCAAGACATGGCTGGTGACAGGATCCATTGGACTAGTCTCAGGGAGGAGATGAGGTTCCAACAACCAAATTCAGGAGGAATTGTGGTTGAGCTGATCAGGAGGTTGCGCAGCATGATTGAATCAAGAACAATGCATATGAAGGTATCGTGGACGTCATTGGAAGATGTTTGCACGTGTGAAAGGACTGCATGGACGTGGCTACATGGTTCCGAGACGTGATGAAGAGATGTGGACGTAAAGAATTGGTCGGGAAGGTCCAACCGACTAGGTTATGGACTCAGGCTGCGGCTGAGTCGGGTTTGACTCAAATATGGAAATATTTGAGTTGGTTATGATAGGATTTCATGTGGGTCACGAATTTGAGTTGTTTATGAATGTGGGATACGTTCCTAAGGTGTTTGTAAGTCTTAAGATTGCTTCTATCTGCGTATAGAAGAATCCTAAGCAGTTATGGAAAGTTACGATTCGTGAATAGAGTAGGATTAGGTTCCTGATCTGAGTTGAGTTGGCTTTCGAGCTGGTTATATAAGCAAGGGAGCCCGGAGCTCGTGGAACACGACTTTGGGGCTGTTCCTCTTGTGTTCTATTGAATAAAATTCGTAGTTTGAAGGAACTTTTGTGCCATGTTCGTCAGACTTGTTCCAGACAAGTTTTACTCGTCGAGTTTCTGCACAGCACAACCTTTCATCGGTGGTTTTATCATAACTCGAGTTTTACAGATCCAATTGACGTGATTCTTTTTGGGTTGTCTTCAAAAATTGATTATCTATCATCTGTAAAATGTTCACGGTCATTGGATTTGTGGTCTATGATCTACACGAGTTTATTTGCAGTGTTCCAGAACTGTTTTTTCTCGGGTAGGGCAGATTGACCTTTGTTTGATCTTTCGATCATAACTTGAGTTTTTCTCGACGGATTTGAGTGATTCTTCTTGTGTTGTCTTCGTGACTTGATTCTCTCAGATATATATCACTTTTTTCACGGTGAAACACGTTTAGATTAGTCTCACACACGATTTCTTTAACAGATCGTTTTTCTGCCGAAAGGGTTTGGGGTTTAATTGTTTCCGCTGCTTAAGATTTTTAAATCTACCATTCACCCCCCCCCCCCCTCTGGTAGCTTTTCACGTGCTCTTTGATACTACACTAGTCTAAACTCGACACGCTATAAACCCTAGTTTCTTCTTTTTGAGTCAACATCGCCGTTTTCATCCTTTTCCTTTTTGAGGTTTGTGTTTCTGCTTGAATCCACACCTGTGCTTAAGATCACTGAGCTCATTAGATACTTAATTGTCGTTATCAGTCATCCAAAACCCACGGGGATCCTAGATGCACTTTCAATCTCCCCCTTTATGGTGATTGATGACAACACATTAAGTCTTCACATACAAGAGTATAAATTTTGGTTTTCATAACGCGCGGTTGTATGAGTAACTCCACCTCAATGAATGCATCATAAAAAGAAGATTGAGGAAGTCCTTCACACACACACACACGTTATGGTGGGGTGCCTACGTGTTGTGCTCAACATTTGTGACAAGACATATTAAATATGAATATGATCAAAATATAGACATTCAAAGCATCATATTGATATTAAACATTCAAAACATAGTCTTGCTGAAATTTAAACATAAACATTCAAATGACATAAATATTACAATAAGAAGTGCAACATGTCCAAGGATCCAAAATAAGGGCTACTCTCCCCACATCTAACTCTCCCTACGCTCCCCACATCTAACTCTCCCCTATCTAACTCTCCCCCTTTGGCGTCAAGACACCAAAAAGGAAAAGAAGAGGGGAACAACGAGGCCTATCCACTAGTCGTCATCCTCGTCACTATCGCCCGCCTCATCATCGGAGTCGCTCTCCGTGGCCTCCGGGTCCTCGTGGTCCTTGTCATCGTTGGAGACCCGTGCCGAGAGAGCCGCCCGGGAAGAGCTCACGTCCTCTTGGAGCTGGGCGAGCTCGTCGGCGGTGAAGTCGGGGAACGGCGTAATCTCGCCATTGCTCTCCTCTAGAGAGGACATGGGGACCTCCAGTTTGTCGCACACCGCCTTGAGGTATTTTTTTGGCGCTTGTGTGCCTGCTGATTTCGGATCTCTTGCTTTTGGCAGGAGGTGAAAATAGCCTTGAAGCACTTGAAGAAAGCGCTCATCGACTGAGGCGGAAGCGGAGAAGGAGGTGCTGACATTGCAGAGTGAGAGGGAGGCTCCGCATTCTTTTGGGGCAGAGGAGGTAGCACTGAAGGAGGCGTCTGAGGATGGAGTGGGCGATGAGTCACATCCTTGTCGAAGGACAAGCTCGACACCTTCTCGATGAGATACATGATGTAGGGTGCATACCCACAAGCACGATTAGGGGTATGTGAGATGTTGAAGATGTCATCAAAGATGTAGTCAACTAGGTTGAACTTCTCATCGCCATCAATAAGGAGCAGCAGGTGCCTTAGATTGCCTTGGATCACCCCTGCATCACCATCCTTGGGTGCAATTGTCCTCCTCAGGATCCTGTTCAGAATGCTATAGAATGGCTTGATATTGCCAGCATGCCCGACATCATATTGAACATGATTGGGATACATGTAGGCGAGCTCATCTCTGTCTATGGCCTTGAGGTTAGAGATAATGATCTCATGATCCAAGTGAGCCTCAAGTCCGAGAATCTTAGCAAACTCCTCAAAAGTAACTGAGAACTGCTCGCCATGTGTCATCCAATTGATCCGTCTATCACCTGAAGTGGTGAAGTAGATGGTAGAGTAGAATTGCAAGATGACTTCAACATTCCAGCCATATTTGAAACCCATGATGTCTTTGAGCTCATGGCGCTCAGCAGCTTCAATGACCGCATCAAGAGCAGAATGTTGCTTTTGGGCCATATACTTCAAGTCTACCCATTGTGCTTTGATCACTGGCTTCTTCATGTCCTGGTAGACCAGACGGTAATAGTCACAATGAAAGTCACACCAAAACCGTGGGTCGGCGGTGCTCCTTTCATACTTGTAGACTTTGTCCATCCGCAGTCTTCTTGCCTTCTCGGCTCCTTTCCCGTGGAAGACATTGGCGGCTATCTCACGCTGCCTGTTGAGGTTCCTCTCAGGAGTGTGCACCTCCAAGGGGCCAATGGGTTTGGCCTTCCCCTTCCCCTTAATAACAATGCCCTTGTCCTTCGAAGCCGGGGACTTCACCGTGGGCTTATTCTTCTTTGGCTCTGCAGAAGTCGGGGCATTGCCCTTCTTCGGATCTCTCTCGATCTGACGTTCAACAATTTCCTCTTGGGTTTGCTCCTTGCCCCTTTCTTTCTCTCCAACGGTCACAAGTCTCTTCCTTTTGGAGACTTGAGTTGCGGCAGCCTGAGAGTTGTGAGCCTCGCGCTCCTCTCACTTCTTCTTCTGGAGTTCCTTGCAGGACTCCTCAATGGCACGAGCCATTACATCATCTTCATTGTAGACCTTTGTTGCGGCCCTTGCTTGTTGTTTCTTTGCTGCCTTTGCTCGCTCATGCTGCTCGAGATGTTTCTTGGCAGCCTCAATCTCAGCCCTTGCCCTTTCATCGGCAAGGCGAAGTTGTTCGGCCTCCCACTCGGGGTTAGTGGGTGGAGAAGCGGAACGGCGAGGAGCTTCCTTTTCTGCTGAAAAAGGGAGAAGACATAAGATAGAAGGTCAAGGAAGTGGAATAATACGAAAGAAATCACGAGAAACAGGCAAAGTTAGAGTTTGTCCTGTGTACACCGGACTTATCCGCCCCAGGGGCGGACTAGTCTGGTTTACACAGGTTGAACCCTAACTCTAATGGTTTTTCGAAAAATCTTGGAAACAAGTCGCAATACTCCTAGGTTATGCTCACAAGGATGCTAAGAACAACTTTAATGAAGATACATCTATCAAAAACCCTATGAATAAAGAATGAGGTAAGTTTTTGAAAAGAGAGGGATACCTCTTTGAATCTTGATGAATCGACAAAATCAGGGATGGATCGCGTCGGGAGTGATTGGGAAAAGTCTCCCACACCTCTGGGGCTTCCAATGCGTGGATTGGAAACGGTTTTTGGTGGATGGAATCAAAAAATGCTCGAGAAGGGAGGTTGTGCGCGCGTGGGAGAGAGAAAAGTGAGTGTGGAAAAGAGGAGGGGTCGGCTGCCTCCTGGGGGGGTTAAGTCCCCAGGGGTCGGACTAGTCTAGTGAAGGGGTCGGACTAGTTCGGTCTGCGAACCAGACCCGGACCAGTCCAGATCCGGACTTGTCCGGCCATAGGGCAGACTAGTCCGGTCCTAAGAGGCTGAAAACATATATATATGAGTTTTAGCCACTATAGTTGATCCTTTCGGACATATTGCCACAACAAAACTTTATGAATATGGTTAGTAAGCAATCAACAATCAAACTATGATCATAACTCACAAAGTTGATAGTTTTTCAAATATTTTGGAGAAAATTGAGATAGAGATGAATTTCTCAAACACATGTGTTCATTTGAATAAGATGTAAAGTAAACATTCAGATGTGCATGTTTCAAGCCACATTTCGGGAATCTAAGATATTGAGCTCACTCCTAAGCTCACAAAAACGCTTCTCATCTAGAGGCTTGTTGAATATATCAGCTAGTTGGTTCTCGATTCTAACATGGGATATCACTATGTCCCCTTTCAAGGAATGATCTCTCAAGAAGTGATGTCTAATATCTATGTGCTTTGTCCTCGAATGCTCAACTGGATTATGGGCTATTTTGATGGCGCTCTCATTGTCACATAGGAGAGGAATATGGTGCAAGTTTATACCATAATCCCTTAGAGTTTGTCGCATCCAAGAAGTTGTGCACAACAACTTCCGGGTGCTACATACTCCGCTTCGGCGGTGGAAAGAGCAATGGAGTTTTGTTTCTTAGAGGACCAAGACACTAAGGATCTACCCAAGAATTGGCATGTCCCGGATGTGCTCTTTCTATCAACTTTGCACCCCGCATAATCTGCATCGGAATGGCCAATAAGGTTAAACTTGGATCCCTTGGGGTACCAAAGTCCTAGGGTAGGTGTGTGAACTAGATATCTAAGAATTCTCTTAATGGAGATCATATGACACACCTTAGGTGCAGCTTGGAAACGTGCACACATACACACACTAAGCATAATATCCGGTCTAGATGCACAAAGATATAACAAAGAACCAATCATGGAACGATATACCTTTTGGTCCACACTTGGACCATCTTCGTTGAGGATCAACCTTTTGATCCTCAGGACGAGATACTAGAGGATCAACCTCTCTCATTCGACGGTGTTCTCACAGCTAAAAAAGAACAAGATCCGGACCCCTCTGGGAGGGTCTGGACAGCTCAAGAAGAAGCTCCAGGCCCCTCCGGAAGGGTCTTGGATCATGAAGAAGAAGCTATGGGCTCCTTCTGGAGGGTCCGAACCATCCAGCGTCGAGTGTACTTCATCAGTGAAGTACTCCACAATGCCAAGACTCGATACATTGAGGTGCATAAGATGCTTTACATAGTCCTTATTGCCTCAAGGAAGCTACGTCACTACTTCCAAGCCCACAAGATATTAGTGGTAACCTCATATCCACTGCGTGCTATACCACAACCCAAACTCTACTGCAAACATCGCCAAGTGGGCAGCGGAATTGGCAGATTTCAATCTCAATTTCGTGCCACGACAAGCTATCAAGAGTTAAGCATTGGCTGATTTTGTGGCGGAGTGGACACCTTCTCCATCAAATCCTGGGGGTCCCAGTGAGCAGAGGCCGGAACCCAAGGTCCTGGTCTTCATCGAACCTCATTGAACTCTCTACTTCGATGGCTCCCTGCAGAAGTAGAGAGCCAGAGTTGGAATCCTTCTCCTTGCTCCGATCGGAGAGAATGTCAAATACATGGTGCACCTTGACTTCAAGGCAAATAACAACATGGCAGAGTATGAAGCTCTCATTTATGGGCTCAAGGTGGCGCTATCATATGGCGTCAAGAAATTGTTGGTGAAGGGTGACTGGCAACTCATCATCAAGCAAGTCAAAGGTGAATGCAATTGCAACAACCCACAACTCGCTGCTTACCTCCTTGAAGTCCAGAAGCTCCATAAGGACTTCCACGTCCTAGACCTCTGTCAAGTCTAGTGTCTCAACAATGCTGAAGCTGATGAACTCTCAACGAAGGCTTCAACTAGAGCTCAAGCTCTTGACGGAGTCTTTGTTCGGATATTGTCAGGACCTACCGCTCAGCCCGCCGAACTGAGTGAAGGGGGCGAGACCAGCACCAAAAAGATGGCAGTCATAGTGGCCCTGTTACCATGGCATCAACCAAGGGTTGTAGATGCTACAGGAAGCTTCGAGCAACCCAATACGCAAGACTCATAAGCTCAATTTAGCTCTGATACATGGATCTCGGAGATTCGGAGCTACTTGAAAGACAACATCCGTCCTGAAGATGGTGCATCGGCTGATCGGATTGTTAGATTGGCTAAAAGATACACGGTGGTAGAAGGGGATCTCTATTGCCGCGGTGCCAACGACGTCCTAATGCGATGCATTGCAAGGGAAGAAGGTCGCGAGCTCCTGTCGGAAATCCATGGAGGCGAGTGCTGGAATCATGCATCTTCCCGCACGCTGGTTGGTAAAGCCTTTCGGCACTACTTCTACTGGCCTACAGCACTCCAGGATGCAGTCGAGTTGGTAAAAAAGTGTGAAGTGTGCTAGTTCCATGCGAAACAAATTCATACACCAGCTCAGTCACTTCAAATGATACCTCCTACATGGTCATTCGATGTGTGGGGGGTAGACATTTTGGGACCTTTCCCAAAAGTCGGTGGAGGTTACATGTTCCTGTATGTCGCCATCGACAAGTTCACCAAGTGGACTGAAGCTACTCCAGATGTGACAATCAACAAGCAGTCAGCTATCAAGTTCTTGAATTCCATAGTTTGCCTATTTGGAGTTCCTAACAGAGTCATAACTGACAACAGAACCCAATTAACAAGTGCAGAATTCCAAGAACATTGCAAAGACCTCAACATTCATGTAAGCTATGCATCAGTAGCTCACCGGCAAGTAATGGCAAAGTTGAGAGAGCAAATGCAGAAATACTAAAAGGACTCAAGATGCGAACATATGAGCACTTGAAAAACATGGAGCCAACTGGATCGAGGAGCTTCTGCCTGCACTGTGGGCGAGCAGGACAACACCTAACCGGTCAACTAGAGAGACGCCCTTCTTCTTGGTGTACGGAGCTAAAGCGGTCCTTCCTCCGGAGATCACCATGGGGTCACTCTGGGTCCGGACCTTCTACAAAGCCACGCAGGACAAGCGCTGGCGTGAAGACCTTGACCTCGTGGACGGGGGAAGGTGCCAAGTAGCTGCTCGGAATGCACGATATCGCCAAGCGCTCAGGCGCTATCATCAAAGGCATGTGCACAACTGACAGCTCGAGGAAGGCGATCTGGTGTTGCGGAGAATACTAACTCTAGAAGGGATGAACAAACTTTCCCCCTGATGGGAAGGTCCCTTCGAGTAATCAAAGTATCCCGTCCCGGATGCATTCGCTTGGCAACAGAGGATGGGACTCCGCTTCCAAACCTCTGGAACATTGAGCACCTCCATAAGTTTTATGCTTCGTTTCACGAAGGTGGGTCTGTATTTACACATGATGTAAGTTATAGAGTCTATAGGCAGAGTCGAGTAGGTCCTCCGGGAGAACATATGGATCCCTCTGGGAAGGTCCGGGAAGTTCAAGCAACACTTAACCTAGTCATTGTACTTTGAATGTAGCTACCTACCCTGGGTTAGCACAAGATGAATAGCACACTTGGCCTGGTTCTGTAACCTAAGTGTGTCCTTGTCTCCCCTGTAATTCGAACCTATAATGAAAGACGTCGTTGTGTTAAAACAGACTCCACGTGCATTAATTTTGTATAGGCTCGTTTCTTTTATTATTAGTTCCTTATTGTCTATAACAAAGTTGTGCAATTCTTTTGATATTTAATCCAAGTTATTCATATGATATACAAGTTATATTGTTATTCTTCTTCGGATCTTAGCATTGCTAGATGGTCTACTCGCCTGAACGTTGAAGCCAATGACAGGTTTGGAGTGCGCTATCGACTTAGACTGGTCCAACACCCTAAGTACGCCGCTCTACCTAAATTGTGGCATGCCTCAGTAGGGCGGGTCCGGAAGGCATTCGGATCTAAATATATTACATCAATTTACTTGATATCATGTCGAATTCCTTCGAATCTAAATATCAAATAAGAAAAGTAAGTCACAAACAAGTTATAGACGAGATGACGAATTTTACTGTTTTTCTTGTCTTTGATGCGCAGGAAAAATGGAAAACTCATAGCGATGGTGGATGATGTTGGAGCTACTAAGCTCTGACGTCCCCCAAGGGGGCCCGCCGTCGACGTTTTGTACGTTGAAAGTGGGCGCCGTAGGAGCTGACAAAGATCTGATAGCTCCCATGGGGGCCCGTCGTCGAAGTGAAGAATAATGACGATCCAAGCGAAGATGGTGAAGAAATCACCCTGAAGGAATTCACTATTGACGTATCATACGTTGATGGTGGATATTGTCGAAGCTAGGAAGCTCTGATGATCCCATGGGGCCCACTGTCGACGCTCTAAGTGTTGGCAGTGGGTGCTGTTGGAAATAAAAAGCTCCGACAACCCCCAGGGGGCCCGACGTCGATGCTATAGGCGTTGGCAATGAGCACTGTTGGACCTACCGAGCTCCGATAACCCCTAGGGGACCCGCCGTCGACGTTCTACGCATTGGCAGTGGGCGCTGTCGGAGCTATAAAGCTCCGACAGCCCCAGGAGGCCCGCCGCCGACATTCTACACATTGACAATGGGTGTCGTTGAAGCTACCAAGCTCCGACAACCCCAGGGGGACCGCCGTCAATGTTCTATGTGTTGGTAGTGGACGTTTTTGAAGCTACCAAGCTCCAACAACCTCTAGGGGCCCGCCATCAATGTTCTACACGTTGGCAGTGGGCGCCGTCAGAACCACAAAGCTGTAACAACTCTCAGGGGGCCCGCCGTCGATGTAACAAAGGGTCCTTGGAGAAGTCGGAGCTAAACTTCGGAACTTAGAGCCAATGTTATGTCTATGAGTGAAAAGTGAAGTCATCAAGACATTGTCCAACCCTTTTGGTACATGTTCGCAATCAAATTGTGTACATATACCAGGGGGCCAATGAAGTAAAGGACAATGTATTGAAGACAAATATAAAATGGAATTCATTCATTTTAAAAATATTGGATTTCATTCATTTGAGGATTGGATTACAAAATTGGAGAAGTACAAATGGAGGCAGGAGAAAAAAGTCCTAGGTCCTACGGAAGAACGAGGCAACTTTCTCGACATCTTCTCGAACGCTAGCCCTAGCGGCATCCTCCTCTTTAACGACGGGTCCTTCGATGACCGGATCTAAAGATAGTTGGGGATCCCGACTTTTGAAACATGCCAGCACATATTCGGCGATGTCCTTGGCCAAGGATTTCGCTTCCTTCTCCAGCTGGTCGATGATGATGTCACCCATCGCATCCAACTTGTTGCCAGCAAAGCTAAACGCCACCAACGCGTGGTCCAGCTCCGGCTTTGGGTTATCCAGACGTACCAGACTGAAGCCAAGCGGTACCAAAGCTTCATTGGCTCGCCCCAAGAAATCCCATACTCCCTGGGACTCAGTTGCCCTCGAGCTCCGCAGTTTCTCCAATGACCTTCTGGCGGTCACAAGCTCCGAACCTTCCCGGGCGATGCGCTCGACCTCTTTGGCATGTTGTTGAATGCTTTCAACCACTTGCTTTTCGCGGTCAGCAAGCTTCAACTCCCAAAGGTGGATGCAATTCTGGTGCTATGCCAGATCCTTCTCTCTGCCTCTCACTCTCTCCTCCCTGGTGGCGACATCAGCTTCTCTCTTGGAGAGCTCCTGTCCCATCTTCCAGTTCTTCTCCTCCTCCTGCTTGCACTGCTGATCGAGCTTCTTTGTGCGGTCATCCAAGCTTTGCTCTCCTAGAGACAGTCTCTGGGTGAGTTCCTCCTCCCTCTTCAAAATGTCCTCCTGCTTCTCCAGGAGCTTCTCTTCCTTCTCATCGAGGTCTTCTCGGTTCTTTAAGAGAATCTCATTCAGCTTGTTGAGGTTGTCCTGTGATCATAAACAGCCTCACTGCTCTTTTTAGCATGTTCGAGAATCTCCCTAGATTTCACATCGAGGGCCCTGATGGAAATCTCCCGCTCATCTAGCAACTTGCCCCAATATATCAGCTGGGTTTTTTCCTTCTCGATCCATTCCCGTTGGTCCTCAAGCCTTGTTTGCGTCAGCTTGGTCTCGAAGTGAAGTCTGTTGCGCCAAGGCCTCAAGGTGTGGCGCTCTTCTTCGAGGACCTTGCTGGCGTGGTCGAAGGAAAGCTAAACTTAACGGAGACTAGAACAGGCGTTGTCGATAGACAAAGCCAAAGGAATTGGCTTCAGACCTGTCGGGATCTCCTCCGTCGGCTCCAAGGGGTCTTCTAACACACAAATCGGGTCCCATGGCACAAGTGTGGTTTTCTGTGGCTCTGCGGTCCTAGGGCCGCCCTCCCGGAGCTCTTCAGCCTCTACCGACATCGAGGAGGATCCCACTGAGGGAGCTCCAACCTCCAGAGCTGACGATGAAGATCCCCCTGCCGGATCTTCCACCATCGGCTCTGCGGGTGGAGGGCCTGCCACCGACTCATCTGGGCGCTCCAGCTCTGACATGAGCACCTCCGGAGTAACCACATCCGAGGCTTGCATCAGAGCTTCGCCCGGAGCCCCCACCGCCACTGGCTCAAGCGCTGGTACTTCGGATGCATCCGGCTGAGGTGCCGGAGTTTCAGCAACCTCCGGCACGAAAGCCGGGACTTGAAGCACTTCCGGTTCACTTACCGGATCTTCAACCACTTCTGGCACAGGTGCTGAAGCTTCGGCCATCTCCGTCTCCTGCATTGGAGCTTCAACTGCCAGGTGTGCAGCCGCTGGCGCACCTTCACAAACATCTCCCCCCGTGGTTCGGCACTACCACAAGAGCTACAGGCATCATCTCTGGATCCAGATCCATGATTGTTGGTGCCAGAGCTGCCGTGTCTTCAGCCACCACTTGAGGAGGCACAGGGGTTGAAGCCGGAGCTTCCGCCCGCTCAGCCTTAGTTGCTGCAGCTGGTGCCGCAACATCGGTCTTCTTTTTCGACACCATGGAAACAAAAGATCGGGAAAATTCAAGAAATGATAAAGATAAGATTAGCACCCCAAGGTGAGATGACAATTCTTACCTGGGGATGCTACTGCCCCATTTGATGCAAAATTTCTTCTTCTGAGGTATGGAGTCTAAGCCCACCAGACTTGGTGAGGCAAAAACCTCAGACCTCGGCCAAGAGCTAGCCGTAGCAACTGGAGTCTCCTCCGCTGGGACCTCTCCTGGCTGGGAAGGACCACCGGGCCTCGAGCCCGCAGTTGGCACCAGAGACGGAGACGATTTATCGGAGCTAGAACCCCTTGAGGACGCTGGCACCAAAGGAGGTGTGACCACCGAAGCTCTACTTTGTCGGGGGGGGGGGGGGGGGGGGGAGAAGCTGCATAAGATGGAGCCGACCTGAGTGAGCTCCCATTAGCATTTCTCAAATTCGTCTTCTGGCTGGAAGATTTGGCTGGCTCCTTGCCCTTGCCTTTGCCATTGCCGATGTCAAAAACCCTCAGACTTAGTGCGGCGGGAGTACTCCTTTCTGAAGCTCCGGGAATGGTGATCCCGGAAGTCTTGCACCTCTCCACGAGGACAAGGTCGTCCAGCTCTGGCATTCTCCTTCGGTGCTCCCTCTGGAACCATGTTCAGAGGGAGGAAGGCAGCGAGTGGAGTCAAGGCGCCACGAGAGATGGCTCTGTTCTGAAACTTTTGGAGGTGGAGCTTCAAAGCATCATCATCCAAGTTGGTATTCAAACCAACTTCAATATGGTTATAATCCATCTTGCTATTGAAAGCCCATGCGGACTGCTCCCTGGTCTTCAGCGGAGCCCACCTGTTCACCAGGAAATTGTCGAAGGCCATCTGAGGGTTCACTCCACCCTCTACACATTCCTAGATCCATGTCAGGATGGGCTTGTACACTTCGAACAGCTCCGGAGCGGCATTCCAGATGTCGATATCGACATTGGGGAGGCTCTTGGGCAACTCCAACCTCTCGTGCTCCTCTACGGCGATCATCACCCAGTCTTTCTTCTAGTTGTCCCACTTTCCATAGGGGAAGGTCTTCAAGTACTTGAAGGGGCAATTCTTGCGCTTCACGAAATAGTAGAAGCCAATCAACTCCGTCCCCTTTCCGGTAGTGTGGACCGTGAAGAAGGTCCAGAAGAGCTCAATGCATGGAGGCACAACCACCCACATCTCACAGAACTGGATAAAGGTCGTCACTAGCAAGAAGGAGTGGGGACAAGGTGATGAAGCTGGAGGCCGTAGAAACCTGCAGCATCAAGAGAAAGCTTGAGAAAGGCGGGATCAGACCCACCATGGCGTACATCGAGAAGTACACCATCTCTCCGGTGCACTCCTTCTTGAAGTGGAGTTTTTCGAAGCGGATGTCTTTGATGCAAGAGTCGCTGGACCACCCCATGTAGGTTCGGACCCTCGAATGATCTTTGTTTCTCTTGATCTTGCTGCGGGGAAGACCCAACTCCATTGCGACAAAGTAGAGCAAATGTTGGAAGGGCTATGTGAAAGTTTGGAGACTCTGAGTGCAAGTTTGAATGAAAGCGTAAAGAGTCCTCAAACCGTGCAGGCTTTCCTTCTTAAGTAAGCCACTGCAACGCTAGGATGAAAACCGTGGCAGAATCAAGATCACGTTTCAAAAATCTATCCCGACAATGATGAATGGGCCCAGGTCCACTTCGTGGAAAGGCCAAAGTTATTACCCAACCATTGTCATGATGGGAAGTTGGAAGCTCGAGGGCGACGGCCTGATAGGGCACACGGAACCGATACAGTTTTCGTATTGGGAATTGGCGACCTTCAATTGCATGAGATCTCCACGCCAGGATCTCACCCGGCGCATCAAGGAGCGCCACGCAGCAATGGTTTAACTGCAGACTATCGTGCCAATGACCCAAGACAAGACCTTTGAAGCCACAGTGCGGAAGATCGCTCCACCTCTGGTAGAATAATTTTACCCAAATGGTTTCTTCCAGAGGTGGGCCCGGGTCCACTGTTGGTACCCTGCGTACCGGGTACCCCCACGATACCGCAAGAAAAGTCACGGAGTTCACCCGTCCAAGTTGAAGACCTCTGAAGGATCCAAGTATTACATAGCATTGGACCCACCTCCCTCATTTGGACAGCTCCACCACTGCCACGTGTAACGCAAGGCCGGACCCAACTCCCTTCCTAGGGAAGCTCCAGTCATGACACGTGCCCAGTGACGCCGGACCTAACCCCCAGTAGAGAGAAGATCCGGTGCTTCCACATGTATAGTGGCTCCGGACCTACCTCTCCACGATGGGAAGCTCCGAAGCCGCCACGTGTTGAGCCTCCAGACCTAAACCTGCAAAGGAAAGACTGGCGGATCTCCAACGGCATGGACATTCAAGGGATAGTTAAAGCTACCATTACAAGATTTTATTACATGTCATTAATGCCATGTTAATGACACGTGATCAGAGGACTGTTAATACTGGTAATGCCACCATTAAGGCATGTTAGCAGACCGTTAATTACACTTAATACATACAAATCATGTATTACGTAATTAATGACTGTAGGGGCCACATGTCAGGCTAGGCTGCCAATGTAACGGCCAGCCCTTGGACTATAAAAGGGTTGCGCCGCACAGTACAAAGACATCTAACCTCATATGCACACAAGCCACCGCATACTGATACATCATCACACATCCCGTGGAGTAGGGTGTTACGCTCAGGCGGCCCGAACCACGTAAAAATCTCTGCGTCTCCATCTCATTCTTAATCTCCGCGCGCCCAAATCGAATCCGAACCTCCGCGGACTACGTTTTAGTAGTGTCGAGGGAAGTGTCCTAGTCAACACTTCGACACACACCTTCTAAGATGGTCATCGGCACAAACTTGATAGAGGTATGGATCATCCCAAAGGTGTCTACTACTGTCATAGATGAGTTTCATTTTGTTTTCCCTTGGTGTTACGTATTTGGTGACCATGAAGTTCATATATCCGCATACCAAGGGTGAGAGTTAGTCACCTTGAGAAGCATATCATCTCGTAGGATGTCATTGATAGGAATGTCCATAGTTTGTGTGACTTCCATACGTGAGAGATTATCTACCACGAAATTCTCTACTCCTTTCTTATCCTTGGTTTCTAAGTCAAATTCTTGGAGTAGAAGAATCCATTAGATTATCCTTGGTTTATCATCCTTTTTGGTGAGCAAGGACTTCAAGGTAGCATGGTCTGTGTAGACTATGACCTTGGCTCCAACCAAATAGGACCTAAACTTATCGATAGCAAAAACTATAGCTATGTGCTCTTTCTTAGTTGTGGCATAATTGAGTTGAGCTCCTGTTAGAGTTTTACTATCATAGGCTATTGCATGATGCTTTTTATCTTTGGTTTGGCCTAGGACTGCACAAACAGTAAAATCACTAGCATGACACATGATCTCAAATGGCAGCGTCCAATCGGGAGGTTGGATGTTTGGAGCTGAGATGAGTGACTTTTTGATCGTATCAAATGATTTAAGACATTCATCATCGAAATCAAAATGAGCTTCCTTAGCTAGTAGGTTGGTGAGGGGTCTAGCAACTTTTGAAAAATCTTTGATGAATCGTCGATAGAACCCCACATGACCTAAAAGTTGTGGATTCCCTTAACGTTGATAGGAGGTGGAAGTTTTTCAATGACTTCAATCTTTGACTTGTCCACCTCTATTCCTCTCTCAGACACTAGGTGTCCAAGAACGATGCCTTCACGGACTATGAAACGACACTTTTCCCAATTAAGTACTAGGTCCTTCTCATGGCATTTTTTAAGACCTTGTCTATGTTTTCCAGACAATGATCAAAAGTTTTTCCATAGACGGAGAAATCATCCATGAAAACTTCCAAGATATCCTTTATCATGTTGAAAAAGATAGACATCATGCATCTTTGAAAAGAGACGGGAGCATTACATAGTCCAAAGGACATACGCTGGTATGCATAAGTTACGTAAGGACATGTGAATGTGGTCTTACTTTGATTGTCTAGATGGATTGGGATTTTATGATAACCCGAATACCCATCAAGGAACCAAAAGTAGGAGAGTTTTGCCAGCCGCTCTAACATCTCATCAATGAAAGCAGTGGAAAATGATCCTTCCTTGTAGACTTGTTAAGTTTTCGGTAGTCAATGCACACCCACCATCTTGTGATGGTTCGTTGAGGAATTAATTCATTCTGAATGACCGTCATACCTGCCTTCTTAGGCACTACTTGAACTGGGATGACCCATTCACTATGAGGAATAGGGTAGCTAATCCTGGCATGCAGAAGTTTCAAGACTTCCTTCTTGACAACTTCTTGCATCGCATTATTCAGTCGTCTTTGAGGTTCCCTTGTGGGGACACTCTCGGGGTCAATAGGAATGTGATGGGTGCATAACGCTAGACTAATCCCCTTGAGATCCTACAGTGAATAGCAAAAAACAGCTCTATATTTTTATAGCATGGCAATGAGTTTGAGTGTCTCATCATCTGAAAGCTTGTCACTTATGATGACAGGGGCTTCCAGATCGCCATTTAGAAAGGCATAACGTAGGCCTAGAGGTAGAATTTTTAACTCAACAGGAGGTTTTGGGAAGAACTCTTCGTTTGGCAATTCAATTACCTCCTGAAATTCATCCTCTTCTTGGATGAAATCTTCTTCTCCTTCAATTTCAGAGGGTGCTAAGAATGGAAGAGTTCTAACCTCCTCTATTGGTTCATCTTGGATGGGAGATTCTGCGGATGTGTTCTTGGAATGCATAATAAGAATAGAGAACTTTCTCTCTCCAAGTTTGACATTGAGGTTTCCTTCCTAAGGAATTTCCATGAGAATTTTCTCAATGGGAATTCCAATCATAATATCGTAATCTTGGATTTTGAACACATGGAACTCTAGGATAGCCTCAATATCTCTGTGTCTTACAGACACCTGTTGCAAAACCCCACATCCTTCAAGGATGTTTCCGAAAGAATCTCAGAAGAATTTACATGTTGGTGCCAACGGCACATCGCCTAGAGTGGCGAAAGCACAAGAATCAAAAAAGAGATTTGCTCCAACAGTGGGGTTGTATAGGACCCTCATTGGTGTCCCTCTAAAGAAACATAGAATGGTTGCCAAAGGTGAGGTCATCTGAAGGATTTTGGGTGATTGCTCAACTTCTGCAGTCCATTCCCTACTTAGAGTAGAGGTTAACTCCTTGACCGTCTGTTAGACGAACACTGCATCAGGTGGGTCGGGTGGAGTTAGTGGAAATGATGGTTTCCTATGGCAACAGTACTTCGAGGTATTTCCAAAATCCTCAAATATTTCTAAAGGTTGAATTTCATATTCCTTCGTAGTTTCTGGTTCGGAAGAGGATTCCTCCGGCAAGGTTTGAGATAAGAAAGGAACAGGTCATCCTTATCCATTGGTTTATCCTCGGTTCTTGACATGACTTCCTCTTGAGGAGGCTCATTAAGAACCATAATGAAGGAAGAATTTTCTAGAATTCAATTTAGAAGATCCTTACCTTCTTCCAGCGTCTTATGGAGGAAAGATCCTCCAGCAGTAATGTCAAGATGTAGGGCAGACTCTTTGTTCAATCCCATGTAGAAGTGTTGCAAAAGCAACAAATCAGGGATGGACAAATCTGAGCTAGAATTTCTCAAAAGAGAAAATATATCCCAAGCTGCACCTAAAGACTCCTTCTCCATCTGTTGGAAGCATAGTACTTCCTTTCGTAAGGAAACAATTCGAGCAATTGGAAAGAAAGCGAGAAAAAATATGTCTCGTAATGCATTCCAATTTCTGTTTGTTTTCCCAACGTTGTGGTCATACCATTGTTTGGCTTTTTCCTTAAGGGAAAAAGGAAACAACTTCCATTTGAGAGTTTCTTGTGTCATACCCTTGATTAGAAGGCATGAACACAGTTCTTCGAACTCTCGTAGATGGTGGTAAGGGTTTTCACAATCCGTTCCTAAGAAGGATTGTTCCCCAACCATGGCTATAAAGCCAGGACGAAGTTCATACCCAGTAGAACAAATGGGTTATGCCGAAGGCAGTGGTTCATAGAACTTGCCCTTTGGGGCAGAATAAGAAAGAATGGTGGGCTGCTCCATGTATGTGGTGATGGTAAGAAAAGGAAAGGTAAGATAAGAAGATAGATACGAGGGTGAACAAGGTTCGAAAATTAACAACAACCATTCCTTGGCAACAACACCTGAAAAGCTTGTTGACGTTTCTTACGTCACAGGTAAAAATCCGCAAGCGCACGAAAACTGTTGTGTAGCACTTCCCTTTAAGGAGTATTCCCAAGAGTATCAAATCCAAAGAACGTGTGTGCTAATCTTATGAACTAATTCACCCAAGGACACAAAATTGTTTAGTAGGCAAGGAAGAGAGAGAAATTTAAAGTATTGATTCTAATTCAAAGGAATTTGCGGTAGCTACTTGCTTCGGGCACGGGTTTACCCCTAGTAACACTAGGACGACTCCCGCCAAGAGCCTATAGCATAGCCGAACGTGGAGGATTACTAAGGACAAATATGGTCTACGAGATATTTCTTGGTGATTTCTAACCTAAGCACCACGCTTATGTTCTAAATCACTACTTTAGTAGTTTTGTACACAAAGCTACAACTAGATCCTCTAATAAATTAAAACAATGAACCCACAAGTAACTACTTGTGCAAACTACCTTGAATTGGAAATCAAACTTGAAATGAATTCACAAAGGCTTACTTGATTTGAATCAAACCTTTGTAGGGGTACAAGTGCAGAAGAGGGACTTGACAAGCCCAAGCCTCCTTCTCCTAGACTCTTCACCACACTCTCCTTCTACTTGGCGTGTGCTTTCTCCAGGTCACTGTTAGGTGGGTCCCATCCATTGATATGGGTGCTACACTGTTCGATGGCCTCGGATACTAATATATGTCTTGGTATTTATGGGTATAATTCACCTGCATACAAATAAACACCAACACTTGTGGAATTGGTTAGTTTTTAACCCTACCACTATGTTGTGCTTCTCTTTTGTGCATATTATGAGGTGAATTTACGGTCTAAATATGGCACTTAAGGACCATCAACAAGCCTCAACAAATTAAGGATAAAGACTCAATTTTTTATTTGGTCACAAGGGTGTCAAGTAATTGGTTTCCCTTGTAGTAATCAAGATAACAAATCAAGCAAATGGCACTGTGAATGATAACGTTGTTCACAGCTCAAGACTATTAGACGCTACCTAAGTATTTGAATGGGAATACATATTCTCAAAATTTAATATTACTCATGTTATCATGATGCAACACAAATTGAATAATGTTATGCACACACAACACAACCCCAGAAGAAATATGCATAAGGTATGGTGCATTCATTTTTTTTTAGTTTGATCAAGAACAGGTAAGACAATTCAAACACTATAAGAAGTATCCCAGATATACAAGAAATGACTAACTTGATCATAAAAGGTGTCGAACAAGCGATGGTACTTTCATGTATCGACCGAGTTCGATGGTCACAAAATAAGAGTGTTAGTAAGAAGTTCTCTGAGACCTTCTAAACACTATAAAGACCAAGGAGAATTGTGGTGTATTAGCAAAGGTTCAGGTTTCACAGCTCGTCGTGTTCTTAACCTACTATGTCTACCTTTAAGTAGGTGAGGTGGGCTAGCCCTCAAAAGTGGCAAGAGTGTAACCTTCAAAGAGCAAGTTTCTAGCATCTAATTCGGTAGGTTTTAATAGGTGATTGACAAGGAATGTGGAAAATTTCACTTCACTATCTTAACCTTGACACACTTGCATGCATTCTAATCACTGCTCTCTATCTTCAACTAACCCTACTGCTTTTGTTGATCCGCTGAATTATGTGTTCAGGAGAGATCTGCTAACTAAGTCATCACAATAACCTAGCACCACTAGACTTAGGTCGAGGCTGCTAGAGCTGTCTCCAATGATGCTTCACTTAATATTCTCCTCGATCCGGTAGTGGTGATCGATATCTTCCTCGATAGCTCTGGTGAAGTCAAAATCACCTTTCTTCTGTTATGAATGATTCTTGTGCTTAGAGCTGGAGTATCTTGAGGATATACTCTCACTTGGTCACTTGTTGACGTGTCACAGAGTAACTCAGTTGGTCATTAAAAACTTATGTTGCTTGATCACACTCCTTTCCCCTCAAATTTTTGAGCTAGAAGAGCGAGAAAATTACTCAATTGATCCTCATAGGAAGGTAAAATGCAACTCGAAAAATTGAAACCTATGCCCACATCCACCACAAGATGCAATGTGGCAAGATCACAAAAATAGGACACATTTCTAATCTACAAGATAAATGAGGTTTCATTGAGTCAAACACTCAATTACACTAAGTGTCACAACACCTGTGTTGTTACGCAGTTTCTCGAGTTGAATTCGAGAACCAAATTCAGACCCAAACCGAAATGTATCCAAGCGATCAATTTTCTGTTGAAAACTGATCAGTCTGTACAAGAGTTCAATTTTGGTCAAGTAAAAGGCAAGATTAGGTCTTGAGGTGAATTACAAAGTTGAAGTACACTCCAAGATCTTTCCAAAAGTATTTATTTGATTTTCAGATAATTTTTCTTTTGCATGTTATGCTATTTTAAAGTTGACAGATTTTTCTGCAATTTCAGCAGTAGTTCCTTAAAAAGTAGCAGTTTTGATCCACATTTTTATACAGTTCTGTTCCAAATATGGAATTATTCTTATTTACAAAGTTGTAAGCCGTATAATAATATTTCCAAAAAGTATTTATTTATCTTCATATCAGGTCTGGTTTAGGAGATATGGATATGGAAAGTTAGTTCAAATTTCAGCATTCAGTAAAATGTGTTCTGTCCAGATTTATCAGTCTGCATTCAAACTCAATATTGAATATGCAGGTGCCCTTTTCAAGTCAGGAGCCAATTACATAAAATGTAGCTGACTCACCAAAATTCCCAAGGTTACTTCTGTGACCCCATTGGATCAAGGGTTTGTGAGTTCTTGGTGTTGGAAACTGACTGTTTTTCTGGGAAAATTTTGACAGAACCTCCCCTAAAATGGGCTTTTGGCCACAATTTAAACAGTCACAAAATCCAAAATATGTACAGCTTGCAACTACAATATTGCAGCACACCACATGGGCTTACCATAATTGCTTCCATTCAGTCCTGATAACCTTTCTACATGTGGCTGCTCGTAAACTCTACGTTGTGCACAATATTGTTCAGATTCTGAACTGTTTGGACAGTTGCGATGATAACTCGATTTTCAATCAGTTTCATTAGGATTTAGCCAAAGAGTTGAACTGAAGCTTTGTAGGGGACTTCCTAATATTTTCATAAATGTATTTGTATTTCTATGTTGTATTTGTAAATTAAAAGATATGACCATTTAAAATTTGGATAAGTGCTGGCTGAATCTGGTAATACCTATACTACAATACAAGTTTCAACTCCTGTTTAAAAATAGTTACGTCCAGAATTTGAAAATACTTTGAAATACAAAGTTGTAGACCATTCTCTCCTCTTTCCGAATATGAATCTAAATAGTCCAAAAGATCTTTCTGTAGGGAGATATGGCAAAAATACAAAGGCCGGTTCACTAGGTTTCAGCATGGCAACAGTTTTAGTAATTATGAGTTTTCACTACTCTATCATAGTCTTCTGGCCAGAAGGTCGATAGATAATTTGTAGAGGATCCATTCCTCTTTCCATCCATATATTCTACCCCTATGTTCTATAAGGTTTAACCCTTGGTACCTTTTGACAAAACCGAGCCAGATTCTGTCAATAGATAAACCCAAATTTTTTTGCTTCCTTTGGATTTAAACCTTCCTATTTCAAACATTGGTCCAAAAACTTACCAGCAACTGGTAGCTGGTCCTTCTCATGATATGCAGTCCATTATAGCGTGGGGGATGGTCGACACACCGATGGGATGCATTTCAGTACTATGTTCCTCACTAAATAGAAAAACTAAATCGGTCATTGACGGCATCATCGTCTAAGAGGTGGCCCTAAGTCGATCACTCGCAAACGGTCTGTACTCGGGTTGCTACCGGATTTAGTGGACCTGCAGAAGACAAATAATTACCATTCACTTAGATAATGCCATCTTTTAGGGGGGGCCACATAGGCAGCACGACAGGCAGTCGCAATAATATATATTTGAAAGTGAATGCATATGACTCGCGTTTGTGTCACCCCTGAGTTAAGGCGTGTCTCGAGGTACATGGCCGTACTAACACCCGCACGGCAGAGGCTCCCAATGAACCGGCTTATACACGCTAGGGAGAACGTGTTCGCATTGCCCTCATAGAACATGAATTGTTCTAGAGAACATACTACCGAGTTATACACCACCCGGTGAAGTGCTCGAGTAAGCCACATACGAGCATACGACCTACTGCTCCATAATAGTTGAGGCACACCGATGGCGAGAGCTGCATAGACCCTTTGATTATTGAACGTTCAAGAGCTGCATATTATCACGTTTTTTAAGACACGATGGGGCCTCCACACTTTTTTCCTGAAGCACGTTGGAGGACTAGCGTTTGCATATGCTCCTAGAAACATGAAGAGGTTAATAGACTCATATTAACTCCCATGCCAAGCCACGAGAAACCATGACAGTACTACCTCTCGTATGGGGGGGCTTACCGCAGTTGATCCGCTTGCAGTGGCGTACCTTACCTCTTACCTGATGCCAGAGCATCATTACAGAATATAATAACAAATACGTTAGCTTGCCACCTTAATAACTATGCTAATACCAGTCCTTATGTGGGCCTAATAACAAATCCTCACTCATAAGTCTATAGTTTTCAAAATATGTTCCTTTTCAGGTGTGCTATTCCCAATGTAGCTCTGATACCATGCTGTGTAGACTATAGTCCAAACAAACAAGGAATCACATTGGGTGGTGTCATGCGATGCGACACGCAATAACACAACACGGAAAGAACAAAGAACTCATGAGATAAGTGAATGTCTTACATTAATCTTAGAGTTTTATACAAAATAGCTTACATCAGCGGAAGTCTTTATACTACTCTCTCGAACCTACACTACAGTAGTAGCGGTCGTATCTAGCCCGCGAATACTCCACTCTAGCAGCACAAAAGCAAGCAATTTCGTCTAAGGCTTCCATTAGCTATATACCCCGACAAGGGAAAAGCCGAAACCCGTCATAGCTATATAGTGACAGAACTTGTATAAATGCAACCATAAGCACAAGGCTCAGCAAGACTTAACCGTCTCACCTAAGAACATGAAACTATACATGCTAGGAATTACTATTAATAATAAAGTTGTTTATAGCACTAATATAGCAGTGGATCCTTATATTCACTTTTAAGCATCCAGTTAAGTATTAGAATCATAATTTTAGTTCGCTTCTCAACTACTTCATCCAAGTTGTTTATCCAACCAGCAAGTTCCATCCATTTCTAGTTGTTACTACGTCACAACGCAGTGAACAAGCATGCTCCCTTTCGCGAGCGGCGGTGATTCCAATCATAAAACACCCGGCTTGCACGTCACATACACCCGTCCATAGAAGGCTTACAGTCCTCCTCCATAATACCATAAGTGACAACCTTTCACGAGACACTCAAACATTGAGCGGATCCTACCATACCGGAAGCAAGACTCACATGACCGACTTATGCCCCAGTGGCCTCTACTCTCCTCATGATGTGTGTGGTGTCTAGGATGGTGGGGTATGCCTCAACAACAAAGTTAACAAGTTACATTGGTTTGTTGGGTCCATTAGAGCTAGTATGCATCCGATACAAGTTCAAATTTGTCCAGTAGGGCCATACACGGACGGTCCTCAATCGACACACGCAGAACTATGCAAACAGATCTCCACTCTGCTGCTTCCTACTTTCCTGTCCGGTCTCAATTAACTATTAAGTGAATCAATGTACATTATCCCCATTGATTCCACTTCTACCAGTGCACTAGCAGGAAAAAGTCATACTCGAGTTATACCAAATAATCTATATAAGTGATATCAGCATAGAATTACTATGCGTCATATAAGTAGTATAATAAACATAGACTCCAGGGATTTCTGGCCATGCAAGTAGAGTGACAATAAAACCAAGACGTAATGCACATATCACTAGACATATAGTAACTGTTGTAAAAAAACATTGTTAACTTAAATGCAAACCGGAGCTTGCCTTTGGTGGCGACTAAGCAAATGTTAATCTGGTTAAGTCTTGATCTTCCAAGTGAGGCTTTTCTTCCTCACTCGATCTTCCAGATGAAGCTTTTTGTCGTTTTCCCCTTCTCTTAATCTTCACTGTTGCTTGAGCAACTCTTGGTCTTTACGCGGTTCCATGCTAGCACTTCTCCTCCGGCTACATGTTCCTCGTCTATCTCCGCTCGTCACTTAAGTTATCGATATGCTTATGCACATAAACAGAACAAAAATAGTTTAATACTTAATACTTAAAACTTCTAATCTACTAAATAATGAACATACTCTAAAGTGGAGGACGTAAGTGGTCATAACCAATTTACTTACCTAGCAATATAAGGTCTATTGGACTCTGGTTGTCTACAGCAGGACTCACCGATGCCAATACATTACTCAGCTCCTACACCGTAGAGTGCTTATCTTCTTTCTAGCAACTCAGATTTCCGATGCATCTCCAGCTGCAACTGCTATTGTTATCTTCTCCTCTTTAATAATAAGTCTTTAGCCGTAAGAGCAGACTCTCGCTCCTCCAGTATTGTCTCTGACTTGACCACCATCCTTTCAAACTATTTTTCTGCTGCTTCAGCTCATCAAACTTCCTCAGCGACTATTCAAGTCCAAGGAAAAGAGGTCCTCAAGCTGCCTATACTTGAAGTTCATAATGACAGCACCCTAACTCCGGAGCTAGGCCACGCCAGCTAGCTGCTAAAGCTTGGAGCTTGATGAGTCCAAGAGAGCAGTCACCCACTCCATCTCCAACATAGCAATAGTTGTGACGGCCGAGGCAGGTGGTGTAGGAGGAGGTGGCCACCGCTGCTCATGGGGTGTGGATGAGTGGCACATGAGCTGGACGATGCCGTAGCCAATGAGCAACGCGAGGGAGGTGGTGAGAACGCTACCGTTACCTTGAAAAGGAGATCACCTATTATAGCAGCATTTGGGGCATGTTCAACTCCCTCTACCTGAACCTCGATGAGGTATGAACCACTACCACAACTGGGTTCGACTGCCACATTGGTAAGCATTTCAGCAAACTTCTTGGTTGCGTCTTCGACTTGGTCCGTCTTGCACAATTCAACGTCACCTTGGCAATTATCCTCATTGTTTGCAACATCAGCACACTCCTTCATCACAGACCAGTTCTGAACGTCAACACAGCTGCTTCTATCCTTGTAAGCATTTTGTCAAGCATCTTGACTGCAATAATGTTATGACCTAATCTTGCACAAATCAGAGGTACCTTGGTCCAATTGTCGTCGCTGTTGTGTCAACAATGTGTTCCTGCATATCACACATCACCTCCGTCAATCCTCGCACTGTTTGGATGCGTCATATGAGAAGAACGCTGTGATGAGGGCGCAGCACAGCTAAGGAAGGTACAGAGAGAGGCAGAGAAGCGACGCGGTCTGAAGCAGGAGCAGCTGAGGAAATTGATTTTGAATTCAAATTCAAATTTGAACCTTTCCACTATGCATGAACCTCTTATTACTATTATAAATCACAAACTTTACTGGGGCAGTCAATTAAATATGAATAATATTTTTGGTGTCGTCAAATTTGACATTCGGCTTTATTAGCTTCTGTCGATAACCGGCGTATCAGGTACCCTATAATAGCGCATGGTTAATAGTGTGATAACGTGCCTTAATGGCTGCGTTACCTCTATTAACAGTGCTTTCATCGTGTGTCGTTAATACAGTATTAATGACACGTAATCAAGTCTTGTAACTGCCGCTTTAACTGTCCCTTCAATGATCGTACTGAAGGAGATCCGCCAATGTATTCGTTGGTGAAGGTCTGGAGGTTCCACACGTGGCAGCTTTGGAGCTTCCCTTTGCGGGGAGGTAGCTCTGGAACCGCTATACCGGTGTCAGCGCCGGAGCTCCCCTCTGCCGGGGGTAGGTCTGGGATCATTATACACGTTTGGATCGCGGAGCTTCCCTGTGTTGGGAGTTTGGCTCCAGATTTACATTACACGTGTCAATCCCCAGAGTTACCCATATGAGGGTTGCGTGTTCGGTGTAATATGACATGTGGGGCCTGAAGAGACCTTCAACTTTGATGAGTAGAATTCTCTTGCACTTCTTGCGATATTATAGGGTACCCGATACGCAGGGTATCGACAACTTCAGAATTAAAATTTTTGTCTTTGCTTTGTATTTAGCTTTCAACTTAAGTTTCAATTTAGAACTAGACTTCGATTTTGGAGTCGACATTCTTGGAAATTTGTATTTTATTGTACTTAGTTATTTAATCTCACTCATCAACTAATCATTCATCAAACTGTGCCTAATGTTCTTAAAAATTCATGTTTTGAGAATTGTTTATTAATTATCATAATTTATTTGAGTTTGACTTTTTGATTTAACTTAAAAAAATTAGGCACATATCTTTGTGTTCTTCTTTTCCAAATATGAGCTTTTACAGGAATGTAGAAACTATCCTAACAACTTGATGAAGTAAGAAGAGCAATTAGCACGTGGAATACAAAATTGATACAAATTGCAAGTTTGATTAACCCTATGCCCTAGATGATAATGATAGCAAAAGTAAAGAACTAGAACAAAAGAGACAAGGATTTTTACCGAGGTTCGATCTCACCAAAGAGATCTACTCCTCGTTGAGGGGCCCACAGAGAGCTAGGTCTCAATCAACCCTTTACCTTTTCAAGTCACCACAGAAGCCGACTTGAGTTCCACTATCAAGGGTAATTGCCGAGTCAATGGGGCAACCTCACACGCTGAGGGCGCCCATAAAATTATAGCGAGGAAACGAATCAAATACACTCAAAAGATATACAATAGATGCGAGAGTGTATAATAGATTCAAACCCCAAGAGCTGAACAATGCGTAGAAGACGATCTCCCTTCCCCAAATCTTGATTCCCAAAATATTTAACTTTTTAGGGAGTTAGATGTGTGGGGAAAAGTGTTTTTGTGCTCTTGGGACGTATGACGGCACTAGGGTTCTTAGTTGTGTGTTGTGGGGTCGTGGATCACCTATTTATGGACTTTGTAAAAAAGTTACCGTTAGGGATCCCGATGGCTGGACTAGTCCGCTCTGGGGACCGGACTAGTACGGTGTGTTGTGAAAAACTTGAGTGAATAGTGCAACACACCTGAAATCCTAATTGTGTGAGGTGAGACAGACTTGTCCGCATTGGAATAGAGAGTTGATTGGACTAGTCTAAGATGACTCCAAAAAATCAGTCGGACTAGTCCGCAACTGGACGGACTTGTCCGGTGCAAGGTGATATAAGTTGAGTTGACAAAATACAGAAAGTTGAAAGGACTTGTCCGGCACATGTCCGGACTTGTCCGGGTGGAAACGGTGAGTTGATCGGACTAGTCCGATTTTGTTCTGGACTTGTCCGTGTGAGAACAGAAAGTGTATCGGACTAGCGAGGAGTCCGGTAGGATGGGTAAATGACGTAGTGGGGGTAGTGTGACACACACCTAAGCTATCTACTCTAAAGGATAAAAATGTCCTAGTAGAGGTCAAGTTAGGGATGAGCTACTCCTACTGTGCTTTAAGTATTCATATACATATCTATTAGTGTACACATGAGAATGTTAACGTTGAGTACTAGGGGTTAGTGGTCCACCACATCAGGCACACGTTTACCCCTAACAACATCAGGACGATTCCCGCCTCGAGCCTCTAGCGTAGACGAACGTGGGGAATTACAAAGGACGAACAGGGCTGTCAGCACCTGCCGCCTACCGCTACAACCCGTGGGTGTACAAGACATCTAACGCTACTTAATTATCTAAGCACCACGCTTACATGTTAAGTAAATGTCTTAAGAGTTGCAGTACAAGTACCATCCTAGGGAAATGACTAACCTAAATATCATTGAACCAATGTTGGAACCAGATACTAACTTACTCATATTAACATAATCATATTAATACATAATTAGACTATAGTGGTGGTGTATGATGTTTATGATAATATGATATGAGCATTATGACTAGATCATAATAACATCTACACCTAGCACATACATAGACTCCACAATCAAACAAGGAACGTGTTGTGCAAGTATATGAATAAATAAAGACTAATAATAGCATTATCATAAGGCATAAAGTCACAAAATAAAGAAAAGATATATGAGCCATACCTTTCCCACTTTGGACTTGGCACTAGAGGCTACCCTCTATAGACTAACCTCCACTAAGGAACTAGGAGAGCACTAGTGTAATACAAGAGAGAATGCTTGAGTGGTGTGTTGGAGAAGTGACACCTTCCCCCTATATATACATGGAGTAGAGGTGGTTCCCGTCACCAAAACCGCGTGAATCAGTGTTCGCCGTCTTCGGGGCACCACAGGAGAGTGCCACGTGTCAGCTGACCAAGTTTGGCGCCAGGACGCTGGGAATGGGTCCATGGATCGATATGATGCCAAATGTTGTCGCGTGTTTTGTTGAGGTGGCACTTTTCAGGATTACTCCCCTCATTCACTGTCAACTATGCATAAAAACTCCTACATGCACTATTTCTCCACGTACAAGGGGAATTATGTCAAATCTAAATATAATATATGTAAGAAATATTTATTCCCTCACATTTTTTAGTTATATTAACGGTCGAGATTAGCTTATAACGAACATCAACAATTACCCCGTTTGATAGTGGAGATCAAGTCGGCCTTCATCGTGACTTGACGATGGAAGGGTTGGTTGAGACCCGGCTTTGTGTGAGCTCCTCAACATGGACGCAGATCTCTTACGTGGCATTGAACCTCAATAAAAATCATTGTGTCTTGTGCTTCGTTCATTTCTTTCATATCCATAACTAGTTAGGGCACAAGTTCATCATTCTCCTATTCTTCATTAAACTTGTGATCTTCGTGTAATTTGGTTATCGTATAAACTTGTTAATCATACTAAAGTATATTCACATATTTCGCTGCATTACTACTTCGATAAAATACCAAAAAGATTTAAGATTTTGTAAAGGTTACGCTAACACTGGACTAGTTCGTACCAACACTGGACTAGTCCGGCCCTCCTGTATTCGATAGATTTGCTAAAGCTTTCAGGAAAAAGTTTCAAAAGCCTATTCACCCCCCTCTAGGCCACATTCAATTGGTATCAGAGCCGGATTCTCCATCAAAAGACTAATCGCTCAGAGAGACAATGGCCAATGAGAAGGAAAACAAAATTCCACAAAAGCCCATCGACGAAGAATCTCAAGAAGCCAAGGTGTTCGATGTACTCAAGAAGTACGAGCACGATGATGAAGAAGTATGTCAACTCAAGGCACTTGTAAGGAAGAAGCTCTTGAGCCAAAAGGGCAAGAAAGAAGAAGAGAAGCCAAAAGGGAGTAGTCATCAAGAGTACTCCCGGTGTCCTATTAATTATGAGTGTCTCAATACTAATAAGCATTATCTTTCTATACCTTTGAGAAAACCTCCTCACTTCGATGGGAGTGATTATACCATGTGGAAATATAACATGAAAATGCACCTTATATCACTAAACCCGAGTCTTTGGCATATAGTGTGCACAAGTCTAGATATTCCAGACAATGACGAAAAACTCACCTCGGAGCAAGAACACGCAATTCATCGCAATGCGCAAGCCGTTGTGGTGATTACTTCATCCTTGAGTCGAGAGGAGTTTATCAAGGTGGACGGACTGGAGATTGCCAAGGACATATGGGATAACCTCAAGACCGCACATGAAAGAAATCGCTGTCTGCGAAGCAAAGATTGAGATGGTTGAGGGGGAATTGGGGAGGTTTGCCATTGAGGATGGTGAAATGCCTCAAGAGATGTATAACCGAATGAAGATACTCATCAATAAGATTTGTGCCTATGGAAGCAAGAAGTGGACCGATCACGATGTCGTCAAGAGAATGATAAGGGCATTCCTGCTCCACAATGTGACCTTGTGCTCCACGAAATGAGAAAGTTCGGGGTTTCACAAAATGACTTTCGACGAGGTTCTTGGGAAAGTCATAAATCATGAGATGATAGAGAAAGAAGCTCAATACATGAAAGAACTTGCAGAGCTTACTTCATCCAAGAAAAAGGAGGTGCCCTAAAGGCGACATGCAAGCCCAACAGAAAGGAAGTCCATGAGGCGCATGAAGAAGAAGATAGTGATGATGTAAGCATCGATATGGACGACAAAGAAATGGTGTGTTTCATCAGAGAAGACGAAGAAACTTCTAAATGGAATATGCAGAAACTTCTGAAACGTGGTCACATCCGAGGTTTGAAAGATGTTGTGTTTGAAAAAGACAGGCCATGTTGGGCATGCCAAGCCGGGAAGCAAGTTGGAGCACCACATCCGGCAAAGAACGTGATGACATCATCAAGACCACTTGAGCTCCTACACATGGATGTGTTCAGTCCAATTGCTTATATAAGCATAGGGGGTAACAAATATTGTTTGGTTATTTTTGATGATTTTTAATATTTACATGGGTATTTTTCTTGTATGATAAATCAGAAACCCAAGGTATCCTCAAGAAGTTATTGAAGAGAGCACAAAATGAATTCTCTATGACAATCAAGAACATAAAGAGTGACAATGGAACAAAATTCAAGAATACCTACGTTGACGAGTATCTGGATGAAGAAGGAATAAAGCATGAGTTATCGGCACCCTATTCTCCTCAACAAAATGGGGTGGCCGAGAGAAACAATTTAACACTTGTTGAGATGGTGAGAACAATGCTAGATGAATACAAGGCTTTAGACCGGTTTTGGGCGGAAGTGGTTAATACCGCTTGTCACGCTACAAACCGACTATATCTTCATCGACTTGTAAAGAAGATTCCATATGAACTCCTGACTGGTAACAACCAAATATTTTATATTTTTAGAGTTTTTGGAAGTAAATGTTACATATTGAACAAGAAGCCTAGGACTTGACATAGAATGGTGATTCGAGAACACCTATATGGGATTACTTATCCACTATGAAGCCTTATTTTGTTGCTCATTTGTTTCTTCCCTGGGCATGCATCCCACGGTCTCTCAAAACTACACAGCACTCTTAATTTAATCTCTCTTGGATCTCTCTTGACCGGTCCCTTAATGGAAGGAACAAGAGGAACAATTTATTTTCTTCTCCTATCTGTTTCCTTCGTTTAAGGTCAATTTTTCACTACAATCGCTTCACCATCGACAACCTTTATTTTTGCTTTTATGATTTATCCACATTCCCCCCCTAAAAGATAAAACCCTATCTTCCTTAGTGATATCTTCGCAGAAGAAGAAGAAGAAGTGGACGTGATAAGTGCATTCCTCAAAGGTCCTATCAAGGAGGAGGAGTACATGGAGCAACGACTTCGGTTCGAGGATCAAGATCACCCCAACCGTGTGTTCAAACTGCATAAGGCTCTCTATGGCATCAAACAAGCTCCTAGAGCTTGGTATGAGTGTCGTAGAGATTTCCTCACTCAAAATGGTTTGAAGATAAGAATGGTTGATTATACATTATTCACTAAGTATTTTGATGGTGATCTCATTGTTTGTCAAATTTATGTTGATGATATCATATTTGGTTCTACTAATGATGCGTTTCGCAAAGAATTCAGTAAGATCATGATGGACAGGTTCGAGATGTCTAGGATGCGTCAATTAAATTTTTTTTTAGGATTTCAAGTGAAGCAACTCACAGAAGGCACCTTCATTTGCCAAACCAAATACACATAGGATATCCTCAAAAATTTCAATATGGATAAAGCCAATCCCATCGACTCCAATCTCAATTCCTATTTTATTAGCCTATGATACTCACCTTAATTTCAAGTTGTATCAAATGGACATGATAAGTGCATTCCTCAATGGTCCTATCAAGGAGGGGGTGTACATGGAGCGGCGACCTGGGTTCGAGGATCAAAATCACCCCAACCATGTGTTCAAACTGCATAAGGCTCTCTATGGCCTCAAACAAGCTCCTAGAGCTTGGTATGAGTGCCTTAGATTTCCTCACTCAAAATGGTTTTAAGATAGGGAAGGCTGATTGTACATTATTGACTAAGTATTTTGATGGTGATCTCTTTGTTTGTCAAATTTATGTTGATGATATCATATTTTGTTCTATTAATGATGCGTTTTGTGAAGAACTCAGTAAGATCATGGCGGACATGTTGGAGATGTCTAGGATGGGTGAATTAAAGTTCTTTTTAGGATTTCAAGTGAAGCAACTCAAAGAACGCACCTTCATTTTCCAAACCAAATACATGTAGGATATCCTGAAAAAGTTCAACATGGATAAATCCAAGCCCATCGACTCCAACGGAAACAATGGGCGTCTCAACCTTAATGAAGACTGTCTAGTGTGGACCAAAAAAAGGTATACCGTTCTATGATAGGTTCCTTACTTGACTTGTGTGCATCTAGGTCTAACATTATGTTGAGTGTTTGTATGTGCAAGGTTTCAAGCCACCCCAAAAGAGTATCATTTAATTGCAGTAAAAAGAATCTTAAAATACTTAGTCACACACCCAACCTAAGTCTTTGGGATTTAAAAGGGTCTAAATTCAATCTTAAAGGTTATTCAGATGTTGATTATGCAGGCTATAAAGTAGATTGAAAAAAACACATTTGGAACCTATCAATTTTTAGGTAGATACATGGTGATAGGAAAAGGTGAGTCCCAATCTTCCGAAAGGTATGTCGATTGGGGTGGAGAACTCGACGTTGATGATCCGCGGCACTCGAGCGGTTCGAGTACCCCTGCAATCACTACACCACGGCTCCGTTGGTTATCAACCGTGCTGCACACGCTTGACCTCGCCAAGAAGGCTAATCCCTGCAAGTGCAATCGAGAACACGAGCAAGAACGTAGAAGACACGATCGGAAATCGCAAAATTGGGGTCTCACAAACCGTAGAACGGCGATATTATTGATCTAAGCAAAACCCACCGAATATGACCGGCGGCTGCAGTATTTATAGGCTAGGGTTCGACCAAAACATGATTAGACGCGTCCCTAATGGACTCTTACGGGATACAAGGCCCAAAGGCCCGATTCGGTGGCGCAGCACCGGACAGAAATATAGACTCGACTTGTTTCGACGATTCCCAATGACTCCGGAGGAATTTTGAGGTGGGACCAGAACCATTGGAAAGTTTATCTTCCCCTCTTTCCGTGCATATGTAGAACGTCGAAAACGGAGTCCGTATGCCTCCTGGGCATCTGTTTTAAGGTGGACTGCTCCTGGACTCCGAGTTGAACTCGAGTCCGAGTTGTAAACTATTTCCATCTACTTGTGGACGTCCCAGGTGGTTGTCCACGCTCCAAAGGCCTCCTTCCTTCACTTGTTGATCTTCTCCATTATTCCTAATAACAATTAAATCATCACATAGCAATCTATTCTCAAACTCACATGCAAAAGAAGTTAAGAACGAATTCACCTGCTGATTTAATAACCGTGCCCGTGCTCTTGTGATTGGTCCTTGCAGTTCAATGCGCGTCTCCGCTGTTGTGATGTCCTCATCATTCTCCCCCTCTTGAATTAGAGTCGTCCTCGACTCAAGTTCATCTTCTTCTCCCAAGTACGGTCGCAAATCTGAAATGTTAAATGTAGGACTAACCCCAAAATCGGGAGGCAATTCAAGCTTATATGCATTATCATTAATCTTTTCAACGATCTTAAAAGGACCAGCAGCTCGTGGCATAAGTTTAGATTTTCTCAAGTCGGGAAATCGCTCTTTTCTCAAATGTAACCACACCAAATCGCCCGGTTCAAGTTTTACTTCTTTTCTACCTTTACTACCTGCAATCCTATACTTCTCATTCATCATTTCAATATTTTTCTTTGTAGTTTCATGCATCTTAAGAATGAATTCAGATCGTTGTGTAGCATCCAAATTTATAGTTTCAGAAGGAGGCAAAGGTAGTAAATCAATAGGAGCACGGGGATTGAAACCATACACTACCTGGAATGGACTTACCTTTTTCGTGGAGTGAACGGATCTGTTGTAAGCAAATTCTATATGTGGTAAACACTCCTCCCACAACTTCAAATTTGTTTTCAAGACAGCCCGTAACATAGTGGATAAAGTACGATTAACTACCTCGGTCTGTCCATCTGTTTGTGGGTGACATGTAGTTGAAAACAGCAACTTGGTTCCCAATTTATACCACAAAGTTCTCCAAAAATGACTTAAAAATTTTGCATCACGATCAGAAACAATGATATTTGGCACACCATGTAAACGAACAATTTCCGTCATAAATAAATCAGCAATGTGTGAGGCATTATCATTCTTATGACAAGGTATAAAGTGTGCCATTTTGGAAAAACGATCAACAACTACAAAAATACTATCCCTCCCCCTCTTAGTCCTAGGCAATCCCAAAACAAAGTCCATAGAAATATCCTCCCAAGGTACACTAGGAACAGGAAGAGGCATATAAAGACCATGTGGGTTAAGGCGAGACTTAGCTTTATTGCAAGTAGTGCATCGTGACACGTAGCGCTCGACATCACGCCTCATCTTTGGCCAAAAGAAGTGTGTGGACAGCACGTCTTCAGTTTTCTTCACTCCAAAATGTCCCATCAAACCTCCTCCATGTGCTTCCTGCAAAAGCAATAGACGAACGGAGCTAGCTGGAACGCATAGCTTGTTAGCACGATAGAGGAGACCCTCTCGCAGCACATATTTATTCCAAGTTCTTCCTTCTCTACAATTTTCAAAAGCAACTTTGAAGTCCAAATCAGTAGGATATAATGCTTTAATTGTTTCCAAACCAAAGATTTTATGATCAAGTTGGGACAGCATGGTATAACGCCTAGATAATGCATCGGCAATGATATTTTCCTTCCCTTTCTTATGCTTAATGATGTATGGAAACGACTCTATGAACTCAATCCATTTAGCATGTCGTTTATTCAGATTGGTTTGACACTTAAGATACTTCAATGATTCATGATCGGAATGTATGACAAACTCCTTAGACCAAAGATAATGTTGCCAAGTTTGTAATACACGGACTAAGGCATACAATTCCTTATCATAAGTGGAATAATTAAGAGAAGGACCATGAAGTTTTTCACTAAAGAAAGCAACGGGTTTACCTCCTTGTATGAGAACGCCTCCAATACCAATGCCGCTTGCATCGCATTCTAGCTCAAAGGTCTTGTCAAAATCAGGAAGTTGTAGTAATGGTGCTTGTGTAAGCTTCGATTTGAGAGCATCAAAAGCTTGTTGCTGCTGTTCGCCCCATCGAAATGGAACTCCCTTCTTCGTTAGCTCATGTAGAGGTGCTGCAATGGTGCTGAAATCCCGCACAAAGCGCCGATAAAATCCTGCAAGACCAAGAAAACTACGAACCTGTGTGACGGTAGTTGGGGCTGGCCAGCTGGTGATTGCTTCAATTTTTGCCTCATCCATCTCAATTCCCTGCGAGGAAACGACATAGCCAAGAAACGAGACTCGATTGGTGCAAAAAACGCACTTTTCGAGGTTACCAAACAAACGTGCATCTCTCAAAACAGTAAAAACAGCACGTAAATGATCAAGATGTTCATCATATGACTTGCTGTAAATGAGGATATCATCGAAGTAAACCACCACAAATTGTCCAATGAAAGCACGTAAAACCTCGTTCATTAATCGCATAAAGGTGCTGGGTGCATTAGTTAAACCAAAAGGCATGACTAACCACTCATAAAGTCCAAACTTGGTTTTAAATGCAGTTTTCCATTCATCTCCTAGTGCCATTCTAATTTGGTGGTAACCACTACGCAAGTCAATTTTTGTGAAGATGATAGCACCACTCAATTCATCAAGCATGTCATCTAATCGAGGAATAGGATAACGATATCGAATGGTGATGTTATTAATCGCTCGACAATCAACACACATGCGCCAACTACCATCTTTCTTAGGAACCAAAAGAACAGGAACGGAACAAGGGCTAAAGCTTTCACGAATGTACCCGCGGTCCAAAAGATCTTGGACTTGTCGCTGGATTTCCTTAGTTTCTTGTGGATTCGCCCTGTATGCTGCAAGATTTGGCAAACTTGCTCCTGGAATCAAATCGATCTTGTGTTCAATGCCTCTCACCGGTGGTAAACCAGGGGGTATCTCGGAGGGAAACACATCCTCAAACTCCTGCAAAAGGTTAGCAACAGCAGGGGGCAATGCAATAGACAATTCATGAAGTGAAAACATGGCTTCTTTGCAAACTAAAGCATAGCACATCCCCTTAGCATCGAATAAATCATCAAGTTCAGATTTAGTTGCGAGCAATGATGGTGATTTTAACTTAATAACTTGCTGTTTTTCAGATTCTAATTTAGTTGCTTTGCCCTCACGAATTTTACAATTCTCAAAATGCACAATTTCAGCAGGAGTCATGGGGAGCAAAGTGATTTTCTTTCCCTTATGTATGAGAGTATATTTATTGGTTCTACCATGATGAATAGCATCTGTATCAAATTCCCAAGGACGACCCAATAAAAGAGAACAAGCATCCATAGGAACAACATCAAAATCAGCAAAATCATGGTATGAACCAATTGAAAAATGGATTCTCGCTGTTTGTGTTACCCGAACCTTACCGCTGTTGTTGAACCATTGAATGTGGTACGGATGAGGGTGTGCTCTTGTTGGCAAACCGAGTTTCTTGACGACGTCCGTGTTTACCAAGTTATTGCAGCTACCTCCATCAATTATAGTGTGTACACGACAGTCCTTGACGACGAGAAACATGTGGAAGAGGTTGTGTCGTTGTAGCTTGTCGTCGGTCTCCACTTTGGAGCTCAAGGCATGCTGCACAATGATGCTCCTATAGTTCTCCGTCGCCGCTGTACCAAGTACCTCTTCTTCGGTGTGTTCATCATTTGGATCTGTAAAGTCAGTAGCAAGAGAATATTCATCTTCAACATCTGAAGTACTATCATACCCGCCATCCTCGCGTGCTATGTATGCTCGTTTGCTCGGGCAATCTCTAATCATATGACCAAGTCCCTGGCAGCGGTGACACTTAATGTCAGAAGTACGACCCGTAGAAGGAGTGGACGACAAAGGCTTGAATGATGTCGCCTTGCTGCCTTCCGGCACGCGAGAAGGTGGAGCAGCAGGTATAGTTCGTTGGCCGCCATTGGGTGGTGTAGTCGCTGCACGGGGGGCCGAAGATGGTGCTGTTTTGGATGCTGTAGTTGCTGCACGCGGCGTGAAGTTGCTCCTCGTGCGTTGTTGCTGTTGTTGTCGGCCCTGCAATTCTTTTTCTGCCAACATAGCAAGCTGAAACAATCTGTTAACAGTATCATATTCTTTGTAATCAATAATGTCCTGAATTTCACGCCTCAACCCCCCATAAAAACGAGCTATTTTATCATCCATGTCCTCTACTACCCCACAACGCAGCACACCCTTTTGTAACTCTTGATAATACTCCTCTACGGACATGTTACCTTGGTCTAAACGCTGCAATTTTTTGCGAAGGTCCCGCTGAAAAGATGGAGGAACAAATCGAACACGCATAGCTTCCTTTAATCTATCCCATGTTGGAGGATCAGTTCTAGTTTTAACAAGTTCATTCCACCATATGATAGCAAAGTCCTTAAACTCACTAGTGGCTTGACGAACTCTATGTTGTTCAGGAACTAGATGGGAATTAAATTTTTGCTCTACTGTCATCTCCCAATCAAGATAAGCCTCAGCATCATAAGCAACAGAAAAAGAGGGTATAGTAAATTTCACTTTAGCAAAAGGATCATCAGGAGGGCGGTTATAATTGTTATGATTATTACCTCCCATACCTCGACGATAAAGAGGCAGTCTTGGCTGATTACTGTGATCTTCCAGTTCATCATAAGCATTGTCTTCTTGTCTTCCAGCGAGAGGCAACCGAGCCTCAAAAGTATTCATCCGAAGAGCAAGGTCATCCAGTTTGCGAGTCAAGTTCGCCAATGACTCCTCCGTTGATGCGTTGTATTTGGCGAACATATCACGTAACTCAACATGTTGAACACATTCGTCATTATTTTCTTCTCCTGCCATTGTTAGTAGGAAACAAAAGACAACAAAAAAAATGTTATCCCTATCAACTACAGTGACAATGTGGAAGGTGGAAGAAAACAATCTATCTCGCTCAAGCGTCTTACCACGCTCTTACAAGTGTTCTTACCGACACAGCAGGTGGTGTGGACGGTGAGATGACCCAATGAAGCGTGGGGTGATTACAAAGGTACCTGTTATGCTCAAGAGAAAGGTGGAGCTTGGATGGCACAATATGGTGGCTAATAAGCAGAAAATCGTTAACAGCTAAACAAAGTTGAATAAGTATTCAATGTAGGAAACTGTTGCTGGTCAACTGAGTGCCCTAGAGCCTAGCACAACACAAGGAAGTATCAAGGCAAAAGAAAGACAGAATGATATAACCAAACAAACAGCACCAAGTGGTATAGGCCAATTGCTTTAATATGCGTGCTCTTCACAATTTTTTTTCTTTTTTGTAATATTTTTTTGATATTTTTTCTTTACTCAGTAGCACAATTATAGGAAGCACACAAATTTGCAGCTCAATTGGATGTAATATGCGGCCTATGGAAAATCAAGAAGGTTCTTTAAAATTTGTGCTGAAACTTCGGAGGCCGGATAGCCTATCTTCCGAGGGGAATTTGGGCAATCTAAATTCGCCGAACGCGGCTAAGCCGCGGAAAATCAGATGCGAAATTTCGCGTAGATGAATTTGAAAAAAAAATTCGCCCGATTTCGAGTTCGTATGCGAAAGTTATGGCCGTTTTAAGGTAGGCTGTCCGAGTTACGTTTTTTTGGATGTTGATTCCAACTCGGTTTTAGAACAGAACTCGCAAACGGATACGAAAACGATCGGGAATTTGCACAGCAACTAATGGGGTGGTGTGTGATGATTCAAGAATGAATGGCACAAAGATTTGTCACCTAATCTAGGGCTGGCGATGCGGGAGTTCACGCAAGGCGGCTAGCTAGGGCAAACCGATGAACGTGGCGGATCGGTTTGTTATTTAGGGATTGTGGAATAGGTGTCGAATAGCAAGAAAACAAGGACGAAACACGATAACTAGGTCCAAAAAACACAAAGCTAAACCAGCAACAAGACTCAACCACACGAATGCAAACTCAACAATGCAAACTGAAAAACGAAACTGCAGGCACTATAGTCTGGAAAGCGGTAAAAACGATCTAATTTTTTTTGTGGCTTTTTTGTGGACTCTAGGTACGAAACAAAATCGATCTAATGGAAGGAAGGAAAACAAAGATACCTCACGGGCAACCTGGAAATCTGATACCAATTGATAGGAAAAGGTGAGTCCCGATCTTCCGAAAGGTATGTCGATTGGGGTGGAGAACTCGACGTTGAAGATCCGCGGCACTCGAGCGGTTCGAGTACCCCTGCAATCACTACACCACGGCTCCGTTGGTTATCAACCGTGCTGCACATGCTTGACCTCGCCAAGAAGGCTAATCCCTGCAAGTGCAATCGAGAACACGAGCAAGAACGTAGAAGACACGATCGGAAATCGCAAAATTGGGGTCTCACAAACCGTAGAACGGCGATATTATTGATCTAAGCAAAACCCACCGAATATGACCGGCGGCTGCAGTATTTATAGGCTATGGTTCGACCAAAACATGATTAGATGCGTCCCTAATGGACTCTTACGGGATACAAGGCCCAAAGGCCCAATTCGGTGGCGCAGCACCAGACAGAAATATAGACTCGACTTGTTTCGACGATTCCCAATGACTCCGGAGGAATTTTGAGGTGGGACCAGAACCATTGGAAATTTTATCTTCCCCTCTTTCCGTGCATATGTAGAACGTCGAAAACGGAGTCCGTATGCCTCCTGGGCATCTGTTTTAAGGTGGACTGCTCCTGGACTCCGAGTTGAACTCGAGTCCGAGTTGTAAACTATTTCCATCTACTTGTGGACGTCCCAGGTGGTTGTCCACGCTCCAAAGGCCTCCTTCCTTCACTTGTTGATCTTCTCCATTATTCCTAATAACAATTAAATCATCACATAGCAATCTATTCTCAAACTCACATGCAAAAGAAGTTAAGAACAAATTCACCTGCTGATTTAATAACCGTGCCCGTGCTCTTGTGATTGGTCCTTGCAGTTCAATGCGCGTCTCCGCTGTTGTGATGTCCTCATCACATGGTGTCATGGTCCTCCAAAAAACAAAACTCCATTGACCTATAGCAGAAGCGGAGTATGTCGCAGATGGTAGTTGTTGTGCGCAACTCCTATGGATGCGACAAACTCTTAAAGGATTACGTTATAATATGAATCATATTCCACTCCAATGTGACAATGAGAGTGCCATCAAGATTGCCCATAACCCTGTAGATCATTCAAGAACTAAACACATCGACATACGGCATCACCTTTTGAGAGGTCACTCAATCAAAGTAGACATTGAAATTTCACATGTTAGAACCAAGAAATAACTAGCTGACATCTTCACCAAGCCATTATGTGAAAAACATTTTTGTGAGCTTAGAAATGAACTAAATATCATTGACTCTCGAAATGTGGCTTAAAAGAACGCATACCTGATTGCTAGATGGTAGTTTCTTCAAAATTCATATTTTTGTGACAAATGAGACTCCTTTCTCCATTTTCTCTCCAAAACTACTTTAATTATTGAATCTTGATGGGTTATAGTAATTTCTTGAGTGTTGATTGTTTATTGATCATACTCATCGATTATTTGTGAAAATATGTCCTAAGGATCAATAATAGTCGAAATCCTCTTTATATATGATTTTTACATCATTCTGTCTGGTTGACCACGGACTAGTATGTGGTCAACACCAGACTAGTTCGCTACTATAGACTAGTTCGAACCAGGTCCAATAGACGGGACTAGTCCAGCCTCAAAATCGGACTAGTCCATTATCTGGGGATTTAAATCTAAGCTAAATGCGAAGTCCTCCCCTCATCTTTGTGAGGATCGGAGTCCACACGTCCGAGGATCTCATTGGGTGGTGTCGTGTGATGTGGCACCTAACAGCACACACAGAAAGAATACAAAATATACAATGTTTTCATTTCACAATAATTAGAGTTTACAAAACAGTGTACAACAAGTACACACGTAGCGGAATTATATACACTCATTCTCACCTAACTAAGCAGGAGAGAAGACGTCCATGCCCTAGGACGCTTCCCACTAGCAACACGAAGAACATTCAGGAGCGGCGTGGTTCACATGAGATACATCTCGACACCTCGAGATCTCATGTACAACCTGTACGGCAGTAATAAACCTAATACTTGCAAAAATCGTTAAAGCGCAAACGTGAGCATAAGGCTCAGCAAGAGTAACCCGTCTCACTATCTATGAGACACTACATGCAAGGGGACAGTAATATAGGAAAGTTGAAGTGCATAAAGGACTCGCCTAATGGTAATATAGGAAAGTTCATGTTTTAAGTAGCAAATGACATTCCCTGGGCACGACACATCATAAACTCCACAATCAAACAAGAAATGCTTCATCGATGATATGACATGCCCAAAGCACATAAGCTATAAACAGGTTAAGTATTCTGGAATCATAACTTTAATTATGCTATATCTAAGCCATACAAGGTTTCAATACAATAAGATAATTAACAATACAACATTTTCATAATATTCAAACTACTCTTATTTACTACGTCATGACTCAGTGAACAAGTGGTACTCTATTACCGCGAGGGACGGTGATTGCAATCAGGACACACCCGGACAACACGACACATACGCACGTTTAGAAGTGTCAGCGAGTACATCAGTACCTACGTAACACTTCAGTACTAGTCGTATATGGCCACCTTTCACAAGAAACCCGAACGCCGAACCCGTCTCACCTCCGTGAACAGGTCTCCGCACGGAACACATCTGTGCCCGCCGACCGATTTACACCTTACTGTCCTCAACCCACTCCTATCGATGGTGAGTTAATGGCCTCGACATCCCAGTTATCGAGTTACGTCAGTTTATTGGAGCCCATATATCCAGTATATCGCCAGTACAAGTCATGCCTGTTCAGCGGGGCCACATACAGACGGGCCTTAACTGACCAGTCAGAGCTATGCGACCAAGACCACGCCTTGCCGCTTCCTATCCATCTCTGACCGGTATCAAGTTTAGATTTAAAATTCATTCTCTATAAATGTTAACCCACTGTAGATGAGTGTCAACTTTCTATCTCGCGAGTAGATTCCAACTACTCGACTTCTACCGGTTCACCTACAACATTAGCATAGCAATTCTACATGTCGAGCTATCAACCTACCCAATTAACCAATGGGATTGTGGGTCATGCATTTGGAGTATTCAAGCATCCTGAATGTAATGCACAATTCATATACTAATCAACATAGTGATAAAGCAAAACTTTATAAACGACTTAAATGCAAATCGGAGCTTGCCTTAGTTTGCGACTCTATATCAATGTCAGTTTTTATTGGCTTGGTCTTCCTTCGAAGAGTCCGCCATGGAACTTCAAGCTGGAACACCCTGGCCTTCTCCTCCAAGCGAAGCTCCTCATCGATCACCTACCATCACGTTCCTAGCTACATGATATGCATATAAGTACATAATGTAATATACTTTAAATTAAACAAGTTAAACAAACTCTAATACTGGTGAGACTAACTAGAAGGAAGAGGTATGCCTCTATTGTGTGGATAAACAAAGGATGGAGTCAAGTGGTCATAGTAGTATCGAGATGTGAATTGAAAGGTGCAATGTAAGCACACATTGCAACTTGGCACTCAACACTCGACGCTATGCCACTCAAGGAAGACAAAGTTGAATGGTGTGGAAGTGTTGGACTAGTAGTGTAAGGATGACCCAATAGTCAAGGTGGCATTGAAAGCTTGCGTATGAGTGGAGTGTACAAGATGAAGGTCTTGACTTAGCAGTCGACCAATGAAGTTGTTCCAACTCATAAAGGAGTTAAGCTAGTTATAGCTGAGAAGTGTTGCCGCAAGGTTCAAGAATAGGATGAATCAAGGAGGAACCCTAGCGATACTTGGGAGTGTAGTGAGCTCGACATTGGTTGGACTCAAAGAGTCATAACAAGCCCTGTTAACCTAATGTGAGCACCAAGACAACATTCAAATGACATTTAGGTAAAGTAGTTGCTATGGCAAGCTTCTCGAGCATCATTCATGTGCTTACATGACGACACTAATGTAGTGTCTTTTGCAAGATCGTCCAGGTGAGCTCGATAAGCTACTGGGACTTGAACAGGATGCGAGACCTTGCCGTGATGGCATGCTTTGCCATCTCGAGAAGATCGGATTGGTGAGGTCCACGTCGACCCAGATTGATCAGCGATGGTGAACAGACTCCCGAACACCACCTCTTGAGTCTCAAGGTTAGTGATGTTGACTCGATCGCCGGCAAGTGACTCAACGACCTTGACAGCTATGAATAGGCACATCTAGGTAAGCAATTACTCGAATGGTTAGGAGGTGTCATCGACTCAACCAAGGAACTCTTATCCGAGGTTCCCCTTGGTCTAGTTCTCCTTGTCGGTCATGACGTTCTCGCTTTCCTCTACCACAAGTCATCGGTGATCACCGACCCACCTGGTTTGACCTAGAAGGCATTTTATCGAGCATCTAGATTACACCTAGGACTCGATCACTCTGGCATCGACTCAACTTAATTTGGCCCGACGACCATCGTTTGAAATGTCATGAGGAAACAACTATAGGGTTCCTAGTATCTATATAAGACAGGAGATGATTAAACTTCTTGATATCCAAAAGATGAGCAAGAAGATTAATACTTCTACCTGCACGAGATGGATCCCTAGACAAGAGGCTCAGGAAGAGTGGAGAGATATGACAAGCTAAGGGTACCCATAAGGATGAATCACCACTTAGTGACTACCATCAAATATCCATGTTGTGATACTATCTAAACAATACAAGTACATGACAATCACTGTATTCTGGACACGCACCTGACTTTAGACTAGCTTGGATGGTCAAGCCATGGCAACTTCTCTACTCTGCATCACCTTTAATCGTGTGCATGCAGCAATCACACTAACCATCAAGCCTCATCCACGGGTCAACCATTCATACGCATAATTGTCCAAAGTCCTCATGCTTCCAACAACAGGCATGTCTGCTTGAGCAAGACATCCTGGTGGTTCAAGTGAACATGTCCCGATGTCTTCCCTTGGCCTAAATGAAGTCGCCGAGATGTCATCCACGTGTTTCTGCACCTTGTGCATCTCCCGACATATTCGCATTGCTGGTTGGATGCAACCACGAAGGGGAACATCACGACCAACACAGCGCTGCTGTGGCATGGAAGGGGGTGGTGACTATGGCGCGGGAAACAGGTTCACGAGGCCTACAAGCGACGTGTGGTGCTGGAACTATATGTTGAGTGCCGGACAATGGCAAGAGGGGTGCTGACGGCTTGTGGATGATGGATGCACACTGGTGACCATGCCCGTAGCGTGCTGGTGACTAGGACAGTGAGCAGCGGTGCTGAGCACCGTTGGATGGCGCAGCAGCTTGACGGGAGCACTGCAGGGGCTTCATGGCAAACAGTCTCGCGTGGGGAAGTGAAAGTGACAGCGGAATACGGAGGAGGCATGAACGGGGTGGATCGCATGGTGCGTGGGCGGCAAGGTCGCCGTGGCGCGGTGACCAGGGAGGTGCTCGGGGTCGAGCATTGCAGCACGTGAGGAGGACTCCCATCGGCAAGAAGCCTAGCTTAGAAGCGGAGAGGTAGAGGGAGGAGCATGAGGTGAAGAACTCACCCAGAGGACGAGCGGCGGCCGTCGTCGAGGTTTGCGCACGGCAGCAGACTGAGCAGGGCGGTCGCCGAGTGGAGGAGAGAGCAGGACACATGGTTGATGATGTGCGGGAGGAAACCGGCAGGGGCGCGATGCGACGGGCCGTCGGGAAGCTATGGTGGCGGCGGTTTGCTCGGCGCACAGCCGGAAAGTGAAGGGGTGAGCGGCGCGGCTGGCGCTGGCGCGACAGGGAGGAGCTGGGGAGGCGAGCACACGGCCCGAGGCTCAGCGCGGTGGCGACGAGTGCGTAGCGGCGACAGGGCATGGGAGCGCGAGGTGTAGCAGCTTGCGCGGCGCGGGGATGGCACCGGAGGCGGGCGCGTAGGGACGCGCAGGCGCGCGACATCAGTGGAGTAGGGGCGACGGGCGCGTGTGGAAGCCAGGAGGAGGCAGGGCGAGCGGCGCACATGCGTTGGGCGGCGGTGAGCGCGCTGGGCGGAGCTGGAAGGCGAGGAGGCGACCGGAATCGGTGTGTCAGGCGGAGGCACGAGCAGGCGCTCGCTCGTGATGGGGAAGAAAGGCGAGGGGGCGATGCCGGGCAGAAACGGAAGGATAAGGGCGCGCACTGGGACAGAGAAAAGGAATTTGCTTGCTGCAACGTCTTATGACATGTGGGTCCCACCACTTGGATTATCTCTTATTCTTTTCTTTTCTCCAAAATCTAATTTTGAGCTGACAAACGAATCTCATCAAATGGGAATTGAAGCAGGGTGATAATTGTCCATAATATAATTCATTTTTGAAAACCACATGAAGTGGACAACTTTGATTTTTTAATTCAAATTTAAATTTGAATTCACCTTTAAGCCCTTGTCTTTATTTAACCTTCCAATTTCCAAGAGTGGCATGGACACTAATTTAAAAAGTATTGTTTTAACTTCTTTCCTTATTATTACGTTTGGTTTGAAGCACTATTGATTTTCGAGCGGCTGAAGTGACCCCTCGCAGTGAACAACGACGTGGAGGCCTGAAGAAAGAAAATATCTAGCGCCGAGGCCGGGAGAAAGATCGTGCGGTGTTTTGAGATAAAGACAACACATCGCGGCGTGTTGTTGGCTCGCAATAAGCATAAGCGAGGTCGGAAACCAAACATCGATTGATGAAAGCTGACCGGTGGCCGCTCGACAAGTGGGCCCCACGCGAGATGCTATCCGCTCAATTCCATCTGAATGAATATGACAAAAGATCTCAGAGTCACTAGACTTCTCAATGTAGCGGAGAACTTAATGAAGGTACTTATGTGGAGGTTGAACGGGATTTGGAAGTAACACACGAAGCTTTATCAGTTCATGTGACGATTTCCAGTTAATGCTCTATAGTTTTAACAAGTTCCTAATTTCGTGAAAATTGGTTAACTCACATTGTTGATGTGAGTTCGGATTCCAAAGTCCACTTAAAAAAATTAAGTTCGCATTTTTGTGTTCTTGCTTTACTCGAATGCAGGCTTTTACAATCTTGCTCACAATCCTCTACACTTTCTCTCTCCTCACTCACGACTCTAAATGTGATTTCTCAATCCCTCCACCAAATCTTTGTTTTTCTCCAGGGAAATCGACCTTCAATGAAGGGAGGTCACCCACCCCGGACTAATCCGCATGAAGGACTCTTCATCCACTTCGAATAGTTCGATTTGGAAATTTCTCCTCCAAACCCTAATTCTTAACTGCTCCAAGTTTTTGTTCAAGATACGTGGCTCTTAGGGTTAGTCTACCATTCCTTGATGTATTCCTATCACTTTTCTATTTTTTTTGCATCAATTTATCGAGATTAGTCTCGATTTCCAAAGCTATGGTTTGGACAACCGATACAGGACTAGTCTAGTCAGGTGCAAACAAGTCTGGTACACCGGACAAGTGCAGCCTTCGACAGTTTGTGCTATTTGCTTCTAGTCTCGACAAGCTCCTTGAATCTGTCCTTACTATTCTATCTTGCATCTCTTGTGTTAGGAATCATGTCAACCACCTCGGATGAGAGCATGTTCGACTACGAGGCCAAGCGCGACAGAGAGAGGTTGGCTCGGGACAAGGAAAGGGGGAGCAAGAAGAGACATGATTGTGACGCCTCCATTCCCCCGCATGCTTCCTCTTCGGTGAGGCACAGGAAAGTTGTTGCCAAGAAACCCTCTAGCGGCAAAGGAAAGGATGTGGTTGGTGCAAGCTCAGTGGCTCCACGGGGGAACAAAACCAAAGAAAAGGGGGTCACAGTTGGACCAGTTGGTCCATTGGTGATGACTTCTCCCAATCAAAGGGATTGAAGTCCCTGTGAGGACATTTTCACACGGAAGGGAAGTGACATAGCTCTGAAGCATAGAAGGTGGATGTCTACCAGCAAGACAAACATGCAGAATCCTCGCTTCTATAGTGACTTCCAATGTGACTATTACAACACCATATACCTGAGGATGAAGACTCAAGTTGTCAAGAGTCAGTGGGTGGTTTTTAATTACTTGGAATCCAAGAGTCATGAGGCATTCAGAAGGTGGCAGCTGCACTAGAACGGCATGGACTAAAAGAACTCTTGGGTTTTCGGTACAGCTGGAATAATGAAGTGATTGCTCAATTTATTCCACTTGTCACTTCTCGGGTGATGATGGGGAAGGAATCACTTGGATGACCAGTGGTTCCAAGTACAAGATCTTGTATGAAGACTTTGCTAAGTTACTTCACCTGGATGATTCTTTGGAAAATGAGATTGTCATCCACAATATTAGTGCCTTGGACAAAGATGATCTTACCTTTCTCTATGACACTCTGTTTCCCTATAAAGCACCTTCCACAAAACACATGAAGCCATTCTTTATTGTTCTCAATCGAGTTTTGCGAAAGACCATAGCTCCTAAGGATGGTGATGTTGGCAGTGTTCAGGGCTACTTGATGACTTTGATGAAGGTGATTAGTAATAAAAGGAAGTTCAATGTCTTTGAATACATCTACAACGACATTGTCAACATCTCTTGCACTCCAAAATGCCCCCGTGGCTATGCTCTTTACATCATGTTTAAGATTGAAAAGGTCACCAATATGGAGTTTGTTAAGGATGGTTACCACATTGGAAGTCAGGCAATAGAAGGAGGGCCTGGCTAGGAAGTAGCATGAGCGTTATGTCAAGGATAATATCAAGGTGATTTGTCAAAAGCTAGATTGATCCTATCAGCTCTACTCAAGTCTTTGAGGACTCGGTTGGTGACTTCTCTGAGCCCCCTCCCCTTACTGCTGAGGAGCTCGCTTACTTTGGAGTGGGGACTCTTCAGTTCATCCTCCTCCTCCTGCACGTGTTCAAGAAGATGACGATGATGATGACGTTGATAGGGCGGAGTGCGTAGACGGGAGCGAGAACCCTAAAGACAACAAGTACTTTCCCTCATTTTTCCCTTCTTGGTGTATTGGTGCCAAAGGTGGATAGATTGAGAGTAGTAGTCTCTCTAAGTTTATTTGATCTTGGACATGTATTACTTTTTTAATCGAGACTATTGTAATTTTACACTTTAATTATGTAATGTGTGTGTTCGATGCTCACTATTAAGCCAAATTTATTACTATTTATTAATGCTTATCACATTGTTTGTCACTTTTTTTGCTCACACACGTATTGTTAGGCACCCCACAATAAAGAGTGCATATATGAGAATGATTCATGTTCATAATCTTTTATTCTCATATGTGAACACTTTATGAAGATCAAAGTTTTTATTCATATATGTGTAAGCTCAAAATGGTTGTCATCAATCACCGAAAAGGGGGGGATTGAAAGTGCATCTAGGCACACCCGAGTGGGTTTTGGATGATTGATGACAAACAAGTGAGATCCTAACAAAATTTGTTGAGTTGAGAGCAGGTTTTGGAGAATGGAATTAAAGACGCAAAAAAGGTGAAAATGAGAATCAAGAAGAAAAGAACACAAGAGAAGACAAAAGGAGTAGACAAAAAATATTAGAAGTGTGTGTGAGAAACACACCCCTAGAGCTCATATCATCGCGGAGAGGTTTAGATTTAAAACAACATTGAAATCACAGGCAAACCAGACTAGCCTGATAATGGAAGGACTAGTCCGATTTCTCTCTGAGTAGCAAATGGACTAGTTTGATATTGGTCGGACTAATCTGATATCTCTCTAGTGCACACACGGACAAGTCCCCCATGTGCAGACTAGTCCTTTTTTCCTTCATATTTAACATGCACCGGACTAGTCTGATATTGGCCAGACTAGTCTGATATCTCTTGGGTGCACAAATGGACAGGTCCTCCTTGTGCGGACTAGTCCTTTTTACCTTCATGTTTCACAAGCACCGGACTAGTTCGATATTGGTGGGACTAGTCTTATTTCTCTCTGGACACAAAACGGACTAGTCCGGTCCTATGCGGATTAGTCTGGTACACTCACAAAAATTAGGGTTTCTTAGTGTGTTGCACAACTTAACGTAGATCTCACTCCGCACACCGGACTAGTTCGGTGTTCCATAACGGACTAGTCCGTGCGTCGGGTTTCAAACGGTAACTTTTCAAAACATCTATAAATAGGATATTCACGACCCCCATAACTATCAACTAAGAGACCTAGCGCCGTCACACCTCCCAAGAGCACCAAAACACTCATTTCCACACTTCTAACGCCCTAAAAGTTGAATCTTTTGGGACTTGAGAATTGGTAAAGGAAGAGCGATGTTTTACGAGATCTTGAGCTCTTGGGTTTGATCTCTCTCACACTCTTGTTGATTATTGTACATATTTTGAGTGTGTTTGATCATGTTTTTGACTGTAATCTTATGGGAGCCCTCGGCCACTAAGGTAGCCCCATAAACTTGGTGATTACCCCGTTTTATAGTGGAGATCAAGTAGCCTTCATGGTGACTTTACAAGGGAAGGGTTGGTTGAGACCCGACTCTATGTGAGCTCCTGAACGAGGACTTATATCCCTTGTGTGGAATTGAACCTTGGTAAAAATCATTGTGTCTTATGCTTCTTGTTCATTTCTTTCATATCCATAACTTGTTAGTGCACAAGTTGAATATTCTCCCATTCTTCATTATACTTGTGATCTTCGTGTAATTTGGTTATCATATAACTTGTTAATCGTACTAAAGTAGATTCACATATTTTGCTGTATTACTAGATCGAGAAAAATACCAAAAAGAATTAAGCTTTTATAGGTGTTACGCTAACAGCAAACTAGTCCGTACCCAACACCGGACTAGTCCATCCCCCTTGTATTTGACAGATTTGCTAAGTATTTCAGGGAATATTTTCAAAAGCCTATTCACCCCCCTCTACGGCACATTCAGCATCCGATATAAAATTAATTCACAATGCGCTACTAATAATATGATGATTCTAGAAGAGTCTTTAGTTGAGTGAATCTTTCCGCCACAAGTCTGACCTTAAACTTGATTTTTCTTTAGGAGTCAGTCAATCTTGTAGACCCACTACAATCTACTGTTTTAACTCCATTAGGAATTGTGACTAAAAACACATACATCATTGGTGAAAATATTTCTTATATCATCCTATATGGTTTTACGTCATTCATATGACTAAGGCCTTATAATAAAATCTTCAAATGAGGTGGGATCACGTTTCATTTGAACTTCTTCGCTCATGTAAATCACGTAAATTGTGCATTATCTTTATGTTGACGCTGTTGTCGCCCTTCATCGTTAGTGGCCACAGACTCAATAGCCTCAGAAGTTTAGCTCCTCTTACTTTATGTTATAGATGAAAGACTAACAACATGTGATGAATTATTAGTCATAGACACTGATGATTCAACACCAACAGGTAGTAAGATATTGTTCAATTTCTTGTCCTACCATTGAAAGTGCATCTAGGTAATCCCTGTGGATTTTGGATGATTGATGAAGACAATTAAGGGACTAATGATCTTTGTGTGTATGAGCACAGGTGATCGAAGTTGTAATAGAATTAGAGACTCTCAAAAGGAAAATAAGTGAAAATGGTGTCGGAAACTCAAAGTGTAGAAATTAGGGTTAAAATTTTCTTGTGTTGAGTTTAGCCATGTTGTGCAGAGAGTTTACAACAAGTAAAGTGCTTGAGAATCAATAGGGAGCTCATAGTCTGAATAGGTTTTTGTTAAACATTAAGTCTAGGCAGCCCTAAGGACAAGGCCGGACTAGTTTAGCTACACCAGACTCTTCTGATGATAGACGGATCAGAAGTCTCTGTGTGAGTTTTAACTTGTTCGTTTAGGGACGACCTAGTCCATGGTGAGTGGTTTGTGCCTCTTTGGGACTAAGACCTCAAGGGTCAAACTAGTCCGCCCATGGGGCCAGACTAGTCTGCCTTGGCAGACTTATCCGTTCTCACTCAGAATAGAAGGTTCTATGTGAGCTCGGACTAGTCTGCTCTGGGGGCAGACTAGTCTATAGTGAAAAGAGAGTTGGCGCCTGGGACTAAGTCCCAGAAGGCTGGACTAGTCCACCACAAGGTTTGGACTACTCTGTCTGCCCACACTAGTACGAGTTGGGACAGAACACAATGTTTTGTTTGACTTTGGACTAGTTTGAGTTTGTACATACTAGTCCATTGTGGTTATAAGAAGAGCTATAGGGACTAAGTCCTGGTAGGCCAAACTAGTCTGCCTGGTCCAGACTTGTCTGGAACAAATTATTATGAGTGAGTTCGGACTAGTTCTTTGTTTGTGAACTAGTCCGTGGTGTTGTGACCGTTTGAATTTAAAAGGTGGCGGGGACTTTAGTTTGTTGGGCTTTGTGACGTCGGTAGTTCCCTTAGGCCAGACAAATCTAGGGTCTAGGTGCGGACTGGTCCAAACTTTTGTTGGTAGCAATAATCAAGTGTCAGGACCCCTATAAAAGAGGGACCCCGGGTCCTTTTGGGCCTCTTTTGAACCCTAGCGCCGCCATAGCCTTCCAAGAGCCATTCTAAGTCTTCCTCTTCACATTATTGAGCACTAAGAGTGATTCATGAGGGTCTGTGGGATTTGTGAGAAGAGGGAAGGGAGTTTGACTAGTTTTGATCTCTTGGTTGATTCTCTCGCATTTGTGTTGTTGATTTGAGTTTATTGTTGTTGTTTTTTAGTCCTACTTGCTAGGTTGTTATGGGAGCCTCAAGTTGTGAGCAGCCCCAAGATTGGTGTATTCACCCTTTGTGATTAGTTGAAGATATAAGCCGGCCTTTGTGGTTACTTGGTGAAGGTAATGTTGAAAGAGACTCGGTCCCTTGTGGACTCCTCAAAAGGGATGTAGATTCCTATGTGGAATTGAACCTCAGGATAAAATCTTGCGTCTCTGTCCATTTACTTTCAGTTCTACGCTAAATCACTTGTTAGGGTTCATATCTTTCATAGCTTGCAACCTGTGTTCATCATTCCTTGTTTGGCATCTAAGTTGTTCATAGTCTTTGCACTTACTTGCTTAGGTTGCTTGATAGTCTACTTACATTCTACATAAACTTACTTGAAGAAAAACACATAAAAATCCAAACTTTCGCGTACTTCAACATCTTGACTGGACTAGTCCTCCCCTTAGTGGACTAGTCTGCCCTTAAGTGTTGATTTCATTTCATTAAGTGTTTTTAGGTTTTATTATCCTATTCACCCCCTCTAGGAACCTTTCAATTGGTATCATAGCCTAACTCTCTCAAAAAGCATAACCACATGGGGAGGAGATGGGGGAAATGGCGAAAAGGGTTTGCCACTCCAAGACACCACCAAGACCAGCGAGACCGACCCGAAGGGAAATCAAGGATCAAAGCCTCTTCCTTCTAAAACCGATGCAAGTCAGTAAACAAAGCCAACACCTCCTCCCTTGGATGTGTCGAGCGAAGATGAAGATGAAGAAGTAAGGCGACTTGCGGACCTACTACAAAACAAAAAGGATGAAGTCGAGAGGAGGAAGAGACTTAAAAGAGAGAAGAAGCTCAAGTAGTCAAGAAGACTACACACGATATCTTTTTAGTTATGAGCGCTCAAATTCCCATTCTAATTATTTGCCTATTCCTTTGATCAAACCACTCCACTTTGATGGTACTAACTATACAATGTGGAAGCATAACATGAAATTGTATCTTATTGCTCTCAATCCTACCCTTTGGCACATTGTTTGCATAGATATAGATATACCCATGGATTACTAAGAGCTTACTCCTAAGCAAGAGCAACAAATCTACCTCAATGCTCAAGCAGCAACCATGCTCAACTCATCCTTGAGCCAATGGAGGTGGTTAGGTTGGAGCAAGCCAATGATATTTGGCACATGCTCAAGATTGCTCATGAAGGCAACAGATCCGTGTAGGAGGCTAAGATTGAGATGATTGAGGGAGAACTTAGAAGTTTTGCCATGGAAGATGGCGAGACCCCTCAAGAAATATACAACCGGCTCGGGATCCTAATCAACAAGAATCGAGCTATGATGCAAGAAGTAGACAGACCATGAAGTGGTGAAGAGGTTGATTATGACATTCATGCCCCATGATGTCACCCTATGCACCTTGATCCGAGACAGTCCCAACTTCCACAAGATGACTCGGAATGAGGTGCTAACGAAGATAATTAACCACGAGATGATGGAAATGGAAGCCCGGCATGTTAAAGACATTTCCAAGATAACCTCCTCAATGAAGAAGGACATTGCTCTCAAAGCATCATCCAAGTCCAAAGGCATAGAAGTGTGAGCCTTAAGTGAAGATGAAGATAGTGATGACAAGATCACGGACATGAATGATGAAGAAATGGGGTTGTTCATCAAGAAGTTCAAGAGGATGATGAAGAGAATAAGGGGTGCAAAATATGAGAGCAACGGCAATGAGAGAGCAAGTTGGGGACTAAAAGAGCTTGATACAACTGTGGCTTGTATGGGCATTTCATTTTGAATTGCCCATACGAAAAGGAAGAAGACAAGAAGAATAAGGATGGGAAGACTCATGAGAAGAAAATCCTCAAGAAGAAGAAGATACATGGCCAAGCCCATGTTGGCAAGGAGTGGGACTCTAACGATGAGTCCTCCGAAGAAGAATAGGAGATGGCAACCATTGCCATCAAGAAGAAAACCATGAAGAAGCCTCTCTTGCCAAACAAGGGAGAGTGGAATACCTGATGAGAACATCACTTCTATGGATACAAACAACACTCCATTGAACATACAAGATGCAATCAATAGAGTTCATACGCAACAGTTAATTTTAGAGGTGAGCTCGTTCTTATATGTTTCCTTATATGGTTTTGAGCATAGATTGCTACCTAATGATTTAATTGTGATTAGGATCCATGGATAGCTTCAAGGAGTACTTGGAGGAAGTAGTAGGGACGTGGAGGACCATAGAATTCGTTCAAAGAAGATGGAAACCGAGCCAAACTCAAAATCGTGTCCAGCTCGGAGTCCAGAAGCAGTACGCACTAAAACGGAAGCCCAGGACGCATAAGAACTCTGTTTTGGACACTCTATATATGCACAGAAAGGGGAGAGGATAACCTTTCCAATGACACTGGTCCCACATTAAAATACCTTCGGAGTCGACGGGAATTATCGAAACAAAATCGAGTTCAGAATCTGTCAGGGTGCTGCGCCACCGTATTGGGCCATTGATCCTTGTATCAAGTCTAAGTCCATTATTTTCGTGTGTTAGGGTTAGGTAACGACCCCAACACCCCCTTGGACGTCCTCCCACCTATATATACTCCATAGTATCCGCAATGAATAATTGGGTTTTGCTTAGATTAATAATATCACCGTTCTACAGTTTGTTAAACTCCAACTTCGCGATTTCAGATCGTGTCTACCTTGTTCTTGCTTGTGTTATCGGTTGCACTTCCAGAGATTAGCCTTCTTGGCGAGGTCAATCGTGTGAAGCACGGTTGATAACCAATGGAGCGGTGGTGTAGTGATTGCAGGGGTTGTTCGTGTTCTACTCGAGAGCCTCAGATCATCAACGTCGAGATCTCCACATCAATCGACTTATCCATTACCTTTCGGAAGATCCGGCCTAAACCTTTACTCATCAATTGGTATCAGATTTCCAGTTTGCCCGTTAGGTAATTCATCTATACATTACATTAGTTTTGTTATTCATACCTAGAGTCCACAAAAAAGCCACAAAAAAATTGCAGTTTAGTAGATCTGTTCATCACTTTGTCCAAACCACCATTGATCCCTTTGCAATTTTGTTATTCAGTTTGGTTTTGGTGAGTTTGTGTCCATTGTTGAGACATATTGATGGGTTAGAAAGTGTTTTTGGTCTTAGTTTGAGTTTTGCATTGTGTGATTCATCCTTTTGAACCACATCATCACGTCCAGATTAGATTCATCTCTGTCCAGTTCGGTATTTTCATCATATCTCGCTCATACAAGCTTGGAATTCGATGTTCTTGTACTTTTTGGAAACTTAAAAGTTTTCCACAACTTTCTTATTCATAAGTTTTCCATAAAATGTAGTTATCGTGGTCAAAAGTGCATTAGACCTGAATCTGTTCTCGACCTAGAATTTCTGAACAGTCTGTATTTCGGGGGCAATATCTCCTACTATTCTGATCTCAAATAGGTCTTCCATATACTGAAATTAAAGAGGCGAGATAGATATATAATCTTGCTGTTGAAAGTTTTTAGATTTGAAGACTCTAAGTGTGCCTATTTGTCCTTGGACGATTGAGCAGAAAATCTGTGACAGACCCACGAGATATCTTTGATTGCTTTTTATTGTGTTCTTCTTTTGCAGCACATTCTGAAAAAAAGGAAGAAAAAAGAAAAAGGCAAGTGCAAAACAAGATACAAAAACTGCACAAAAAAGGAGAAAAAAATAACAAAAAAAAAACAGAAGTGCTTGCATTCTTTGTGTCATCTAGTTTTGTCTCATGTCTTGCTAGCTTGAACTACTAGGAACACATTTAGGCCAGCAACTTTGACAAGTACTTTGGACACTTATTCAACTTTACTATCTGATTTTCATTGTTGCTAATCCTTGCTACATATAAAGTGCCATCCAAGCTACACCTTACTCTTGAGCAGAATCGATACACCTTTGCAATCATCCCACGCTTCATTGGTTTCTTAATACCGGTCACTGTTTGCCACCTGCAGTGTCGGCAAGAACACTTGTAAGAGCGTGGTAAGACGCTTGAGAGTGTGTGATTCCACTTCCACATTGCCATTGTCCTTTGTAGGTGATAGGGGTAACATATTTTTTGTTGTCTTCTGTTTGCTACTAACAATGTTAGGTAAAAGCAAGAATCATGCATTATATGCTGAGATGATTGACATGATGAAGAGGACGATGAAGTTTCTCACTAAAAATCAAATATCATCCAAGGTTGCACATGATGTTCAAACCACCTTTACAACTCCTTCAACAACAAATAATTACATTCTCCCATCTTTTCCTTCTTTTGATGGTCTTGGTTATGATGAATATATTGCTTGGGAAATAGAGTTGGATAAAATTTTTGGACAATGTCATATGTGTGAGAGGAGAAAGATTAGAAATGTTGCAAGTGCATTAGTAGGTTGTGCATTGACTTGGTGGAACAACTTAAGTGATTTAGAAAAACCTCGAACATGGAAAGATATGAAAATTATTATGCAAGAAACATTTACTAGTGTATCCATTTGCAAAGATGAAACACATGAGCTTGAGAAGAATTTTCTTGTTGTACCTCCTCCTATGCCTAACCTTTTGCAGGAACAAGAACCAATAATTGTAGAAAATCCAAAAGCGAATGAGGTGTTCAACAACTCCTGTGAAAATTCAGATCTATCAATTTATATTTCACCCACAATTACTGCTAAAAATGAGAATAAAGATAACGAATATCACAACACACTTGTTGAAGGTGAGAAGTTTTTGGATGTTCTGAATTTTTTCACCAATCATGCTATTGTCGAGGTGCGACTAGTGGAATCTTTTATTGATACACCATTGCCACATGTTGATTTTCCTGCTGATCCTTCTGTTAAAAATGAGTTGTGTGCTAATAATTATATTGTACCTATTCTAGAACAACTAAATGAATTTGATACTTTATCACCCACATGTGCTGAAATTAAGCATTTAATTCCAATTACATGTGAAAGGGATGAGCTAAAATTGTTGTCTTCTCTAAATACTTTGGGTTATATTGAATTCAACACTCTCTGTGATCTAGATATTGTAGAGAGAAGAATATTTTCTAAAACTGAATTACCTTTGTTGGCAAAAAATAGTTTTCATGCTATAGGGAAATATGAATGTAGTGGCATGTTTATGTTGCATAAAGTTTACATATGTTCAAATGTGCAAGCTCCTTTTGTGCTGCAACAACATGGTGAAATGAATGGATGCACTAACACTAATATTGTATTGTCAAGTTTTTCTAGCATTTTTTTCTTGCAGCAAGGACAATATATAAAAGAGGAGCATTATTTGTTGTTGTTGTGCAATATGGACAACGCTCATTCTACCTCCAAAGCATGCCTCTTTGCTGGACATACGAGCAAGCCGAGGACGGCTTGTTATAAAGAAGGGAAGAATGATGAGATCATGCACATTATCATTGCACAAATAAATATGGCACAATGTTTATTTGTTTGGGATCCTGGCTCAAGTGAATGTGCACTATTATTTGATGGACAAGATAAAGATGGCGCACTATGTCGTCCACCACCTTGGCCTCCTCCATTCATGCATACAAAAAGATATGATGGCGTTGCACATTTGGAAGAACACATAAGAGAAGATGAACTTGAGTCGAGGACGACTCCAATTCAAGAAGGGGAGGATGATGAGAACATCACTTCTATGGATACAAACAACACTCCATTGAACATACAAGATGCAATCAATAGAGTTCATACGCAATAGTTAATTTTAGAGGTGAGCTCGTTCTTATATGTTTCCTTATATGGTTTTGAGCATAGATTGCTACCTAATGATTTAATTGTGATTAGGATCCATGGAGCGGTTCAAGGAGTACTTGGAGGAAGTAGTAGGGACGTGGAGGACCAGAGAATTCATTCAAAGAAGATGGAAACCGAGCCAAACTCAAAATCGTGTCCAGCTCGGAGTCCAGAAGCAGTACGCACTAAAATGGAAGCCCAGGACGCATACGAACTCCGTTGTGGACGTTCTATATATGCACGGAAAGGGGAGAGGATAGCCTTTCCAATGGCCCTGGTCCCAGTTTAAAATACCTTCGGAGTCGATGGGAATCGTCGATGCAAAATCGAATTCAGAATCTGTCAGGGTGCTGCGCCACCGTATTGGGCCATTGGGCCTTGTATCAAGTCTAAGTCCATTATTTTCGTCTGTTAGGGTTAGGTCACGACCCCAACACCCCTTGGACGTCCTCCCACCTATATATACTCTATAGTAGCCGCCATGAACAATTGGGTTTTTCTTAGATTAATAATATCGTCGTTCTACGGTTTGTGAAACCCCAACTTCGCGATTTCAGATCGTGTCTACCTTTTTCTTGCTTGTGTTCTCGGTTGCACTTGCAGGGATTAGCCTTCTTGGCGAGGTCAATCGTGTGAAGCACGGTTGATAACCAACGGAGCGGTGGTGTAGTGATTGCAGGGGTTGTTCGTGTTCTACTCGAGAGCCTTGGATCATCAACGTCGAGATCTCCACATCAATCGACTTATCCATTACCTTTCAGAAGATCGGTCCTAAACCTTTACTCATCAATACCACAAGCCACACTTGCATCATGGCAAAAGATGGGAAGAGAAAGGTTAAGTCTAAAACTTCCTTGCATTCGCATAAAGATGATGATTTTGTTAGTGCTAGCGAGAATGAATACATTTTAAAGGTTTGAATAAGAGTGTTATTACTAGAATGAAAATGCTCTCTGACGAAATATTTGATATGGAGGAGCTTCTCAATGAGCAAGAGAAGTTGCTTGTCCTTGAGAGGCAACCTAATCTTGATCTTAAGAAACTCCTTAAGCTTGACAGGGAGAAAAACAAGACACTTGAACTTGAACTTGCCAAGAGAAAGGAGACTTCTACAAGTCACAAGAGTTTGAATATTATGCTCCAAGATGAAATTGTGAGCTTGGCTAAAGCTCACAAGAGTCTTCAGGCACAATTCAACACTCTCAAGTCAAGTGTTCTATGTTCTGCCTCAACAAGCTCAACTTCATCAAATATGGACTCAAATGTTAAAACATGCAAATGTGCTAACCTAGTCCTTGATTTGAAAAACGAACTCAAGGTGGAACAAAGCAAGAGCACACCCAAGAGTAGCATCTTTGACAAGGAGAAGATCAAGTATGCACGTAGCGCATACTCGATCACATGATCTGCCTTGATCAAAGATGGCCTTGGCTATTCTAGGGGAGGACAGCAAAATGTTACTCCTCAAGAATAACAAGGTGCATATTGATTTTGTCAAAAGGGTTCATCTCAAGTAAAGAATCATAACCATCCATCTTCCACTCATGAGAATACTACAAATGCTAAAGATGCTAAAAAATGCTAAAGATACAAGCTCAACCAGGTTTCATGATTTTGATGCATCATATGTGTCGAAGTGTTCTTGCGACACTTCCCCCAAACTTGCTATGAGAGCAGCCCGTGGAGGTTCTTCATCGGCAGGGCTTAGTCCTCAATGGATATTGTGCGTATGAGAGTGGTGAGATAGTGGTTTTACGTGGTTTCGGCCGCCGCAGCGTAATACCCTACTCCATGGTGAGGTTGTATTGCTAGTGGGAATGCGTGTGTAGTGTGTGTATGCATTAGATTAGGGATCCTATGTCATGGTGGCGGTCCGATCCTTTTGGAGATAAGGTCGGACACCTTACAAGTGGGGTCTGGGGCCCGACAGGTGACCCTGGGGCGATTTTATCCTATAGATCTAAGGCTTCTCGCATAAGCCTCCTCTAACCGTGGCTTGAGGATCTGTCGTCTTGCCACCTCAGACGACAGTAGCCCATGCATAGTCATTGATGATGGCAGGGAATATCCCCTCCAACTATCCCTGTTGCCGTAAGCTACCCACTTGGTGGAGTGGGTAGGCCTGCAGCGTCTTCACTGCGATGCGATTGGGCGTAGCAGTACCTGACAGTAGGTATGCGCCGCGTCATGCGCCTGGGGAAGGTGTGTGTCTTCAATGCTTGATTTAGACAAGACACATCACCCGCTTAACTCCCGCAACCCACTGCCCAGGGAAAGTTGCGGGGTACATGGCAGCTCGGGAGATAGCCTCTGTGGGGGAGGCCGGGTCCTGATCCACAGACCATGTGGCAGCTCCATAGCCCGTTCCTAAGTAGAGCGGGGGATCCAAGGCCGCAGGACACATTGTAGAGCTGAAGCCCACCTCCGCGGGAGGCGGCCGGCCTGGTGCTCCGATCCACATGGCTGCACTGGAGTTCACTCCTATGCGGGATCGAGGTCCTGTCTGGTTGGACATGTGGCCGTTTGGCAGCTCGTCTCCTCGGGGGAGCTTGAACTTGACATGAGGTCCATGTGGAATCGCCGGATCCTATTTCTGCGGTAGGGAGGAGTCTAGGCCTTCCGGACATGTGGCATCCTTGGACCCTGCCTCCTTAGTAGGCATGACAATTAGGTGCTTTTAGCCTATGCGCGAGGTACCCGGTACGCCGGGTATCGGTAGTGGTTGTTGGGTCCACCCTAGGGGGAGGTGATGATCCCAAGGGTGGAGCCCTATCTCTGATTTCTCACGCTGCCTTTTGATTTTTCTTGATCAGTCAAAGCGGTGCGCGCCTCTGCCATCGTGGCCACGCATCCCCCTCTGGTTGAGGGATCATGTGACAGGATCTTTACTTGCTGCAACTTCTTTATTGCAATGGTTACCAATGTGGTTGTTGTGCTTCTACTACTCTCACTTCTGTCTTTATGGGAACCTTCGGGTTGCCTCCTCAGGTGGTGGCCCGCTCAGGTCAATCTATCTGACAACGGACTTGGGCCCTGTTGTCATGGACGTTGTGGGTTGAGCAGCGGGTTTTGGGCCCATACGATCTGTACGATGCGCTCAAACATCGCCAGGATGTTTAAAAGGGAACCTTTTGGGCAAAGGTGGTCCCTCCCTTACTCACATCCCAATGTTTGAGCCTTCGTCTTCCTCCTTGAGCACCCGCGCTTTCCCCACCTTCAAGGTTCTTGACTCCTGCTCCAATGGAATTCGCCTTGCCTCCTTTCCGCGTGGTGGACATAGCCCCCACGAGGCGGCTACTTGGCTGGGAGGATGAGGAGCGGCAGGATCTGATCCGTCCTATCTCCCTGCCTCTGGATTTGGAGCAGAATGAGACTGTCTTCTTCAGTTTGTATGCGTACTCCAGGTTCGTTCTTCCTGTTTCCTCCTTCCTTGTAATGCTTTTGGAGGTCCTTGGGCTCTAGCTTCATCACCTGTCTCCGAATTCTTTGGTGGTGGCGGTGGTGTTTATGCACTTCTGCAAGTTGTTCATTGGGGTGTACTAGTTTGTGCTGGTGTTCTGACAATTCTTCGTGCTAAGGCGGACTGGGAAGAGCAAGACAAGCTTCCTTGACGCATACTACTTTCAGCATCGGGCCAATAACCCCTTCAAGTACATCACCCAGCTCTCCACCGCGAGATGGGCCGACTAGAGGAGTGACTGGGTGATCTTATGCGCTGATGCCCACGATCGCATGGTCTTGCCCACCGACCAGCCGGCACTTAGGAAGAAGACCTAGGAGGAGCGCCCGGAGTTGGAGCCGACGTATACCCCAGTGATGGAGAGGATCCGATTCCTGGCGGATCATGGTTGTTGAAGCTGATGGTACTGGCGGACTTCATGCGTCGATGACTAGCCCCCCTCCAGTATCGTTGTCGCGCTGCATGGCTATACTTCGAACTGCAGGACGGCACCAGGCTGGTGAGGGGTTGCGACACGGAGATGACCCCACAAGAGGCGTTTCATGTGATGTCCAAGGCGTGTGATGACCCGTTGTCTCCCGACATCTTCATCCTTCTACGGTATTGTCCGCCGCTTTGCTCGGATCAGAACCTTATAGTGAAGATCCTGCAGGAGATGTCGAACCTGGACGCGCTTGGTCTTGCGCCGCAGCAGGTTGGTGATGTGGACCGTGGACTGGCCATCGTCAACCCTCCACAGGAGCCTGTACCTACTCCAGGCTCCGAAGTATCGAGGGTGGAAGACGCAACCTCTAACAGAAGGCAAGGTGTTAGTCCCCGACACAGGGATGGGGAAGTCGTCGGTGATTGAGGTCGTGAAAGATTGTTGATGTTTCTTAACGTCACAGATCATCTCTAGTAAGAGATGAGGTCCGCAAGCGCACGGAAACTATCGTGTAGCATTTCACCCAAGAGTATTCCCAAGGGTATCGTATTTATCCCAAAGGAAGGCAATGGAGTAAAGTAAACACTACTCTTATGATCAAGCTATAGGATACTAATCAATCATCAAGACAGGGGTAAGTTGATAATATGGATAGCATGACACACACCTAAGCAATCTATTCTAAAGGGTAGATGGGTCCTAATGCAGATTAGACTAAGAGTTAGGGAGTTACTCCTACAATGCTTCTAATATACATATACATATCCTAGGTTAGATACTAATGATCATGTCAATGGTGAATACTTAGGCTACGTTTTTCAACACATCAGGCACGGGTTTACCCCTAGCAATACTAGGACGACTTCCCCCAAGAGCCTGCGGCATAGCCGAATGTGGAGGATTAGAAAGGACAGATAGGGCTGTCACAGCCTACTGCATACCTCTTGATTTTGTGGGTCTACGAGACAGACAATGCTACTTAACTATCCTAGCACCATGCTAGCATATTAAGTAAATACCTTAGGAGCCAGAGCACAAGCCATCCTAAGGCAATGACTAACCTAAACATCGTTGAACCAATTTTGAGATATAGCATAAGTTATTCATATTAACATGTTCATATCATAGCTAACTACACTATAGTGGGGGTTATAGTGTTTATGATGATAGTACAATGACTTTAAGGCATAATCATAAAGACTATTCCTACCACATACATGGAATTCACAATCAAACAATAAACGCTTCATCCAAGTATATGAATAATAGAAGACTAAAGATAATATCTTTATTATGCATAAAGTCACAAATATAAGAAAAGATACATAAGTCATACCTTTCCCAATTTGGACTTGGGACTAGAGGCTCTCCTCCCTATAGCCTAACTCCACTAAGGACTAAGAGAACTAGTGTATACAAAAGAATGATTCTCAAGTGGTGTGTGTTGATGTGAGGGGTGAGGGATCCTATTTATACCTTGGAGAAGGGTCGGTTCCCGCCACCAAAAGCGTGTGAACCAGTCACCCATGACCTCTTCAAGCCGGTAGGAGCCAACACGTGGTGTTTGACCATGTTTGGTGCCAGGACCTAGTCGGTCAACTAGGGGGGTCGGCCGACCTGGTCTTGGCTCCTTTTGCGGTGTGGTTCCTCCAGGTCTCTGCCAGGTCGGTCCCATTGAATGATATTGGTGCTACACCATTGGATGGCCTTGGATACTTTTGTTTGTGGGCCATTTGATCCATGTGGTGCCACATGTCATCGCTTGATTGAATGGAATGATATTTTATAGGATCCATCCTCTTGTTTAACTTCAATTCTGCATAGATTCCCTGCATGCACTACTTTCTCCAAGGACAAGTGGAAATAGGTTAAGTAGAAAGGTAATGTGTGCAAGAAATGATATTTCCTTTACATAATTGAGTTATATTGACGGGTGAAATTGGTATATAACAGCCGTCAGCAAACTCCTCCAAGCTTATCTTTTGCTCGTCCTGAGCAAAGTCAATACTTTAGGTTGATGATCACGAGTTGCTACAATGTTCTACTTTTCAAAAGTACCATGTGTACAACAAAATACTCTACCTAATATTGCAAAATTAGCATGGTACTTCACCCATCCTAAGTCATTATGGGGCTTATGCCATCTCCTATTCATGGGTGGTTAAAAGATAGAACAACAAATGGAGCTCACATACCCTAGAAATCTAGTTCCACTCAAATTCCGGAGAGTTCAATTTATATTTTAAGTATCTCAATTTGGTTCTCTCAGTCTCTCCTTTAGGTGTAGTGGAAATATATCCTCACCAAGGCATTGAGCCTAAATTCATCCTACCTCTACATAACGCTTGTATGTGGAGCTTGGTGAGAATATTGTGAGAATATTTGCGACACATAATATTGCTAAGTCAAAAAAGCAAGCCTTAGGTGTAGGATCGAAGAGCACGTGAAAAGCTACCAGAGGGGGGGGGTGAATGGTAGATTTAAAAATCTTACGCAGCGGAAACAATTAAACCCCAAACCCTTTCGGCAGAAAAATGATCTGTTAAAGAAATCGTGTGTGAGACTAATCTAAACGTGTTTCACCGTGAAAAAAGTGATAGATATCAGAGAGAATCAAGTCACGAAGACAACACAAAAAGAATCACTCAAATCCGTCGAGAAAAACTCAAGTTATGATCGAAAGATCAAACAATGTCAATCTGCCCTACCCGAGAAAAAACAGTTCTGGAATGCTGCAAAGAAACTCGTGTAGATCAGAAACCACAAATCCAATGACCGTGAAATTTTGAAATATGATATAAAATCAAGTTGTGAAGACAACCCAAAAAGAATCACGGCAATTGGATCTGCAAAACTCGAGTTATGATAAAACCACCGATGAAAGATAGTGCTGTCCAGAAACTCGACGAGTAAAACTTGTCTGGAACAAGTCGGACGAACAAGGAACAAAAGTTCCTTCAAACTACGAATTTTATTCAATATAACACAAGAGGAACATCCCCAAAGTCGTGCACCACGAGCTCTGGGCTCCCTTGCTTATATAACCAGCTCGAAAGCTAACTCAACTCAGATCAGGAACCTAATCCTACTCTGTTCACGAATCGTAACTTTTCATAACTGCTTAAGATTCTTCTATACGCAGATAGAAGCAATCTTAAGACTGCCAAACACCTTAGGAACGTATCCCATATTCCTAAACAACTCAAATTCGTGACCCACACGAAATCCTATCATAACCAACTCAAATCTTTCCATATTTGAGTCAAACACGACTCAGCCGCAGCCTGAGTCTATAACCTAGTCAGTTGGACCTTTCCGACCAATTCTTTACGTCCACATATCTTCATCACGTCTCAGAACCATGTAGCCACGTCCATGCACTCCTTGAACATGTACAAACATCTTCCAATGATGTCCACGATACCTTCATATGCATTGTTCTTGATTCAATCATGCTGCGCAACCTCCTGATCAGCTCAACCACAATTCCTCCTGAATTTGGTTGTTGGAACCTCATCTCCTCCCTGAGACTAGTCCAATGGATCCCGTCACCAGCCATGTCTTGAACTCAAGCAACACCTACACATGAATAAACAACCAATCCATACGAGCCCAAGTCCTCGACTTGACTCAAGTTAGTTCCGAACACAACACCTTACGTGAGCACCTCACATAAGCATGTTGCAAAGCATATCAAAACGAAATCATCCATATCAACCAAAATGCACCAAAAACTTAGAAAAAAATACTAAACAAACTTTCCAACAATGTAAATCAAGTACAAAACATTACAAATGAAAAGCCGAAGCACTGCGGTCAAGTTCCGGACCATCCCACAGCAAGCCGGAGCTTGACCCGGAGCTTACCAAAACTAGTACAATGAAGCACCTGCCGGAGCTTACCAAAACTAGTAGATCCTAGCACCGAAGCTTACCAAAAACTAGTCAAAACTAGTCAATCCAAAACCGGAGCTAGACAAAGTACGTCAGAGCTTAGCAAAAGCATGCCGGAGCTATCAAATATATGCCGGAGCTATCAAAGACATGCCGAAGCTATCAAAGACATGCCGGAGCTAAGGACAAAGCTCACTGGAGCTAACCAAAGCTAGTCAGACCTTACCAAGAAGTCGTACCTAGCTTCGAACATAGCCGGAGCTACCCAAAACAAGCCGTACCTACCGTCGGACCTTGCTGTAGCTCGGAGCTAGAGACGGACCTTGATAAAAAGGTGTTTTGGTGATATTCAAAACTTTTATCGTCAAAGCAGGTATATTCACTACAAGCCAATGTATTCAGCACACATAGGTCTTACAATCTCCCCCTTGATGAATGCATTGGCAACACCATTTAAAATCCGAACATTGGCTTATTCACATAAAAGTTTTGAAGACAATTTCTCCCCTTTTTGTAAATCAAAAGTAAAATGAGAAGAAAAAAATTTATCCCATATTATCTCTCCTTATGCACATATTCTCTTTCTCTTCATGGTTATCTCTCCCCCTTTGACAATGTATTTGGCAATTCATGAACATATAAACAAATTATCTCTCCCCCTTTAGTTGTTATGAGCATATTATAACATATACATATAAAGAAAGCTCATCCAAGTCATACTATCAAGTACCTTACATTATCACATCAATGAAATACATAAAGTAGTGTAAGCCATGCTAGAGATCAAATGTAATTTTCAATTTAAGCAAGTCATGATCTCACAAACTTAACTATTTCAAAACCTGAAAGCATGACACTAGTTGCTGCATTTTATTATTTTTCAAAGCATAAATTTAGATCATATGATATTTGCAAGAGATTATATGCGCATCTGCCTTATTCTAACCAACCAAGCCAAGCCTATGTCATTTGACAATCAGAAGCTTAAGGACATGGTTTTAGTCATACACAACTTCTTCCAAGTTCATATCTAAGTGCAATGATAAGCCATCTCAAAAGAAGAAGTGCGATGCATGCATATTCTTTTGATCTTTTCTAAATTTATACTTGTTCATAAAAACTCAACATGTGAGTTGATTACTTGATTAATTCTTTATGATTAAATGCACTTGTGAACATGCAACAAGTTCAAAACAGCAAGAAAGTTCGATCATGACCAGATTTAGTGTAAGTAATTATTCCAATTACTAGACATGGCAAAAACTACAAAATGTATAACACGAGTAATTTAGTAAGAACTTTCAGCATGTAAAAGGAATCACAAGTTATATATGTATGAAGTACTATGCTAATATTATTTTAGTTTAGATTCACACATAGACTTCCATGTTTCAAAACTCCCCCTCAATTTAAGTCATGAGGATGCATAACCCCTATTTCACTACGAATGTAACAAAAATGAGTGAAATCCAAAGGTTTTGTAAAAATGTCAGCCAATTGTTGTTCGGTATCTACATGGTGAAGCACAATGTTTCCTTTTTCAACATTATCTCAGAGAAAGTGATACCTAATGTCAATGTGCTTAGTTCTAGAATGTTGCACAGGGTTTTTAGCAATGCAAATGGCACTAGTGTTATCACAGAATAGTGGAACACTATCTAGATCAACCCCATAGTCCTTAAGTGTTTGAACAATCCAAAGAATTTGTGAGCAAGCACTAGCAGCAGCTACATATTCAGATTCGGCTGTGGATTGTGCAATTGAATTTTGTTTTCTAGAGGACCAAGCAACAAGAGAATTACCAAAAAATGACAAGCACCGGAAGTACTTTTCCTATCAATCCTACAACCCCCAAAATCAGCATCCGAAAAGCTTTCAAAGTAACGGTTGAGGAAGAAGGAAGAAAAATGCCAAATTCTTGGGTTCCATGTAAGTACCTGAGAATCCTTTTGACGGCTTGACGATGTGAAACACGTGGGGAGGCTTGAAACTGTGCACAAAGACATACGCTGAATTGTATGTCCGGTCTTGATGCCGTGAGATACAAAAGTGATCCGATCATACTTCTATATTCTTTTTGATTAACAGATTCACCATCTTCATCAAGTTCAAGTGGTGTTGCTGTTCCCATTGGTGTCCGAAGAGGCTTGCTTTTGTCCATGTTGAAGCGCCTTAGGAGGTCTTTGGTATACTTCGTTTGATGCACAAAGGTACCCTCCTTGGTTTGCTTGATTTGCAGCCCCAAAAAGTAAGTGAGTTCACCCATCATACTCATTTCAAATTCGGAACTCATCATTGCTGAAAACTTGGACACAAGATCATGAGAAGCACAACCAAAGATAATATCATCCACATACACTTGAACGAATAATGAGTCATTGCCATGCTTAAGCACAAAAAGAGTTTTATCAACCTTGCCCATGGTAAACCCCTTTTCAAGTAAGAATGTTTTTAACCTATCATACCATGCTCTAGGGGCTTGTTTGAGACCGTATAAGGCTTTGGACAGTTTGTAAACATGATTAGGAAAATCTGCATTTTCAAAACCCGGTGGTTGTTTGACATAAACCTCCTCATCTATGTAGCCATTAAGAAAAGCACTTTTAACATCCATTTGAAATAGCTTAAAACCTTTAGATGCTGCAAAAGCTAACAAAATTCTTATGGCTTCTAATCTAGCGACAGGAGCAAAAGTTTCATCAAAATCTAGACCTTCAACTTGAGTGAAACCTTGAGCAACCAACCTAGCCTTATTCCTAACCACAACCCCATCCTCACTTTGTTTATTTTTAAATACCCATTTAGTTAAAATTAAAGTGTGACCTTGAGGTGGAGGTACAAGTTTCCAAACATTATTTCTTTCAAAATTTTCTAACTCTTCTTGCATGGCAATAATCCAAGATTCATTAGTGAGTGCGTGTGATATATCTTTGGGTTCAAAAGAAGCAACAAAAGCAGAATGAGCATGAGAGTTTGGATCACAAAACCTGGACCGTGTGACTCGTTCGTGCAAGCTTCCAATCATCTGTTGTGGGGGATGATCTTTGTAAAACCGTAGGGGAACAGATGTCTCACAAGCTTCTTCTTCTTCATGTTCATCACAAATCGATGAGCTTGTGGCTTCAGGATGATTTGAATCAGCATTGATGGTTGTCGGTGCTGGTTGAGAATTAACATCCGGAGCTAAACCAAAATCTTTAGCTGCTGAATTTTCTGGCAGCAACTCCAATTTTTCTTCATCTTCAATGAAAATGCTCTCCCCCTGCGGATATGGATCTGGACCTGCAATGTTTGAACTAGTACCTGGGCTAGATTCATCAAAAGACACTTCACAAGTCTCCACAATTTTGTTAGTGTCAAGTAAAAGCACACGGTAGCCTCTAGTATGAGATGGATAACCAAGAAACATGCCATCAATGGCTATAGGTTCAAATTTATCAAGATTACCATGTTTCTTAACAAAGCATTTGCAACCAAAGACCCGAAAGTGTGTAGCACTAGGCCTATGTCCAAACCGAAGCTCATATGGTGTTTTACCTAGCTTAGCACGTAAGAAAACACGATTTGAGACATAACAAGCGGTTGCTAATGCATCAGCCCAAAATTTCCTAGGAGTTTGATATTCATCAAGCATAGTCCTAGCCATCTCAACTAAGGTTCTGTTCTTTCTTTCTACAACACCGTTTTGTTGAGGTACATATGGTGAAGAAAATTGATGATCTATTCCATTTTCAGCACAAAAGTGATCAAAAGATTGATTTTAAATTCAGTTCCGTTATCACTTCTAATTGCTTTTAATGATCCTGGGTGATCAATTGATAATCTAAGAAATAAAGTTCTAAAGTGACTAAAAACTTCATTCTTAGACGCCATAAAGTAAACCCAAGAGTATCTAGAATAATCATCAACAATAACAAGAACATACCATTTATCTCCGAAGGATTGAACACGTGAAGGTCCTACGGTGTCAAGATGCAAAAGTTGACATGGTTCAGTTGTCATGATCATTGTGAGAGGAGTATGTGAACCTGCAATCATCTTAGCATGTCTACAAGAAGAGCACACAATTTCTTTGTCCCCTTTAAGCTTAGGCAGCCCACGTATGCGATCAAGAGCACTAACACGCGTTAGATGATCAAAGCCTACATGACCAAGTCTACGATGCCAAAAATATAAGTCCTTTGAATCATTAGCAACTAGACACCTATGCTTAGAGGAAGACATATCAAAATCAGCTTTAAAAACTCTTCCAAACCGAGACATGTTAAAAATAAGCTCACTATTTGAACCTACAACTTTGCAGCAGTTTTTATTGAAAATAATTTCTAGATTTTCATCTAGCAATTGTGAAATAGAAAGCAAGTTGTATTTCAATTTTTTGTCAAGTGCCACATCCTTCAAAGTGTAGTGATCATTTACTCTAACCGAACCCTTAGCAATTATAGGAGTTGAAGAATTATCAGCAAAAGTAACATTCTCTACACGTGACACAAAAGAGAGGGAGGAGAACCAATCTTTGTTACCGGTCATGTGGCGTGAGCAACCTGAATCCACAATCCAAATGTTCTCCTTCCTCAAACGTGTAACCTACATAGAAGCACAATACGTCGATGACTCAATACTGGGGTTAGTCAAAAGGCATTTAGGAATCCAGTACTGAGTCACGCGATGTGCAGCAGGAAAAACACGCAAAAGCTGAGACAAAACAGCAGGTTTATGAGTCAAAGTTTGAGATTTTTTATTCTTGACTACTGACCTATAAGGTGTTACTTGTGTAGCACAAAAACCAGTAGCTCCGGAGGCAAAAACAGAAGGTCCGGAGGTAAACTTTGAATGTTTTTGACTCAAAACAGCAGGTTGTACATTCGGTTCAATGTGTGCAGCAAATTTTTCATGAAAGTTATGAGATCTAGCAACCATTCTTTCCCTTTTCTGTTGTTTAGCTAGTCTATAACAAAAATCTATGACATGACCATCTCTACCACAGAAGGTACAATGAAATTTAACTTTGTGTTCATGTCTAGATGAGCAAGCAATATTTTTATTTGAAAACGAATGAGGCAACACTCCTGTAGATTTGAAAACCACTCCTTTTTGTTTAGGAACTGTTTGAATCAAACCACTTCCTAATGACTTTACAATTTTAGGTGGATGTGCCTTAGCATGAGCATGAGAATCAAAACCTAAACCAGTTTTATCATTGCAAGACTTGGAAGAATTCAGCAGTAAGTTTAGGTTCTTATTCCCATTACAAAACCGATCTAATGTCCTATGCATGTCATCAAGTTTATTGGACAGATCAAGGCAATTTTCACATGAAGTTTTTCCTTTTAGTTTGCAATTTGAACAAAATTTAAATTCATGAGAACGTAAAGCATTGTTCAATATAGAAATTTCATTCATAGCATCCTGTAGTTTCTTATCAAGATCATTACAAGTAGAACAATGTAAATCAATTGTAGAACAGCTAGCATCTTTCAAGTTTTTATCATTAAGTGCAGCAAGCTCTTTGTTCTTTTCAATTTCTAACTCAAGTTTATCAAGTGTGGACGTGTGTGCACTTCTTAATGAGGACAATTGTTCATATATTAAATCACATGAGGGACATGCATCATTACTAGGAATCAAAGTTTTTAAACAGTTGATTTCAGATTCTAGTGATTCAATTTTAGCAGCACTATCCCTAAGCTTTTTGTCCTTTTTCTTAACAATATTAGTGCCACGAGAAATAGCATCACACATTTCTTCGCAAGTAGGACATACCTCTTCATTGTCGCTGTTGTGTTCTGCCTCCTCCATACTTGATCTTGACTTGCCCGCCATGAAGCACAAGTTTGCCAAATCATCTTCATCTTCATCACTTCCAATGTCCACGTCGCTTGAACTGAACTCTTGAAGCGCGGTGATGAAACTGTTGATCATCTTGCGTCCTATGGTACCTTTCTTCTTCTTGTTGAAATTTCCAGAGGAGGTCCGAACCTTGCTTTGTTTTTCTTCCCGGGTGGTCGGACCTGAAAGGTTAGGGAATTCTGTACGAAAGTGTCCTTTTTTACCACATTCAAAACAGCGTTGAGGTCCGGAGCTTCCTCTCCTTCTAGTTCTCACATTTTGCAATGCTTTTGAGAATCTAGTACAGATGAGTGCCAACTCCTCTTCTGGAAATTCTTCGATCTGCTCCATGGTATGTGAGGACCACAAAGCAAGAGTATTGCAAGATGATGATTGGTCGGAGCTAGACATATCACGTTGTGAAACAAATGCAATAGACTTATTGGCGTTCTTACGTGAGATTATGTCAATTTCATGAGTTTTTAACTTGGAATATAGCACATCTAAAGTAAGTGAACTCATGACAGTAGATTCACGAATAGATGTGACTTTCATCTCCCAATTTGACATATCTAATGCACTTAGCATATGCCTAGCATTTTCAGCATCTGAAAAATTAACATTGACACTACGCAAGTTGCTGAGAATCTTATCAAAACGAGCAAAAAGGTCATCAATAGACTCACCGGGTTGCATCTCAAAGCGCATGTATTCTTTCTTGAACATGTCTTGCCTTACCTCTTTGATCGTGTTGGATCCTTCGTGGTAGTCACAAAGTGCTTTCCACACATCGTATGCAGATCGGAGGTGTACAACACGGTCGAAGTCGCTTTGTGTTAATCCTTGTATGATCAAGTTCCGAGCCTTGTTGTTGTTGTCGACATCTCTCAGATTTGTAGCTGTAACTTGATCGTTTGATGGCACTTCATAAGGATTGTAAACCTTCTCCCATATTGCAAAGCCTTGTGCCTGGATGAAAGCCTCCATGCGTGCCTTCCAAACCTGAAAATCAATACCAGCGAACAAACAAGGTTTGGCAGAGTACTTCTCCATGATGATTAGTCAAAAACACGCGCAAATCACAAAGATTAGAGCACCGTGGCTCTAATACCAATTTTATGATCGAAGAGCACGTGAAAAGCTACCAGAGGGGGGTGAATGGTAGATTTAAAAATCTTACGCAGTGGAAACAATTAAACCCCAAACCCTTTCGGCAGAAAAACGATCTGTTAAAGAAATCGTGTGTGAGACTAATCTAAACGTGTTTCACCGTGACAAAAGTGATAGATATCAGAGAGAATCAAGTCACGAAGACAACACAAAAAGAATCACTCAAATCCGTCGAGAAAAACTCAAGTTATGATCGAAAGATCAAACAATGTCAATCTGCCCTACCTGAGAAAAAACAGTTCTGGAATGCTGCAAAGAAACTCGTGTAGATCAGAAACCACAAATCCAATGACCGTGAAATTTTGAAATATGATAGACAATCAAGTTGTGAAGACAACCCAAAAAATAATCATGTCAATTGGATCTGCAAAACTCGAGTTATGATAAAACCACCGACGAAAGGTAGTACTGTCCAGAAACTCGACGAGTAAAACTTGTCTGGAACAAGTCGGACGAACAAGGCACAAAAGTTCCTTCAAACTACGAATTTTATTCAATAGAACACAAGAGGAACATACCCAAAGTCGTGCACCACAAGCTCTGGGCTCCCTTGCTTATATAACCAGCTCGAAAGCCAACTCAACTCAGATCAGGAACCTAATCCTACTGTGTTCACGAATCGTAACTTTCCATAACTGCTTAGGATTCTTCTATACGTAGATAGAAGCAATCTTAAGACTTCCAAACACCTTAGGAACGTATCCCACATTCCTAAACAACTCAAATTCGTGACCCACACGAAATCCTATCATAACCAACTCAAATCTTTCCATATTTGAGTCAAACACGACTCAGCCACAGCCTGAGTCTATAACCTAGTCAGTTGGACCTTTCCGACCAATTCTTTACATCCACATCTCTTCATCACGTCTCGGAACCATGTAGCCACGTCCATGCACTCCTTGCACACGTGCGAACATCTTCCAATGACGTCCACGATACCTTCATATGCATTGTTCTTGATTCAATCATGTTGCGCAACCTCTTGATCAGCTCAACCACAATTCCTCCTGAATTTGGTTGTTGGAACCTCATCTCCTCCCTGAGACTAGTCCAATGGATCCCGTCACCAGCCATGTCTTGAACTCAAGCAACACCTGAACATGAATAAACAACCAATCCATACGAGCCCAAGTCCTCGACTTGACTCAAGTTAGTTTCGAACACAACACCTTACGTGAGCACCTCACATAAGCATGTTGCAAAGCATATCAAAACGAAATCATCCATATCAACCAAAACGCACCAAAAACTTAGTAAAAAATACTAAGAAAACTTTCCAACAATGTAAAGCAAGTACGAAACATTGCAAATGAAAATCCAAAGCACTGCGGTCAAGTTCCGGAGCATCCCATAGCAAGCCGGAGCTTGACCAGGAGCTTACCAAAACTAGTACAATGAAGCACCTGCCGGAGCTTACCAAAACTAGTAGATCCTAGCACCGAATCTTACCAAAAACTAGTCAAAACTAGTCAATCCAAAACCGGAGCTAGACAAAGTACATCAGAGCTTAGAAAAAGCATGCCTGAGCTATCAAATATATGCCGGAGCTATCAAAGACATGCCGTAGCTATCAAAGACATGTCGGAGCTAAAGATAAAGCTCACCGGAGCTAACCAAAGCTAGTCAAACCTTACCAAGAAGTCGGACCTATCTTCGAACATAGCTGGAGCTACCCAAAACAAGCCGGACCTACCGTCGGACCTTTCTGTAGCTCGAAGCTAGAGTCGGACCTTGATAAAAAGTTGTTTTGGTGATATTCAAAACTTTTATCGTCAACGCAAGTATATTCACTACAAGCCAATGTATTCAGCACACATAGGTCTTACATTAGGAGAAATCAATCCGAAACTATTTGATTCAAGACTTGTGCATGTGTGATGGAATGGAGGAGGATGTGGATATTTGAGATGACTCCTATTTATGTAGACTCTCTTATTTTGCAGGGATGAAACATGGCTACTTTTCTTTCTTTCTTTTTTTCTTTTCTTTTCTCTTGCTTATGATGTAAGCATGCATTTTTTTTCTTGTAGCCATGTTTTCTACTCCCTTTTTATGCAAAAAATTTGAAGAGAGTACTAAGCATGAATGGTATGGAGTTTCTCTTTTTATTGTGGAATAGTGGTATGATGGGAATTTTCTTTCTTCTAGTGTAGAAGTATAGCATGTGCAAGTGAAGTCTTGAATTCAAAAAGTAATGAATGAAATCTCACATAGGTCTATACTAGTTTGACAAAGCTTAATGTGAAGACAAATAGCATATGCATAAGGTCTATCAATGTAATGTATCATATGGCTTTGGTAGGTATCTCCAATAAAATGAGAGTATCTTAAATATTTTTAGAAATTCTACAGAAATCTAAGTTTCACTTTCAAACTAGGAATAGCAGCCCTATCACTATATCATATCTCACAACAACTTAGAATTGGATTAAGATTTTGCTACTCACAATTTCTATATCAAGGCAAAAGTAATTCTAGCCGATGAAAGCAATATTTTAGAGAGTAATAATTGTAAACTAGGGACTTATCAAAATTAAAATAGAGCAACTATTCATCATTTCATCTATGTGAATTCCAAATCATTCTTACCGCAAATCTTTCATTTTATTTTGAAAGCAAATCAACTCTACTTATTTATTTAAGTTTTTTTATATACGCAAGGTGGATGATGAGCGAATGGAAAACAAATATGCACGGGGTGTGATAAAAGTTACCTCAAGTGGGGGTCCTCCCCCAAGCTTGTTATTGTTCAAGGTCCGCGATAGGGGCTAAAACCCTAACAACGGATGTAGGCCATGAGGTTGGCCTAACCTTGTTGCAGCATGGCTTTGGCATTGGAGGATTAAGTGTCGATGTTGGATTGCCTTCCATGGATTTCAGGTGTGTGGTCGAGGAGAGTGTTATCGATGTCGCTCATCCACACTTCAAGGTTCCCATAGGTTGGTAGTACCTTGTTGTTCCTTGACTAAGGTAGTGATAACCCTTCGCACAAAGGCATGACGTGCACTCAGCATGCGTTAAGTGGGTTATGTCATTCTTTGGCTAAGGTGTATGATACCTTCTTTCCATAAAGGAATAACTTGTACCCTTCATGCATTGGGTGTGATCCATCATTCCTTGGCTAGGGTAATGATGCCCTTTAGCCACAAAAGAGTGACTTGTACCCAACATGTGTTGAGTATGATCCATTATTTCTTGGCTAAGGTACAACATTCCTATAACCACAAAGGGATGACGTGCACTTAACATGGGTTGAGTGTGATTCATTGTTCCTTGGCTACAGTATAAAATACCTTCTAGCCACATAGGAACAACTTGCACCCGATATACATTAGATGTGATCTTGTCATTGCTTGGTTAAGGTGCATCATACCTTTTAGCCACAAGGGAATAACTTACACCCAATGATGGTGGCGATTCCCTTGAGCTTGAATGCATACTTAGAATAGTTGAGAGCAAAATGCTCTCACATATTCGTAGCAGCCCATTGGTTGCTCACAGAGGGTTTCCATGTCAAATCTTCAGCCTCGTATAGTTATGGTTGACCTTCGGGCTTAATTTCCGATAGGTAGCAACCATTCCAGTTTACTCCTTGGCCAAGAAATATTGAAATGGAATCCTCTTAGGGTTTCAACATTCGAATATTTAAATACATGCATAGTTATTTTACTCCTGGAAACTTCATCTCTATGATGGAGAGGAACAGTTGGCTCCCAATACTTGTACAAATGAATTTTTGGGTTAGGTAACCGAATCATCATTTGTACATACGAGAAGAACAAAATCAAAGATGCAGTGGGTCCAATTTCAAGTGTATTCATGAACAATGTATAAATCATTGATAGTAAGGGGCTTTATGGATAAATCAATTTGCACATTTTTTTAAAGCTCCTACTCATAGCAATGCAAGTGATATAAATAGACTATATAGATCCCTTCATCTTGTATATTTTCTAACCATCATAGCTTTTTACAAAAGAGCAATTATTTATCATTTGGGTCATGGCAAACAAGATTCTCAATTTATCCCCCTGAACATTTTTAATTTCTTGCCTAGGAATTTGAAATTTAGTGATCCATGCATGAATGAGTTTCAAATCATAATTATGGACATCACTATTCCTAGGTTGCTATATACCAATTCAACCATTAAGTAACTCCATAAGCATTACCTAGGCAGAAAATGTCTAAGTCAATTTTAGCAATGCTTATGAAATTTTAGGTACTTGTTTAAGTTTATTCCTATGTAAGGTGACATTCCTTTTTGAAGAATCAAAATAGCAATGCCAACACTTACTCTCGTGAGGATGCTTAAGAATTGAATGATGAGAAGGTTTAAGCCTTCCTTACCAATGTAAGCAAAATTCATTCAATCCTAATGCAATTCAAACGATGGAAAAAAATTTAAACTTGTACCTCAATTAAAGAGCAGTCCGGTTGAAGGTTGTTATGTAAGAAACAACCATGAATTTTTGTGTAGCCTTCATGTCCAATGCATTCTGCCAAATTGAGGTTGGAGTTGAATGGACTTCATCTTGCTCCTCCATTGGGCCACCGTCTTGAGCATTCCTCCACCATGAACTCAAAATGAGATCGATGAAGGGATACACGCTTGATGGGGCCTTCCAAACTCTTTACAAATTTTGTCCTGGCTGCAATCAAAATCAAGAACAAACAAAACAACTCGAAAATGGGTTATGTTATCTAAAAAGCATGTTGTACCCTTTGTCAAATTGTTTTGCCCAACTTGAAAAAACTTGCAAATGCATTGAATATTAAGGGAAATATTTTTGGGATGAATTAGGATGATGAATTCAAATGGTTACACCCAAAGTTCACATCCAAATAAATTTATTTCCTAATTCAAGATTTTAGTTTTATGATGGTTGGAAATTTTACTTTCCAACATGCAGGTGTGAGAATCCAAACATGCTAAATTCAAATGCAAGGATTGATGGGAAAGTCAAATATGCATTTAGGAAAATCAAATATGAGATAACTACCAATTAACCTATTGGCAAGGACTCACCAAATTTTTGAAGTCTGATGAGTGGGACTTACCTCCATCCTGTTTGGTTTGATGATTTGTTGTCCAATCCCAGAGTTGAAGATGTGGACGACTTCTCTTGATTGACATGCAAAATCTCATTTGGCGGGTCAGTTGGACATGCGAACCATATGATGGTCCTAACCTCTCCGTCATATTGATGAACACTTGTTGATGTATTGCCGGCTTTCTCCCTCTTGAAGATTTTCTTCTTATGAGCATGGTGAGGCTTGTCCTTCTTTAGGGGTATCACTTCGACCTTTTTGATGTTCCTTTGAGTTTACCCATACTTTGATCATGGATCAAATACTTCCTTGGGCATAATGACATGTGGACTCCACAATCAAACAAGAGACGCTTCATCCACAATGTCACTTGCCCTAGGTTGCATGGGCTTGGTCGAAGAGTAGGAATCCCAACAACTGATTGTGAGATATCATGGATCTTGAATGCTCTTTAAGTTTCTTGTCCCTGGCTAAGAGCATCATGTAAACATTGTCTTCATTTCTTGATTGTCCATGGACGAGATACTTAAAGGTAGGCTAGTTGAACTTAAATCCCTTGAAATCCTCATAGCCTCCTTGATTACAAGGGTGATGTTGATTCACCCTTGACCTCCTTGTAGGTGATAGCCATTGGAGTTGTTGAAAGCATCTAGGCCCCCCTCATGTAGTACGGTTTTGGTGATTAATGACAACCATTGAACTTTACTAATGAATTTGTGAACGCAAGGTCCCCATAAACACTCAATAAGATGAAATGATCATGTCATTGGAGACCCATAGATACTCAATTTTCGAGATCAAACTCATGAGATAAAGACAAGATGTGAAGGCTCTATGTCTAAGTCACTCAATCAAAAATTGACAACATATAATGCTTAAGAATCATCAGAGAGCCGTGTGGAACAATGGTCTAAGAGGTCATTCGAGCAAGACACAAAAGATTCACTCAAAACAACTCGAAGCAAACAAAATCAACTCACCAGATCAACCGATGATTTCCAAAATGAACACATCGGTCGAGTTGATTCAACTGAAGAAAAAGACCTCAGACAAATGAACTCACCGGATCATCTGATGTGAAGGGCTCAACAACATTGGTGCATCAATACAGTTTGCAGTACAATTGGAACAAGTGAAGCACCGGATCATCCGATGTGCAGAATTACACACATCGGTTGATCACTCCAGTAAGCATCAAGATCAAGCAAATTCTGGAGGAAGAGCCATCGGATCATCCGATGAGAAGACTGGGGGCAACATCGGTCTAATAACGGTAATATATGATACAATGACGTCAGCCAAAGTAATTACACCGATGATAACTAGAGGGGAGACATTGGATCATCCGGTGTGCACAGAAAAGTTCTGTCAGCCTACTTTTCCAACGGCTATTTCAGTTAAGCTGGCTATAAAACCCCTCTAACCCAGTCATTTCGACAAGTCTTGATCACCTGAGGCCCACTACACATCCAAGAGCACTCAAGACTATAGAGCATACATTTCCACACTTTTAGATCATTTGTAATAGGCTAGAGAGAAGCTTGTGTGCGTTCTTTCTTTGTGATTGAACTCTCTAGGCTAGTGAGAAGTTGAAGAAGATCGTTCCGGAGCTTGCCAAGGTGTGTGTGGAAGCCCGGAACATCGAAGGTTGTACAAGGCTTGAGCTCCACCTTGCCGGAGATGGCGAACGAAGAAGATTAGTGAAGACTCCATTGTCTCGGTGACATTGGAAGTGGCAAAACCCTTCGGTGGGTGCCACAACGTGGATGTAGGAAGATCCTTTCGATCTTGCCGAACCACGGGATAAATCTTCGTGTCCCCTAGCGTTTGCATTCCTCTCCCTCTCTTTACATTTTGCAATCTTTACTTCACAAGTTATATCTACGTTGATTGCATAGCTAGAACCACTTTGGGAATTGGGCTTAAGTAGTTCGTTTTTAATTGTCTTAAAATTTGAAAGAAAGCCCAATTCACCCCCCCCCTCTTGGGCGTTTTGATCCTTACAATTGGTATCAGAGCGAGATTGCTCATAGGATCATTCTAGCTTCACCGCTAGAGAGCAAAAATGGCCAAGGTTGGGGGTTCAGTTCTTATCTTCGAGGGCAAGAATTTTGCCTATTGGAAAGCACGCATGCGTGCTTACCTTGAGGCTATTGCCCCCGAAGTTTGGGAAGCGACTCATGCGGGATTTGGAGAACTTAACTATGTGGGTGATCAAGTTAAGTGGGATGCTAAGGCTAGGAATGCTATTTATGAATGCATAAGTCAAGATGTCTTCTCTAGAATTGCTAGTAAGGAGAAAGCTTGTGAAATTTGGGCTTGCTTGATAGAAATCCATGAGGGCTCATCTCGTGTAAAGGAACTTAAATATCACATGCTCAAAGCTAAATATGATGAATTTAAGATGCTTCCTCATGAAAATGTTAATGAAATGTTTTCACGCTTAAATGTTCTTATTGAGGAAATTAATGCTCTTGACATTGCGTCTCTTGGCAAGGGACTTATTAACCGCAAGATCCTCATGCTCCTTCCCAAGCCGAAGTACAACATCATCAACTCCATGCTCCAAAAGGAACCACTTGACAACATTGAAGTTTCGGAGCTCATTGGAGAAATACACGCTCATGAGATGAGTGTACTTGGGATGATGGAGCAATCATCATCAAAAACAATTGCTCTAAAGGCCTCCACCAAGAAGACAAGCTTCAAGAAGAAAAAGGTGGTTGAACCTAGCTCAAGTGAAGAAGAGCAAGCGTCAAGTGAAGATGACGATGATGAGCTTGCCTTGATGATGAGAAAGTTCTCACGCTTGAACTCCAAGATCACCAAAAAGGGATACACCTTTGATCCCAAGAAGAAGGCATTTCTACCAAGAAGAGACGATCGCAGGATATGCTACAATTGCGGAGATCAAGGCCACATCTCCTATGATTGTCCAAAACCGGACAAAAGGAGAGAGAACTACAAAGGCAAGCAACGCAAGCTTGAAGAAAGTGATGATAATGAAGAAGAAGCCAAGCCCAAACCAAGAGCCTTTGGGAAGAAGAAGCAAGACAAGGGCAAGAAGGCAAGACTCTTCCCAAAGAGGAGAAGTGGTCCACAAAAGGTGTTTATGTGTGAGGCAAATGAATGGGTCACCGATGAAGAAACAAGTGATGAAGAGAGTGAAGAAGAAGAAGAAAGCTTGCCGGCCTTGCCATTGCCAACCATGATGACTCACCTCTTCCTCCACCACCCATGTGCCTCATGGCTAAAGGTAACACCAAGGTATGTGACGACTCTAGTGATGATGAGCTTTCCCCCGATGATTTAACTTCTTTGATTAATGAATATCATGCTATCATTAAGAGAGAGAAGAGTAAGGTTAAAACTCTTGAAGAAATTCGTGCTAAACTTGAGAGTGCTAACCTTGATTTGCTTGACAAGTATGAAAGCATACTCAAAGAGCATGACACGCTCAAATCTCATGTCAAGCAAATTGAGGAAGAAAATGTTAAAATCAAGGTAGACAATGATGAGCTCAACATAGCACACCAAACTCTCTTGGAGGAGCACAACAAGCTAACTCATGAATACCAAACACTTAACATTGCTCATGACATGCTTGATCAAGAGTTAAAAGATGCAAAGAAACAAACTCTTAATGATAAGATATCCATTACTTCGCATGTCTCTAATGTCTTGGACAAGTCTTTGTCTTTGAAAGCTAATGCTAGGGAGAAGGACTTGTTGGAAGAAATTGAGAGTCTCCGCACTAGTGTGGCTAGACTTTCAAAAGGTGAAGTCAAGCACAAGGAAATCCTCTTCCAACAAGCAAAAGCCTTCAACAAAAGAGGACTTGGATCCTTCCCGGTGCCCAACAAAGGAAAGGTGCCCTCACCGGAGCTTAGGACAAGCTTCATCAAGGAAGTTGGTTCTTATTGCCAACATTGTGAGGTCACCGGTCACCACACAAGGGAGTGTCCTCTTCCTAACCGACCTTCACCTAAATTGCCTACTAACTACAAATCTATTTTTAATGATCGCTATTATCTTCTTAGAAAAGTGAATGGCAAGGTGAAAGCTAGGTTCATTGGCAAAGACATGAAGAGCATGAAGGGGAAGCTCCCCAAGCAACTTTGGGTCCCAAAGACACTTGTATCTCACATACAAGGACCTAAGTTGGCTTGGGTGCCTAAAGTCAAAAATTAGCTTCATGTGTGTAGGTGAACTACAAAGCCGGAGGAAAGCATTGGGTACTCGATAGCGGGTGCACTCAACACATGACCGGCAATGATGGTATGTTCACCACCATAGAAAACCCCGGTAATCATGAACAAGTTACTTTTGGTGACAACTCTAAGGGTAAGGTAATAGGATTAGGTAAAATTGCTATCTCTAATGATTTATCCATTTCTAATGTGTTGTATGTTAAGTCGCTTAGCTTTAATCTACTTTCCATTGCACAACTTTGTGATCTTGGACTAACGTGCACATTTAGCAAAAATGATGTTGTTGTGAGTAGTGAGACAAGCAAAGAGCTAATCTTCAAAGGGTTTCGGCATGGACATCTCTACTTAGTAGACTTCTCCAACAAGAATGCTAGCCTAACCACTTGTCTTTTCACTAAGACAAGCTTGGGTTGGCTATGGCACCGACGCATAGCACACATTGGAATGAGCAAACTCAAGAAGTCATTCAAGCTTGGGATGGTGACCGGCGTGAAAGATGTGACGTTTGAGAAGAACAAGCTTTGTAGCGCTTGTCAAGCCGGGAAGCAAGTTGCTTCACACCACCCAATGAAGACAATGGTGTCAACCTCCAAGCCGCTTGAACTACTCCACATGGACCTCTTTGGACCGTCCACATACCAATGCCTTGGCGGTAAACTCTATTGTCTTGTTATAGTTGATGACTACTCTCGCTATGCTTGGACTCTATTTTTAGGTGACAATAGTGAAACTTCGGAAGTGTTCAAGACCTTCGCCAACCGTGCTCAAAGGGAATTCCAACTTCCCATTATCAAGGTCCGGAGTGACAACGGCACCGAATTCAATAACTACAATATTGGGGAATGGTGTGACCGTGAAGGTGTGAAGCATGAATTCTCCACCACATACACTCCTCAACAAAACGGTGTCGTTGAGAGGAAGAACAAAATCCTCATCACTCTTGCAAGAGCAATGCTTGATGACTACGGCACGTCGGAAAAGTTTTGGTCCGAAGCAATCAACACGGCGTGCCATGCCGCAAACAAGGTCTATCTTCACCGACTACTCCAAAAGACCCCATATGAGCTTCTCATTGGGAGAAAGCCCAACATCTCCTACTTTAGAGTCTTTGGGTGCAAATGCTACATCTACCGCAAGAAAAGGCTCGGTAAGTTTGAAAGAAGATGTGATGTTGGCATTTTTCTTGGTTATGCATCAAACTCAAAAGCATATCGAGTATTCAACCAAACCTCCGGTCTAGTTGAAGAAAGTTGTGATGTTGAGTTTGATGAGACTAACGGCTCCCAAGAGGAGAGTTTTGGTCATGATGAAATAGATGATGAGCCTCTACGAGAAGCCATGAAGAACATGACCATTGGAGACATCAAGCCGGAAGTTGAAGAGGGCCATGATCAAGGGGGAGCTTCAAGTTCCAACAACAACACCTCCATGGCGCCTCAAGTAGACGAAGAGGAGAAAGAAGATCCATTGCCAACTCAAGACTCACAAGCAATTCAACATCAAGATGAAGAAGAAGTCCATGATCAAGTCCAACCACAAGAGGAGCAACACGCATCACCACCGCCAAGTGCTTCACAACCACTTATGAGGCATGGACACATCTCCAAGGTGCATCCAATGGACCAAATCATTGGAAGTCCTTCAAGGGGCGTAAGTACTCGTTCCCGCCATGTTGCTTCATTTTGTAAGCACTACTCGTTTGTTTCGTGTGTAGAACCCACTCACATTGAGGAAGCGTTCCAAGACCCAAATTGGGTGATGGCTATGCAAGAAGAACTCAACAACTTCATCCGCAATGAAGTTTGGGTGTTGGAGGAGCGACCCAAGGACAAGAACGTCATCAGAACAAAGTGGGTGTACCGCAACAAACAAGACGAGAATGGTGTTGTGGTCCGCAACAAGGCAAGACTTGTGGCCAAAGGGTTCTCGCAAATTGAAGGACTAGACTTTGGGGAGACATTTGCTCCGGTCGCCCGGTTAGAGGCAATTCGTATTCTCCTTGCTTTTGCTTCACATCATAATATTACTCTTTATCAAATGGATGTGAAAAGTGCCTTTCTTAATGGCTACATTAATGAGCTTGTTTATGTTGAACAACCTCCCGGGTTTGAAGATCCGAGGAATCCTAACCATGTGTATAGGTTGCACAAGGCGCTCTACGGGCTCAAGCAAGCACCTAGGGCGTGGTATGAATGACTACGGGACTTCCTCATCATGCAAGGATTTAAGATCGGGAGGGTGGACACCACACTCTTCACCAAACACATCAACGGAGATTTGTTCATTTGTCAAATTTATGTTGATGATATTATCTTTGGTTCAACTAACGAAGCTCTTAGCCATGAGTTTGGCAAAATGATGTCTAGGGAATTCGAGATGTCAATGATTGGAGAGCTCAACTTCTTCCTTGGATTCCAAATCAAGCAACTTCAAGAGGGAACCTTCGTCTACCAAGAGAAATACACCAAGGACCTCTTGAAGAAATTTGAGATGGGAGATTGTAGCTCAAGAAGCACTCCAATGGCAACAAATTGTCATCTCGACGCGGATAAGGACGGTAAACCTATTGACCAATCTCACTACCGCTCTATGATTGGTTCATTGCTTTATCTTACCACATCTAGGCCCGACATAATGTTTAGTGTATGCTTATGTGCTCGCTTTCAAGCGGCTCCTAAAGAATCGCATAAGAAGGCGGTCTTTAGGATACTTAGGTATCTTAAGCATACCCCTAGTATGGGCTTGTGGTACCCTAAAGGTACAACCTTCCAACTCTTGGGATACTCGGATTCGGACTTTGCCGGATGCCGTGTGGATCGCAAGAGTACCTCCGGTGGGTGCCACTTGCTTGGGCGTTCCCTAGTGTCTTGGTCTAGCAAAAAGCAAATTTCCGTGGCTTTGTCCACCGCGAAAGCGGAGTATATAGCGGCCGGTGCATGTTGTGCCCAAATTCTATATATGAAGCAAACCCTTTTGGACTTTGGAATTAAAATTGGTTGTGTGCCTCTCCTTTGTGACAATGAAAGTGCGGTTAAGATAGCTAGAAACCCCGTTCAACACTCCCGCACTAAGCACATTGATATTGGCCATCACTTCTTGCGGGATCATGAGGCTAAAGGAGACATCTCTTTGCAAGGTGTTAGATCTGAAGAACAATTGGCGGATATCTTCACTAAACCACTTGATGAGAAAACCTTTTCTAGACTTAGAAATGAATTAAATGTGCTAGATGCATCTAACGTCATGTAAATTGCCATGTTCATGTAAGGATGCATATCATATAGGTCTTGTCTAACTCCCAAAGGATAGGGGCGAGCTAGAAATAGTTTTCCCTGAGGAAGCCTTTGGAAGGTTTAAACTTGGCAAGATAGATTTATTTTATGCCTTGCATGATCTCTGCCATATAGACTCTCACTCATTCTATTTCTTGCACTATAACTTGTTTGGCATTGCATACGGTAGATTGTCACAAAGGGGAACCCACCTCATGAGAAGGAGACTTGTTTGAAATGCAATATCTCAACTCATATAAGGTGGAAAGAACAAAATGTTAGGTGCGTTAATGCCTAGAGGAACATGCTTCATTGAGATAGTAGTCTTCATACTCTACCTCACAAAGCATGGGCCTTACATTTCATTTAGATATTCTCCTCCCATTTTTCTCGGTGTTCCATTTGCTTTAAGGTCTAGCCAAGCTATTGGCATATTAGCTTTTTGAGGGGTAAGGGGTTGCCCAAAAAGTCCTAAGACATGTGTTTCCCATTGTTTGATTGTTTGGTCAAAGGACATATATGGGATGTTGGTGTTTAGTTTTCATCGGATTATCCGATGCCTAAGTCCTTCCACCTTCGGATCAGTAGGTGTTCAAAATCCAAGTGCCAGTTTAGTCAATATCCAAAATCGACTGATGAGTTCAAACAGAAAAACATCGGTCCATCCGATGCTCACAAATCTGAAACCTTGATGAATTCCACCGATGCTTTTACATCTAACGTCGGACCATCCGGTGTCAACTTCCCTCTCCTGAATATCCTTACTGTGATATTCGACCGATGATCAAAACCCTAGACGTCGGTCCATCCGGTGTCAATTGCACTTTTCTGGAAAACCTTACTGTACTATTCGACCGATGTCCACATCGTTAAGCATCGGTCCATCCGGTGTGTAAAAAACGGCTAGGGTTTGGGACCCACTATTTAAACTCGGCCGTACCCCTTTCTTCTCCCTTCCCCCGATCCCGACGCTGCCTTCTCTCTGCGCCGCCTCTGTCGCCGCCGCTCACGCGCCGCTCCACCACCACCTCACGCGCCACCGCCGCCGGACGCCGCCGCCGCCCTTCGGCCGCCGCCGTCCTTCGCCGCCCGCCGCCTCCAGTCGCCGCGCCGTCCACGCGCCGCCACCTCCGGTTGTCGCGCTGTCCACGCGCCGCTGCCTCCAGTCGACGCGCCGCCTCCACCTCCGACGTCTCCACCACCATCGACCTCGCCGCCGCCTCTCCTCGCCGCCGCCTCTCCTCACCGCCGCCGTTTCCACTTCGCACCCGGTCCCCGTTTACTCTCCGTCGCATAGGTTTGCTTCGTGCCGTGCAACGTCCATCGTTGTTTTCGTCGTCCTTTTTCTTCATCGCTAACCCTAGCTCTCCATTGCATCTAGATGGGTCACGACCGCAAAGGAAAGGGAAAGGCGATCGCGGAGCTCGCCGTGAAGAAGCAAAAACTGTCGAAGGATGAGAAGAAGGCCCTAATGGCTGCTCGCGCCGCCGAGGAGCGTGAGCGTGGCCGAGGGGGGTCACTAAGGATCCGCGAGGCTCGTCCGAGGCAGCCTCCCATGATCGACGACTCCGAGGCCGAAGAGGAGCCGGTTGAGCCTCTCGTCCGCCGGCGCTCAGCCCGGACGCGTGGAGGTCACACCGAGGCTGCTCCTCGTCCGAGACCGACGGTTGGCGACCATCGTGAGGACAGGGAGGCCGAGAGGGCCATCTACGAGATGGACACGGCCGTCCGTGTCGGTGAGGGAGTCCATCTCACGGACTACCGGAAGATGAAGGCCAAGCAGCTACGCAAGCTTCGATGGAATGTGCTGCTTGAGGAGTGGTACCCACAGCCCCGAGAGGCTCTTGTGGACATTCGCTTCTGGACTGTTACCCAGGCGTCTCTCTACGAGACCTACAGACGTCGGGGGCACAAGCTTTTTCAGCATAACTACCTGGACTGGGGGCAGCTTGCACTGGCAGTGGAGACAGAGGTCCGTTCGTACTTTGAGAGATACAGAGGATTGGTGCAGCTGCTTGCTTATGAGAGGAGTGCATTTGTGGAAGATTGGGTTCGTGTCTTCTACGCGACCCTGTACATCTGTGAGGGCAGGAGGTCGATCGACTTCATGTTTATGGGTCAGCACTACCACCTCTCGAGGCAGACATTGGGGCAGCTTCTTGGTTTGGACCTGCACGACAACTGCGTGCACGAGAGGGTATACGGGCAGGCAGATCCACCAAGGAGGCGACTTACTGGAGGGGTTGCACCACAGCTTGAGGAGATCCGGTCCCTGTTTGGCCCCACGTTCTCTCCGGACCTGCCGAGAGTTCCAGCTCTTCTAACCCCAGCTGCGCGCATTGTGCACCTCGCCTTGCGCCGCACGCTCCTGCCGAGGTCAGGGTACTTGGAGGGGTTCACCAGTTTACAGCAGACCCTCCTGTTCTACATAATGAACGGGATGGATTTCGACATTGTGGACATCCTCCTGTGTGAGATGGAAGACGTGATCACAGATGGGGTTGGCATGATGAGGCAGATGGTCTACGGGCACTGGATCAGTTACCTATGCTCTATGATGGTGCCTGAGGGGGATGCATCACAGGCCAGACTTGCTGACGAGAGTGTGACTCGCTTTGGTCACTACCGTGCCCCGGCTCCTGGAGACCGCCGCCTTGGTCGTCCAGTTGAGCGCCAGGTCAGGGCCCGTCTGTCAGAGGAAGATTGGTCCGACCTAGAGCGGGAGGACGAGAGACTTGTTGAGGCTGAGGCTCAGGGGGAGGACCTGCAGCACATTTGGTCAGAGAGCGACACTGACGACAGTGTCGAGGAGTATTTCCCTCCTCCTCCCTCTCCCCGGCAGCATGACGCGGAGGCTGGAGGTTCTACAGCGCCACCACCCACTCCACCTCCCGTCACTGAGGCGCAGGTCTCGCAGCCGTCTGAGCTGACTTCGCTCCTCCAGCAGATGGTCGAGCAGCAGAGGCTAGACAGGCTGGCCACCGAGTAGGCCCGCGCGGAGCAGGCTGCACGTCTTCTTGAGCTCCAGTAGCAGCAGCAGGAGATGCAGCGTCAGATCGCCCGTGAGAGGCGTGAAGACACTGACCGGTTGACGGGGCTCATCGACCAGATGCACCAGCGCACTCTGGACCAGCAGCAGCAGACGCAGCAGGCGATGATGGGGATCCTGGGGTTGATCACCAACCTCTACACCCAGACCGGGATCGCCCTCCCATCGCAGCTGCCTGGAGTAGCTCCTCCGCCTCCCGTCTTGGCTCCAGCTGCTGCACCAGTGGCTCCAGTTCCCTCCACTCCGATCCCTTCGTTCAGCATGTCCCCGCTGTTGGCTCCAGGTGCTCCTCTTCACTCCCCACTGCCGGCCACGTCACTGTTTCTTCAGACGCCGGCCTCCGTCACCAGTGTCCCTGCTCCAGCACCTCCTCCTCAGCAGGCACCGACGGTGGCACCTTCGGCTCCGGCAGCACCCTCCTCCGCTACTCCGGCCAGCAGCTCCGACGACAGCAGCGGTGACCAGTTCGTCATCGCGCCCAGCTCTCAGGGTCCGTAGGTGCTCGGATCCCTTTTTGGTGTCTTGATGCCAAAGGGGGAGAAGAGTGTGAGAGTCAGGGGGGGTCCTAGTGTTAGGGGGAGTCGAGTCCTGCTTATCTTTGCTTATCTTTATTGTATTTGCGTATTTGCTACTTTTGGTGTTGTTAATCATTTGAACTCATTTGATGTTTATCTATGATTATGATCTCTTTGAATTCACACTTGTGTTATTAATTGATGTTTAAAGCTTCAAGTGTAACATCCGTAGTCATTGCATATTCTTTTAAGGTTCATTCTATCAAATTCATTATTATTATGCTTTGATTATTGTGTTGTCATCAATCACCAAAAAGGGGGAGATTGAAAGCATCTAGGCCCCCCTCATGTAGTATGGTTTTGGTGATTAATGACAACCATTGAACTTTACTAATGAATTTGTGAATGCAAGGTCCCCATAAACACTCAATAAGATGAAATGATCATGTCATTGGAGACCCATAGATACTCAATTTTCGAGATCAAACTCATGAGATAAAGACAAGATGTGAAGGCTCTATGTCTAAGTCACTCAATCAAAAATTGACAACATACAATGCTTAAGAATCATCAGAGAGCCGTGTGGAACAAAGGTCTAAGAGGTCATTCGAGCAAGACACAAAAGATTCACTCAAAACAACTCGAAGCAAACAAAATCAACTCACCGGATCAACCGATGATTTCCAAAATGAACACATCGGTCGAGTTGATTCAACTGAAGAAAAAGACCTCAGAGAAATGAACTCACCGGATCATCTGATGTGAAGGGCTCAACAACATCAGTGCATCAATACAGTTTGCAGTACAATTAAAACAAGTGAAGCACCGGATCATCCGATGTGCAGAATTACACACATCGGTTGATCACTCCAGTAAGCATCAAGATCAAGCAAATTCTGGAGGAAGAGCCACCGGATCATCCGATGAGAAGACTGGGGGCAACATCAGTCTAATAACGGTAATATCTGACACAATGACATCAGCCAAAGTAATTACACCGATGATAACTAGAGGGGAGACATCGGATCATCCGGTGTGCACAGAAAAGTTCTGTCAGCCTACTTTTCCAACGGCTATTTCAGTTAAGCTGGCTATAAAACCCCTCTAACCCAGTCATTTCGACAAGTCTTGATCACCTGAAGCCCACTACACATCCAAGAGCACTCAAGACTATAGAGCATACATTTCCACACTTTTAGATCATTTGTAATAGGCTAGAGAGAAGCTTGTGTGTGTTCTTTCTTTGTGATTGAACTCTCTAGGCTAGTGAGAAGTTGAAGAAGATCGTTCCGGAGCTTGCCAAGGTGTGTGTGGAAGCCCAGAACATCAAAGGTTGTACAATGCTTGAGCTCCACCTTGCCGGAGATGGCGAACGGAGAAGATTAGTGAAGACTCCATTGTCTCGGTGACATTGGAAGTGGCAAAACCCTTCGGTGGGTGCCACAACGTGGATGTAGGAAGATCCTTGCGATCTTGCCGAACCACGGGATAAATCTTCGTGTCCCCTAGCGTTTGCATTCCTCTCCCTCTCTTTACATTTTGCAATCTTTACTTCACAAGTTATATCTACGTTGATTGCATAGCTAGAACCGCTTTGGGAATTGGGCTTAAGTAGTTCGTTTTTAATTGTCTTAAAAATTGAAAGAAAGCCAAATTCACCCCCCCTCTTGGGCGTTTCGATCCTTACAGTTGTGTTTGAAAGGAAGAATCCTCATGGGTCTTAGGGAAATGATTCCCCAAGAGATCCATGTTGATATGGGTTTTCACAAATCATGTGAATCTCCATGGCTTTGATCATCCAAACACTTCTCTATTGGCTTGATCTCCATGATACTTCTATGGGAGGTGTAGTTCCTTAGCTAGCATGTCCATCTTGTTAAGTAGTGTGCATTCCAAGCTAAAGGAACTAGAGCACTCTTCAATCCACCCCTTGAGTAGAGACCATATTATCATCCATGATGAATGAGAGTAGGACTCCTACAGCTCTAGCACAAAGGTTGTCATGGATTGATGGAGCCAACCCATGACATGAGTGTTGGATGAAGAGCAAACTATCCACCCCATGCTGGAGGCAAACCAAGAAGAATTCTTGGAGCCTCCCCCAAGCTTGGGGATGGATGACTTTGGCTCCTACTGGGAGCTGAAATTCTTCTGCGAAAGGCAATGGTGTTGCTTAGCGGACATTTGTTGAGAAACGCTTTGAATCATCTTGCAGTTGAGCACTTGCGTCCTCGTTGGCTATCCCAAAAAATGGGTTAGCCAACACTACCCTGTTTTCACTAAAAAAGGGGAAAACAAACAAGGGCAATCTATTCTAATAACTATTAGTACCTATAGCTTAATCACAAGTGATAGCTATCCTTCACTTCCTTTGCCTTCCCTGGCAACGGCACCAGATATGCTTGTTGACGTTTCTTAACATCACAGATCATCTCTAGTAAGATATGAGGTTCGCAAGTGCACGGAAACTGTCATCTAGCATTTCACTCAAGAGTATTCCCAAGGGTATAGTATTTGTCCCAAGGGAAGGCAATGGAGTAATGTAAACACTAATCTTATGATCAAGCTATGGGATACTAATCAATCATCAAGACAGGGGTAAGTTGATAATATGGATAGTGTGACACACACCTAAGCAATCTATTCTAAAGAGTAGATGGGTCCTAATGGAGATTAGACTAAGAGGCTTCTAATATACATATACATAGCCTAGCTTAGATACTAATGAGTATGTCAATGGTAAATACTTATGCTAAGTTGTTCAACGCATCAGGCACGGGTTTACCCCTAGCAATACTAGGATGACTCCCGCCAAGAGCCTGTGGCATAGCCGAACATGGAGGATTACAAAGGACAGATAGGGATGTCACCACCTACTGCCTACCCCTTCAATCCGTGGGTCTACGAGACATCCAACGCTACTTAACTATCCTAGCACCATGCTAGCATATTAAGTAAATACCTTAGGAGCCGCGGCACATGCCATCCTAAGGCAATGACTAACCTAAACATCGTTGAACCAATATTGAGACATAGCATAAGTTATTCATATTAATATTTTCATATCATAGCTAACTAGACAATAGTGGGGGTTTATAGTGTTTATGATGATAGTATAATGACACTAAGGCATAATCATAAACACTATTCCTACCACATACATGGAATGCCCAATCAAACAAGAAATGCTTCATCCAAGTATATGAATAAGAGAAAAACAAAGATAATATATTTATTATGTATAAAGTCACAAATATAAGAAAAGATACACAAACCATACCTTTCCCAATTTGGACTTGGGACTAAAGGCTCTCCTCCCTATAGCCTAACTCCACTAAGGACTAAGAGAACTAGTGTATACAATAGAATGATGCTCAAGTGGTGTGTGTTGAAGTGAGGGGTGAGGGGTCCTATTTATAGCTTGGAGAAGCATCGGTTCCCACCACCAAAAGCATGTGAATCAGTCACCTATGACCTCTTCAAGCCGGGAGGAGCCAACACGTGGCGTTTGACCACATTTGGCGCCAGGACCTAGTCGGCCAACTAGGGGGGTCGACTGACCTAGTCTTGGCTCCTTTTGCGGTGTGCTTCCTCCAGTTCTCTGCCAGGTGGGTCCCATTGACTAATATTGGTGCTACAGCATTGGATGGCCTCGGATACTTATGTTTGTGGGCCATTTGATCCATGTGGTGCCACATGTCATCACTTGATTGGATGGAATGATATTTTATAGGATCCATCCTCTTGTTTCACTTCAATTCTGCATAGAATCCCTGCATGCACTACTTTCTCCAACGACAAGTGGAAATAAGTTAAATAGAAAGGTGATGTGTGCAAGAAATGATATTTCCTTCACATAATTGAGTTATATTGACGGGTGAAATTGGTATATAACAACAGTCAACAAGGAAAAACGCCCTTAGTCGCCACCGAGGGCGGTCCTTGCTCCAAGTCAAAGTCCGATGGAGTGCCCCTCCTTAGCCTCAGGTGTTGGTGGTTCTTCGAGGGGAGTTCCAGTCCGACAAGCGACGATTCTGCAATCTACTGCGGCTAGCACACCAGCCAACATCTTCACCGTTGGTGCAGTCCAAGGCGCCAAAGAGGGCTCTGGGAGTGCTACGCCCATGGAGACTCAAGCTAGGAGGTCTCAGGCCACCAGCAATCTTACCCCAGGTTTGCCAATGGACGTAGGCGGCGGCTCGAGAGGAGGCTTCGGGAGTGGCACCATTGGAGTCGGTGGAGAAACGCTGATGCGGGCCGGTAGCATCGTTGGTGGTTCTAGTGGAGGCCCAGTCGGATTGACCCCTCCTGCTACATCGTCAGCAGAGCCTGCTGCCTTAGAGCCGCCGAAAGTCAAGGCCCACTGGAGCTTCTGGGGACGTTGGTAAGGCATTATTACCAAAGCTTGCATCATTGTCTCATCTGTTTTTATTGTTTGAATAGACTTTGATTTTGATCTGCAGGTCTATGTCAGCTGTTGTCATGCCCTTACCGCCAAGGGTAGTGACACGGAGCGCTCCGAAGTTGGCCCATGAGGCGACGACTGCATTGGCAGAGCAGACCACCAAGCTGGTACAAGGGAGCGTTGCTCCGTCGTCCGCACCTGGCGCGGGTAGTGAGGCACCTTTGGCAGCCGTACCGGAGGTAATGTTAGAGTCGTCTTAGCAAGCTGAGGGCTCGGCCTCCAAGGCTGTTGATCCAGTAGGTGACTCCTCGGGCGATGGTGGTATTGCCGCTTCGGGTGGTGCCACAACTTTCGCTCAATTATCGAGGACGAGACCCTCGACACTGGTGGCCTTGCCTTCATCGCCACAGTAGGAAGAGGTCCCCGAGAAGATCACCGGGTGGCCCTCTATGGCTTTGGTAGAACAAGAGCGCCTCTCCGACATCATCGGCTTGGCGCATTCCAGCATCAACTTGGTGCAGTCCAACCTCTGCAGGGCACAGGGTGCCCTTGCCGCAAAGTGGGAGAAGTTGTGTGCTAAGGGCGAGCTCCTCCAGTCCTGGGAGGACTTTATGAAGTCTAGGATCGCTAAGGCGAAGGCGAAGCATCCAAAGGAGAGCGAGGAGCTAGAATTAAGGTGTGGCTTGGCTCCTCTGGTGTCTCTCACCATCGTCGTAGAAATGTCGACAGCGGGCTCCATGGGTGGTGCTGGAGCTGGCTGCTCTGGTGTTTCCCACCATCGTCGCAGAATGGTCGATGGCACACCCCTTGGATGGTGCCAGAGCCAGCTGCTCCAGCGTCGTCCACTATCATCGCGGAATCATAGACAGCAGGCCCCTTGGGTGGTATTGGAGCTGGATTCTCTGGCGTCGTCCACCACCGATGTGTAGCACTTCGATGGCAGGTTTCTGGTATACTGGTTACAACAAGAGAACCCTATTAGCAACAAGAGTGATACGGGAGAGTGTACTCATGAATCAGCACTTGTTACTGTCTTTGACTTGTTGGGACTTCGATGGCGCAAATGTTCCAGAGCTGGATGCTTTGGTGTCATCCAACACAAATGTGTAGCACTTCGACAGCAGGCCCAAATCAGCGCTTGTTACTGTCTTCGATGTGCTAGGACGTCGACGGTGGGCCCCCTAGGAAGTGTCGGAGTTGGTTGTCCTGCACACATGGTAAAGGAGGGACGAGTTTGCTCGCCGGTTTTACCTCTTCCTCTTCCTTAGCTTTGTCATGTCTCACTGTCCTGAGCTAACACACGGAGTATGGGTAATTCAATGCGTTAGTGCTTCGATGTCCGGCTCCCGCCGTCCCTAGGGTGCGAGCTTTCTGACCCCCAGTACTCAGCCGTAGTGCTGAGAGGCAAGGTGTGCGTGCTTAGGGTACAAGACCAGACTAAGAAGTTCGCACCCCCTGGGCCTTCGGCTTGGTGTAGACCTTTCCTGGGAGGCCATCCAACGTCATATGACTCCAAGGATGGTGGCAGCTGAGAAAATCCCTCACACATTGCAGGTACCTCAAGCAAGCCCGCCTGCTGTAGGATTGTACAACTCCACCAAGGGTGAGATACAGAGCACATTACCGTGCATATGAAGGCAATATACAATAAACAAGTCTAGCATGGTTTATCATAAAATTAACGTGTAATTAAATGAACATTGTTAGGGAACATGGAGTGAGACAATGATTCTATTATATCGGCATTCATCTGGGGAGACAGGCCTTTGCAAAAGAAGGCAACGACTTGCTTTTGAATGATGAGGGAGGCAGGGTGCACAGGCTTAGTGTTCGGGATCATGCTAAGCTGATTGCACACTCTGGACCTGACCCTCCTGGAGCTTGGTTATCCTAAATGCTACTCCTAGACTCTATGAAACCTTTACACTATCCTACTACTAATCGAAGATTAAGTTATCGGGGTGCTCAAAGCTATGAGGATAACTGTGACAGTTGCCAGGAAACCAGTCGTCGAGAGCTACTAGTGGGGCGATGAGCGGGTGTCCCTACTTTCTGCCTTGGCCCCCCTCCTTGCGGTGGTCTGAGCAGAGTCCAAACTGATCTTAACAGCTTTGACGGGAGCATCGGTGCTATCGGAAGGCTGCAGACGAGGTGCAGCAGGTGAGCCGTGCTGACGTGAGCTCGGCGGAGGCTGACTTGGTCCAACACCACTTGGGGCAGGTGTTGGGTCTGCTGTGAGGGCTTGGTGCATATCCAAGGCTAACACCGCAGCAGTGTGGTCTCTGCGGATCCTGAGGACGCCGGAGGGGGTCGGCATCATCAGGACAAGGTAGCCGCAGTGGGCTATGACCATGAATTGGTACAAGGCGGGCCTGCGGATGATGGCATTGAAGGGGAGGCTGACATCCGCGACTTCGAATAGGATGCTCTCCATCCTAAAGTTTTCGGATGTCCCAATGGTCACCCGAAGATGGATGTTGTTGTATGAGATGATGTTCCTTGGTCCCACCCCCGAGAACGGGCTCGAGGGGGTGAGCTAGGACACCGTGATCTACAGCTGGTCGAAGGCTGCATGGCTGATGAGGTTAAGGTCAGCTCTTACATCTATCAAGACATTGTGGAGCTTGATGTTGGCGATGGTGGGGGCGACTAGGAGGGGCAGGATCCCGGCTCCTGCCATGTTCTTGGGGAACTCAAAAGTGTTGAAGTTGATTGGCCTCTCCTTCCACTTATGGTGCAGCGCTGGAGGGGAGGCAGGATCTATTAAGGCCACTGCTCGGCGCATGTCTTGATCGCGTTTCGAGAGGCGAGATCCCAAGAACCCTCGAAAATGACGTGGAGTGTCTTGCGACGCTCGTGGTCGCTGCTGGCGTAGGAGTCCTCATCCTAGTGGACCACCTTGATGCCCCGTCCCTGCTCCTACTACTTCATCTCCTTGTCATCGGTAACCTTGGGGTCGACCTTCTGCTTGCCCTCCCTCTGGTGGAAGGGAGCGCTGTAAGGACATTGTTGCGCTTGCTCTTGGTATCGCTCGGCGCATCTCTTGATCTCCCGGCACTCACTCGCGGTGTGGTAATGAGTCTTATGCACCCGATAGGGCTTGACGCCATCGTCAGTAGCAGGTGGCTGATGTGGGCGTTTCTTGGGGTGTGGGGGTCTGCCACCACCAGTCATAGCTGTTGTCGCGATGGGTGCCCCATGTAGCGGTTTGTTCTGGACGCCGCACCGGTTATAGTTCTTCTTTTTTGTTGCAACCCAGGGTAACGGTAACTTCACCGGTCTGGTCAGCTCTGCCCATGCCAGGGGCGGGCTGGGTGTGTCAGTCTTGGCCTTCTGCCGCCCTGGTGAACCAGTATGCGATGGAGATGAGCTCAGAGACATCTTGCACGTTGTATGTGGCTAACTACTCAAGCATCTTCCTGTCACGCAGCCCCTGCTGGAATGTCACTATGACAGAAGCATTCGGGGTGTTGTGGATGGAGAAATGCTGGACGAATGATCACAATGTCTCCTTGGGACTCTGGCGCATGGTGTGGAGGTCGAGCTTGGTGCTGGGGCGCGTGTAGGAGCTGTGGAAGTTCACCGTGAACTATCGGCAGAGCTCATCCCAAGAGGTTATGGACCCCTTGGGCAAGTTCATAAGCCATGACCATGCCGAGCAGGTCAGGACAACGGGGAAGTAATTTGTCGGGATGAGCTCATCTGCTCCTGTAGCAAGGAGTTCGATGTGTAGATCTGCAGGAACTCGGCTGGGTTGACGCTTTTGTCAAACTTCTCCAGCTGGTGTGGCTGCAACTTGTGCGTCCATGTCGTTAAGAGGAGGTACGGAGCTAAGGTCGTGCACCCTCCGATGGGTTTTGTCGGAGAGGCGTATGGAACGGCATATCCCAGGGGGGTTTACTGTGGAATGTGCGGCTTCTGCAAAGCTTGCTACTGCGGCACCTGATGTGCCAAGTGTTGCTGCTATGGTACCTGCTGTGCCAAGTACTCCTGCTACGACATCTGCTGCATAAATTACTTTGGGGGGGGGGGGGGGCGGTGGACCCAACATAATCCTGGTGAGGCAGAAGTGAAGGGTTTACCGGTGATGCACCTTGGACGCAGGATGCCTCCTGCTCAGGCACTTGAGGGCCGTATTCGGCATCAAGGTTGTGTCGTCTCTGCCACTGCTGCTCAATGATGATGCAGCATCTATCTGAGCTTGACGACAGTCAATCTCAGCCCTCAGGTCCTCCGTGGGGATCCGACCAGCGGTAGTAAGCCTAGTGGAATGGGAGTCAGCGGAGCGATGGTCGGTGGATGGTGTGCACGACAGCGACACGTGACGCCTCCCTCTGTTGGGAGACTTGATGGCCGCAACGATTAAGTGGTCGATGTCTTAGACCCACTTCTAAGCCGCTCCCTAGGAAGCATTCAAGGACGATGGTTGGTGGAGAAGGGCTATGGTTGTTGCCAAAGCGCTCTCCGGACTTGCATCCGGCGGCTCCAGGTGTGTCGATTGGGCTGAGATGTGCCTGAAGGCGCCGCCCTGGCCAACTGCGTCTATGCGGGGGCGTGATGGACCAGATACTGCTGCTCGGGCGATGGATCTGGTCACCGAACAACGACCATGGAAAACACCATCCACGGGCTTGATGAACACCATTGCGGTGAAAGTGCAACCACTTTTTAGAGGAAAAAGCCCCAATCTTGGCGTGCCAAATGTCGAAGTGTTCTTACGACACTTCCCCCAGACATGCTATGAGAGCAGCCCGCAGAGGTTCTTGATCGGTAGGGATTAGTCCTCAATGGAGATTGTGCTTATGAAAGTGGTGAGACAGTGGTTTTACGTGGTTCGAGCCGTTGGAGTGTAATACCCTACTCCACGGTGAGGTTGTATTGCTGGTGTGAATGTGTGTGTTGCGTGTGTATGCGTTAGCTTGGGTATCCTTTTTCACAGTGGCGGTCTAGTCCTTTTATAGATAAGGTCGGACGCCTTACAAGTGGAGTCTAGGGCCTGACAGGTGGCCCCGGGGTGATTTTACCTTAAAGATCTAGGGCTTCTCGCATAATCCTCCTCTAACCGTGGCTTGAAGACCTGTTTTCTTGCCGCCTCAGATGCCAGTGGCTCATGCATAGTCATCGATGATGGCAGAGAATGTCCTGTCCAACTGTCCCTCTCGCCATAACCTACCCACTTGGCGGAGTGGGGTAGGCATGTTGCATCTTCACTATGATGTGATTAGGTGTAGTGGTAGTTGACAGTAGGCGTGTGCCGCGTCATGTGCCTAGGGAAGGCACGTGTCTTTAAGCTTCATTTAGACAAGGCGCACCGCCCCCTTAAATCCCACAACCCACCGCCCAGGACAAGTTGTGGGGTACGTGGCACCTCGGGAGCTAGCCTCTGCGGCGGAGGCCGGGTCTCGATCCACGGATCATGTGGCAGCCCCAAAACCCGTTCCTAAGTAGAGCGGGGGATCCAGGGCCGCAAGACACGTGCTAGAGTCAGAGCCTGCCTCCGCGTGAGGCAGCCGGCCTGGTGCTTCGATCCACGCGGCAGCACCGGAGTCCACTCCTATGGGGGATCGGGTTCACGTCTGGTTGGACATGTGGCCGCTTGGGAGCCCGTCTCCTTGGGGGAGCTTGACCTCGGCATGAGGTCCATGTGGAAGCGCCAGATCCCGTATCTGAGGTAGGGAGGACTCCGGGCCTTTTAGACACGTGGCACCCTCGGACCCTACCTCATCAGAAAGGTAGGGTACTTAGGTGTTTTTAGCCTATGCGCGAGGGTACCCGGTATGCCGAGTACCGACAATATGTACTTTCGAACAGCCTATGTGGTTATGTTTATGATAAATATGTTGGGCCACTCCACAAGAGCCCAAAGTCTTGTGTGTGGGTGCTCAAATGCTTTGTCACTAACATCAAAGGACCCAACCGAGTTTGGGTACCTACATCGAAGTGGGTGCTAGATAGTGGATGCACAAATCACATGACCGGAGTGAGAAAGATGTTTGTAGAGTATGACATGAATGACTATCCAAGTCAAGGTATCTACTTTGGCGACAATCGACAAGGAAAGGCTAGCCCATGTTAGTATAAGGAATCTGTAAAATCCCACTTTGTCTTTCATATAAAGTTCAGCTACAAGTTTATTATCAGCCATAGTGGAGATCCATCATGGTTATGCACATGAACTTATGGTGGGATACATGAACTTGATCTCATCAAATCTTTTATTCCACTCGTGCTTAAATTTTATTAACATGAGGAATGAACTTCACCAATACACTTAGATTAATTCTTATGACCTCTCTTCAAAGTTTAAAATTATTGGAAAAAGATTGCTAGGCCAATTTAATATGTAGTACCAAATAGAGATTCAAATTAATATAAATTGAATATATACTACTGTATATTTGGCCCTGTCAAAATTATTCAATTCACAGGCCATAAATTTTTCTATGGTTTTCTAATATTCCAAATAGACTTCCTGCAAAGTTTCATATATTTTGAACTCCATTTGCTATTTTAATTGAGACGCTTAGCAAATTCAAACCATGTTTTGAATTCAAATTTTTAATTCTGTTCAACTAGCTTGAACATCAAGATTTGAACACACACTCTTGGTCAGCATAACTTGCTTGACTTATTCCCATAGTTTCACAACTTTAGGAACTCAATTGCTATTTAAAACAGTGGCCTCCCCACAAAAATCTAGAATTTTTGGACAAAATTTGGTAGGAGAATTGAAGTTACAGAGAAGGGGAGTAGATAAGAGGAGGTGGGGCCCACTGTCAGCCAAAGCACTCGAGTGAAACCCGGGGGGGGGGGGGGGGGGGTGCCCTGTCTCCAGCTCGCCCCGCCATTCGACGCCGGCAGCACGCGACACCGCGAGCGCATGCATCCACCGAGCTGCTTGCCTGCTTGACGCCGTGGTGCGCTCCCCTCTTCCCTCAGTCCCTATAAATACCCCTTGGTCGTCGCCGTTGAACACCATCCCGCTTCACGCCATTTTCACCACCCATGTTCGACCGAGATCTCGCCGACGATTGCAGCCATGTCTTCCCGAGCTGTAAGTAGATAAAAGTCGTGTCACAAACTCCTCTACATATTCCATTTGGTCATTGATCGTGACATAGCTTCTGCTTGGCATATTTTGAAGGTTCCCAGTCGTCGCCGAGGAAGCCGCCGAGAAACCTTCACTGTCTCGCCGTCGAACACCAGTTCCAGACCATCTCCTACCTCGATCCTTTAAGCAAAAAGGTTCACAATACTCTCTAGTTCATGCTCACAGAATCTAAGCTTATGACATGAAGTATAATTGAGTTCTTGTTCGAGAACCGATCGGTTTCTCAATAGAACAGCAACGCTTCGCGCTTAAATTCATTTCATTCCTGCAATCGTCCTTAAATCTAGTTAGCAGATAGTTTCTATGTGTCCTAAGGAAGCTCCATGCCCAAAAACCCTGAAAGTTATCCACCGAGTATCTTAGATTTCAAGTTTTCGAGGCCGACAGTCTAAAAACTGCACTTCGCCATCGAACTCAGCCTTGCCGATGATTTCACCCCAATCTGACCCCCGAATTATACTCCTGGTGCTTCCAGGAACCTTCTCGAGCTTTTCCCGAGGCTATTGAGCCATTCCCGAGCATTTCCAAAGAAGGCTGAAACCCTAGCTCCGCCGTCACCGTCGCGCCACTGTCTCCGGCCATCGCCGGCGTGATTGGACACCACCATCGGCTTGCGCGGTCGATTTTAGGGTTGAGCGGTCACGGCAAGGCCAAACAGAGGTCGACGCACCTAAGTCCGGCGAAGCACCGCCGCGGTTCCGGCAAGGAGCGCCATCGCGTCGCGAGATAGACGAAGGCCTATGGGCCCCACTTGGCGGCGCCTATTCGAACGCCCGGGATCAGCTGCGGCACTGGATCTGGTGCGGCTGCACGGTTGAACTCCGTGGCCCCCGGTGTGGCCCAGATGCGATTGGCCCATTCAAATGAAGTGGGACCAGCCCCTTTTATTTGAAATTTCCAATAGGAAAATAAATCCAGATTCAATCCCAACATAGAAAATCCATAACTTCCAGTAGATGTATCCAAAAATTCCCAAATAAATTTTGTTAGAACCAGCATGAAGAATAATGTCCAGTGGAGCACTTGGATTTGTATGAAAATCCATAGGAATTTCTCCATAATTCAGATAAGAAAAATGCTTAAAGAATTCATTCCTACACTTATGTTAATTGGAAAATTCCCAATTTTGGTCAGAACCCTATAGTTAATACATTTGATTTCCAGTAAAAGTTTCAAGCACTTTGGACTTAAAATACTTGATTGATCAATGTTTCAAACCTCTATGTAGTTATAAATTGAAAAATAATGAAAAAATCAATTTCCAGAAATTTACCCAAACTTGAAAAATCAATTTCTCCCTGTAGGAAGCTCAGAAAATTGTGAAAAAAAATTTCCTAGAACCAGTGGGACCCCCGCTACCTGATACAACCCTTGGTAGCCATAATACATCTCCATAATACCCTCTACCTGATAATTATCTTATTTTATCTTAATATACTCACCCACCTTAAGCATATTAATTATTCACAAAATCATTTATACCATGTATATGCATATCATGTAGTAGCTGAAGTCGAGGAGGAGTCGGAAGCCTTGGAGGTCCAGCTGCCAGAAACTAACATAGACTCAGACTCGAATTCAGGCAAGCCCCAGTTTGCATTTAAGTTCCTTACAGTGTTTTGCGGTTTTAATTCACCTTACGTCTTCAGATGATTGTGCATTACGTTTAGGGTGTTTGACATCCACTTGCATGGCCCACAAATCCTATGGAGTCTTGGGTAGGTCTATGGCCCGTTGAGTAGACACTGCTATGCTTATGCTCATAGGAATTCGATAGAAGTCAAGTAGTTGGAATCTACTCGCGAGATAGGAATTTTATCACACGGGAGATTTTGGAATAATGATTTATGAATATGAAAATGAGACCGAGCAGTGGATAGGATGTAGTGAGACGTGGTCTCACGTGCGTAGCCCTGCTTGTGTCGATTGAGGATCGTTTCGTGTGCGGTCCTGCTGGACAAGCTTGAATTGTACCGGCGACATACTGGAGGAATGGGCTCCAGTAAACTGACGTAGCTCGATACTGGTTTGTCGAGGCATTCTGTTCCGTTTTATAGGTGTGGGTTGAGGGCAGCAAGGTGTAAATCAGTTGGTGGGCACGTCAGAGGACGCCCCATGCAGTGACCTCCTGCTCGTGACAGATCGACCGGTTCGACATTCGAGTGTTTAGTGAAAGGTGGCCATATACGACTAGTACTGAATTGTTATGTAGGTACTGCTGAAAGTACTCGCTGGCATTTCCAAAAGTGCGTATGTGTCATGTTGTTCCGTGTATGTCCTGATTGCAATCACCCTCCCTCGCGGTAATAGAGTACCACTTGTTCACTGTGCCGTGACGTAGTAAATACCAAAGAAGTCAAGAGAATATGATATATTGGTTTATAAATTGCTTGGACAACCTTGTTTGGCTTAGAGATAGTACAATTAAAAGTTTATAGTTTCCCCATACTTTACCTGTAATAGCATTATGTGCTTTGTGCACGTCATATCATATCATCGGCAAAGCATTTCTTGTTTGATTGTAGAGTCTATGATGTGCCCTGCCTAAGGAATGTCATGTGCTAAATAAAACATGACTATAAGGATCCACTTGTAGGCGAGTCCTTATGCTTTACTTACCTATGTTTAGTACTCATCCTTGCATATGTCTAGTGAGACGGGTTAGTCTTGCTGAGCCTTATGCTCACGTTTGCAGTTAACGAGTTTTTGCAGATTATACGACTGATGACGTGTTTAATGACGAGGTTGCACCCCCTCCAGGGTTTACAGCCGAGTGGGAACCCTGCACGCCGCCGTGAATTGTGTGTTGCTAGTGCAAAGTATCCAGGGCATGGATGACTTTGCTTTTGCATAGCTAGTGCTGAGAGCGTAGCTATGATGTATAGTTCTCTTTCCTTCCATTAGTACTTTTAAACTTCCGCTGTGCTTATCAATAATGACTTGGTATTGTAAATTTGTTCTCGTTCTATTCTTGTATACTGTTGGGTGTCGCATCGCACGACACCACCCAATGAGATCCTTGGAGGTCGGGATTCTGGTCCCCACAGATTTGGTATCAGAGCATCATTGGGAACACTGTACTTGAAAAGAACATATTTTCAAAAAAAATTAGGATTTGAGTGAGGAATTAGCTATATGCCTTTATAAGGAGTATTATTAGTATAAGATATTAAGGTGGTAAACTAACTTTTATGTTATTAATTCTGTAACGACGCTCCGACATCAGGTAAGAGGTAAGGTACGCCACCGTAAGCGGATCAATTGCGGTAATCTCACCATGCGAGAGGTAGCATGGAAGTTTTCCGTGGCTTAGCACGGAAATGTTAATAGGAGTCTCTGAAGCTTTCTATGTTTCTGAGAACCTATGACATGCGGTACTCCAGCGTGCTTCAAAGTTAGTGGGAGCCCCCGTCGGGTGGTGTATAACCCGATAGTATGTCTCTCTAGAATCATTCGTATTCTATGGGAGCATGCGAAACACGTATCCCTGAGCGTGTATAAGCCGGTTCGTATGGGATTCTTTGATGTACAGACGTATTTACAGCCATGTACCTCGAGACATGACCTCGCTCGAGGGCGACTCACACCAGAGTCGTATGCATTTATTTTCATTTGTATTATTGTGGCTGCCTGTCGTGTTTCCCCGTGCCGCCCTTGAGGTGTGAAGGTGTGAAAGGGGATTGTTTGTCTTTTGCAGCATTGACTACGGTAGCGACCCGTGTAGCACACGTTTGCGAGTGAACGATACTAGGACCACCTATAAACGTATCCGGAAATAACAGGTTAGAATTTTCTTTGGTGAGGCACGTAGTACCATCGGTATCAACTTTGATACTTGACCACCCCCAACGACGACAAAATTGGATGCATTATATTTTGTATAGTCCGATTATCAGGTGTTGGTAGGTTTGGACTCCGCAAAGATAAAAATTCGATTCAACATGGGGTTATCACCAAGATTCTTGATTTCTGGCCAAAGTTTGCTCAACTCCCCCAGGTTGTAATCTTGTTTATTTAGGATTGAACATAGGGGTATGCTATATGGATGGAAAGTTCTCGAAGACCTCTACAACTTTTCTGTTGACCATCAAGGCAGAAAAGCTTGATACTCTGTTGAAATTTGGGGTATGCTTAAACTACTCCAGATAACCCTACCGTTGTACCAGTCTCAGTAATTTTGCTATAACTCACTGTAGAAAAATCTTCTGCCTTCTTGTGATATATATATATATATATGAAAAGAGGAGAAGCATTTCTACAGTTTTGTTATTTAAAGTTCCTCTGATTCAAATTGGAGGCAATTCAAATTTCAAGTTCGAAACAGTGAACTGCAGGACTGCTGTGGAACAGCCGTCAGTTCATCTGTCAAGTTTAGGTAGCTTTAGCTTTTGATCCAGAATAGTAACATGGTCATATATATACATTTCTGGAAAGCTTAGCAAGTCCTATATCAACTTCGTGTTGTACTCGTGGCCTAAATCTTGGTATAGCTGTGTTAAATTACTACGGTTGCAAACTTGGTTCTGGCAGGTCAGAACTTAAACAGTTGGCACCTAGTTTCAAATTAACACACTATACCTAAGTAACAAATGTTTCATGGCCGAAATATTTTACCTCTGGATTTTTAACTTGATGTTATACAAATTTTATTTTGTCATTAACCCCATATATTGCAATGGTATACCTGTATAACTTGTGCAAACCACCATATATACAGGAGGGGTTCTGTCAAAATTTCCAGAAAATATGGGTCAAATTAAAACCTGTATATATTCTATTTCCTAGTTCACCTGGAGCTGTATGAGTACAATATGGAAAGGCTGGAAAGTGTACTACAACTTTTGTATTCAGACCAACATCTGGTTCTGACGTTTCCTGCCTGAAACTTTTAAATTTATACAGGAAGGTCAGCGGGAATAGACTGTGATTACAACTCCAGTTTTAAATTTTCTTAAACTGTTGAGAGTTGGAAACCTTCTCACTGTTCCAGTATTCTTTTCTATAGATGACGGATGTGAGGATGATACTACCGGACGGATGGATATTTTCCACTTGCGCTAGGCATCCGGGTTTCCCAAATATGCTGCAGGAAGTGCTCCAACAGTTTGGCTTCATCGAGATGCCATGCTATTGGGGTAGAGAAACGATCGACAGAGGCGTTCGGTCATGCACCATCTTGGTAGACATCCCAGCTAGTCTACGTCGTTATGGATGGGCTCCTTTCTCGGTTACTATCGAGGGGGCTCATTTGGAGGACACTTGGGCAATCGCAGCAGGCGAGGCGCTTATGAAGCTTTGTGAGCTTCATCAAGATGCCATGGCTGGGACTCAATTTGCCCTTATTCCAGTCTGTGGTATGGCCGGATTTGAGTGCCAACGTCGTATGGTTGCTGCCTATACACCATATGGCGACACAACCTCGACGACACTTGGGAAATATACGGCTGCTTCCAATATGGTGGTTTCTAAGCAAGGCACCATTATTTTGGAGCAAGTCGAAGCCTTGCGGGAAGCGACGGAGCGGGGTGATACCCTTGATTATATCAAAAAGAATCTACGTTCGCTCCAAGCCCCAGCAAACCACCAGCTAAATAAGTGCGAGAGTCAGCTGCATTATGTTCGCATTAGGCTACGGAAAGCTCGTGCCGAACAACAGCAAGCTCGCAGTGAACTGCAGCAAGCTCGTGGTGAGTTGCAAGCAAGTCAGTTAGAGGTGCAAAAACAGCAGGAGCAGCTGTCAGTAGTCACTGAAGAGCGGGACACCACCATTGAGACAACTCAGAATTGGGAGTATGAGGCAGAGCAACTTCAGGATAATGTGATTGAGGCTGAAGCACAATTGCAACCAGTGGTGTATCCACCGGCCCATAATATACCACTAATTATGGGTGAACAATTGTCTTCGAATGACGAAGAAGATCCTGAGGAACTCGAGTACGTCGAGTAGGTCGTATTGGAGTGGGATGTGGCATCACTTCTGCCGTCACGGGGCAACATATATAGTTTGATAGTTGCTCGTGTGTTTCTTCTGTGACCATGTTTGTGTCATATTAAGAATAGTAGTGGGTATGTCTAAGCTGATAAGATGTGTATGACATCTCATGGGAACCAAGTATGGTAGAGATGTATTTCCATAGTGGGAGTCCATCATTTTGGAGTTTACTACTGTAAACTTGGTCATGAGATAATATATCTTGTATAAAGTTTGTACTTTATCAATATATGTGAATGTGATGCACTTATTTCCTTATCAAAAAGTCGTGCTACGGAATGATAAAATGGGTATAGGAAAAGAAAACATGTGCTGATTTTAAGTCACTTGGATGCAGAATGGTGCGTACTCGCTCGACACCTGAAATGGGAGGATCCAGTCGTGGTCGTGAGGACGAATGTCCGACCCAGGAGACAACTGCAACGCCGCAGAAACAAGTTCCTCCACCACCACCTCTGGAACTAACAAGGAGTCTAGCGGAGGTTCTAGCCGCAGTGCTTGGCTCGCGCGACGAGCAAACAGAGTTACTATAGACTCTGGTCCATCATTCATCCCGTCAAGGAGGGCGACCTGATGTGGGTCCACGACAACGTTCTCCGAGTTTGTACTCGGATTTAATGTCAACGCACCCACCGGTCTTCATGGAGGCCGATGAACCATTGGAGGCGGACAACTGGCTCCGCTCCATTGAAGGGAAGTTCAGTTTGCTACGAGTGACCGAACATCGGGAGACCCTGTTCGCGGCCAAACAACTACAAGGGTCCGCTGGTGCATGGTGGGCAAATTACCTTGCCGCACGACCAGTCGGCTATGCCGCGAGCTGGGAGGAGTTCCGGGAGGCGTTTCGCGCCTATCACATACCTTCCGGTGTGATGAGAAGGAAGCTTCAAGAGTTCTCGGAGCTGAAACAAGGAGGAAGGAGTGCTTACGAGTACTCCAAGATATTCAAGCACTTGGCCCAATATGCTCAGGACCAAGTGAATACTGAAGATCGGAAGCGGGAATGCTTCTATCGGGGTTTGAACCCCAAGATGAAGGACAAGCTTGCCTTGTTCAACAGCGGCAGCTTCAACAACATGGTCAATGCCGCCATTGTACAGGAGGACGCTACTAGGGAGCTGTTCTCTGACAAGAAGAAATGGAGTGCTCCACAGGGCAGCGGAGGAGGTACTCCTCAGAAATACCGCATGGTGTATCGATCACCATCCGGCCAGAGGTGGCGGCCGCCATCGCGACCACTGATGTTTCGTGGTCGCCCATTCAAAAACATCGGCTTCCGCCCACAACAGCAACAGGGGATGATTCCGCGTGCACCTCTACCTCCACCGCGTGCACCGGGATTCCGTCCTCCACTCCGTACCGGTCAGACCCCGTACACGTGCTATATGTGTGGACGTACGGGGCACTTCGCCAAGGACTGCCCGTAGAGCGGAGGACAATCATCGTACCAGGGGGTGAACCATCCTGGCAACCATCCCAAGAAGCCAGCCACCAGAACTGTCAACGTTCACCACCTCGCCATCGAGGACGTTCCGGAAAGTGCACCCGCACTCACGGGTACTTTCTCTCTCAATGGTCATCCTGTAGTCATCCTTTTTGACTCGGGTGCTTCCCGTAATTTTATTAGCAAGTCTGATGTCAATCAATACCAATTGCCTATCATTTCCACAAAACCCCCATATATGATTTGTTCTCCGGGAGGCAAAGTAGTGGCAGATAAGATGGTCCATAGGGTACCTCTTAATCTGGGTGGGAACATATACCCTATATCTCTCATTATATTGGAGCATCAGAAATTAGATGTCATCTTAGGAATGGCATGGTTGCAATATAACAGTGCTATTATTGACATCATTCCTCGGAGAATATATCTAAATTCTCTGGTCCACTCTCCCCAAATTCTCACTCTTGAGAGTAATATCCACGTGACTGAATGTAGGCCTAGAGGGGGGGTGAATAGGCCTTTTTGAATTTTTTCCAGTTCCTGTAACACTCAACAACACAGTCAATACCAGAGATATCGGACTAGTCCGGTAAAGTGCGGACTAGTCCGGTTTTCACGGGCTAAGTTGATCAAGTTCAGCCAATTTGATTGATTCGTTAATGTAGGCAGCGGAAATATAGACTTAAATGACAGTTTAATAGTTGTATGTCAACTTCTATGACAATTAAGGCTCTTGTTTAACAAATTAACTCAAATTGAACAAAATGAATCAAACCCTACATTAAGTTGATCAATTAGGATGAAGAACACAAAAGGACAAGACACAAGATTTATCCCGTGGTTCGGCTACCACAAAGGCAACCTACATCCACGTTGAGGAGCCCACAGAAGGACCGGGTCTTCTCCAACCCTTCCCTCGTCGGATCGCCACGAAGGCCAATCCTCTTCCACTAATCACAAAGGGGTAAATAACCAAGTTGAAGGGGCGTTCTCACACGTTGAGAGCTCCCTTGATTACAACTTACAGAGCCACCAATAACACACTCGAAAATTACAAATTGAAATGCAAGAGTGTGTTAGAGAATCAAACCAAGAGCTCAAAGATGTGTGCCAAGTGTCTCTCCAATGATCTAGAAGTGATCTTCAATAGATTGATCGATTTTGCACTTAATTTCGTGGAGAGAGGTGGTTTTTGAGTCTCTTGGGAGGTGTGACGGCGCTAGGGTTCGAGAGTGTTTGAAAGTGGGCCGTGCACCTCTATTTATATGGGGTTTCTAAAAGTGACCGTTAGGGTTTAGAAAGATTGGACTAGTTCGTGGTGGTCACCGGACTAGTCCGGTGTGCTATGTGTACCAAACCCTAAGTGTCCAGGAATATCGGACTAGTCCGTTTGAAAACAGACTTGTCCGATTTCGATACTGGAAATCTTCGGACTAGTCTGATTGCCATCGGACTTGTCCGGACACATGAAACCCTAAGTGTTTAGAGTGACAAGTCCGCACTTCGAGGACTTGTACGATTTAGATCAGTGTGTATATCGGACTAGTCCGTGTAGACACCGGACTTGTCCGAAGTGGATCGGAATGAATATCGGACTAGTCCGGATTACAACGGACTTGTCCGATTTTGTGTGACTTGTGCATTGTGTTGAGGACTAGTCCGCATTGGGGAGGACTAGTCCGAAGTGAATCAGAAAGATATCGGACTAGTCCGGTGGGGACCGGACTTGTCTGATCTGGTGCAGAATGTGGTATCGGACTAGTCCGGCTACTTTCGGACTAGTCCGGTCCTGTATAACTTTGTGCATTGTGTGTGTGTGCTTGAAAGTGATTGAGCTCTTGTATGTGTTTCCTTAACACACTCCATACATAATAAACTACTATTTTCTTCTTCTTAAGCTCACATTTACTTTGCTTCTCATTTCCTTTCTTTTTGGCATTTTGCTCATTTTTCATCATTTGCCTGCATTCATCTCAACAAAAGGATTAGGATCCCAATTGCTTGTCATAAATCATCCAAAACCCACAAGGGAGTCCTAGATGCACTTTCAATCTCCCCCTTTTTGGTGATTGATGACAACCAATTGAGATTTCACAAAATAAGGCAAAAATTTGAGATTTTCATAAAGTATGCACATATGACTCAAAAATACATCAAGCAACAAGAGAATTATTCATATGTGCATTCTTTATGGTGGGATGCATACTAAGTGCATGAATACATTGAGAATGACAGAATTTACATTAATCAACCGATACAAAGTGCATATGACATTCCAGGAGCAAAAATGCAGTTTTCATCACATACTCACAAATAAATTGAGCAATTCATCACAGGACCAAACTTAATAGGAAAACAGAGTTAAACTATTACAATCACAAATAAAAGATAAAGAGAACTCTCTTCTCGCACCCTACCACAGCTAAAGCTAAGACTCCCCCTCAATCTCTCCCCCTTTGGGATCAAGACACCAAAAAGAAGGAGAGGAGGGTCCTAGGGTCTTCACTCTTCACGGTCGGTCCTCTCGTCATCATCTTCATCTTCTTTGCTTTCCGCTTGACGAGGAGGAGAGGGAGGATGAGGAGCAGAGCTGCTCGAGCCCCCAATGCCAAAGTAGGCAAGCTCGGAGGGGTTCAGAGGCCCGAGCTCGGTGATGTCAAGATCAGAATCTTCAGAAATTACTGGAGATCCAATGGGGTTGATCTCCAGCTTTTCACTCAGTTGCTTCACGTTGGCTTTAATGTATCTCATATCCTCCTTCCTCTTCTGATTGAGCTTATGAAGCTTGACTTCAGTCTTCTTACAGGAGGAGAATATGGCGGTCAGGTACTTGAGGATCCCACTAGCTGATCCTTTCTGAGGGGCTTCCCTGGAGGTAGGGACAACCCTGGCAGCATCTCCTTCTCTTGCCGGTGCCTCAGGATTTGAGGCCGGCGAGGGAGCAGCCTGGACACTCACAGGCTGAGGCTTCTGAGGCCTCAGAGGAGTGTGCTCCACATCCTTCACGAACTCAATACTTGTGACTTTCTCAATCATAAACATCAGGTAGGGAGCATAGCCACAGGACCTATTGGGAGTGCTTGAGATGTTGACCATGTCATTCCATATGTAATTTGCAACATCAAACTGCCTCTTCTTGCTTATGACCCTCATTAGAGTCCGGAGGTAGCCCTGTACACTCCCTGCATCCCCATCCTTGGGGGCAATGGTCTTCCGAAGAACTCTGTTCAGGACCACAAAGAAGGGCTTCATGTTCTTTGTGGAGGGAGGAACATACTTAGAGTTGGGCTCATACATGAACTTCATTTCGTCCCTCTCAATGACCCCTATGTTGTGGATGATCAGCCTGTCATTGTCAGAGGTGTCCAGATGAAGCAGATTATTGAAGTCCTCTTGAGTGATACTATACTTGGATCTGTGGGTCATCCAAGTCACACTCTCTTCATCTTCACTCGAGAAGTGGCACATTGCATAGAACTGTGCAATCACCTCATCATTCCAGGTATGCCTGAAGGCAAAGAGATCCTTCAGGCCATGCCTCTCAGCTGCTGCAATAACTTCATCAAACGCTGAGCACTTCTTCTTCTCTAGGTAGGCCCAGTCAATCCACTGACTGCGCACCACCGGAGTCTTCATTGGTAGGTAAACGAGCCTGTAGAAATCTGCATGGAAGTTTGTCCAAAACCTTCCATCAGCTGCCTGCTTTGGCCTTGCATAGCAATCAATGCTTCTGAGCTTGGCTGCCACATCACTGCCTTTCCCATTGAATTTCTCTTCATTGGGGTCCCGGACCCCTTCCCTAGGAGCATGGAGCTTCAAGGGCCCAACTGGCCCCGTTGCTATTCCCTTGCCCTTTCCTTTTGCTTGACGAAGGCCGCTTGTGGACGGAGCAGCCTTCGAGGCGGCCTTCTTGACACAAACCTTCCTCCGAGCTTGGGGAGGGGAAGTAGCAGGCTCGGAAGGTCTTTCTTGGCGTTTCTTGCCAAGTCCCGCCGAGGACCGAGGTGCCACCTCGTGGTCCAACTCGACCTCAAAGTCGGAGATCTCGTTGTCGGAGCTCGACATGATCTGAGAATGATTGAGCAAGAATAATGACAAGTTATACAAGGCATTGGTAAGGATAGCAATGGATGGCATTAAGGAATTAAGGAATTAGGTTTCAGGTTCAGAAACATCGGACTTGTCCGGTGCTCAGGCACGGACTAGTCCGGGGTATCGGACTTGTCCGTGTATGGAGCGGACTAGTCCGGTGTTCATCCTCAAAAACCTAACAGATTGGTCAAGGGATGATTCCTAATGCAAATCTAGTCTAGCATGCACGTAGTACATCAAATAAGCATGTATCTAGTGAAGGATGCTAGGCTATACGATCAACAATGGAGAAAAACAAGATTTCTAGGGTTTTGAAGAAATTTACCGAAGAAATCGATGGAGGCTCGAAGTGTTGGGGGTTGGAGGTCGGACTAGTCCGATAGCTTCGATCCCCAAGAGGTCAAGCTCGATCTCCGCCCAAATGTGGACTTTTTCGACGGAGGGAGGAGAAAATCGCCTTGGGAGCTCGAGCGCAAGAGAGAGGAGGCGTGAGCAAAAGTGGGGATGAGGAGATTAGGGTTTGGTGGCAGCTAGGGTTATGCACACGAAAAATCGGACAAGTCCGGACATGACCGGACTAGTCCGAAGACATCCAGAGACCTATATCGGACTAGTCCGTGGTATATCGGACTAGTCCGGCCTAACTGGCACTCTGCGGGCTAGTCTGCATGAGCTGACAAGTCTGGGTAACCACGGACTAGTCCGTGGTCACCAGGAAAGAATTGCATAGCCCATTCATATATATTTGAAGGTTCAATAATAGAGAATAGAGGGGCAAAACAAATCAAGTAATCTTGATAAATTTGACCAGTAAGCATACAACAATCATACAATGATCAAAATTCATCAAGATCTAATAATTGACATAGTTTTTCGAGAGAAAAATGGAGAGGGATGATTTTCACAATTCAATCAACATTTTGAAGCAATCATACAGGTATGCAACTTTTCAAGCCACACTCCGAGAATCAAGAATATTTAGCTCATTTCGGAGTTCGCAAAAACGATTTTCATCAAGCGGCTTGGTGAATATGTCGGCCAATTGTTTTTGGGTGTTGACATGTGAGATGGTTATGTCTCCTTTCATGGAATGGTCTCTCAAGAAATGATGTCTTATGTCTATGTGTTTAGTCCTAGAGTGCTCAACTGGATTGTGGGCTATTTTAATGGCACTATCAATATCACAAAGAAGAGGAATACGGTTCATATTGTAACCGTAATCCCTTAGAGTTTGTCGCATCCAAAGGAGTTGTGCACAACAACTCCCGGCTGCAACATACTCCGCTTCGGCTGTAGATAATGCAATGGAATTTTGTTTCTTAGATGACCAAGAAACTAAAGATCTTCCTAGGAATTGGCATGTGCCAGGGGTGCTTTTTCTATCAACTTTGCACCCGGCATAATCTGCATCGGAGTAACCAATGAGATTGAATTTGGAGCCTTTTGGGTACCAAAGACCAAGGTTGGGTGTATGAACTAAATATCTCAGGATTCTTTTTACGGCTTTCAAATGACATTCCTTGGGGTTGGCTTGAAATCTTGCACACAAACATACACTTAGCATAATGTCTGGCCTAGATGCACATAAGTAGAGTAAAGATCCAATCATGGAGCGATATACCTTTTGGTCGATGCTTGGTCCATCTTCATTGAGATCCAAGTGGCCATTCGTAGCCATGGGAGTCTATATGGGTTTTGCCTTGTCCATGCCAAACTTCTTGAGTATGTCCTGCGGGTACTTGGTTTGGCTTATGAATGTTCCTTCCCTTTGTTGCCGCACTTGGAATCCCAAGAAGTACTTCAATTCTCCCATCATTGACATTTCAAACCTGTCTGTCATAATTCTACTAAATTCTTCATAGAAGGATTGATTAGTTGACCCAAAAATTATATCATCAACATAGATTTGGCAAATAAAAAGATCATTATCTAGATTCTTAGTGAATAATGTATAATCTACTTTGCCAATTTGAAAACCATTATCAATTAAGAAATCTCTAAGACACTCATACCAAGCTCTAGGAGCTTGTTTGAGGTCATAGAGAGCCTTACGTAGTTTATATACGTGGTCGGGGAACTCTTCGTCTTCAAACCCAGGTGGTTGCTCCACGTACACCTCTTCCTTGATCGGTCCGTTGAGGAAGGCACTTTTTACGTCCATTTGATACAGCTTGAAATCATGGTGAGTAGCATATGCAAGTAATATTCTGATTGATTCAAGCCTAGCTACTGGAGCAAAAGTCTCATCAAAATCCAAACCTTCGACTTGTGAGTAACCTTTGGCCACAAGTCGTGCCTTGTTTCTTGTCACCACTCCATGTTCGTCTTGCTTGTTGCGGAAGACCCACTTGGTGCCCACTATATTTGCATTGGGTCTTGCCACAAGTTCCCAAACCTCGTTTCTCTTGAAGTTGTTCAACTCTTCTTGCATTGCCACCACCCAGTCTGGATCCTTCAATGCATCCTCAGTCCTGCGTGGTTCCAAAAAGGAGACAAACGAGTAATGCTTACAAAAATTAGCTATACGAGATCTAGTGGTTACTCCCTTTTGGATGTCACCGATGATGTTGTCGATTGGGTGATCCCTTTGAATGCATTGGTGTACTCTTGGGTGTGGCACTTGGAGAGTTGTGTGTTGCTGATCATTTTCTTCTCCCCCTGAGTGGTTGCCCTCGTTGATTTGTTGATCATCTTCATATTCTTGTGATTGATCTTGTATAGAAGCTCCCCCTTGATTGTTGATCTCCTCTCGTGGATCACTTTCCTCTTGTATTTGTGACGATGACTCTTGTGGTCGAACTTCGCCTAGAGCCATTCTCTTCAATGCTTGATAAGGAGCTTCTTCTTTACCTAATTCACATTGATCAACTTTCTCCTTTTGGGAGACATTAGTTTCATCGAACACTACGTCACGTGCCACTTCAACAAGTCCGGAGGCCTTGTTGAAAACACGATAGGCGTAAGTGTTCGAATCATAACCAAGCAAGAAACCTTCATCGGACTTCGAAGCGAACTTTGAAGTCCTGGGCTTCTTGTTCAAAATATAACATGGAGAACCGAAAACTCTAAAATATGAAATGTTTGGTTTGTTACTGGTGAGTAGCTCATAAGGAGTCTTCTTGAGTAGTCGATGAAGGTAGAGTCGATTTGCGGCGTGGCAAGCGGTGTTAATTGCTTCCGCCCAAAATCAATCCGAAATCTTGTATTCATCAAGCATTGTTCTTGCCATCTCTATGAGCGTTCGGTTCTTCCTTTCGGCAACTCCGTTTTGTTGTGGAGAGTATGGTGCTGAAAATTCGTGCTTGATTCCCTCCTCATCAAGGTACTCCTCCACTTGTATGTTCTTGAATTCCGTGCCGTTGTCGCTCCGAATACTCTTGATCGATAGTGAGAACTCATTTTGTGCTCTCTTGAAGAATTTCTTGAGTGTCCCTTGTGTTTCTGACTTGTCATGCAAAAAGAACACCCAAGTGAAGCGGGAAAAATCATCAATAATGACTAAACCGTATTTATTACCGCCGATGCTTATGTAAGCAATTTGACCAAACAAGTCCATATGAAGTAGTTCGAGCGGTCTTGTCGTAGTCATGATGTTCTTTGCGGGATGATGTGCTCCAAGTTGCTTCCCGGCTTGGCACGCGCTACACGGCCTGTCTTTCTCAAAAACAACATCTTTCAAACCTCGGATGTGATTGCCCTTGAGGAGTTTTTGAAGATTCCTCATACCAACATGTGCTAGCTGTCTATGCCAAAGCCAACCCATGTTGGTTTTTGCAATCAAGCATGTGTCGAGTTTGGCTTTATCCTTGTTGAAGTCAACAAGGTAAAGCTTTCCCTTCAACATACCCTTGAATGCAATGGAACCATCACTCCTCCTTGAGACGGTCACACCCTCGTTAGTGAACAGGCAATTATAACCTTTGTCACATAATTGAGATATGGACAGCAGGTTATAATCTAAAGATTCAACATGTAAAACATGAGAAAGAGTGTGTTCAGAGGATATTGCTATTTTACCGGTACCGAGGACCCTTCCTTGACTATTATCTCTGAAGTAGATGCCTTCGTTTGGGTCCTCGTTTTCTTCATATTCCACGAACATCCTCCTTTCTCCGGTCATGTGGTTTGTGCATCCACTGTCTAGCACCCATTTGGATCCACCGGAGGAGTAGGCCCGCAGAAACAAATTATGTCTTGGTTTTAGGTACCCAAGCTTGCTTGGGTCCTTGGAGGTTAGTTACAATACAATTGGGCACCCACACATGGGATTTTGTGTTCCCATGGCGTGGCCCAGCATAATAAGCATAAACTTTACCAAGATTGTTTCTCATTAATACATAAGAGGCATCAAAGGTTTTGAACAAAAGTTGTTGTTGTTTGTTGATCAGACTAGTCTGGGTGACCGGACTTGTCCGTATGACCGGACTTGTCCGGACCACAACCGGACTAGTCCGGTGTTCATGAGAGTTCAGGTTTTTAACTTTCGAGTTACAAGATTGTGATGGTCCTCCCTTCATAAAGGTAATCTTTCCCTTGTTATTCTTATGACTTCTAGCATTTTGCTTTCCATCATAAGAGTAACCAATGCCATACTTGACATTTGGAGGTCTTTGGACCAAGCATGCACTACGTGCATAGTTGATCCTCTCCTTGTCAAATATTCCACATTGGGTAGGATTTTTATCCTTTGTTGAGGTAGACTTTTCCTTCAAACTGGTGTTGATTTTACTACATTTGCACATATGAACAAGATTAGTTGAAGTGGGTTGAGAAGGTAGACTTGAAGAGGAGAAAGATTCACTTAGCTTGAGTGACTCAACTTGCACTTCAAGGATCTTGTTAACCTTGATCAGGTCATCAAGTTGATCCTTGATTGCAATGTTTGAGTTGGTTAACTCCAAGCAAGTTTTCTTGCTTGAAGCTAGCTCAAGCTCTAGTGAGCTGTTTTTCTCCTTTTCAAGAACTAGAAGATTGTCAAGTTTGACATACTTCTCCTTTTGGGAGATAATCATGTCCTCTTGACGATCAATTAGCTGTTCCTTGTCAACAAGTTGGTCAAGTAGAAATTTCATTTTAGCAGCAGTTTTTCTGTCTAATCCCATTAACATATCTTCATCATCACTATCTAGTTCATCATTACTTGAGTAGGAATGCATGGAAGGAGTTTTGATGTTTACCTTGCGTTTACCTTCCTTTGCCATGAGGCAAGTGCCATGTCCCTTCTTTGCACCGAGCGTGGGGAAGAGTGTGGGTTTCTTGGACGTGCTTTCAATGGCTATGCTAGCCATCTCTTCTTCATCGGATGATGAAGACTCATCGTTTGAGTCCCACTCCTTTCCAATGTGTGCTTGTTCAGCTTGTTTCTTCTTCTTGAAGAATTTCTTCGGTTGAGGCTTGACTTCTTTATTCTTCTTCTTGTTGTCCTCATATGGGCAATCGACTATAAAGTGGTTATACTCACCACAGTTATAGCACGCCCGCCTCATCTTCGGCTTTGTCCTCTCTTTGTACTTGCCTTCACTTGATTTTGTTCCTTGTCTTTTCTTCAATATTCTTTTGAACTTTTTCATGAACAAAATCATATCCTCTTCATCCAGCTCACTGCTTTCATCATCGCTGTCCTCCTCAAGCTGTGCTTCTCTTGCTTCCTTGGATAGTGGTTTGAGTGTGGACTTTAAGGCAACTCCCTTCTTCTTGGCCGATGTGAGGTCGGCTATTTCTTTGACGTGCTTGGCTTGTTTCTCCATCATTTCAAAGTTGATGATTTTGCCAAGCAGCTCATCTGGAGTCATCCTCTTGTACCCGGGACTCTCTCTGATCATAGAGCATAGTGTGACATTGCGAGGCATAAAGGCTCTAAGGATGAGCTTTACAACCTCGTGGTCATTCCACTTCTTGCTCCCATATGATCGAACCTTGTTTACGAGTGTCTTCAATCGGTTGTACATGTCCTGGGGAGACTCGTCTTCCTCAATTGCGAACCTTCCAAGTTCGCCTTCGATCATTTCAATTTTCGCCTCCCGCAGATGCCGGTCACCTTCATGGGCTGTTTGTAGCGTGTCCCATATTTCCTTGGCAATCTCCATTCCGTCCACCTTTGTGAATTCATCTCGACTTAGAGAGGAGGTGATTACGGCTGCGGCTTGAGCGTTTCTGTGGATGGCTTGCTCTTGACTTGGGGTGAGCTCTTCGTCGTCATCTGGGATGTCTATTCCTGTGCACACAATATGCCATAAACTTGGGTTAAGGGAAATCAAGTGCATCTTCATATTTTGCCTCCACATGGAGTAATCACTCCCATCGAAGTGTGGGGCTTTTCCAATAGGAATAGATAGATAATGGTTGTTATTTGAAATTAAACGATCATAGTTAAAAGGATATCGGGAGTAGTCGGTGTGACTACTCCCCTTCTTCTTTTCTTCAACTTTGGCTTTCCCTTTGGAAAGTGCTTTCTTCCTGAGGAGTGCTTTCAGCTCCAGCGTCTCCTCGTCATCATCATCGAAGTCTTGAATTGCTTCGAGATACTTCTCCAGCTTTTGATTCTTGTCGTTGTTCACTTCTTCCTGGTTGTTGATTTTCTGAACTTCCTTCGTGTCCGACATGATCTCTTCGAGTGGTTGCACTCTTTCTTGAAGAACCGGCTCTGATACCAATTGAATGTAGGCCTAGAGGGGGGGTGAATAGGCCTTTTTGAATTTTTTCCGGTTCCTGTAACACTCAACAACACAGTCAATACCAGAGATATCGGACTAGTCCGGTAAAGTGCGGACTAGTCCGGTTTTCACGGGCTAAGTTGATCAAGTTCAGTCAATTTGATTGATTCGTTAATGTAGGCAGCGGAAATATAGACTTAAATGACAGTTTAATAGTTGTATGTCAACTTCTATGACAATTAAGGCTCTTGTTTAACAAATTAACTCAAATTGAACAAAATGAATCAAACCCTAGATTAAGTTGATCAATTAGGATGAAGAACACAAAAGGACAAGACACAAGATTTATCCCGTGGTTCGGCTACCACGAAGGCAACCTACATCCACGTTGAGGAGCCCACAAAAGGATCGGGTCTTCTCCAACCCTTCCCTCGTCGGATCGCCACGAAGGCCAATCCTCTTCCACTAATCACAAAGGGGTAAATAACCAAGTTGAAGGGGCGTTCTCACACGTTGAGAGCTCCCTTGATTACAACTTACAAAGCCACCAATAACACACTCGAAAATTACAAATTGAAACGCAAGAGTGTGTTAGAGAATCAAACCAAGAGCTCAAAGATGTGTGCCAAGTGTCTCTCCAATGATCTAGAAGTGATCTTCAATAGATTGATCGATTTTGCACTTAATTTCGTGGAGAGAGGTGGTTTTTGAGTCTCTTGGGAGGTGTGACGGCGCTAGGGTTCGAGAGTGTTTGAAAGTGGGCCGTGCACCTCTATTTATATGGGGTTTCTAAAAGTGACCGTTAGGGTTTAGAAAGATCGGACTAGTCCGTGGTGGTCACCGGACTAGTCCGGTGTGCTGTGTGTAGCAAACCCTAAGTGTCCAGGAATATCGGACTAGTTCGTTTAAAAACAGATATGTCCGATTTCGATACTGGAAATCTTTGGACTAGTCGGATTGCCATCGGACTTGTCCGGACACATGAAACCCTAAGTGTTTAGAGTGACAAGTCCGCACTTGGAGGACTTGTCCGATTTAGATCAGTGTGTATATCGAACTAGTCCGTGTAGACACCGGACTTGTCCGAAGTGGATCAGAATGAATATCGGACTAGTCTGGATTACAACGGACTTGTCCGATTTTGTGTGACTTGTGCATTGTGTTGAGGACTAGTCCGCATTGGGGAGGACTAGTCCGAAGTGAATCAGAAAGATATCGGACTAGTCCGGTGGGGACCGGACTTGTCCGATCTGGTGCAGAATGTGGTATCGGACTAGTCCGGCTACTTTCGGACTAGTCCGATCCTGTATAACTTTGTGCATTGTGTGTGTGTGCTTGAAAGTGATTGAGCTCTTGGATGTGTTTCCTTAACACACTCCATACATAATAAACTACTATTTTCTTCTTCTTGAGCTCACATTTACTTTGCTTCTCATTTCCTTTCTTTTTGGCATTTTGCTCATTTTTCATCATTTGCCTGCATTCATCTCAACAAAAGGATTAGGATCCCAATTGCTTGTCATAAATCATCCAAAACCCACAAGGGAGTCCTAGATGCACTTTCAGTGACTCCAACTGTTGATAACACCAAAGCCTGTAAACTCGAAGATATTCCAGTAGCATGTGAGTATCCGGACGTTTTTCCCGAAGATCTTCCTGGTATGCCACCAGAAAGAGATGTCGAGTTTAAGATTGAACTTGTACCAGGAATAGTGCCAATCTCGAGAAGGCCGTATAAGATGGCACCTAAAGAACTTGCAGAACTGAAAGAGCAGCTGAATGAACTATTGGACAAGGGTATCATTCGTCCAAGTTCGTCACCTTGGGGTTGTTTTGCATTGTTCGTGGAGAAGAAGGATACAACATTGAGACTATGTGTGGACTATCGTCCACTCAATGTTGTCACAATCAAGAACAAGTATCCACTACCTCGTATCGATATTCTGTTCGATCAGTTGGTAGGTGCTCGGGTTTTCGAAGATGGATCTTCGCTCTGGTTATCATCAGATCAGAATTCGACCAGAGGATATACCTAAGACAGCATTCTCGACGAGGTATGGATTATATGAGTACCTTGTCATGTCCTTCGGATTAACCAACGCACCGGCCCATTTCATGTATCTCATGAATTCGGTATTCATGCCGGATTTGGACAAGTTTGTCATGGTCTTCATCGATGACATCCTTGTATACTCAAAGTCCAAAGAAGAACATGCACAACATTTGCACATCGTGCTTCAGCGATTGCGGGACCACAAGTTGTACGCTAAGTTCAGCAAATGTGAGTTCTGGATCAACCAAGTGCAATTTTTAGGGAACATCATCTCTGCCGAAGGGATTGCAGTTGATCCAAGCAAGATTAAGCAAGAACTCAAATGGGAGTCTCCCAAGTCTGTGCATGAAGTTTGAAGTTTCCTGGGTTTAGCTGGATATTATCGGAGGTTCATCCCAAGCTTTTCCAAGACAGCTAAACCAATGATGGAACTTCTGAAGAAATAAAAGAGATATACCTAGACAAAGGAATGTGAGGTGGGTTTTCAAGCATTGGTAAAACACCTCACAACAGCACCAGTATTAGCCCAACCAGACACAACAAGACCCTTTGATGTTTACTGTGATGCATCTGGAATTGGTCTGGGTTACGTATTAATGCAAGACAGAAGGGTGATCGCTTATGGATCCTGGTAGCTTTGAAACCATGAGCAGCATTATCAGACTCATGATCTTGAACTTGATGCCGTGGTACTAGCATTAAAGATGTGGAGACACTATCTATGGGGCAACCTAGTACATCTCTACACCGATCACAAAAGCTTGAAGTACATCTTCACCCAGAAAGAATTGAATATGAGACAACGAAGATGCTTGGAGTTAATCAAAGACTATGAGATTGAGATTCATTACCATCCGGGAAAGGCAAATGTAGTCGCAGATGCACTAAGTCACAAGTCCCGTATCAATAACCTTTCTATCACCTTGATAGAGGAAGAAGAACCGAGTCTCTACTTGGTTCCGTATGGGGCGCTCTACAACCTAGCCCTCATTCCTACCAAAAGGGAGGAAATTATGGAGGCTCAAAAGGAGGACAAGGTCATATCTCATATTCATCAACGAATGAAGAAGGGAGAAATGAAGTGTTTCCGAGGTGATGATAACGGTACCATCTGGTTCAAAGACAGCATCGTGGTACCCTGCAATGTGGCACTTCGGAAGAAAATTTTGGACGAGGCTCATTTGTCCAAATATTCTATTCATCCGGGGAGTAACAAATTGTACCAAGACTTGAAGAAGAAATTTTGGTGGACTCGGATGAAGAGGGAAATAGTGAAGTATGTATCTGAATGTGATAAATGTCGACGAGTGAAAGCCGACCATCTGAAAGCAGCCGGACAATTACAACCCTTAAGCATACCTGCCTGGAAATGGGAGGACATCAGCATGGATTTCATTGTTGGATTACCTCTCACTTTTCGCAAACATGACTCGATTTGGGTGATAGTTGACCGACTCACCAAGTCGGCTCACTTTATTCCAGTCAATGTCAAGTATGTGGCACGGCAATATGCAGAGCTGTATATTGCTAGGATCTTATTCTTACACGGAGTACCCCACACTATCATATCCCATCGTGGAACCTTGTTTGTTGCTCGATTTCGGGAGCAGCTCCACGCATCCTTGGGTACCAAGTTGATTCGAAGGTCAACTTACCACCCACAAACTGATGGTCAAACGGAACGAGTAAACCAAGTGCTAAAGGATATGCTATGCGCCTGTGCCATCCACCATGGTAAGAACTGGGATGATCATATACCATTGGCGGAGTTTTCATACAACAATTATCATACTAGCATTCAAATGGCACCATATGAAGCTCTTTATGGCCGGAAGTGCCGCACACCGTTGAACTGGTGTGCATCTGGTGAACGAGTAACATATGGTATAGACTTGGTAAAGGAAGCCGAAGATCGAGTACGAATTATTCAAGCCAACCTCAAGGTTGCTCAGTCTCGCCAGAAAAGCTATGCGGACAAACAACGTCGACCGCTTCATTTTGATATCGGGGATCACGTTTACCTTCGTGTATCTCCAATGAAAGGGATTCATCGCTTCGGAGTAAAAGGGAAGCTAGCTCCACGTTTCATCAGACCATTCGCAATAAGTGAACAATGCGGACATGTAGCCTATCGGCTAGAGCTACCAGCATCGCTGTCAGGGGTCCACAATGTGTTCCACATTTCACAATTGAGATAATGTCTCAAGGCCCAGCGGAAGTCCGTATGGAGGATTTGGAAGCTCTCCAACCAGATCTTACTTACTCCAAACATCCAACCCAGATAATTGATGAGAAGACTCGTACCCCAAGAAATCGCACCTTGCATTTCTACAAGATCTTGTGGGGAAACCACACCGCTGATGAAGCAACATGGTCAAGAGAGGAATATCTTAGAACCAACTATCCGGACTTGTTAGCATCATATGTTCATTAGATCTTTTCCTTTTATCCTTCCTTTTGTAATCTCGGGATGAGAATCTTTTAAGGGGGGAGGAATGTAAAATCTCACTTTGTCCTTCATATAAAGTTCAGCTACAAGTTTATTATCAATCATAGTGGAGATCCATCATGGTTATGCACATGAACTTATGGTGGGATACATGAACTTGATCTCATTAAATCTTTTATTCCACTCATGCTTAAATTTTATTAACATGAGGAATGGACTTCACCAATACACTTAGATTAATTCTTATGACCTCTCTTCAAAGTTTGGAATTATTGGAAGAAAGATTGCTAGGCCAATTTAATATGCAGTACCAAATAGATATTCAAATTAATATAAATTGAATATACACTACTGTATATTTGTCCCTATCAAAATTATTCAATTCAGAGGCCATAAAGTTTTCTATGGTTTTCTAATATTCCAAATGGACTTCCTGCAAAGTTTCACAAATTTTGAACTCCATTTGCTATTTTAATTGAGATGCTTAGCAAATTCAAACCATGTTTTGAATTCAAATTTTTAATTCTATCCAACTAGCTTGAACATCAAGATTTGAACACACACTCTTGGTCAGCATAACTTGCTTGACTTATTCCCATAGTTTCACAATTTTAGGAACTCAATTGCTATTTAAAACAGTGGCACCATTGAATTTCATTCAAATTCAAATTTGAATTTGAAATTCAATTGAAACTTGCTCCAAATCAAAATCCAATATCAGAATCAAATTCTAGATATTTATTTGAGACTCCCCACAAAAATCTAGAATTTTTGGACAAAATTTGTTAGGAGAATTGAAGTTACAGAGAAGAGGAGTAGATAAGAGAAGGTGGGGCCCACTGTCAGCCAAAGCACTCGAGTGAAACCCACGGGTGGGTGCCCTGTCTCCAGCTCGCCCTGCCGTTCGACGCCGACAGCGCGCAACACCACGACGTGCATGCATCCACCGAGCTGCTTGCCTGCTTGACGTTGTGGCGCGCTCCCTCTTCCCTCAGTCCCTATAAATACCCATTGGCCGTCGCCGTTGGACACCATCCCGGTTCACGCCATTTTCGCCGCCCCTGTTCGACCGAGCTCTCACCGACGATTGCAGCCGTGTCTTCCCGAGCTGTAAGTAGATAAAATTCGTGTCACAAACTCCTCTACATATTCCATTTGGTCATTGATCGTGACATAGCTTCTGCTTGGCATAATTTGAAGTTTCCCAGTCGCTGCCGAGGAAGCCGCCGAGAAATCTTCACTGTCTCGCTGTCGAACACCAGTTCCAGACCATCTCCAGCCTCGATCCTTTAAGCAAAAAGGTGTGCAATCCTCTCTAGTTCATGCTCACAGAATCTAAGCTTATGACATGAAGTATAACTTGAGTTCTTGTTCGAGAACCGACCCGTTTCTCAATACAACAGCAATGCTTCGCGCTTAAATTCATTTCATTCTTGCAATCATCCTTAAATCTGCTTAGCAGATAGTTTCTATGTGTCCTAAGGAAGCTCCATGCCCAAAAAACCTAAAAGTTATCCACTGAGTATCTTAGATTTCAAGTTTTCAAGGTTGCCGGTTGAAAAACCGCACTTTGCCGTCGAACTCAGCCTTGCTGACGATTTCACCCCAATCTGACCCCCAAATCATACTCCTGGTGCTTCCAGGAACCTTCCCGAGCTTTTCCCGGGGATACTGAGCCATTCCTGAGCATTTCCGACGAAGGCCGAAACTCTAGCTCCGCCGTCACCATCGCGCAGCCGTCTCTGGCTAGTGCCGGCGTGATTGGACACCACCATCGGCTTGCGCAGTTGATTTTAGGGTTGAGCGGTCACGGAAAGGCCAAACGGAGGTCGACGCACCTAAGTTCGGCAAAGCACCGCCGCGGTTCCGGCGAGGAGCGCCGTCGCATCACGAGGTAGACGTAGGCCTATGGGCCCCACTTGTCAGCGCCTATTCGAACGCCCGGGATATCCGATGCGGCTGCGCGGTTGAACTCCGTGGCCCCCGGTGTGGCCCAGATGCGATTGGCCCATTCAAATGAAGTGGGACCAGCCCCTTTTATTTGAAATTTCCAATAGGAAAATAAATCCAGATTCAATCCCAACTTAGAAAATCCATAACTTCCAGTAGAAGTATCCAAAAATTTCCAAATAAATTTTGTTAGAACCAGCATGAAGATACTGTCCAGTGGTACACTTGGATTTGTATGAAAAGCCATTGGAATTTCTCCATAATTCAGATAAGAAAAATGCTTAAAGAATTCATTCCTACAGTTCTGTTAATTGGAAAATTCCCAATTTAGGTCAAAACACTATAGTTAATACATTTGATCTCCAGTAAAAGTTTCAAGCACTTTGGACTTAATATACTGGGTTGATCAATGTTTCAAACCTCTATGTAGTTATAAATTGAAAAAAATGGAAAATCAATTTCCAGAAATTTACCCAAACTTGAAAAATCAATTTCTCCCTGTAGGAAGCTCGGAAAATTGTGAAACAAATTTTCCTAGAACCAGTGAGACCCGCTCTACCTGTTCCAACCCTTGGTAGCCATAATACATCTCCAAAATTTTCAACAAAAATTTAGAGAATATTATTGCTTACCACAATTGTTAAGAATAACAAACATCCTTTATCATCTCTTGTTCTTTGCAAGAGTCTTCTCTATAATCTCTGGTATCCACCATAAAAATCCCAATGTCAATTAAGATAATTATATTATTTTATCTTAATATACTCACCCCACCTTAAGCATATTAATTATTCACAAAATCATTTATACCTAGTATATGCATATCATCTAGTAGCTGTAGTCGAGGAGCAGCCGGAAGCCTTGGAGGTCCAGCTGCCAGAAACTAACATAGACTCAGACTCGCATTCAGGCAAGCCCTGGTTTGCATTTAAGTTCCTTGCAGTTTTAATTCACCTTACGTCTTTAGATGATTGTGCATTACGTTTAGGGTGTTTGACATCCACTTGCATGGCCCACAAATCCTATGGAGTCTTGGGTAGGTCTATGGCCCATTGAGGAGACACTGCTATGCTTATGCTCATAGGAATTCGGTAGAAGTCGAATAGTTGGAATCTACTCGCGAGATAGGAATTTTATCACACGGAAGATTCTGGAATAAGAAAATGGTTTATGAACATGAAATTGAGACCGAGCAGTGGATAGGATGCAGTGAGACGTGGTCTCACGTGCGTAGCCCTGCTTGTGTCGATTGAGGACCATTTCGTGTGCAGTCCTGCTAGACAAGCTTGAATTGTACCAGCGACATACTGGAGGAATGGGCTCCAGTAAACTAACGTAGCTCGATACTGGTTTGTCGAGGCATTCCGTTCCGTTTTATAGGCATGGGTTGAGGGCAGCAAGGTGTAAATCAGCTGGTGGGCACGTCAGGATACGCCCCACGCAGTGACCTCCTGCTCGTGACGGATCGACCGGTTCGACATTCGAGTGTTTAGTGAAAGGTGGCCACATACGACTAGTATTGAATTGTTATGTAGGTACTACTGAATGTACTCGCTGGCATTTCTGAAAGTGCGTATGTGTCGTCTTGTTCCGGGTATGTCCTGATTGCAATCACCGTCCCTCGCCGTAATAGAGTACCACTTGTTCACTGCGTCGTGACGTAGTAAATACTAAAGAAGTCAGGAGAATATGATATATTGGTTTATAAATTTCTTGGACAACCTTGTCTGGCTTAGAGATAGTACAATTAAAAGTTTACAGTTTCCCCATACTTTACCTGTAATAGCATTATGTGCTTTGTGCACGTCATATCATCAGCAAAGCCTTTCTTGTTTGATTGTGGAGTCTATGATGTGCCGTGCCTAAGGAATGTCATGTGCTAAATAAAACATGACTATAAGGATCCACTTGTAGGCGAGTTCTCATGCTTTACTTAGCTATGTTTAGTACTCATCCTTGCATATGTCTAGTGAGACAGGTTAGTCTTCCTGAGCCTTATGCTCACGTTTGCAGTTAACGAGTTTTCGCAGATTATACGACTGATGACGGGTTTAATGACGAGGTTGCACCCCCTCCAGGGTTTACAGTCGAGTGGGAAACCTGCACGCCACCGTGAATTGTGTGTTGCTAGTGCAAAGTATCCAGGGCATGGATGACTTTGCTTTTGCATAGCTAGTGCTGAGAGCTTGGCTATGATGTATAGTTCTCTTTCCTTCCGTATAAACTTCCACTGTGCTTGTCAATAAAGACTTGGTATTGTAAATTTGTTCTTGTTCTATTCTTGTATAATGTTGGGTGTCGCATCGCACGACACCACCCAATGAGATCCTTGGAGGTCGGGATTTCGGTCCCCACAGAATCTACAAAAACTTTTAAGGGACGATCATGTTCGAGGACTTAAGAATGTTATTTTCGATAAAGGTAGGCCTTGTACCGAGTGTCAAGCCGATAAGCAAGTTGGAACTTCTCATCCTGCCAAGAATGTGATGACGACAACGAGCTCATTGGAGATGCTTCACATGGACCTCTTCGGTCCCATTGCTTATATAAGCATTGGCGGTAACAAATATGGTTTAGTTATTGTATATGACTTTTCCCGCTTCACTTGGGTGTTTTTCTTGAATGAAAAAGATTAAACTCAAGGTGTCCTTAAGATATTATTGAGGAAAGCACAAAATGAGTTCTCCTTAGGGGTCAAGAAGATAAGAAGTGATGATAGCACCGTATTCAAGAACACTCAAGTGGGGGAGTACTTGGACAAAGAGGGCATCAAGCATGAGTTTTCAACCCCCTACTCCCCCAAACAAAATGGGGTAGCTGAAAGGAAGAATTGCACTCTCATAGAGATGTGAAGAACCATGCTTGATGAGTACAAGACTTCTGACCTGTTTTGGGCGAAAGCGGTCAACATCTCTGTCCATGCCACAAATCGCCTCTACCTCCACCACCTATTGAAGAAAACTCTGTATGAGCTTCTTAACAATAACAAACCAAATATCTCATACTTTCGAGTTTTCGGTAGTAAATGTTACATTTTTAACGAGAAGCCTAGAACTTTGAAATTCGCTTCAAAAGCCGATGAAGATTTCTTACTTGGTTATGACTCAAACACCAACGCCTATCGTGTCTTCAACAAATCCTTCGGTTGTGTTGAAATCACACGTAACATGGTGTTTGATGAAACTAATGGCTCTCAAGTGGAGCAAGTTGATCAATGTGTGCTAGATGAAGAAGAGCCACCATGTATGGCTTTTAGAATCATGGCACTTGGTGACATACATCCACAAGAATATCAAGGCCCAAGTGACCGAACTTCATCACAAATGGTGCCTCCTACACAAGATCAAGGTCAAGATCCCCAAGATAAAGATTATCATGCTCAAAACAATGATGATCGGGATGGTGGCAATTATCAAGTGGGAGATGAAGAAAAATATGAAGAAGAAGAAGAAGTTGAGTCAAGACCTCAAGTGCCACACCCAAGAGTCCATCAAAGCATTCAACGGGATCATTCCATTGACAACATACTTGGAGACATTTTCAAGGGGGTAACAACTCGATCTCGTATGGCTAATTTTTATGCTCACTACTCGTTTGTGTCTTCTTTGGAGTCATTTAAGGTTGAAGAATCCCTACGAGAGCCGGATTGGGTGATGGCCATGCAAGAGGAGCTCAATAACTTCAAGAGGAACCAAGTGTGGGGGCTAATCAAAAGACCAAACGCCAACATGGTAGGAACCAAGTAGGTCTCCCGCAACAAACAAGACGAACACGGTGTGGTGACAAGAAAAAAAGCAAGAATTCTGGCCCAGGGGTACTCACAAGTCGAAGGTTTGGATTTCAAAGAAACTTTTTCTCTCGTTGCTAGGATTGAGTCAATTTGCATTTTATTAGTCTATGCTACTTACATTATTAAACAAGAATTGTGAATTTATTTCATGAGTTTTTTAATGGTAATTTGCCCATGTATAAAATGAACTTTGGGGTAATTACTCTTATACCAAAAGTGAAGGATGCTGAAAAAATATAACAAGTTAGGCCAATTTGCTTGTTGAATTGTTTATACAAGTGGTTTCCCAAAGTGCTAACCTCTAGGCTTCAACATGTTGCTCAAAAGTTAATTCATAGAGCTCAGTCTGCTTTTATTCCTACATGGAATATAATGAATGGTATTTTGTCACTGCAGGAAGTCATTCATGAAACTAAAAGGAAAAAAACGAGGTGGGTGTTATAATTAAGCTTGATTTCGAGAAAGCTTACGATAAAGTTGATTAAAATTTCCTGTTGAAATGCTTTTGGTTTAGAGGTTTTCATGATAAATGGTGAGAATGGATTAAATGCATTCTAGAGAATGGAACTCTTAGTGTAAAGATAAATGATATTTCTGGCCCTTATTTCACTAGTTATAAGGGTGTTAGACAAGGGGATCCCTTGTCTCCATTGCTGTTCAATTTTGCAGCAAGTTGTTTGACTAGGATGGTGCATAAGGCACAAAGTAATGGTATCCTGTCAGGCCTTGCTGACAACTTGATTGACAATGGAATTGCTATCTTACAGTATGCTGATGATATTGTTTTATGTCTTAAGAATGACCTCCAGCAGGTTGTTAATGTGAAACTATTGTTAGCTTTATATGAGATGATGTCAGACTAAAAATCAATTATGATAAATGTGAAATATTCATAATTGGTGATGATAATAATAGTGATATTGCCATGAGATATGCTGACTTATTCAATTGTCAAATTGGTAATTTCCCTTTGAAATATCTGGGTGTGCAAGTCTCTGCCAATAGATTACATGTTGCAGACTAGCATAGCATGGAGAAGAAAATCACAAAAAAGATTGAGATCTGGAAGGTGAACTTCCTTTCCATGGCTGGCAGAGTTACTTTGATTAACTCCAGTCTAACTAATACTCCTTTCTATCACATGTCTATGTTTCTTATTCCAAAAGCAGTGATATATAGAATTGATGTGGCTAGGAAAAAGTTCCTTTGGCCAGGGGGTAGTAAAAAGAAAAAATACCACTTGCTCAAAAGGAAAAAAGTATGCAAAGAGAAAAGAAAAGGAGGCTTAGGAATTTAAGATTTAAGGAAGATGAACATTAGTCTTCTTACCAAGTGGTGGTGGAAATTAGAGAATGAAAATGTATTATGGAAAGATATTGTTAAAGCAAAATATATAAAGGATACCCCGATTGGGGCTATTAGGCATAAGCCCTCGGACTCATCTCCTTGGTCTGACTTGTTAAAAGTTAGACACTTGTATATGAATGGTAGGAAGTTTATTGTAGGAAACAGTGAAAAAATTAGATTTCGGCAAGACATTTGGCTGGGATAAAAACCTCTATGTATGTCCTACCCCATGTTGTATGAATTTTGTGATGATAAGAATCTGACAGTTGCAAAGTGTGCTTCTAATAACTGGTCCTTACCTTTATCTAATCTTCCTGTAATTCTGCATGATATGTGATATAACCTGGCTGACACTCTTAATCAGCAGGTGCTTCATCATTCAGAAGACAAGGTTAGATGGCTAGGGTCTAGGTCTGGGATCTTCTCTGTTAATTCAATGTATAACAGGTTAACTAATGGAGTTCCCTGGCGCGCATACAATAGGATCTGGAAATCAAAGATGGTTGGAGTTAATCAAAGACTATGAGATTGAGATTCATTACCATCCGGGAAAGGCAAATGTAGTCGCAGATGCACTAAGTCACAAGTCCCGTATCAATAACCTTTCTATCACCTTGATAGAGGAAGAAGAACCGAGTCTCTACTTGGTTCCGTATGGGGCGCTCTACAACCTAGCCCTCATTCCTACCATAAGGGGGGAAATTATAGAGGCTCAAAAGGAGGACAAGGTCATATCTCATATTCATCAACGAATGAAGAAGGGAGAAATGAAGTGTTTCCGAGGTGATGATAACGGTACCATCTGGTTCAAAGACCGCATCGTGGTACCCTGCAATGTGGCACTTCGGAAGAAAATTTTGGACGAGGCTCATTTGTCCAAATATTCTATTCATCCGGGGAGTAACAAATTGTACCAAGACTTGAAGAAGAAATTTTGGTGGACTCGGATGAAGAGGGAAATAGTGAAGTATGTATCTGAATGTGATAAATGTCGACGAGTGAAAGCTGACCATCTGAAAGCAGCCGGACAATTACAACCCTTAAGCATACCTGCCTGGAAATGGGAGGACATCAGCATGGATTTCATTGTTGGATTACCTCTCACTTTTCGCAAACATGACTCGATTTGGGTGATAGTCGACCGACTCACCAAGTCGGCTCACTTTATTCCAGTCAATGTCAAGTATGTGGCACGGCAATATGCAGAGCTGTATATTGCTAGGATCTTATTCTTACACGGAGTACCCCACACTATCATATCCCATCGTGGAACCTTGTTTGTTGCTCGATTTCGGGAGCAGCTCCACGCATCCTTGGGTACCAAGTTGATTCGAAGCTCAGCTTACCACCCACAAACTGATGGTCAAACGGAACGAGTAAACCAAGTGCTAAAGGATATGCTATGCGCCTGTGCCATCCACCATGGTAAGAACTAGGATGATCATATACCATTGGCGGAGTTTTCATACAACAATGGTTATAATACTAGCATTCAAATGGCACCATATGAAGCTCTTTATGGCTGGAAGTGCCGCACACCGTTGAACTGGTGTGCATCTAGTGAACGAGTAACATATGGTATAGACTTGGTAAAGGAAGCCGAAGATCGAGTACAAATTATTCAAGCCAACCTCAAGGCTGCTCAGTCTCGCCAGAAAAGCTATGCGGACAAACAACGTCGACCGCTTCATTTTGATATCGGGGATCACGTTTACCTTCGTGTATCTCCAATGAAAGGGATTCATCGCTTCGGAGTAAAAGGGAAGCTAGCTCCACGTTTCATCAGACCATTCGCAATAAGTGAACAATGCGGACATGTAGCCTATCGGCTAGAGCTACCAGCATCGCTGTCAGGGGTCCACAATGTGTTCCACATTTCACAATTGAGAAAATGTCTCAAGGCCCAGTGGAAGTCCGTATGGAGGATTTGGAAGCTCTCCAACCAGATCTTACTTACTCCAAACATCCAACGCAGATAATTGATGAGAAGACTCGTACCCCAAGAAATCGCACCTTGCATTTCTACAAGATCTTGTGGGTAAACCACACCGCTGATGAAGCAACATGGTCAAGAGAGGAATATCTTAGAACCAACTATCCGGACTTGTTAGCATCATATGTTCATTAGATCTTTTCCTTTTATCCTTCCTTTTGTAATCTCGGGATGAGAATCTTTTAAGGGGGGAGGAATGTAAAATCTCACTTTGTCCTTCATATAAAGTTCAGCTACAAGTTTATTATCAATCATAGTGGAGATCCATCATGGTTATGCACATGAACTTATGGTGGGATACATGAACTTGATCTCATTAAATCTTTTATTCCACTCATGCTTAAATTTTATTAACATGAGGAATGGACTTCACCAATACACTTAGATTAATTCTTATGACCTCTCTTCAAAGTTTGGAATTATTGGAAGAAAGATTGCTAGGCCAATTTAATATGCAGTACCAAATAGATATTCAAATTGATATAAATTGAATATATACTACTGTATATTTGTCCCTATCAAAATTATTCAATTCAGAGGCCATAAATTTTTCTATGGTTTTCTAATATTCCAAATGGACTTCCTGCAAAGTTTCACAAATTTTGAACTCCATTTGCTATTTTAATTGAGATGCTTAGCAAATTCAAACCATGTTTTGAATTCAAATTTTTAATTCTATTCAACTAGCTTGAACATCAAGATTTGAACACACACTCTTGGTCAGCATAACTTGCTTGACTTATTCCCATAGTTTCACAATTTTAGGAACTCAATTGCTATTTAAAATAGTGGCACCATTGAATTTCATTCAAATTCAAATTTGAATTTGAAATTCAATTGAAACTTGCTCCAAATCGAAATCCAATATCAAAATCAAATTCTAGATATTTATTTGAGACTCCCCACAAAAATCTAGAATTTTTGGACAAAATTTGTTAGGCGAATTGAAGTTACAGAGAAGAGGAGTAGATAAGAGAAGGTGGGGCCCACTGTCAGCCAAAGCACTCGAGTGAAACCCACGGGTGGGTGCCCTGTCTCCAGCTCGCCCCGCCGTTCGACGCCGACAGCGCGCAACACCACGACGTGCATGCATCCACCGAGCTGCTTGCCTGCTTGACGCTGTGGCGCGCTCCCTCTTCCCTCAGTCCCTATAAATACCCCTTGGCCGTCGCCGTTGGACACCATCCCGGTTCACACCATTTTCGCCGCCCCTGTTCGACCGAGCTCTCACCGACGATTGCAGCTGTGTCTTCCCGAGCTGTAAGTAGATAAAATTCGTGTCACAAACTCCTCTACATATTCCATTTGGTCATTGATCGTGACATAGCTTCTGCTTGGCATATTTTGAAGTTTCCCAGTCGCTGCCGAGGAAGCCGCCGAGAAACCTTCACTGTCTCGCTGTCGAACACCAGTTCCAGACCATCTCCAGCCTCGATCCTTTAAGCAAAAAGGTGTGCAATCCTCTCTAGTTCATGCTCACAGAATCTAAGCTTATGACATGAAGTATAACTTGAGTTCTTGTTCGAGAACCGATCCGTTTCTCAATACAACAGCAATGCTTCGCGCTTAAATTCATTTCATTCTTGCAATCATCCTTAAATCTGGTTAGCAGATAGTTTCTATGTGTCCTAAGGAAGCTCCATGCCCAAAAACCCTAAAAGTTATCCACCGAGTATCTTAGATTTCAAGTTTTCGAGGTTGCCGATTGAAAAACCGCACTTTGCTGTCGAACTCAGCCTTGCTGATGATTTCACCCCAATCTGACCCCCAAATCATACTCCTGGTGCTTCCAGGAACCTTCCCGAGCTTTTCCCGGGGATATTGAGCCATTCTTGAGCATTTCCGACGAAGGCCGAAACTCTAGCTCCACCGTCACCATCGCGCAGCCGTCTCTGGCTAGTGCCGGCGTGATTGGACACCACCATCGGCTTGCACAGTTGATTTTAGGGTTGAGCGGTCATGGCAAGGCCAAACGGAGGTCGATGCACCTAAGTTCGGCAAAGCACCGCCGCGGTTCCGGCGAGGAGCGCCGTCGCGTCACGAGGTAGACGTAGGCCTATGGGCCCCGCTTGTCAGCGCCTATTCGAACGCCCGGGATATCCGATGCGGCTGCGCGGTTGAACTCCGTGGCCCCCGGTGTGGCCCAGATGCGATTGGCCCATTCAAATGAAGTGGGACCAGCCCCTTTTATTTGAAATTTCCAATAGGAAAATAAATCCAGATTCAATCCCAACTTAGAAAATCCATAACTTCCAGTAGAAGTATCCAAAAATTTCCAAATAAATTTTGTTAGAACCAGCATGAAGAATACTGTCCAGTGGTACACTTGGATTTGTATGAAAAGCCATAGGAATTTCTCCATAATTCAGATAAGCAAAATGCATAAAGAATTCATTCCTACAGTTTTGTTAATTGGAAAATTCCCAATTTAGGTCAAAACACTATAGTTAATACATTTGATCTCCAGTAAAAGTTTCAAGCACTTTGGACTTAATATACTGGGTTGATCAATGTTTCAAACCTCTATGTAGTTATAAATTGAAAAAAATGGAAAATCAATTTCCAGAAATTTACCCAAACTTGAAAAATCAATTTCTCCCTGTAGGAAGCTCGGAAAATTGTGAAACAAATTTTCCTAGAACCAGTGAGACCCGCTCTACCTGTTCAAACCCTTGGTAGCCATAATACATCTCCAAAATTTTCAACAAAAATTTAGAGAATATTAATGCTTACCATAATTGTTAAGAATAACAAACATCCTTTATCATCTCTTGTTCTTTGCAAGAGTCTTCTCTATAATCTCTGGTATCCACCATAAAAATCCCAATGTCAATTAAGATAATTATATTATTTTATCTTAATATACTCACCCCACCTTAAGCATATTAATTATTCACAAAATCATTTATACCTAGTATATGCATATCGTCTAGTAGCTGTAGTCGAGGAGCACCCGGAAGCCTTGGAGGTCCAGCTGCCAGAAACTAACATAGACTCAGACTCGCATTCAGGCAAGCCCTGTTTTGCATTTAAGTTCCTTGCAGTTTTAATTCACCTTACATCTTTAGATGATTGTGCATTACGTTTAGGGTGTTTGACATCCACTTGCATGGCCCACAAATCCTATGGAGTCTTGGGTAGGTCTACGGCCCATTGAGTAGACACTGCTATGCTTATGCTCATAGGAATTCGGTAGAAGTCGAATAGTTGGAATCTACTCGCGAGATAGGAATTTTATCACACGGAAGATTCTGGAATAAGAAAATGGTTTATGAATATGAAATTGAGACCGAGCAGTGGATAGGATGCAGTGAGATGTGGTCTCACGTGCGTAGCCCTGCTTGTGTCGATTGAGGACCATTTCGTGTGCGGTCCTGCTGGACAAGCTTGAATTGTACCAGCGACATACTGGAGGAATGGGCTCCAGTAAACTAACGTAGCTCGATACTGGTTTGTCGAGGCATTCCGTTCCGTTTTATAGGCATGGGTTGAGGGCAGCAAGGTGTAAATCAGCTGGTGGGCACGTCAGGATACGCCCCACGCAGTGACCTCCTGCTCGTGACGGATCGACCGGTTCGACATTCGAGTGTTTAGTGAAAGGTGGCCACATACGACTAGTATTGAATTGTTATGTAGGTACTACTGAATGTACTCGTTGGCATTTCTGAAAGTGCGTATGTGTCGTCTTGTTCCGGGTATGTCCTGATTGCAATCACCGTCCCTCGCGGTAATAGAGTACCACTTGTTCACTGCGTCGTGACGTAGTAAATACTAAAGAAGTCAGGAGAATATGATATATTGGTTTATAAATTGCTTGGACAACCTTGTCTGGCTTAGAGATAGTACAATTAAAAGTTTACAGTTTCCCCATACTTTACCTGTAATAGCATTATGTGCTTTGTGCACGTCATATCATCAGCAAAGCGTTTCTTGTTTGATTGTGGAGTCTATGATGTGCCGTGCCTAAGGAATGTCATGTGCTAAATAAAACATGACTATAAGGATCCACTTGTAGGCGAGTCCAAATGCTTTACTTAGCTATGTTTAGTACTCATCCTTGCATATGTCTAGTGAAACAGGTTAGTCTTGCTGAGCCTTATGCTCACGTTTGCAGTTAACGAGTTTTCGCAGATTATACGACTGATGACGGGTTTAATGACGAGGTTGCACCCCCTCCAGGGTTTACAGTTGAGTGGGAAACCTGCACGCCACCGTGAATTGTGTGTTGCTAGTGCAAAGTATCCAGGGCATGGATGACTTTGCTTTTGCATAGCTAGTGCTGAGAGCTTGGCTATGATGTATAGTTCTCTTTCCTTCCGTTAGTACTTTTAAACTTCCACTGTGCTTGTCAATAAAGACTTGGTATTGTAAATTTGTTCTTGTTCTATTCTTGTATAATGTTGGGTGTCGCATCGCACGACACCACCCAATGAGATCCTTGGAGGTCGGGATTTCGGTCCCCACAGAATCTACAAAAAATTTTAAGGGACGATCATGTTCGAGGACTTAAGAATGTTATTTTCGATAAAGGTAGGCCTTGTAGCGAGTGTCAAGCCGATAAGCAAGTTGGAACTTCTCATCCTGCCAAGAATGTGATGACGACAACGAGCTCATTGGAGATGCTTCACATAGACCTCTTCGGTCCCATTGCTTATATAAGCATTGGCGGTAACAAATATGGTTTAGTTATTGTATATGACTTTTCCCGCTTCACTTGGGTGTTTTTCTTGAATGAAAAAGATTAAACTCAAGGTGTCCTTAAGATATTATTGAGGAAAGCACAAAATGAGTTCTCCTTAGGGGTCAAGAAGATAAGAAGTGACGATATCACCGTATTCAAGAACACTCAAGTGGGGGAGTACTTGGACAAAGAGGGCATCAAGCATGAGTTTTCAACCCCCTACTCCCCCAAACAAAATGGGGTAGCTCAAAGGAAGAATTGCACTCTCATAGAGATGTGAAGAACCATGCTTGATGAGTACAAGACTTCTGACCTGTTTTGGGCGAAAGCGGTCAACATCTCTGTCCATGCCACAAATCGCCTCTACCTCCACCACCTATTGAAGAAAACTTTGTATGAGCTTCTTACCAATAACAAACCAAATATCTCATACTTTCGAGTTTTCGGTAGTAAATGTTACATTTTTAACGAGAAGCCTAGAACTTTGAAATTCGCTTCAAAAGCCGATGAAGATTTCTTACTTGGTTATGACTCAAACACCAACGCCTATCGTGTCTTCAACAAAGCCTTCGGTTGTGTTGAAATCACACGTAACATGGTGTTTGATGAAACTAATGGCTCTCAAGTGGAGCAAGTTGATCAATGTGTGCTAGATGAAGAAGAGCCACCATGTATGGCTTTTAGAATCATGGCACTTGGTGACATACAACCACAAGAATATCAAGGCCCAAGTGACCGAACTTCATCACAAATGGTGCCTCCTACACAAGATCAAGGTCAAGATCCCCAAGATAAAGATTATCATGCTCAAAACAATGATGATCAGGATGGTGGCAATTATCAAGGGGGAGATGAAGAAAAATATGAAGAAGAAGAAGTTGAGTCAAGACCTCAAGTGCCACACCCAAGAGTCCATCAAAGCATTCAACGGGATCATTCCATTGACAACATACTTGGAGACATTTTCAAGGGGGTAACAACTCGATCTCGTATGGCTAATTTTTATGCTCACTACTCGTTTGTGTCTTCTTTGGAGTCATTTAAGGTTGAAGAATCCCTACGAGAGTCGGATTGGGTGATGGCCATGCAAGAGGAGCTCAATAACTTCAAGAGGAACCAAGTGTGGGGGCTAATCAAAAGACCAAACGCCAACGTGGTAGGAACCAAGTAGGTCTCCCGCAACAAACAAGACGAACACGGTGTGGTGACAAGAAACAAAGCAAGAATTCTGGCCCAGGGGTACTCACAAGTCGAAGGTTTGGATTTCAAAGAAACTTTTTCTCTCGTTGCTAGGCTTGAGTCAATTTGCATTTTATTAGTCTATGCTACTTACATTATTAAACAGGAATTGTGAATTTATTTCATGAGTTTTTTAATGGTAATTTGCCCATGTATAAAATGAACTTTGTGGTAATTACCCTTATACCAAAAGTGAAGGATGCTGAAAAAATATAACAAGTTAGGCCAATTTGCTTGTTGAATTGTTTATACAAGTGGTTTCCCAAAGTGCTAACCACTAGGCTTGAACATGTTGCTCAAAAGTTAATTCATAGAGCTCAGTCTGCTTTTATTCCTACATGGAATATAATGAATGGTATTCTGTCACTGCAGGAAGTCATTCATGAAACTAAAAGGAAAAAAACGAGGTGGGTGTTATAATTAAGCTTGATTTCGAGAAAGCTTACGATAAAGTTGATTAAAATTTCCTGTTGAAATGCTTTAGGTTTAGAGGTTTTCATGATAAATGGTGTCAATGGATTAAATGCATTCTAGAGAATGGAACTCTTAGTGTAAAGATAAATGATATTTCTGGCCCTTATTTCACTAGTTATAAGGGTGTTAGACAAGGGGACCCCTTGTCTCCATTGCTGTTCAATTTTGCAGCAAGTTGTTTGACTAGGATGGTGCATAAGGCACAAAGTAATGGTATCCTGTCAGGCCTTGCTGACAACTTGATTGACAATGGAATTGCTATCTTACAGTATGCTGATGATATTGTTTTATGTCTTAAGAATGACCTCCAGCAGGTTGTTAATGTGAAACTATTGTTAGCTTTATATGAGATGATGTCAGACTAAAAATCAATTATGATAAATGTGAAATATTCATAATTGGTGATGATAATAATAGTGATATTGCCATGAGATATGCTGACTTATTCAATTGTCAAATTGGTAATTTCACTTTGAAATATTTGGGTGTGCCAGTCTCTGCCAATAGATTACATGTTGCAGACTAGCATAGCATGGAGAAGAAAATCACAAAAAAGATTGAGATCTGGAAGGTGAACTTCCTTTCCATGGCTGGCAGAGTTACTTTGATTAACTCCAGTCTAACTAATACTCCTTTCTATCACATGTCTATGTTTCTTATTCCAAAAGCAGTGATATATAGAATTGATGTGGCTAGGGAAAAGTTCCTTTGGCCAGGGGGTAGTAAAAAGAAAAAATACCACTTGCTCAAAAGGAAAAAAGTATGCAAAGAGAAAAGAAAAGGAGGCTTAGGAATTTAAGATTTAAGGAAGATGAACATTAGTCTTCTTACCAAGTGGTGGTGGAAATTAGAGAATGAAAATGTATTATGGAAAGATATTGTTAAAGCAAAATATATAAAGGATACCCCGATTGGGGCTATTAGGCATAAGCCCTCGGACTCATCTCCTTGGTCTGACTTGTTAAAAGTTAGACACTTGTATATGAATGGTAGGAAGTTTATTGTAGGAAACAGTGAAAAAATTAGATTTTGGCAAGACATTTGGCTGGGATAAAAACCTCTATGTATGTCCTACCCCATGTTGTATGAATTTTGTGATGATAAGAATCTGACAATTGCAAAGTGTGCTTCTAATAACTGGTCCCTACCTTTATCTAATCTTCCTGTAATTCTGCATGATATGTGATATAACCTGGCTGACACTCTTAATCAGCAGGTGCTTCATCATTCAGAAGACAAGGTTAGATGGCTAGGGTCTAGGTCTGGGATCTTCTCTGTTAATTCAATGTATAACAGGTTAACTAATGGAGTTCCCTGGCGCGCATACAATAGGATCTGGAAATCAAAGATTCCACCTAAAATAAAGATGTTTCTTTGACTGGTAGAAAATAAAGTCATTCTTGTTAAAGATGTTATTGCTAGGAAAAATTGGAATGGTTATACTAGCTGTTGTTTCTGCGACCAATTGGAGACCATTGATCATCTTTTATTTTCTTGTCATTGTATGAAAGTAGTCTGGGGAATTATTGTTATTTGCTGGGGGATCAATACCAGACCTCAGAATGTTATTCAATATTGGGATTGGATTCATATTGCTCTACCAGGTGGTGAACCCATTTATGCTTTAGGGTTGGCATCAATTTGCTAGGCGGTATTGATCTTAAGGAATAGGGCTTGTTTTGATGGAAAACATATTAAAAATCCATGTGATATTGTTTTATATGCCTGTTCACTAATGAAATGTTGGACAGGTCTATTCCCTCACAATGTGCAGGATCAAATCAAAGCTGTGGTTGAGAACATTATGCATGAGGCCTTGAAGATTATGAAGGTTCAAGGTGCTATCATGATGCTGCCTGCTCCAGCTCAGGGGGATGAAAATATGGAAGAAGTCTTAGTCTGTGGATGCGATAATAAAAAGAGCAGCCAGCTGATTCTCACCAGTCCAAACTGCACTGCGTTTTATTTCAGTTTCACTTTATTAGAGACTTTCTCAGTTTATTGCCTGCGTGCAAAACATGGCTGTATTCAGCCGAAACTGTGGGTTTTGTTGGTAATATCCCAATAGGAAACTGTCGTGCTTCATCTAGGTATCTGGATACCAACATATGGATGTTTTAGTTGGATTCAGATTCTAGGTGATATATTCTGATATAAGACCCTGGATCTCTGTTCCTAATGGAATGGGGGTGGCTGGTTGCCGATTCAAAAAAAAAACATTAGCCTATGCTGCTCACTATAATTTCAAGTTGTATCAAATGGATGTGAAAAACATCTTCAACGGTCCAATCAAGAAGGGAGTGTATGTGGAGCAACCATTCCAATTCAAAGATCAAGAGTTTTCTAACCATGTCTTTAAATTACATAAAGCTCTTTATAACCTCAAACAAGCTCCTAGAGCTTGATATGAGTGCCTTAGATATTTTCTCATTAAGAATGGTTTTAGAATAGGAAAAGTCAATTACACTCTCTTTACTAAGAATGTTGATGATGATTTATTTGTGTGCCAATTATATGTCGTTGGTATTATATTTGGTTCTACTAACAAATCTTTTTGTGAAGAGTTTAGTAAGAATATGAAGGAGAGGTTTGAAATGTCCATGATAGGAGAGTTGAAGTTCTTTCTAGGCTTCCAAGTCAAGCAACTCAATGAAAGCACCTTAATAAGTCAAACCAAGTATACATAATATATTTTCAAGAAGTTTGACATGGAGAAGGTAAAACCCATCAAGACGCTAATGGCGACAAATGGACACCTCGACCTCATCGAAGATGGACCTAGCATGGATCAAAAGGTATATCGCTCTATGATATGGTATTGCTTTACCTTTGTGCATCCAGGCTCGATATTATGCATAGTGTATGTGTCAAAATGTGCAATCGACACTTCCCCCGGTACTACTAGATCGTAGCCCGCGGAGGTTCTTGATTGGTTGGGGCGCAATGAGATTACGAACAAGATGATGACACAAGGGATTTTACGTGGTTTGGGCCACCTGAGCGTAACACCCTACTCCACGGGTTGTGTGTTGTATGAATGACTGTTTGGCGCTTGTGAGCGTGTGAGCTTAGTTGTCTCTGTATCGTGCGGCGCAGCCTTTTATAGTGCAAGGACTAGCTGTTACATCACTTGCTTGGCCCGACATGTGGTCGTGGCGTAGTTAATTGCCTAATACACGATCTACGAGTATTAAGTGTGATTAACAGTGTGATAACACGCCTTAATGATGGTGTTACCCCTATTAAAAGTCCACTGATCGTGTGTAATTAATATAGCATTAATGACACATAATCAGGTCTTGTAACTATCACTTTAATTGTTCCTTGAATGTTCGAGCCATTGGAGATCTGTCAGTCTTTTGTTGACGTCCTAGGTTCGAAGGCTCGACACGTGGCGGCTCCAGAGCTTCCTTTTGTGGGGGTCAGGTCTGGGGCCACTATACACGTGGCAGCACCGGAGCTTCCCTATACTACGGGTTAGGTCCGGGGTCACTGGACACGTGGAAAGACCAGAGCTTCCCTACAAAGGGAGTTAGGTCCAGCCTTGTGTTATACGTGACAGTGTCAGAGCTACCCAAGCGAGGGAGGCGGGTCCAGTACTGTGTAACACATGCAGCCTTCGGAGGTCTTCAACTTTGACAGGGGAACTCCTTAGCATTTCTTGCGGTATCATGGAATACCCGATACGCAGGGTACCAACAGTGGCCCCCGGGCCCACCTCTAGGAGAAACCCTTTGGGTTAATTATTCTACCGAAGGTGGGGCCATCTTCGATTCTCGCACTACGGCTTCAAAGGTCTTCTAATGTGCCATTGGGGCGATGGCCTGCTGTTTAACCATTGCTGTGTGGCTTCTTTTGAATGCGGCAAGTGAGATCCTCGCGTGCGGATCTCACAAAATTGTAGGTTGTCGGTTCCCGATACAAAAACCGTATCGGTTCTGCACGCCCTATCAGGCCGCCGCCCTTGGGCTTCTCACTCCCCATCATGACAATGGTTCACCTGGGGTAATAACTTTCACTTTTTCGCTGGAGTGGACCCGGGACCATTCGTCATTGACGGGGTAGATTTTTGAAATGTGATCTCGGTCTCATTGTGGTTTCTATCCAAGCGTTGCGGAGGCTTACTTAAGAAGGAAAGTCTGCACGATTTGAGTACTCTTTACGCCTTCCTTTGAACTTGCGCTCAGAGCTTCCAAACTTTCGCATAGCTTTTCAATCTCTCACTCCACTTTGCCACAATGGAGTTAGGTCTTCCCCGCAGCAAGATCAAGACCAACGAAGAGCTGAAGAGGGTCCAGACCTACATGGATTGGTCTAGCGACTCCTGCAACAAGAACATCTGCTTCGGTAAGCTCCCCTTCAAGAAGGAGCAACGCGGAGAGATGGTGTACTTCTCAGGGTACGCCATGGTGGGTCTGATCCCGCCCTTTTCAAGCTTTGTCCTGATGCTGCTGGACTTCTACGGCCTCCAGCTGCATCATCTCGGCCCCCACTCACTCTTGCTAGTGGCAACCTTCGTCCACTTCTATGAGATGTGGGTGGGTGTGCCTCCCTGCATCGAGCTGTTCCGGACCTTCTTCACAGTCCACACCATCGGAAAGGGGACGGAGCTGATCGGCTTCTACTACTTCGTGAAGCGGAAGAATTGCCCCTTGAAGTATTTGAATACGTTCCCCTCCCGCAAGTGGGAAGACTAGAAGAAAGACTGGGTGATCATCATAGTTGAGGAGCACGAGAGGTTGGAGCTGCTCAAGGGTCTCCCCAATGTCGACACTGACATGTGGAACACAGTTCCGGAGCTGCTAGATGCGTACAAACACGTCCTGGCAAGGATCCAAGAATGTGTCGAGGGTGGAGTGACCCCTCAGATGGTCTTCGACAATTTCTTGGTGAACAGGTGGGCTCCGCTGAAGACAAGGGAGTGGCCCGCATGGGCTTTCAATAATGAGATGGATCACAACTGGTTTGAATTCCAATTTGGATGATGAAGCCTTGAAGCTCCATCTGAAGAAGTTGCAATTCGGTACTATCTCTCGCGATGCCTTGGCTCCGTCGGCTGCCTTTATGTCTCTGAACATGACTCTAGAGTTCAGTAGGGAGCTCCGGAGGAAAACACCAGCACTGCATGATGTCGGCGTGGTCGAGAGACGGTCAACCTCTGTGGTAGAAATCCCTGGGGCTTTAGAGAGGGTGGCCCCCAATGCCCTAAGCCAAAAGGTGGATGATGCTGGCAAGGGCAAGGGCAAGGGCAAAGGCAAGGAGCCGGCCAAATCTTCCAGCCGAAAGAGGAAGTTGAAACACGCTAACGAGAGCCATGTCAGGCCAGCTCCAACTACAACTGCCCCTTTTCCCCGGCGAGGTAGATCTTTGGCGGCCACACCTCCTCCGTTGCAGGCATCCTCGAGGGTTGCTAGATCCGGCGTATCAACTCCGGCCCCAGCGCCGAGCACAGGCTCCAGGTCAAAAGGTCCTCCCCAGCCGACGGAGGTCCCAGCTAAGAAGACGTTGATGATGGCGACAAGTCCCGAGCAGCAGTTCGGAGCTTCTGTCACACCGACCACGGTGTGCTCTGGCTCCGATTGCCCGGTGAAGAAATTATGCGCCGGCTGGAGCGGTAGCCTCCCAAGGTAAACATTGCATCCTCACCTTGAGTTTCTATTTTTATTTTTGTCATGTATTTAATCTTTTGATTCTTTGTTTACAGGGCGACGAAGAAAGGATCTGAAGCTCCAGTTCTTGCTACAGCAAATGAGGCTGTACAGGCGGAGGCTCCAATTTCGGCCTCTACGCCTCCCCAAGTGGTGGTTGAGGTTGCGGCAGCTCTGGCTCCAGCTGTCGTGGACCTGGATATCGAAGCGGCACCAGAGGCTCCCGTGGTAGCACCCGACCACGGGGGAGACATGTGTGAAGATGCACCAGCAGCAGCAGCACCAGCGGCTGAAGCTCCGACGCAGGACATAGAGATGGCAGAAGCTCCGGCATTTGAGCTGGAGGCGACTGACGATCCGGCGCCTGTGCCAGAAATTTTTGAAGATCTGGCAGGTGAGCTGGTGGTGCTAGAAGCTCTGGCCTCTATGCCGGAGATTGTCGAAGCTCCAGCCTCCGGCACCTGAGTCGGATTTAGTGGATGTACTGATGCCTGAGCCGGTGGTGATGGGGGTTCCGGACGAAGCTCTAACGTCCACCCCGAAGGTGATTGCTCCGGAGGCATCTATGCCCGAGCCAGAGCACACAATAAAGTATGCGGCAGGTCCTCCACCCGCTAAGCCGATGGTGGAAATTTCGGCCCAGGAACCTTCAACATCTGCCCCAGAGGTTGAAGTTCCCTCGGCGGGTCCCTACTCAATGACAGTGGAGGCTGAGGAGCTCCTAGAGGGTCGCCCTAGTGCCGCAGGACAGCAGGGGACCATGCTTGTAGCATGGGACCCAATTTTTGTTCTTGAAGACCACTTAGAACCGACGGAGAAGACCCCAGCGGGTCCGGAGCCTATTCCCTTGGCATTGTCTATTGACAATGCCTTCTCAAGCCTCCATCAAGTCCAGCTCGCCTTCGACCACAACAACAAGGTCCTCGAAGAAGAGTGCCACACCTTGAGGCATTGACGCAACAGGCTTCACTTTGAGACCAAGCTGGCGCAGACGAGGCTTGCTGACCAAAAGGAGTGGGTCGAGAAGGAGAAGGCCTGGATGGAATATTGGGTCCAGCTGCTGGAAGAGAGGGGGGCCTCCATCAGGGACCTTGACGTCAAGTCTCGGGAAATTCTCGAGCATGCTATAAAAACCAATGATGCTACTGATGAATGTCAAGACAGCCTTAACACACTTAACGAGATTCTCATGAAGCACCGAGCGGACCTCGATGAGAGGGAAGAGAAGCTCCTGGAGATGCAGGAGGATCTCATGAAGAGGGAAGAGGATCTCGCCCAGAAACTGTCTCTAGGGGAGCAAAACTTGGCTGACCACACCAAAAAGCTTGATGTGCAGTGCAAGCAGGAGGAAGAGAAGCACCGGAAGTTGGGGCAGGAGCTCTCTAAAAGAGAACTTGATGTAGCCACCAGAGAAAAGAAAGTGAGGGGCAGGGAAAAAGACCTGGTTGAACAGCGGAACCGCATCCACCTTCGGGATACGGAACTCGTCGACCGCGAAAAGCAAGTAGCTTAGAGTGTTCAGCAACATGCCAAAGAGGTCGAGCGCCTCGCTCGGGAAGGTTTGAAGCTTGCGGCAGCCAGAAGGTCACTAAAGGAGCTACGGAGCTCGAGGGCAACTGAGTCCCACAGTTGTGGGATTTTTTGGGGCATGCTGACAGAGCTATGGTGCCACTTGGCTTCAGTCCGTTACGTCCGGAGAGCTCAACACCAAAGCTGGACCAGACACTGGTGGCACTTGGCTCTACTGGTAGCAAACTCGACGTGATGGGTGATGTCATTTTCGACCAACTGGAAACGGAGGGGAAATCTCTGGCTAAAAATGTCGCCGAGTATGTTCTGGCGTGTTACAAGAGCCGAGACCCCCAACTTTCTTTAGATCCGATCTTCGAACAACCCATTGTCGAAGAGGAGGACGCCGCCAGGGCTAGCGTCCAAGAAGCTGCTGACAAGGTTGCCTCAAGTAGCTAGGACCTTTTCCTTTTGCCTTTTGTTGTAGTCCTCATTTTGTAATCTAGTACATCTGATGAATGAAATCCACTCTTTGAATAAATGAATTCCAGTTTATGTTTGTCTTTAATACACCATCCTTTATCTTGTTGGCCCCTGGTAAATGTACACAATTTGAATGCGAACATGTACCAAAAGGTTTTGACAATGTCTTGATGACTTGAAGCCATCATGTTTAGCTTTTAGGTCCGAAGTCTACCTCTGACAGCTCCAGGTAACCTTTGTTGCGTCGACGGCGTGCCCCCTGGGAGTTGTCGGAGCATGATAGGTCTAACGGTGCCCATTGTCAACGCATAAAACGTCGACGTTGGGACTCTTGGTGTTGTTAGATCTTAGTAGCTTCGCACGGAGCCCATTGTCAATGCATAAAACATCGACGACAGGCCCCCTAGGGTTGTCGAAGCTTAGTAGCTTTGACGGCACCCACTGTCAACGCGTATAAGTCGACAGCTGGCCCCCTGGGGTTGTCGGTGCCTCCCGGCTTGATGATATCCACCATCAATGTAGAATACGTCGACGGTGAATCCCTTCGGGGTGATATCTTCACCATCTTTGCTTGAATCATCATTATTCTTTACGTTGACGGCAGGCCCCCCGTGAGTTGTCGGAGCTTGATAGCTCCGACGGCGCCCACTTTCAACGTCTGAAATGAAGACCGCGGGCCCCCTTGGGGGATGTCGGAGCTTAGTAACTCCGGCATCTTCCACCATCGCCCTGAGTTTCCCATTTTTTCTGCGCATTAAAGACAAGAAAAATAGTAAAATTCGTCCTCTCGTCTATAACTCTTTTGTGACTTATTGTTCTTATTTGAATTTTAGATCGAAAGGAACTCGATATGATAACAAGTACATTGATGTAATTTTTCCAGATTCGAATGCCTTTAGGACCCGCCCTACTGAGGCCTGCCGGAATGTAGGTAGAGTGGCATACTTAGGGTGATGGACCAGGCTAAGTCAGTAGCGCACTCCGGACCTGTGTTGGCTTTGGCGTTCGGGCGAGTAGACCATCTAGCAATGCTAAGATCCAAAAAAAACCAACAATATAACTTGTAGAACATATGAGTAACTTGGACTAAAGGTCAAAAAGAATTGCACAACTTCGTTATAGATAAGAGGATAATAATAAGAGAACAACGAGCCTGTACAAAATTAATGCATGTGGAGTCTGTTTTCACACAACAATGTCTTTCATTATAAGTCCGAATTACAGAAGAGACAAGGACACACTAAGGGTACGGAACTAGGATAAGTGTGATATACATCTTGTTCTAACCCAAGGCAGGTAGCTACACTTTTAGTGTTGTGACTAGTTTAGTGTTGCTTGAACTTCCCGGACCGTCCCGAAGGGGTCCAGATATTCTCCCGAAGGACCTACCCGACTCTGTGTATAGACTATATAATTTACATTGCATGTAATTATAGACTCACCTCCGTGATACTAAGCATAAAACTTACGGAGGTGCTCGATGTTCCAAGGATTAGGAAGCGGGGTCCCATACTCAGTTGCCAAGCGAACGCATCTGGGACGGGATACTTTGATCACTCGGAAGGGATCTTCCTAGCTGGGGGAAAGTTTGTTCATTCCTTCACGAGTTAGTCTTCTATGCAGCACTGTTGACGGCTGTTATATACCAATTTCATCAGTCAATTTAACTCAATTATCTGAAGGATTTGTCATTTCTTGCACACATCACCTTTCTATCTAACCCAATTCCACTTGGACTTGGAGAAATATGTGTATGCAGCATTTTATGCAGGAAATGAGGAAATGTAGAGGGACCAATCCTATAAAATATCATCCCAGCCAATCAGGCGACGACACGTGGCATCCCATGGATCAAATGGCCCACAAACAGAAGTATCCGAGGAGATCCAACAGTGTATCACCCATATACATCAATGGGACCCACCTGGCAGCCACCTGGAGAAAGTACACGAGAATTGGTGCAATGACTAGGTCGGGAGAACCAGGGGGTCCGCCGACCTGGTCTCTGCACCAAACTCGGTCAGCCTCCATGTGTTGGCTCCTCTCGGCTTCCTGGAGTCAATGGTGACTGATTCGCACGCTTTTGGTGGCGGGAACCAACCTCAACACTAGTATAAATAGGACCCCCTACCCCTCACTTCAACACAAACCACTTGAGCTTCATCTCTATTGTATACACTATCATCCATAGTCTTAGAGGAGTTAGGTTGTAGAGAGGAGAGTCTCTAGTCCCAAGTCCAAATTGGGAAAGGGGTAAGGAGTCTCTCTCTTCCCAATCCTACATTGGGATAGGTATGGCTCATGTATTCTTTCTTGTATTTGTGACTTTATGCATAATAAAGATAGTATTTTTAGTCTCTACTTATACATATACTTGGGCAAAGCGTTTCTTGTTTGATTGTGGAGTCCATGTACGTGGAAGGTATAGCTTCTATGACTGTTTCATCATGAACATATCTCATTATCATAGAACCTATAGACCCCCACTATAGTCTAGTTAATTATAACATAACTAGGTTAGTATGGATAATTATGTTGTGTATCAACATTGGTTCAATGATGATTCAATTCATTGCCTTAGGATGGATTGTGCCTAGGCTCTTAAGGTAATTACTTAATACGCTAGCATGGTGCCAGGATAGCTAAGTAGCATTCGATGTCTCGTAGACCCACGGATTGAAGAGGTAGGCAGTAGGTGGTGACAGCCCTATCTGTCCTTTGTAATCCTCCACGTTCGGTTATGCCACAAGTTCTTGGCGGGAGTTGCCCTTGTATTGCTAGGGGTAAGCCCGTGCCCGATGTGTTGAACCACATAGCATAAGTATTCACTATTGACCTAGCTTATGAATAATTAGTTTAGACTATGTATATGTACAATAGAGCATAGTAGGAGTACCTCCATAACTCTCAACCTTAACTAACCTCTAGGATCCTCTTAACCCCCTTAGGCTTGAAAGCTTTTGTGTGTGTCACACTACCTCCACTATTATTTTATCCATCCTTACTAGATTCTTACCTAGACCTTTCTACCCTTTCCATTTGATGATTGTTATATCTCTACCCCGCCTTCCTTTGGGATCAAATAAATGACACCCTTGGGAATACTCTTAAGGGGAAATGCTACAATGATACCTCCATGCGCTTGCGGAATTCACTATGTGATCCAATAGAACCGTTAACAAGCATTTCTGACACATTAGTTGGAGCTGTTTAGTTAATGGTGCGTAAGTAATACCAACAAGCATTTCTAGCACTATTGTTGGGGATGATTTGTTAGTATATCTTAGGAGCCGTCAACAAGCATTTCTGGCGCCGTTGCCGGGGAAGGCAAATAGATATATAACATGACTGAGAGAATAGGATAGAACCCTAGGTAGGATTTTAGTAGGATAATCATTCTTTGTTTTCGCATTCTAAATGTGAAAACAGGGTAGTGTATGTCTGGTTTCCGCCTGCCGGAAAACTTTGTTGAAGATCTCGAATCTCTTCTAAGAGGCCGACCCCGTTTCGTTACTCCTCAGAAGATTCGAGCGGCAAAGCAAGCCAGCATTTCTGCACCAATAATCCAACGCCAATGGCTCAGAAGACCCTTCGTGAGTTCTCAGCTCCCTCTGCTAACAATGTGCCTATTGGGGCCACTGTTAACATGGGAGATGTGAACTTTGAGATCAAAACTGGCCTTCTAACTATGGTGCAAGCCAACCCATTCTGTGGGAAGGCTAATGAGGATGCAAGTGCTCACCTGCAACAATTCCTCGAGATCTGCAGCACTTTTAAGATCAAGGATGTGTCTTCGGATGCGGTCCGTCTGAGACTGTTCCTATTCTCTCTCCTTGGGAGAGCAAAACAGTGGTTCTACGCGAATCGAAGTGTCGTAGACACTTGTGAGAAGTGTTCTACGTCATTCCTCGCCAAATTCTTCCTGTTGGGCAAAACCAATGCCCTATGTGGAAGGATTTCCTGCTTTCAGCAAGATCCCAAGGAATCTATTCCCGAGGCATGGGAAAGGCTTCATCAGTACATCCTAGCCTGTCCCCACCATGGGATGGATGACTGGCTCCTTATTCAAAATTTCTATAACGGGCTGATCCCATAAGCTCGTGACAATTTGGATGTTGCTGCTGGAGGAGCCTTCTTCTCATTGATGGTGCCAAAAGCTAAAGATCTTATTGAGAAGATGGTGTCCAACATGGGATGGAACGATGAGCGTCTCCGTACCCGACAACGAGGCATGCACACCTTGAAGGAGGTGGACATGATCGCTGCAAAATTGAACCTCCTAATGAAGAAAATTGATGGACAAGCCAGTGGTGAAGTGTCTGGCAATGCCTATGCCCTAGACTCTCACATCACGTGCGAAGTCTGTGGCAACACGGGTCATATGGGCAATGATTGCCCAGAAACTCGTGAGGATGCCTTATACCTCGCCAACAACGGAAATTTGAACAACAACAATGGCTATCATCCAGGAGGTCAAGGGTGGGGTCAAGAACGCCCATTCTTTCAAGGAGGGTATAAAAACAATGGCAACCCTGGAAATCAGCCCAACTTGAGAGAACTTGCCATTAGCCAGCTCAAGATCAACGAGGCCCTATCCAAGAAGCTGTCAGCTAATGACAATACCCTAGAGAATATCAATGCAAAGATTGAAGGACTATCCTCAGCATTCAAGAATCAACTAAGCTTAAACAAGATGTTGGAGACTCAGTTGGCACAACTTGTTGCAGTTGTCCCTCCATTAGAAAACAACAAAATTCTGGGGCAGCTAGAAGCCCCAGTGGAGAATGTCAATGCAGTGGTTACGAGAGGAGGAAAGACCACTCGTGACCCACCATATCCCACACAAGCAAAGAGGACAACTGAGCCTGAGAAGGAGGATGTCCCAAGTGAATTACTTGGTGAGAGAATGGCCAAACACTTTGAAGACACCAACTTATTGTCATTCCCTCACAAGCAAAGGAAGCCAACAGTCGATGAGCAATTCAACCGTTTTGTTGAGATCATCCAAAACATCCACATCAATGTGCCCTTGATTGATGTGATGCAAGTCCCCACTTATGCTCGCTATCTCAAGGACATATTGAACAACAAACGGCCGTTGCCCACCACTGAGGTCGTCAAGCTTGTGGAAGACTGCAGTAAAGCCATCCTCAATTGGCTTCCTAAAAAGAAAAAGGACCCTAGGTGTCCTACCATTTCATGCTCCATTGGGGCTCACCACTTTGACAAGGCACTTTGTGATTTGGGAGCAAGTGTTAGTGTGATGCCCAAGGTTGTGTTCGACCAATTGAACTTCACAGAGCTGACTCCAACACCAATACAGCTACAACTGGCTGACTCTCCAGTCCGTTATCCAGCGGGTATTGCTGAAGACGTCCCGGTGAAGATCCGGAACTGCTTCATACCCGTGGATTTTGTGGTGCTAGACATGGACACCGAGAAGGATACACCACTCATTCTTGGGTGCCCATTCCTAAGCACTGTAAAAGCTCGCATAGATGTGGGAGCTGGAGAAATCCACTTCCATATCAATGGCAAGGAGGAAAGGTTTAACTTTCGGCCAAAATCACAACAATGCTCCATGATTCAAATCAAGTATGGGTCGAATGATAAACACATTAGAGAGGTCGCACATTCAAAGGTGGACTCACTCATTGCGTTCATGAGAAGATTAATCTACAAGGAGAACCGTCATTTCGACCACGCCGATATCCAAAGGCGATAGAATCATCTGGACCTTCCCGAAGGCCCAAGTCCACCAAACCGCCAAAGAAGGAATGGCAGAAGAAGCAAGACAAGCCGTCCAAGCCCATCCCTCCAGACCCGGATGTGAAATGAAGACGGGGGAATGTTCATCTCATCGGACGGTGGTGAGACCTACGCCGATAGGTCAAATTGGTAGTTATCCCACTTTATTTTTCTTTCTTTCTTTTTCCACCCCATTTGGATTTTTCCCATTGCATATTTGATTTTTCCTAGCAAGTTGAGAATCTTATATTCTCAACTATCAATTTTTTTTATTTCTTTCTTTTCAAAAGAAATTTTTTATTAGATTTAAGAAAAAGGGGTTTTATTTGAAAAACAATTTTTTCTTAGTTTCACATGTGGCATTTCACCAACGTGCTAACTTTATAGCCGTTGGGGAGCCATTTGCCAAAAGGGGAACCAGGGGGGCCACCTGTCAGGTCAGCTGAACCCCCTGTTCGGCCGAACAGGGAGTGGAGCCAATTTGGCTCCCCTTCCTCCAACGGCTACATTTTGAACCCTAAGTGACCGTTGGAAGGTGCACCCTATAATTGTGGCCGTGAGGAGCACCTCTCTTCACACACCACATCATTTTACACCTCTCCAAGTCACTCTCTAGCTCACCTTGTTTTTCTTTCTCTTCATTGCAATAATCTTGCTCAAATCCATCAACAAAAAGATTTTCTTTTGTTTGCATTTGCATTTTACACTCAAGCTTTCAAGAGGAGCAAATTCATTGAGAGTTTTGTTTTCCAAACATCGCTTCTTTTCGGACTTTTCTCGCCTTGTTTTGTTCTTGCTTGTTGAACTCAAAAAGACATGAAGAGGTTGTTTGGAAAGAGGAAGGAGGCTGCAAGCTCAAGCCATGGTGAAGGTTCTAGTGCACGCCTCTCTTCCATGGGTACAAGCCCAAGGAGGAGAAGTGTGTGTGAGGACACTCCCACGGAAGAGAGAAGCAACCCACACCAACTTCTTCATGACAACGACCTCGACATACGAAGCGAAGTTGAAGATCAAGCACGCAGGCTTCTCCAAGATTGTGAGTTCTGCCACGCCAATGCTTACGATCCACATTTGATCTCCAAAATAGGTATGGACTCCGAATTTCTTTCCATTTGGCATGCAACTGGATTTGATGACTTTGCTCACATAGAGGAGAAAGGTTCATGCCTTCTCACTATCCAATTCCTTTGCACGCTAAGAATAGGATTTGATGGTATTTAATTTAGATTATTTCAAAAAGAATACAACATCCTATGGAAAGAATTACGTAGCATCCTAGGCTTCCATAAACGGTGTTTGCTAGATTTAGACAATTTGCCTATGTTTAACAAACAAAGTTTTTGGCATGAGCTAACTAGTGAGGTAACATGTAGGGCTCCTAGGAATAGCCACATCCAAAACCCTACCTTACGCTTCATGCATAGATGGGTGGCTATGACTATGTTCCCTAGGGGAGATGTTAGGGTTGTGCGAGATGATGAATTGAAAATTTTGTTTGCCATGGCTAAAAAGATAGAAGTTGCTCCAGTCTAAGCCATGATGACACAATGGTTAGATTACATTTCAAAATCAGGACCAATTGAATGCACTTCATTGATTACTCATATTGCTGATGGGGTAGGAGCACTTAAATACTCTTCATTTGAATACATTGAAACTGAAAGAGAATTAATTGATGAAGACTATTTAGTGCAATGACATACCCTTAAGAATGATCAAGATGGTTCCTTGATATTTTTCTATCCCGGCTTTGTCAATGAAATTTGGTTACCTAACCTAGATTTTTATTTGTACAAATGCCGGAGGCTAACCATTAATCTTCTTCTATCTCTGGTAGGGTAACAAAGAATCGTGTGAGGGCTGCAGCCACAGGCATGCCACCGATAATCTCTTCGGTCCATGAATATCAAGAGGAAGAGAACCCAACGGGTTATGCGCCCAGATGGACTCGGACTCCGACGTATGAGACTGGGGGATCATCTTGGCAAGAATGGCAAAGGGATCAAACCTTATCCCCTTCAAGCTCTAGCAGCTTACCCCCAATGTCCATGAGAGGACGTCGTTCCTTTTAGACCAGAAGTCATCATGACTATAGCCAAGGAATGACGAACCTCACTAGACGTATGGGAGAATTTGAAGTGAGAACGGGTGACATCTACAGCACACTCCAAGAGCAAGTTCAAGGTACCCAGGATTGGCAACAACACATGGATGCTCAATTCACCAACTTCAACACGGCGCTACAACAACAACAAGCTGATCTTGCAGCATACTTCCGTCATCAAGGGTTCAACCATTATCACGGAGGTAGTTGAAGAACAAGCTTGGGGGAGGACCCCCCACTTGAGGTAACATGTATCACATTCCTTGCATATTTATTTTCCATCCATCCATCATCCACCTTGCATCTAAAAAAAAAATAGGTTAGATTTTCTTTCATCAAATAAAGATGTGCGGTAAGAATGATTTAGAATTCACATAGATGAAATGATGAATAGTTGCTCTGTTTTATTTTCCTAAGTCTCTAGTTTACAACTTGCTACTCTCCGAATATTGCTTTCATTAGTTTGAAATACTTTTACCTTAATTTGGAAGTTGTGGGTAGCAAAAGCTTGATCTAATTCTAGGTTGTTGCAAAATTAGAATTGGTAATAGGGCTGGTAGTCCTAGTTTGAAAGTAAAACTTAGATTTCCGGAGAAATTCTAAAAAGATTTAAGTTTCCCTCATTTGATTGGAAATACCTTCCAAAGCCATATGATATTCATACATAGACAAAATGTTATGAATATGCTATCTGCTTTCACATTGAGCCTAGTCAAACTATTATAGACCTATGTGAGAAATCATTCAACTCTTGATCATCAACCTAAAGTCTTGACTTTGCACGAGACCAGCAAAGGATAAGCTTGGGGGAGTTTGTTGACAGCTGTTATATACCAATTTCATCCATCAATTTAACTCAATTATGTGAAGGATTTTTCATTTCCTGCACACATCACCTTTCTATCTAACCCAATTCCACTTGGACTTGGAGAAATATGTGTATGCAGCATTTTATGCAGGAAATGAGGAAATGTAGAGGGACCAAACCTATAAAATATCATCCCAGCCAATCAGGCGATGACATGTGGCATCCCATGGATCAAATGGCCCACAAACAGAAGTATCCGAGGAGATCCAATGGTGTATCACACATATACATCAATGGGACCCACCTGGCAACCACCTGGAGAAAGCACACGAGAATTGGTGCAATGACCAGGTCGGCCGAACCAGGTGGTCGGCCGACCTGTTCTCTGCACCAAACTCGGTCAGCCTCCACGTGTTGGCTCCTCCTGGCTTCCTGGAATCAATGGTGACTGATTCGCGCACTTTTGGTGGCGGGAACCGACCTCAACACTAGTATAAATAGGACCCCCTACCCCTCACTTCAACACACACCACTTGAGCTTCATGTCTATTGTATACACTATCATCCATAGTCTTAGAGGAGTTAGGTTGTAGAGAGGAGAGTCTCTAGTCCCATGTCCAAATTGGGAAAGAAGTAAGGAGTCTCTCTCTTCCCAATCCTACATTGGGAAAGGTATGGCTCATGTATTCTTCCTTGTATTTGTGACTTTATACATACTAAAGATAGTATTTTTAGTATCTACTTATACATATACTTGGGCAAAGCGTTTCTTGTTTGATTGTAGAGTCCATGTATGTGGAAGGTATAGCTTCTTTGACTGTTTCATCATGAACATATATCATTATCATAGAAACTATAGATCCCCACTATAGTCTAGTTAATTATAACATAACTAGGTTAGTATGGATAATTATGTTGTGTATCAACATTGGTTCAATGATGATTCAATTCATTGCCTTAGGATGGATTGTGCCTAGGCTCTTAAGGTAATTACTTAATATGCTAGCATGGTGCTAGGATACCTAAGTAGCATTGGATGTCTCGTAGACCCACGGATTGAATAGGTAGGCAGTAGGTGGTGACAGCCGTATCTGTCCTTTGTAATCCTCCATGTTCGGCTATTCCACAGGCTCTTGGCGGGAGTCGCCCTAGTATTGTTAGGGTTAAGCTCGTGCCCGATGTGTTGAACCACATAGCATAAGTATTCACAATTGACCTAGCTTATGAATAATTAGTTTAGACTATGCATATGTACAATAGAGCATAGTAGGAGTACCTCCATAACTCTCAACCTCAACTAACCTCTAGGATCCTCTTAACCCCCTTAGGCTTGAAAGCTTTTGTGTGTGTCGCACTACCTCCACTATTATTTTATCCATCCTTACTAGATTCTTACCTAGACCTTTCTACCCTTTCCATTTGATGATTGTTATATCTCTACCCCGCCTTCCTTTGGGATCAAATAAATGACAACCTTGGGAATACTCTTAAGGGGAAATGCTACAATGATACCTCTGTGCGCTTGTGGAATTCACTCTGTGACCAATAGAACCGTTAACAAGCATTTCTGACACATCAGTTGGAGCTGTTTAGTTAATGGTGTGTAAGTAATACCAACAAGCATTTCTGGCACTATTGTCGGGGATGATTTGTTAGTATCTCTTAGGAGCCGTCAAAAAGCACCAGATCGCCGTCCTCGAGATGTCAGTTGCGCACATGCCTTTGATGATAGCGTTGGAGCGTCTGGCGATAGCGTGCATTCTAAACAGCTGCTTGGCACCTTCCCTCTATGATGAGGTCAAGGTCTTCGCGCCGGAGCTGGTCCTGCGTGGCTTCGTCGAAGGTTCAGGCCCGGAGTGACCCCAAGGTGATCTGCGGAGGAAGGACTGCTTCAGCTCCGTACACCATGAAGAAAGGTGTCTCTCCAGTTGACTGGTTAGGTGTTGTCCTGCTAGCCCATAATGCAGACGGAAGCTCCTCGATTTAGTTGGCTTCATGTTTCTTTAGGCGCTTAAATGTGTGTGTATTGAGTCCTTTCAATATTTCTGCATTTGCTCTCTTGGCTTGGCCATTACTTGCCGGGTGAGCTACTGATGCGTAGCTGACTTGGATGTCGAGGTCTTCGCAATACTGTCGAAATGCTGCACTTGTGAATTAGGTTCCGTTGTCAGTGATGACTTTGTTAGGAACTCCAAATCTGCAGACTATAGACTTCAAGAACTTGATAGTTGATTGCTTATTGATATGCACAACTGGAGTTGCTTCTGACCACTTGGTGAACTTGTCGATGGTGACATACAGGAACTTGTAACCTCTGAAAGGTCCCAAAATTTCCATACCCCACACAGCAAATGGCCATGTAGGAGGTATCATCTGTAGTGACTGAGCCGGTGTGTGAATGTGTTTTGCATGGAACTGGCACGCTTCACACTTTTTCACCAACTCAACTGCATCCTGGAGTGTTGTAGGCTAGTAGAAGCCATGTCGAAAGGCTTTACCGACCAGCGTGCGGGAAGATGCGTGGTTCCCACATTTTCTTCCATGGATCTCCGCGAGAAGCTCGCGGCCTTCTTCTCTTGCAATGCACCGCCTTAAGCATATTAATTATTCACAAAATCATTTATACCTAGTATATGCATATCGTCTAGTAGCTGTAGTCGAGGAGCACCCGGAAGCCTTGGAGGTCCAGCTGCCAGAAACTAACATAGACTCAGACTCGCATTCAGGCAAGCCCTGGTTTGCATTTAAGTTCCTTGCAGTTTTAATTCACCTTACATCTTTAGATGATTGTGCATTACGTTTAGGGTGTTTGACATCCACTTGCATGGCCCACAAATCCTATGGAGTCTTGGGTAGGTCTACGGCCCATTGAGTAGACACTGCTATGCTTATGCTCATAGGAATTCGGTAGAAGTCGAATAGTTGGAATCTACTCGCGAGATAGGAATTTTATCGCACGGAAGATTCTGGAATAAGAAAATGGTTTATGAATATGAAATTGAGACCGAGCAGTGGATAGGATGCAGTGAGATGTGGTCTCACGTGCGTAGCCCTGCTTGTGTCGATTGAGGACCATTTCGTGTGCGGTCCTGCTGGACAAGCTTGAATTGTACCAGCGACATACTGGAGGAATGGGCTCCAGTAAACTAACGTAGCTCGATACTGGTTTGTCGAGGCATTCCGTTCCGTTTTATAGGCATGGGTTGAGGGCAGCAAGGTGTAAATCAGCTGGTGGGCACGTCAGGATACGCCCCACGCAGTGACCTCCTGCTCGTGACGGATCGACCGGTTCGACATTCGAGTGTTTAGTGAAAGGTGGCCACATACGACTAGTATTGAATTGTTATGTAGGTACTACTGAATGTACTCGTTGGCATTTCTGAAAGTGCGTATGTGTCGTCTTGTTCCGGGTATGTCCTGATTGCAATCACCGTCCCTCGCGGTAATAGAGTACCACTTGTTCACTGCGTCGTGACGTAGTAAATACTAAAGAAGTCAGGAGAATATGATATATTGGTTTATAAATTGCTTGGACAACCTTGTCTGGCTTAGAGATAGTACAATTAAAAGTTTACAGTTTCCCCATACTTTACCTGTAATAGCATTATGTGCTTTGTGCACGTCATATCATCAGCAAAGCGTTTCTTGTTTGATTGTGGAGTCTATGATGTGCCGTGCCTAAGGAATGTCATGTGCTAAATAAAACATGACTATAAGGATCCACTTGTAGGCGAGTCCAAATGCTTTACTTAGCTATGTTTAGTACTCATCCTTGCATATGTCTAGTGAAACAGGTTAGTCTTGCTGAGCCTTATGCTCACGTTTGCAGTTAACGAGTTTTCGCAGATTATACGACTGATGACGGGTTTAATGACGAGGTTGCACCCCCTCCAGGGTTTACAGTCGAGTGGGAAACCTGCACGCCACCGTGAATTGTGTGTTGCTAGTGCAAAGTATCCAGGGCATGGATGACTTTGCTTTTGCATAGCTAGTGCTGAGAGCTTGGCTATGATGTATAGTTCTCTTTCCTTCCGTTAGTACTTTTAAACTTCCACTGTGCTTGTCAATAAAGACTTGGTATTGTAAATTTGTTCTTGTTCTATTCTTGTATAATGTTGGGTGTCGCATCGCACGACACCACCCAATGAGATCCTTGGAGGTCGGGATTTCGGTCCCCACAGAATCTACAAAAAATTTTAAGGGACGATCATGTTCGAGGACTTAAGAATGTTATTTTCGATAAAGGTAGGCCTTGTAGCGAGTGTCAAGCCGATAAGCAAGTTGGAACTTCTCATCCTGCCAAGAATGTGATGACGACAACGAGCTCATTGGAGATGCTTCACATAGACCTCTTCGATCCCATTGCTTATATAAGCATTGGCGGTAACAAATATGGTTTAGTTATTGTATATGACTTTTCCCGCTTCACTTGGGTGTTTTTCTTGAATGAAAAAGATTAAACTCAAGGTGTCCTTAAGATATTATTGAGGAAAGCACAAAATGAGTTCTCCTTAGGGGTCAAGAAGATAAGAAGTGACGATATCACCGTATTCAAGAACACTCAAGTGGGGGAGTACTTGGACAAAGAGGGCATCAAGCATGAGTTTTCAACCCCCTACTCCCCCAAACAAAATGGGGTAGCTCAAAGGAAGAATTGCACTCTCATAGAGATGTGAAGAACCATGCTTGATGAGTACAAGACTTCTGACCTGTTTTGGGCGAAAGCGGTCAACATCTCTGTCCATGCCACAAATCGCCTCTACCTCCACCACCTATTGAAGAAAACTTTGTATGAGCTTCTTACCAATAACAAACCAAATATCTCATACTTTCGAGTTTTCGGTAGTAAATGTTACATTTTTAACGAGAAGCCTAGAACTTTGAAATTCGCTTCAAAAGCCGATGAAGATTTCTTACTTGGTTATGACTCAAACACCAACGCCTATCGTGTCTTCAACAAAGCCTTCGGTTGTGTTGAAATCACACGTAACATGGTGTTTGATGAAACTAATGGCTCTCAAGTGGAGCAAGTTGATCAATGTGTGCTAGATGAAGAAGAGCCACCATGTATGGCTTTTAGAATCATGGCACTTGGTGACATACAACCACAAGAATATCAAGGCCCAAGTGACCGAACTTCATCACAAATGGTGCCTCCTACACAAGATCAAGGTCAAGATCCCCAAGATAAAGATTATCATGCTCAAAACAATGATGATCAGGATGGTGGCAATTATCAAGGGGGAGATGAAGAAAAATATGAAGAAGAAGAAGTTGAGTCAAGACCTCAAGTGCCACACCCAAGAGTCCATCAAAGCATTCAACGGGATCATTCCATTGACAACATACTTGGAGACATTTTCAAGGGGGTAACAACTCGATCTCGTATGGCTAATTTTTATGCTCACTACTCGTTTGTGTCTTCTTTGGAGTCATTTAAGGTTGAAGAATCCCTACGAGAGCCGGATTGGGTGATGGCCATGCAAGAGGAGCTCAATAACTTCAAGAGGAACCAAGTGTGGGGGCTAATCAAAAGACCAAACGCCAACGTGGTAGGAACCAAGTAGGTCTCCCGCAACAAACAAGACGAACACGGTGTGGTGACAAGAAACAAAGCAAGAATTCTGGCCCAGGGGTACTCACAAGTCGAAGGTTTGGATTTCAAAGAAACTTTTTCTCTCGTTGCTAGGCTTGAGTCAATTTGCATTTTATTAGTCTATGCTACTTACATTATTAAACAGGAATTGTGAATTTATTTCATGAGGTTTTTAATGGTAATTTGCCCATGTATAAAATGAACTTTGTGGTAATTACCCTTATACCAAAAGTGAAGGATGCTGAAAAAATATAACAAGTTAGGCCAATTTGCTTGTTGAATTGTTTATACAAGTGGTTTCCCAAAGTGCTAACCACTAGGCTTGAACATGTTGCTCAAAAGTTAATTCATAGAGCTCAGTCTGCTTTTATTCCTACATGGAATATAATGAATGGTATTCTGTCACTGCAGGAAGTCATTCATGAAACTAAAAGGAAAAAAACGAGGTGGGTGTTATAATTAAGCTTGATTTCGAGAAAGCTTACGATAAAGTTGATTAAAATTTCCTGTTGAAATGCTTTAGGTTTAGAGGTTTTCATGATAAATGGTGTCAATGGATTAAATGCATTCTAGAGAATGGAACTCTTAGTGTAAAGATAAATGATATTTCTGGCCCTTATTTCACTAGTTATAAGGGTGTTAGACAAGGGGACCCCTTGTCTCCATTGCTGTTCAATTTTGCAGCAAGTTGTTTGACTAGGATGGTGCATAAGGCACAAAGTAATGGTATCCTGTCAGGCCTTGCTGACAACTTGATTGACAATGGAATTGCTATCTTACAGTATGCTGATGATATTGTTTTATGTCTTAAGAATGACCTCCAGCAGGTTGTTAATGTGAAACTATTGTTAGCTTTATATGAGATGATGTCAGACTAAAAATCAATTATGATAAATGTGAAATATTCATAATTGGTGATGATAATAATAGTGATATTGCCATGAGATATGCTGACTTATTCAATTGTCAAATTGGTAATTTCACTTTGAAATATTTGGGTGTGCCAGTCTCTGCCAATAGATTACATGTTGCAGACTAGCATAGCATGGAGAAGAAAATCACAAAAAAGATTGAGATCTGGAAGGTGAACTTCCTTTCCATGGCTGGCAGAGTTACTTTGATTAACTCCAGTCTAACTAATACTCCTTTCTATCACATGTCTATGTTTCTTATTCCAAAAGCAGTGATATATAGAATTGATGTGGCTAGGGAAAAGTTCCTTTGGCCAGGGGGTAGTAAAAAGAAAAAATACCACTTGCTCAAAAGGAAAAAAGTATGCAAAGAGAAAAGAAAAGGAGGCTTAGGAATTTAAGATTTAAGGAAGATGAACATTAGTCTTCTTACCAAGTGGTGGTGGAAATTAGAGAATGAAAATGTATTATGGAAAGATATTGTTAAAGCAAAATATATAAAGGATACCCCGATTGGGGCTATTAGGCATAAGCCCTCGGACTCATCTCCTTGGTCTGACTTGTTAAAAGTTAGACACTTGTATATGAATGGTAGGAAGTTTATTGTAGGAAACAGTGAAAAAATTAGATTTTGGCAAGACATTTGGCTGGGATAAAAACCTCTATGTATGTCCTACCCCATGTTGTATGAATTTTGTGATGATAAGAATCTGACAATTGCAAAGTGTGCTTCTAATAACTGGTCCCTACCTTTATCTAATCTTCCTGTAATTCTGCATGATATGTGATATAACCTGGCTGACACTCTTAATCAGCAGGTGCTTCATCATTCAGAAGACAAGGTTAGATGGCTAGGGTCTAGGTCTGGGATCTTCTCTGTTAATTCAATGTATAACAGGTTAACTAATGGAGTTCCCTGGCGCGCATACAATAGGATCTGGAAATCAAAGATTCCACCTAAAATAAAGATGTTTCTTTGACTGGTAGAAAATAAAGTCATTCTTGTTAAAGATGTTATTGCTAGGAAAAATTGGAATGGTTATACTAGCTGTTGTTTCTGCGACCAACTGGAGACCATTGATCATCTTTTATTTTCTTGTCATTGTATGAAAGTAGTCTGGGGAATTATTGTTATTTGCTGGGGGATCAATACCAGACCTCAGAATGTTATTCAATATTGGGATTGGATTCATATTGCTCTACCAGGTGGTGAACCCATTTATGCTTTAGGGTTGGCATCAATTTGCTAGGCGGTATTGATCTTAAGGAATAGGGCTTGTTTTGATGGAAAACATATTAAAAATCCATGTGATATTGTTTTATATGCCTGTTCACTAATGAAATGTTGGACAGGTCTATTCCCTCACAATGTGCAGGATCAAATCAAAGCTGGGGTTGAGAACATTATGCATGAGGCCTTGAAGATTATGAAGGTTCAAGGTGCTATCATGATGCTGCCTGCTCCAGCTCAGGGGGATGAAAATATGGAAGAAGTCTTAGTCTGTGGATGCGATAATAAAAAGAGCAGCCAGCTGATTCTCACCAGTCCAAACTGCACTGCGTTTTATTTCAGTTTCACTTTATTAGAGACTTTCTCAGTTTATTGCCTGCGTGCAAAACATGGCTGTATTCAGCCGAAACTGTGGGTTTTGTTGGTAATATCCCAATAGGAAACTGTCGTGCTTCATCTAGGTATCTGGATACCAACATATGGATGTTTTAGTTGGATTCAGATTCTAGGTGATATATTCTAATATAAGACCCTGGATCTCTGTTCCTAATGGAATGGGGGTGGCTGGTTGCCGATTCAAAAAAAAACATTAGCCTATGCTGCTCACTATAATTTCAAGTTGTATCAAATGGATGTGAAAAACATCTTCAACGGTCCAATCAAGAAGGGAGTGTATGTGGAGCAACCATTCCAATTCAAAGATCAAGAGTTTTCTAACCATGTCTTTAAATTACATAAAGCTCTTTATAACCTCAAACAAGCTCCTAGAGCTTGATATGAGTGCCTTAGATATTTTCTCATTAAGAATGGTTTTAGAATAGGAAAAGTCAATTACACTCTCTTTACTAAGAATGTTGATGATGATTTATTTGTGTGCCAATTATATGTCGTTGGTATTATATTTGGTTCTACTAACAAATCTTTTTGTGAAGAGTTTAGTAAGAATATGAAGGAGAGGTTTGAAATGTCCATGATAGGAGAGTTGAAGTTCTTTCTAGGCTTCCAAGTCAAGCAACTCAATGAAAGCACCTTAATAAGTCAAACCAAGTATACATAATATATTTTCAAGAAGTTTGACATGGAGAAGGTAAAACCCATCAAGACGCTAATGGCGACAAATGGACACCTCGACCTCATCGAAGATGGACCTAGCATGGATCAAAAGGTATATCGCTCTATGATATGGTATTGCTTTACCTTTGTGCATCCAGGCTCGATATTATGCATAGTGTATGTGTCAAAATGTGCAATCGACACTTCCCCCGGTACTACTAGATCGTAGCCCGCGGAGGTTCTTGATTGGTTGGGGCGCAATGAGATTACGAACAAGATGATGACACAAGGGATTTTACGTGGTTTGGGCCACCTGAGCGTAACACCCTACTCCACGGGTTGTGTGTTGTATGAATGACTGTTTGGCGCTTGTGAGCGTGTGAGCTTAGTTGTCTCTGTATCGTGCGGCGCAGCCTTTTATAGTGCAAGGACTAGCTGTTACATCACTTGCTTGGCCCGACATGTGGTCGTGGCGTAGTTAATTGCCTAATACACGATCTACGAGTATTAAGTGTGATTAACAGTGTGATAACACGCCTTAATGATGGTGTTACCCCTATTAAAAGTCCACTGATCGTGTGTAATTAATATAGCATTAATGACACATAATCAGGTCTTGTAACTGTCACTTTAATTGTTCCTTGAATGTTCGAGCCATTGGAGATCTGTCAGTCTTTTGTTGACGTCCTAGGTTCAAAGGCTCGACACGTGGCGGCTCCAGAGCTTCCTTTTGTGGGGGTCAGGTCTGGGGCCACTATACACGTGGCAGCACCGGAGCTTCCCTATACTACGGGTTAGGTTCGGGGTCACTGGACACGTGGAAAGACCAGAGCTTCCCTACAAAGGGAGTTAGGTCCAGCCTTGTGTTATACGTGACAGTGTCAGAGCTACCCAAGCGAGGGAGGCGGGTCCAGTACTGTGTAACACATGCAGCCTTCGGAGGTCTTCAACTTTGACAGGGGAACTCCTTAGCATTTCTTGCGGTATCATGGAATACCCGATACGCAGGGTACCAACAGTGGCCCCCGGGCCCACCTCTAGGAGAAACCCTTTGGGTTAATTATTCTACCGAAGGTGGGGCCATCTTCGATTCTCGCACTACGGCTTCAAAGGTCTTCTAATGTGCCATTGGGGCGATGGCCTGCTGTTTAACCATTGCTGTGTGGCTTCTTTTGAATGCGGCAAGTGAGATCCTCGCGTGCGGATCTCACAAAATTGTAGGTTGTCGGTTCCCGATACAAAAACCGTATCGGTTCTGCACGCCCTATCAGGCCGCCGCCCTTGGGCTTCTCACTCCCCATCATGACAATGGTTCACCTGGGGTAATAACTTTCACTTTTTCGCTGGAGTGGACCCGGGACCATTCGTCATTGACGGGGTAGATTTTTGAAATGTGATCTCGGTCTCATTGTGGTTTCTATCCAAGCGTTGCGGAGGCTTACTTAAGAAGGAAAGTCTGCACGATTTGAGTACTCTTTACGCCTTCCTTTGAACTTGCGCTCAGAGCTTCCAAACTTTCGCATAGCTTTTCAATCTCTCACTCCACTTTGCCACAATGGAGTTAGGTCTTCCCCGCAGCAAGATCAAGACCAACGAAGAGCTGAAGAGGGTCCAGACCTACATGGATTGGTCTAGCGACTCCTGCAACAAGAACATCTGCTTCGGTAAGCTCCCCTTCAAGAAGGAGCACCGCGGAGAGATGGTGTACTTCTCAGGGTACGCCATGGTGGGTCTGATCCCGCCCTTTTCAAGCTTTGTCCTGATGCTGCTGGACTTCTACGGCCTCCAGCTGCATCATCTCGGCCCCCACTCACTCTTGCTAGTGGCAACCTTCGTCCACTTCTATGAGATGTGGGTGGGTGTGCCTCCCTGCATCGAGCTGTTCCGGACCTTCTTCACAGTGCACACCATCGGAAAGGGGACGGAGCTGATCGGCTTCTACTACTTCGTGAAGCGGAAGAATTGCCCCTTGAAGTATTTGAATACGTTCCCCTCCCGCAAGTGGGAAGACTAGAAGAAAGACTGGGTGATCATCATAGTTGAGGAGCACGAGAGGTTGGAGCTGCTCAAGGGTCTCCCCAATGTCGACACTGACATGTGGAACACAGTTCCGGAGCTGCTAGATGCGTACAAACACGTCCTGGCAAGGATCCAAGAATGTGTCGAGGGTGGAGTGACCCCTCAGATGGTCTTCGACAATTTCTTGGTGAACAGGTGGGCTCCGCTGAAGACAAGGGAGTGGCCCGCATGGGCTTTCAATAATGAGATGGATCACAACTGGTTTGAATTCCAATTTGGATGATGAAGCCTTGAAGCTCCATCTGAAGAAGTTGCAATTCGGTACTATCTCTCGCGATGCCTTGGCTCCGTCGGCTGCCTTTATGTCTCTGAACATGACTCTAGAGTTCAGTAGGGAGCTCCGGAGGAAAACACCAGCACTGCATGACGTCGGCGTGGTCGAGAGACGGTCAACCTCTGTGGTAGAAATCCCCGGGGCTTTAGAGAGGGTGGCCCCCAATGCCCTAAGCCAAAAGGTGGATGATGCTGGCAAGGGCAAGGGCAAGGGCAAAGGCAAGGAGCCGGCCAAATCTTCCAGCCGAAAGAGGAAGTTGAAACACGCTAACGAGAGCCATGTCAGGCCAGCTCCAACTACAACTGCCCCTTTTCCCCGGCGAGGTAGATCTTTGGCGGCCACACCTCCTCCGTTGCAGGCATCCTCGAGGGGTGCTAGATCCGGCGTATCAACTCCGGCCCCAGCGCCGAGCACAGGCTCCAGGTCAAAAGGTCCTCCCCAGCCGACGGAGGTCCCAGCTAAGAAGACGTTGATGATGGCGACAAGTCCCGAGCAGCAGTTCGGAGCTTCTGTCACACCGACCACGGTGTGCTCTGGCTCCGATTGCCCGGTGAAGAAATTATGCGCCGGCTGGAGCGGTAGCCTCCCAAGGTAAACATTGCATCCTCACCTTGAGTTTCTATTTTTATTTTTGTCATGTATTTAATCTTTTGATTCTTTGTTTACAGGGCGACGAAGAAAGGATCTGAAGCTCCAGTTCTTGCTACAGCAAATGAGGCTGTACAGGCGGAGGCTCCAATTTCGGCCTCTACGCCTCCCCAAGTGGTGGTTGAGGTTGCGGCAGCTCTGGCTCCAGCTGTCGTGGACCTGGATATCGAAGCGGCACCAGAGGCTCCCGTGGTAGCACCCGACCACGGGGGAGACATGTGTGAAGATGCACCAGCAGCAGCAGCACCAGCGGCTGAAGCTCCGACGCAGGACATAGAGATGGCAGAAGCTCCGGCATTTGAGCTGGAGGCGACTGACGATCCGGCGCCTGTGCCAGAAATTTTTGAAGATCTGGCAGGTGAGCTGGTGGTGCTAGAAGCTCTGGCCTCTATGCCGGAGATTGTCGAAGCTCCAGCCTCCGGCACCTGAGTCGGATTTAGTGGATGTACTGATGCCTGAGCCGGTGGTGATGGGGGTTCCGGACGAAGCTCTAACGTCCACCCCGAAGGTGATTGCTCCGGAGGCATCTATGCCCGAGCCAGAGCACACAATAAAGTATGCGGCAGGTCCTCCACCCGCTAAGCCGATGGTGGAAATTTCGGCCCAGGAACCTTCAACATCTGCCCCAGAGGTTGAAGTTCCCTCGGCGGGTCCCTACTCAATGACAGTGGAGGCTGAGGAGCTCCTAGAGGGTCGCCCTAGTGCCGCAGGACAGCATGGGACCACGCTTGTAGCATGGGACCCAATTTTTGTTCTTGAAGACCACTTAGAACCGACGGAGAAGACCCCAGCGGGTCCGGAGCCTATTCCCTTGGCATTGTCTATTGACAATGCCTTCTCAAGCCTCCATCAAGTCCAGCTCGCCTTCGACCACAACAACAAGGTCCTCGAAGAAGAGTGCCACACCTTGAGGCATTGACGCAACAGGCTTCACTTTGAGACCAAGCTGGCGCAGACGAGGCTTGCTGACCAAAAGGAGTGGGTCGAGAAGGAGAAGGCCTGGATGGAATATTGGGTCCAGCTGCTGGAAGAGAGGGGGGCCTCCATCAGGGACCTTGACGTCAAGTCTCGGGAAATTCTCGAGCATGCTATAAAAACCAATGATGCTACTGATGAATGTCAAGACAGCCTTAACACACTTAACGAGATTCTCATGAAGCACCGAGCGGACCTCGATGAGAGGGAAGAGAAGCTCCTGGAGATGCAGGAGGATCTCATGAAGAGGGAAGAGGATCTCGCCCAGAAACTGTCTCTAGGGGAGCAAAACTTGGCTGACCACACCAAAAAGCTTGATGTGCAGTGCAAGCAGGAGGAAGAGAAGCACCGGAAGTTGGGGCAGGAGCTCTCTAAAAGAGAACTTGATGTAGCCACCAGAGAAAAGAAAGTGAGGGGCAGGGAAAAAGACCTGGTTGAACAGCGGAACCGCATCCACCTTCGGGATACGGAACTCGTCGACCGCGAAAAGCAAGTAGCTTAGAGTGTTCAGCAACATGCCAAAGAGGTCGAGCGCCTCGCTCGGGAAGGTTTGAAGCTTGCGGCAGCCAGAAGGTCACTAAAGGAGCTACGGAGCTCGAGGGCAACTGAGTCCCACAGTTGTGGGATTTTTTGGGGCATGCTGACAGAGCTATGGTGCCACTTGGCTTCAGTCCGTTACGTCCGGAGAGCTCAACACCAAAGCTGGACCAGACACTGGTGGCACTTGGCTCTACTGGTAGCAAACTCGACGTGATGGGTGATGTCATTTTCGACCAACTGGAAACGGAGGGGAAATCTCTGGCTAAAAATGTCGCCGAGTATGTTCTGGCGTGTTACAAGAGCCGAGACCCCCAACTTTCTTTAGATCCGATCTTCGAACAACCCATTGTCGAAGAGGAGGACGCCGCCAGGGCTAGCGTCCAAGAAGCTGCTGACAAGGTTGCCTCAAGTAGCTAGGACCTTTTCCTTTTGCCTTTTGTTGTAGTCCTCATTTTGTAATCTAGTACATCCGATGAATGAAATCCACTCTTTGAATAAATGAATTCCAGTTTATGTTTGTCTTTAATACACCATCCTTTATCTTGTTGGCCCCTGGTAAATGTACACAATTTGAATGCGAACATGTACCAAAAGGTTTTGACAATGTCTTGATGACTTGAAGCCATCATGTTTAGCTTTTAGGTCCGAAGTCTACCTCTGACAGCTCCAGGTAACCTTTGTTGCATCGACGGCGTGCCCCCTGGGAGTTGTCGGAGCATGATAGGTCTAACGGTGCCCATTGTCAACGCATAAAACGTCGACGTTGGGACTCTTGGTGTTGTTAGATCTTAGTAGCTTCGCACGGAGCCCATTGTCAATGCATAAAACATCGACGACAGGCCCCCTAGGGTTGTCGAAGCTTAGTAGCTTTGACGGCACCCACTGTCAACGCGTATAAGTCGACAGCTGGCCCCCTGGGGTTGTCGGTGCCTCCCGGCTTGATGATATCCACCATCAATGTAGAATACGTCGACGGTGAATCCCTTCGGGGTGATATCTTCACCATCTTTGCTTGAATCATCATTATTCTTTACGTTGACGGCAGGCCCCCCGTGAGTTGTCGGAGCTTGATAGCTCCGACGGCGCCCACTTTCAACGTCTGAAATGAAGACCGCGGGCCCCCTTGGGGGATGTCGGAGCTTAGTAACTCCGGCATCTTCCACCATCGCCCTGAGTTTCCCATTTTTTCTGCGCATTAAAGACAAGAAAAATAGTAAAATTCGTCCTCTCGTCTATAACTCTTTTGTGACTTATTGTTCTTATTTGAATTTTAGATCGAAAGGAACTCGATATGATAACAAGTACATTGATGTAATTTTTCCAGATTCGAATGCCTTTAGGACCCGCCCTACTGAGGCCTGCCGGAATGTAGGTAGAGTGGCATACTTAGGGTGATGGACCAGGCTAAGTCAGTAGCGCACTCGGGACCTGTGTTGGCTTTGGCGTTCGGGCGAGTAGACCATCTAGCAATGCTAAGATCCAAAAAAAACCAACAATATAACTTGTAGAACATATGAGTAACTTGGACTAAAGGTCAAAAAGAATTGCACAACTTCGTTATAGATAAGAGGATAATAATAAGAGAACAACGAGCCTGTACAAAATTAATGCATGTGGAGTCTGTTTTCACACAACAATGTCTTTCATTATAAGTCCGAATTACAGAAGAGACAAGGACACACTAAGGGTACGGAACTAGGATAAGTGTGATATACATCTTGTTCTAACCCAAGGCAGGTAGCTACACTTTTAGTGTTGTGACTAGTTTAGTGTTGCTTGAACTTCCCGGACCGTCCCGAAGGGGTCCAGATATTCTCCCGAAGGACCTACCCGACTCTGTGTATAGACTATATAATTTACATTGCATGTAATTATAGACTCACCTCCGTGATACTAAGCATAAAACTTACGGAGGTGCTCGATGTTCCAAGGATTAGGAAGCGGGGTCCCATACTCAGTTGCCAAGCGAACGCATCTGGGACGGGATACTTTGATCACTCGGAAGGGATCTTCCTAGCTGGGGGAAAGTTTGTTCATTCCTTCACGAGTTAGTCTTCTATGCAGCACTGTTGACGGTTGTTATATACCAATTTCATCAGTCAATTTAACTCAATTATCTGAAGGATTTGTCATTTCTTGCACACATCACCTTTCTATCTAACCCAATTCCACTTGGACTTGGAGAAATATGTGTATGCAGCATTTTATGCAGGAAATGAGGAAATGTAGAGGGACCAATCCTATAAAATATCATCCCAGCCAATCAGGCGACGACACGTGGCATCCCATGGATCAAATGGCCCACAAACAGAAGTATCCGAGGAGATCCAACAGTGTATCACCCATATACATCAATGGGACCCACCTGGCAGCCACCTGGAGAAAGTACACGAGAATTGGTGCAATGACTAGGTCGGGAGAACCAGGGGGTCCGCCGACCTGGTCTCTGCACCAAACTCGGTCAGCCTCCACGTGTTGGCTCCTCTCGGCTTCCTGGAGTCAATGGTGACTGATTCGCACGCTTTTGGTGGCGGGAACCAACCTCAACACTAGTATAAATAGGACCCCCTACCCCTCACTTCAACACAAACCACTTGAGCTTCATCTCTATTGTATACACTATCATCCATAGTCTTAGAGGAGTTAGGTTGTAGAGAGGAGAGTCTCTAGTCCCAAGTCCAAATTGGGAAAGGGGTAAGGAGTCTCTCTCTTCCCAATCCTACATTGGGATAGGTATGGCTCATGTATTCTTTCTTGTATTTGTGACTTTATGCATAATAAAGATAGTATTTTTAGTCTCTACTTATACATATACTTGGGCAAAGCGTTTCTTGTTTGATTGTGGAGTCCATGTACGTGGAAGGTATAGCTTCTATGACTGTTTCATCATGAACATATCTCATTATCATAGAACCTATAGACCCCCACTATAGTCTAGTTAATTATAACATAACTAGGTTAGTATGGATAATTATGTTGTGTAATAACATTGGTTCAATGATGATTCAATTCATTGCCTTAGGATGGATTGTGCCTAGGCTCTTAAGGTAATTACTTAATACGCTAGCATGGTGCCAGGATAGCTAAGTAGCATTCGATGTCTCGTAGACCCACGGATTGAAGAGGTAGGCAGTAGGTGGTGACAGCCCTATCTGTCCTTTGTAATCCTCCACGTTCGGTTATGCCACAAGTTCTTGGCGGGAGTTGCCCTTGTATTGCTAGGGGTAAGCCCGTGCCCGATGTGTTGAACCACATAGCATAAGTATTCACTATTGACCTAGCTTATGAATAATTAGTTTAGACTATGTATATGTACAATAGAGCATAGTAGGAGTACCTCCATAACTCTCAACCTTAACTAACCTCTAGGATCCTCTTAACCCCCTTAGGCTTGAAAGCTTTTGTGTGTGTCACACTACCTCCACTATTATTTTATCCATCCTTACTAGATTCTTACCTAGACCTTTCTACCCTTTCCATTTGATGATTGTTATATCTCTACCCCGCCTTCCTTTGGGATCAAATAAATGACACCCTTGGGAATACTCTTAAGGGGAAATGCTACAATGATACCTCCATGCGCTTGCGGAATTCACTATGTGATCCAATAGAACCGTTAACAAGCATTTCTGACACATTAGTTGGAGCTGTTTAGTTAATGGTGCATAAGTAATACCAACAAGCATTTCTAGCACTATTGTTGGGGATGATTTGTTAGTATATCTTAGGAGCCGTCAACAAGCATTTCTGGCGCCGTTGCCGGGGAAGGCAAATAGATATATAACATGACTGAGAGAATAGGATAGAACCCTAGGTAGGATTTTAGTAGGATAATCATTCTTTGTTTTCGCATTCTAAATGTGAAAACAGGGTAGTGTATGTCTGGTTTCCGCCTGCCGAAAAACTTTGTTGAAGATCTCGAATCTCTTCTAAGAGGCCGACCCCGTTTCGTTACTCCTCAGAAGATTCGAGCGGCAAAGCAAGCCAGCATTTCTGCACCAATAATCCAACGCCAATGGCTCAGAAGACCCTTCGTGAGTTCTCAGCTCCCTCTGCTAACAATGTGCCTATTGGGGCCACTGTTAACATGGGAGATGTGAACTTTGAGATCAAAACTGGCCTTCTAACTATGGTGCAAGCCAACCCATTCTGTGGGAAGGCTAATGAGGATGCAAGTGCTCACCTGCAACAATTCCTCGAGATCTGCAGCACTTTTAAGATCAAGGATGTGTCTTCGGATGCGGTCCGTCTGAGACTGTTCCTATTCTCTCTCCTTGGGAGAGCAAAACAGTGGTTCTACGCGAATCGAAGTGTCGTAGACACTTGTGAGAAGTGTTCTACGTCATTCCTCGCCAAATTCTTCCTGTTGGGCAAAACCAATGCCCTATGTGGAAGGATTTCCTGCTTTCAGCAAGATCCCAAGGAATCTATTCCCGAGGCATGGGAAAGGCTTCATCAGTACATCCTAGCCTGTCCCCACCATGGGATGGATGACTGGCTCCTTATTCAAAATTTCTATAACGGGCTGATCCCATAAGCTCGTGACAATTTGGATGTTGCTGCTGGAGGAGCCTTCTTCTCATTGATGGTGCCAAAAGCTAAAGATCTTATTGAGAAGATGGTGTCCAACATGGGATGGAACGATGAGCGTCTCCGTACCCGACAACGAGGCATGCACACCTTGAAGGAGGTGGACATGATCGCTGCAAAATTGAACCTCCTAATGAAGAAAATTGATGGACAAGCCAGTGGTGAAGTGTTTGGCAATGCCTATGCCCTAGACTCTCACATCACGTGCGAAGTCTGTGGCAACACGGGTCATATGGGCAATGATTGCCCAGAAACTCGTGAGGATGCCTTATACCTCGCCAACAACGGAAATTTGAACAACAACAATGGCTATCATCCAGGAGGTCAAGGGTGGGGTCAAGAACGCCCATTCTTTCAAGGAGGGTATAAAAACAATGGCAACCCTGGAAATCAGCCCAACTTGAGAGAACTTGCCATTAGCCAGCTCAAGATCAACGAGGCCCTATCCAAGAAGCTGTCAGCTAATGACAATACCCTAGAGAATATCAATGCAAAGATTGAAGGACTATCCTCAGCATTCAAGAATCAACTAAGCTTAAACAAGATGTTGGAGACTCAGTTGGCACAACTTGTTGCAGTTGTCCCTCCATTAGAAAACAACAAAATTCTGGGGCAGCTAGAAGCCCCAGTGGAGAATGTCAATGCAGTGGTTACGAGAGGAGGAAAGACCACTCGTGACCCACCATATCCCACACAAGCAAAGAGGACAACTGAGCCTGAGAAGGAGGATGTCCCAAGTGAATTACTTGGTGAGAGAATGGCCAAACACTTTGAAGACACCAACTTATTGTCATTCCCTCACAAGCAAAGGAAGCCAACAGTCGATGAGCAATTCAACCGTTTTGTTGAGATCATCCAAAACATCCACATCAATGTGCCCTTGATTGATGTGATGCAAGTCCCCACTTATGCTCGCTATCTCAAGGACATATTGAACAACAAACGGCCGTTGCCCACCACTGAGGTCGTCAAGCTTGTGGAAGACTGCAGTAAAGCCATCCTCAATTGGCTTCCTAAAAAGAAAAAGGACCCTAGGTGTCCTACCATTTCATGCTCCATTGGGGCTCACCACTTTGACAAGGCACTTTGTGATTTGGGAGCAAGTGTTAGTGTGATGCCCAAGGTTGTGTTCGACCAATTGAACTTCACAGAGCTGACTCCAACACCAATACAGCTACAACTGGCTGACTCTCCAGTCCGTTATCCAGCGGGTATTGCTGAAGACGTCCCGGTGAAGATCCGGAACTGCTTCATACCCGTGGATTTTGTGGTGCTAGACATGGACACCGAGAAGGATACACCACTCATTCTTGGGTGCCCATTCCTAAGCACTGTAAAAGCTCGCATAGATGTGGGAGCTGGAGAAATCCACTTCCATATCAATGGCAAGGAGGAAAGGTTTAACTTTCGGCCAAAATCACAACAATGCTCCATGATTCAAATCAAGTATGGGTCGAATGATAAACACATTAGAGAGGTCGCACCTTCAAAGGTGGACTCACTCATTGCATTCATGAGAAGATTAATCTACAAGGAGAACCGTCATTTCGACCACGCCGATATCCAAAGGCGATAGAATCATCTGGACCTTCCCGAAGGCCCAAGTCCACCAAACCGCCAAAGAAGGAATGGCAGAAGAAGCAAGACAAGCCGTCCAAGCCCATCCCTCCAGACCCGGATGTGAAATGAAGACGGGGGAATGTTCATCTCATCGGACGGTGGTGAGACCTACGCCGATAGGTCAAATTGGTAGTTATCCCACTTTATTTTTCTTTCTTTCTTTTTCCACCCCATTTGGATTTTTCCCATTGCATATTTGATTTTTCCTAGCAAGTTGAGAATCTTATATTCTCAACTATCAATTTTTTTATTTCTTTCTTTTCAAAAGAAATTTTTTTATTAGATTTAAGAAAAAGGGGTTTTATTTGAAAAACAATTTTTTCTTAGTTTCACATGTGGCATTTCACCAACGTGCTAACTTTATAGCCGTTGGGGAGCCATTTGCCAAAAGGGGAACCAGGGGGGCCACCTGTCAGGTCAGCTGAACCCCCTGTTCGGCCGAACAGGGAGTGGAGCCAATTTGGCTCCCCTTCCTCCAACGGCTACATTTTGAACCCTAAGTGACCGTTGGAAGGTGCACCCTATAATTGTGGCCGTGAGGAGCACCTCTCTTCACACACCACATCATTTTACACCTCTCCAAGTCACTCTCTAGCTCACCTTGTTTTTCTTTCTCTTCATTGCAATAATCTTGCTCAAATCCATCAACAAAAAGATTTTCTTTTGTTTGCATTTGCATTTTACACTCAAGCTTTCAAGAGGAGCAAATTCATTGAGAGTTTTGTTTTCCAAACATCGCTTCTTTTCGGACTTTTCTCGCCTTGTTTTGTTCTTGCTTGTTGAACTCAAAAAGACATGAAGAGGTTGTTTGGAAAGAGGAAGGAGGCTGCAAGCTCAAGCCATGGTGAAGGTTCTAGTGCACGCCTCTCTTCCATGGGTACAAGCCCAAGGAGGAGAAGTGTGTGTGAGGACACTCCCACGGAAGAGAGAAGCAACCCACACCAACTTCTTCATGACAACGACCTCGACATACGAAGCGAAGTTGAAGATCAAGCACGCAGGCTTCTCCAAGATTGTGAGTTCTGCCACGCCAATGCTTACGATCCACATTTGATCTCCAAAATAGGTATGGACTCCGAATTTCTTTCCATTTGGCATGCAACTGGATTTGATGACTTTGCTCACATAGAGGAGAAAGGTTCATGCCTTCTCACTATCCAATTCCTTTGCACGCTAAGAATAGGATTTGATGGTATTTAATTTAGATTATTTCAAAAAGAATACAACATCCTATGGAAAGAATTACGTAGCATCCTAGGCTTCCATAAACGGTGTTTGCTAGATTTAGACAATTTGCCTATGTTTAACAAACAAAGTTTTTGGCATGAGCTAACTAGTGAGGTAACATGTAGGGCTCCTAGGAATAGCCACATCCAAAACCCTACCTTACGCTTCATGCATAGATGGGTGGCTATGACTATGTTCCCTAGGGGGGATGTTAGGGTTGTGCGAGATGATGAATTGAAAATTTTGTTTGCCATGGCTAAAAAGATAGAAGTTGCTCCAGTCTAAGCCATGATGACACAATGGTTAGATTACATTTCAAAATCAGGACCAATTGAATGCACTTCATTGATTACTCATATTGCTGATGGGGTAGGAGCACTTAAATACTCTTCATTTGAATACATTGAAACTGAAAGAGAATTAATTGATGAAGACTATTTAGTGCAAGGACATACCCTTAAGAATGATCAAGATGGGTCCTTGATATTTTTCTATCCCGGCTTTGTCAATGAAATTTGGTTACCTAACCTAGATTTTTATTTGTACAAATGCCGGAGGCTAACCATTAATCTTCTTCTATCTCTGGTAGGGTAACAAAGAATCGTGTGAGGGCTGCAGCCACAGGCATGCCACCGATAATCTCTTCGGTCCATGAATATCAAGAGGAAGAGAACCCAACGGGTTATGCGCCCAGATGGACTCGGACTCCGACGTATGAGACTGGGGGATCATCTTGGCAAGAATGGCAAAGGGATCAAACCTTATCCCCTTCAAGCTCTAGCAGCTTACCCCCAATGTCCATGAGAGGACGTCGTTCCTTTTAGACCAGAAGTCATGACTATAGCCAAGGAATGACGAACCTCACTAGACGTATGGGAGAATTTGAAGTGAGAACGGGTGACATCTACAGCACACTCCAAGAGCAAGTTCAAGGTACCCAGGATTGGCAACAACACATGGATGCTCAATTCACCAACTTCAACACGGCGCTACAACAACAACAAGCTGATCTTGCAGCATACTTCCGTCATCAAGGGTTCAACCATTATCACGGAGGTAGTTGAAGAACAAGCTTGGGGGAGGACCCCCCACTTGAGGTAACATGTATCACATTCCTTGCATATTTATTTTCCATCCATCCATCATCCACCTTGCATCTAAAAAAAAATAATAGGTTAGATTTTCTTTCATCAAATAAAGATGTGCGGTAAGAATGATTTAGAATTCACATAGATGAAATGATGAATAGTTGCTCTGTTTTATTTTCCTAAGTCTCTAGTTTACAACTTGCTACTCTCCGAATATTGCTTTCATTAGTTTGAAATACTTTTACCTTAATTTGGAAGTTGTGGGTAGCAAAAGCTTGATCTAATTCTAGGTTGTTGCAAAATTAGAATTGGTAATAGGGCTGGTAGTCCTAGTTTGAAAGTAAAACTTAGATTTCCGGAGAAATTCTAAAAAGATTTAAGTTTCCCTCATTTGATTGGAAATACCTTCCAAAGCCATATGATATTCATACATAGACAAAATGTTATGCATATGCTATTTGCTTTCACATTGAGCCTAGTCAAACTATTATAGACCTATGTGAGAAATCATTCAACTCTTGATCATCAACCTAAAGTCTTGACTTTGCACGAGACCAGCAAAGGATAAGCTTGGGGGAGTTTGTTGACAGCTGTTATATACCAATTTCATCCATCAATTTAACTCAATTATGTGAAGGATTTTTCATTTCCTGCACACATCACCTTTCTATCTAACCCAATTCCACTTGGACTTGGAGAAATATGTGTATGCAGCATTTTATGCAGGAAATGAGGAAATGTAGAGGGACCAAACCTATAAAATATCATCCCAGCCAATCAGGCGATGACATGTGGCATCCCATGGATCAAATGGCCCACAAACAGAAGTATCCGAGGAGATCCAATGGTGTATCACACATATACATCAATGGGACCCACCTGGCAACCACCTGGAGAAAGCACACGAGAATTGGTGCAATAACCAGGTCGGCCGAACCAGGTGGTCGGCCGACCTGTTCTCTGCACCAAACTCGGTCAGCCTCCACGTGTTGGCTCCTCCTGGCTTCCTGGAATCAATGGTGACTGATTCGCGCACTTTTGGTGGCGGGAACCGACCTCAACACTAGTATAAATAGGACCCCCTACCCCTCACTTCAACACACACCACTTGAGCTTCATGTCTATTGTATACACTATCATCCATAGTCTTAGAGGAGTTAGGTTGTAGAGAGGAGAGTCTCTAGTCCCATGTCCAAATTGGGAAAGAAGTAAGGAGTCTCTCTCTTCCCAATCCTACATTGGGAAAGGTATGGCTCATGTATTCTTCCTTGTATTTGTGACTTTATACATACTAAAGATAGTATTTTTAGTATCTACTTATACATATACTTGGGCAAAGCGTTTCTTGTTTGATTGTAGAGTCCATGTATGTGGAAGGTATAGCTTCTTTGACTGTTTCATCATGAACATATATCATTATCATAGAAACTATAGATCCCCACTATAGTCTAGTTAATTATAACATAACTAGGTTAGTATGGATAATTATGTTGTGTATCAACATTGGTTCAATGATGATTCAGTTCATTGCCTTAGGATGGATTGTGCCTAGGCTCTTAAGGTAATTACTTAATATGCTAGCATGGTGCTAGGATACCTAAGTAGCATTGGATGTCTCGTAGACCCACGGATTGAATAGGTAGGCAGTAGGTGGTGACAGCCGTATCTGTCCTTTGTAATCCTCCATGTTCGGCTATGCCACAGGCTCTTGGCGGGAGTCGCCCTAGTATTGTTAGGGTTAAGCTCGTGCCCGATGTGTTGAACCACATAGCATAAGTATTCACAATTGACCTAGCTTATGAATAATTAGTTTAGACTATGCATATGTACAATAGAGCATAGTAGGAGTACCTCCATAACTCTCAACCTCAACTAACCTCTAGGATCCTCTTAACCCCCTTAGGCTTGAAAGCTTTTGTGTGTGTCGCACTACCTCCACTATTATTTTATCCATCCTTACTAGATTCTTACCTAGACCTTTCTACCCTTTCCATTTGATGATTGTTATATCTCTACCCCGCCTTCCTTTGGGATCAAATAAATGACAACCTTGGGAATACTCTTAAGGGGAAATGCTACAATGATACCTCTGTGCGCTTGTGGAATTCACTCTGTGACCAATAGAACCGTTAACAAGCATTTCTGACACATCAGTTGGAGCTGTTTAGTTAATGGTGTGTAAGTAATACCAACAAGCATTTCTGGCACTATTGTCGGGGATGATTTGTTAGTATCTCTTAGGAGCCGTCAAAAAGCACCAGATCGCCGTCCTCGAGATGTCAGTTGCGCACATGCCTTTGATGATAGCGTTGGAGCGTCTGGCGATAGCGTGCATTCTAAACAGTTGCTTGGCACCTTCCCTCTATGATGAGGTCAAGGTCTTCGCGCCGGAGCTGGTCCTGCGTGGCTTCGTCGAAGGTTCAGGCCCGGAGTGACCGAGGTGATCTGCGGAGGAAGGACTGCTTCAGCTCCGTACACCATGAAGAAAGGTGTCTCTCCAGTTGACTGGTTAGGTGTTGTCCTGCTAGCCCATAATGCAGACGGAAGCTCCTCGATTTAGTTGGCTTCATGTTTCTTTAGGCGCTTAAATGTGTGTGTATTGAGTCCTTTCAATATTTCTACATTTGCTCTCTTGGCTTGGCCATTACTTGTCGGGTGAGCTACTGATGCGTAGCTGACTTGGATGTCGAGGTCTTCGCAATACTGTCGAAATGCTGCACTTGTGAATTAGGTTCCGTTGTCAGTGATGACTTTGTTCGGAACTCCAAATCTGCAGACTATAGACTTCAAGAACTTGATAGTTGATTGCTTATTGATATGCACAACTGGAGTTGCTTCTGACCACTTGGTGAACTTGTCGATGGTGACATACAGGAACTTGTAACCTCTGAAAGGTCCCAAAATTTCCATACCCCACACAGCAAATGGCCATGTAGGAGGTATCATCTGTAGTGACTGAGCCGGTGTGTGAATGTGTTTTGCATGGAACTGGCACGCTTCACACTTTTTCACCAACTCAACTGCATCCTGGAGTGTTGTAGGCTAGTAGAAGCCATGTCGAAAGGCTTTACCGACCAGCGTGCGGGAAGATGCGTGGTTCCCACATTTTCTTCCATGGATCTCCGCGAGAAGCTCGCGGCCTTCTTCTCTTGCAATGCACCGCATTAGGACGCCATTTGCACCACGCCGGTAGAGATCCCCTTCTACCAGCGTGTATCTTTTAACCAATCTGACGATCCAATCAGTGGATACACCGTCTTCAGGAAGGTGTTTGTGTTTCAAGTAGCTCCAGATCTCTGAGATCCATGCATCGGACCTAACTTGAGCTTCTGATTCTTGCGTAATGGGTTGCTTGGAGCTTCCTACAGCACCTACGACCCTTGGTGGACGCCATGGTAATAGGGTCACCGGGACTGCCAGCTTTATGGTGCCGGTCTCGCCCCCTTCACCCAGTTTGGCAGGCTGAGCGGTTCGTCTTGACAATCTCCGGACAAAGACTCCGTCGGGAGTTGGAGCTCCGGTTGAAGCCTTCGTCGAGAGTTCATCAGCTTCTGCGTTATTAAGACGTTGGACATGGCAGAGGTCCAGAACGTGGAAGTCCTTCTGGAGCTTTTGGACTTCAAGGAGATAAGCAGCAAGTTGAGGGTTATTGTAGCTGCATTCGCCTTTGACTTGCTTTATGATGACTTGCGAGTCACCCTTCACTAATATCTGCTTTATGCCATATGATAGCGCCACCTTGAGCCCATAAATGAGAGCTTCATACTCCGCCATGTTGTTGGTCATCTTGAAATCAAGGTGCACCACGAATTTGACCTTCTCCCCGGTCAGAGCGAGCAGAAGTATTCCAGCTCTGGCCCCCTGCTTCTGCATGGAGCCGTCGAAGTAGAGGGTTCTGTTAAGACCGAAACCTTGGGCTCCGGCTTCTGCTCACAAGAGCCTATAGGATTTGATCGAGAAGGAGTCCACTCCACCATGAAATCAGCCAATGCTTGACTCTTGACAGCTTGTCGAGGCAGGAATTCGAGATTGAATTCTGCCAGCTCCGCTGAACACTTAGCGATGTTCCCAGTAGAATTAGGATTGTGTAGTATAGTACGCAGTGGATAGAAGGTTACCACTAATATATTGTGGGCTTGGAAGTAATGACGAAGCTTCTTTGAAGCAATAAGAACTACGTAAAGCAGCTTATGCACCTCAATGTATCGAGCCTTGGCATCGTGGAGTACTTCACTGATGAAGTACACTGGGCGTTGGACGGTTCGGACCCTCCCGGGGGAGCCCGAAGCTTCCTCTACATCAACCCGGCCCTCCCGGAGGGGTCTGGACCTTCTTGTTGAGCTTCCAGAACCCTCCCGGTGGGGTCCAGAACTTCTTGTTGTTCGACCCGGACCCTCCCGTAGGGTTCCAGATCTTCTTGATCAGCCATGTGAACTCCCTCAGATGAGAGAGGTTGATCCTCTAGCATTCTGCCTTGAAGATCTGTGCCTGGGGGTTGGGACCCAAACTCGCCATCAGGTAGCTCCGAACCCTCCCAAAGGGGTCGGGGCTACTGAACTGGAAGTGGCTCTGGTCTTTTCGCGACCATAACCATGCTGACAACCTCCATAGTTGCCGAAATGTAAAGTAAAAAAGGCTCATCGGGGTTCGGAGCTACTAGAATTGGTAATATGGTGAGGAGCTGCGTGAGCTCTTGGAACGCCTTTTCTGCTTCTTCAGACCAATGGAATGGCCCAGACTTCCTCAAGAGTTTTAAGAAGGGAAGCGCCCGCTCTGCCAATCTTGAAATGAATCGGCTGAGCGCAGCTAGACATCCAGTTAACTTCTGGACATCCTTGATGCCGGCTAGGGGCCGCATGTCTCCTATAGCCTTGATCTCCATCGGGATTGCCTCAATTCCTCGGTGAGTCACAAAGAATCCAAGGAGCTTCCCAGAGCTGACCCCAAAAACGCACTTGTTCGGGTCTAGCTTGGTGTGCTTGATGCGCAGCTTGTCGAAGACGGCTTGCAGATTGTCAAGGAGTGACTCCTTGTTCTTGACCTTGACAACGATGTTTTTGTGCATAGCTTGCACAAAAGTTGAAGCAGCATTTTTGAGACCAAAGGCATGGCAGTATAACAATATAACCCATTTACTGTTATGAAGAAAGTATGCTCTTCATCTTCCCTAGACATTTGGATCTGATGATATCCAGAATATGCATCTAAGGAACACAATAGCTCACACCCGGAGGTAGAGTCCACTTTCTGATCTATTCTAGGTAGTGGAAATGGATCTTTTGGACATGCCTTATTTAAGGTGGTGTAGTCGATACACATCCGAAGCTTCCCGCTGACCTTGGGTACAACGACTAGGTTTGCCAGCCATCTTGGATGATGACCCTCTTGGATGAAACCAGCTTCGAGCTGCTTCTTGATTTCTTGACAGATGAAGTTTTGTCGCTCCACTGATTGCTTCTGTGGCTTCTAGTGTCCTGGTCGTGCGTCGGGATAAATCTTCAGGTTGTGCTTAGTCACCTCCCTAGGGATCCCAGGCATTTGCGATGGTTGCCAAGCAAACACGTCAACATTCGCAAGGAGGAAAGTGATGAGCGCGAGTTCCTATTTGTTGTCCAAACCTCCCGATATACGGGTAGCCTGGGCAGCATTGGAACCAATTTGGACGACTTTGACGGGAACATCGATGTCGCCGCTTGGCTGCATGCATGGTGTAGAGGTCGAGCCTCGATGACGAGTGCTCGGAGGTTGAGCAGCTAGCTCTTTGTCGGATGCTCCTTCCTGCGCCGTGGCAAGCACATGGAGTTCTTCCAGCGCAGTGACTCCTGCAGTGCGATCTCCGCGGATCCAAAGAACGCCCGAAGGTGTCGGCATCTTCAACACCAGGTAGTTGTAGTGAGCTACGGCCATGAACCTATACAGGCCAGGTTTGCCTAGGATAGCGTTGAAGGGCAAGCTGATGTGTGCGACGTCGAAGACCAGCTTCTCAGTCCTGTATTTCTCCCGTGTCTCGAAGGTCACTGGGAGTGTAATAGATCTGAGAGGGCTGATGGCTCCTGGACCTACCCAAGAGAAATGACGTGAGGGGCGAAGGTCAGAGAGTCGATGTTGGATCTTCACGAAAGCTTCATAACTAAAGAGGTTGAGTGCCGCTCCTCCATCTAACAAGACATGGTAGAGCTAGACATTGTTGATGGTTGCAGACACCATCAATGGCAGTTGGCCAGCTCCGATCATGTTCCTGGGGCAGTTTGTTGCATCAAAAGTGATGGGAGTGTCCATCCACTTCCGATGTGGTTCTGCCTTGGCGGTAGGAGTTGCGTCAACCATCTCCTGCCTCATGGTCTTGAGGACGCGGCGACGGGTGATGTCCCAGGACCCTCCATAGATGGTGTTCAGGGTCTTCTGATGCTCGTTGTCGAAGACGTCAGAATTGTCGTCGACTGTGTTGTACAGAACCTTCAAGACTTTCTTGGGGTCCTGGAAGCCTAACTCTGTGTCAGCTGGAGCTCTGTCGACTTTTTTGTTTTCCTTCCCGCTGGCTGAAAGGAGCTTCTTCGCGGCGCTTGTTATAGCGCTCAACAAGGTTTTGGACCTCCTGGCAGTCTTCCAGATTGTGTTTGTCCATTCTGTGGATCATACACCACATCTTGGGAGCGCCACCATCTTCAGATGATGGTCGAGATCGCTTTTCGGGGCGTGGCCCCCGGCGACCCGTAGTTGTAGTTGCTGCAGCAATAGGCGTGCCGGCCTATAGCTTCTTCTTACCATTGGACTTTTTCTTCTTATTGCCACTATCGGAGGTAGTGGCTTCAGCTTTGGAGGACTTTTGTTGGCCTCCGGAGCTAGATTGGAGTGCATTTCATGGCCCTCTGCACCACGGGCACACTTGTCTATCGGGCTGAAGAGTTACGTGACGCTGGTGACCTCCTTCGTCGCCATCTTCTCCAGCATCTTCTTGTCTCTGACACCCTGTCTGAATGCCACAATGACGGAAGCATTGGATATAGAGGGAATGGTATTGCATACCTGAGAAAACCGCTGGATAAAGGATCACAACAATTATCCCGATTTTTTCCATACAGCAAAAAGATCTAGTTTGTTGCCTCGTCGAGTGTAGGAGCTTCGGAAGTTCGCAATGAACTATTGGCATAGCTCCGCCTAACTGTTGATAGAGTCAGGCGGGAGACTCATGAACCAGGACCTAACTATCCCAGTCAAAGCCACCAAAAAGTTGTTGGCCATCACAGCCTCATTGCCGCCAGCCACAAGAATGGCGGTGGAGTATATCTAGAGAAACTCGGCAGGGTTGACAGTCCTATCAAATTTCTTCGGCAGGTGAGGCCGGAACTTCTAAGGTCAGCGGACCATGCGCAGGTGCATGGCCAGAGTTGAGCAGCCGCCCCCCACTCACGAAGGAGGAGTGTTTTCCCGAGCCTCCCACCTTTCGCGAGCACGCTCGATGTGCACATGGCCATCCTGTTGTCTGTAGCGGCAGTCAAGTTCTGACTGCAGATCATGCGTCGAAAGTCTCGATGCGGTCTGAGTGCGACGTGCCCCAGAGGTCAGCGACGTCACCTGTTGAGACACAACACGCCTCCGGTGCTGTGATACATGAGCACCAAGTCTTCCAGACAAGGTCCTACGCTGAGAAGGTGCCTGCCCTGAAGGGGGGGACTTTGGTTGCTGATGGCATCGGCTACAGCTGCGCATCAGCGCGCCACTACTCCATCGCACCATGATGTGCTCTGGGCGAAGGTGGGCGCTCCAGAAGAGTTCGCGCAGCAAACAGCGCGTTCTTGGGGTTGTTGTGCGTCAATGCCGTGACCGACGTGAGGACTCCATCCTGTTGTCCAACATTGTTAGCTTGAGCAGGTGGAGGTGGTTCAACGCTCGCTGGGACAACAACACCTGCTGGTTGTTGCACATTGGAGGGATTCCCCCAGCAGGTTACGGAGCATTGCTGTTGGATGATCCTGTGGCAGAGTTCACCATCTTGAAATCTCAAAGGCCCCTACCTGGCGGGCCAAATGTCGAAGTGTGCAATCGACACTTCCCTCGGTACTACTAGATCGTAGCCCGCGGAGGTTCTCGGTTGTCGGGGCGCGCGTGAGATTACGAACAAGATGATGACACAAGGGATTTTACGTGGTTTGGGCCGCCTGAGTGTAACACCCTACTCCACCGGTTTTGTGTTGTATGAATGACTATTTGGCACTTGTGAGCGTGTGAGCTTAGTTGTCTCTGTACCGTGTGGTGCAGCCCTTTTATAGTGTAAGGACTGGTCGTTACATCACTTGCCTGGCCCGACATGTAGCCCTGGTGTAGTTAATTGCCTAATACACGATCTACAAGTATTAAGTGTGATTAACAGTGTGATAACGCGTCTTAATGATGGTGTTACCCCTATTAACAGTCCACTAATTGTGTGTCATTAATATGGCATTAATGACACGTAATCGGGTCTTGTAACTGTCGCTTTAACTGTCCATTGAAGGTCCAAGCCGTTGCAGATCTATCAGTCTTCTGTTGAGGTCCTAGGTCCCGAGGCTCGACACGTGGTGGCTCCGGAGCTTCCCATCGTGGGGGGTAAGGTCTGGAGCCACTATACACGTGGCAGCACTAGAGGTTCCCTCTACTGTACGTTAGGTCCAGGGTCACTGGACACATGGCATGACCGGAGCTTCCCTACGAAGGGAGTTAGATCCGGCCTTGTGTTATATGCGGCAGTGTCGGAGCTACCCAAACGAGGGAAGCGGGTCCAGTACTATGTAACACGTGCAGCCTTCAGAGGTCTTCAATTCTGACGGGGGAAGTCCTTAGCGTTTCTTGCGGTATCATGGGGTACCCTGTACGTAGGGTATTGACAGTATGTATGTGTGCAAGATTTCAACCCACAACGAAGGAGTGTCATCTGACCGCCGTTAAGATAATCTTGCGCTATTTAGTTCATACACCAAACCTTGGACTAGGGTATCCAAAAGGGTCTAAGTTTAATTTCATTGGTTATTCCAATGCAGATTATGCCGGATGTAAGGTTGATAGGAAGAGTACCTTCGAGACGTACCAATTCTCGAGCAGGTTCCTAGTATCATGGTCATCCCAGAAACAAAACTCCATTGCCCTATCAACAGCTGAAGCAGAGTATGTCGCAGCCGGAAGTTGTTGTGCACAACTTCTTTGGATGGGACAAACTCTAAGGGACTATTGTCTCCATATGAATCATATTGCACTCCTATGCGACAATGATATTGCCATTAAGATTACCCATAACCCCATTGAACACTTTAAGACCAAACACATAGTCATTTCCGTGTTTGAATCGAAAAACAACTAGCTGATATCTTCACCAAACCACTAGATGAAAAATGCTTTTGCGAACTTAGAAATGAGCTAAATATCCTAGATTCTCGAAATGTGGCTTGATATGTCGCACATCTGATTGCTATTAGTGTAGGTTCTTCAAAATTATGCATGCTTGTGAAAACTTGTCTCCCTCAATTTTCTCTCAAATTATTTCAATTATTGTGTTGTTGAATTATGGTCATTGCTTCATTGATTGAGTGCTTTACTAGCCATGTTCAACAAGAATATTTGTGAAACTAGTCCATAATGGATCAATATTTGCAAATTTCTCAATATATATGAGAATTTGCCTTCTAGGACCGGACTAGTCCGCCCCTAGGGCTGGACAAGTTCGGGCTCCTAGAATAATCCGGGTTGTTGTAGACAAGTCCAAAATGGACTAGTCTGCCCAACTCACCAGACTAGTCCGAGCTACTGAGTAGTCTGCACCTTGTCTGACTGACTGGACTAGTCTGGACCCCATATAGGACTATTTCGACCTCTAGGACTTAACCCCCCAGGGTCAGACCCGACCCCTTCTATTCCACTCATTCACTCAAATCCGCTCCTCACTCTAAATCTCACCCATTAGCGATTTTGAGATCCAACCACCGAAACCTTCAAGACTTCCCTGATTCAACCTTGTTGGAGTATCGGGAACTCAATCTCGGACAACTCCGCTCCTTCGATCTGGCAATTTTGTTGATTTTTCAACTCTCAAGGTACTTTTGCCCTAACTCTCCTTTTCTTCGAGTCTCTTGATTCTAGGCTATGTCTCTCGTTACTTAGACTATACTTTGCATCATTGACATCATGTGATTCATTTAGCAAAGTATCGTGTCCAAATTTGTGAAATATTGCGGATTTGTAAAATTAGGGTTTCAAACTGTAGGGTCCGGACTAGTCCGAACCAAGGCGGACAAGTCCGTTCCTACCGGACTAGTCCGGCCAGAAACTGGACAAGTCTGACTCTGAGCAGTTTTAGCCCCTAACTTATCAAGTTTGCAATACTTCAAACACAATATTCTTGATTCCTTCACTCATTCCCTTTCTTTGTATTGTCAGAACCATGTCGGGACGTGATGACTCGCCCCTCTCCGACCCCGTGCACGAGGTGGCTCACCAAGCCGTTTATCATGTCGCGAAAGCTTGAAGGGAGGAAGAAGCTCGCGATGCGGAAATTCGAGAGGAAAGGATGAAGAAGCATCAATATCATGATGCAAACTTTGTGCAAGCAGCTGAGCCCACTAGACAGAAGCGCCTTATCACACTCAGTGACAAGGAAAGGGCCCAAGAGGCCGAGAAGGGCAAAGGCAAGATTAATGAGTTCGAGGCAAGCAAGGACAAAAAAAAAGGAAAAGCTCTAGTGACAAGCAAGGACAAAGGAAAAGCACCAGCCACGAAGAAGGCCACGTCCAAGCCTCCTCCCAAGAGGAGGAAGGCTCTTACTAGTAGGGGGACTGTCCTTTGCAACAATCTGATTGGATCAAGTGCACCGCCTCAAGGTCCTATTGTGCCACTTGTGATTACCCCTCCCGCTCACGACCCCAATCGTCGAGTGGATCTTCCAAGCAACATTTTTCAAGGAAAAGGAGTGGAGAAGGCCAAGAAATTCCGAAATCAAAATGTTTACAAGTATGAGAAGGCCACAACAAACCACTGCTTTTGGTGTGATTTCCACTATGACTACTACCGTCTTGTATACCTTCGAATGAAGACGCCAGTGGTGGATGCTGAATGGATTGATTAGTATTACATGGCGGAGAAGAATCACCAAGCATTCAATGCCATTACCACTGCAGTCGAGCACCATGGTTTGAAGGATATTATGAGTTTCCAATATGATTAGAACAAGGAAGTAATTGTGCAATTTTATACTACTTGCTACTTCTCCACCTATGGAGACCGAAGGATCACTTGATTGATAGAAGGTGTTCAATACTCCATGCTATTTGATGAGTTTGCAAGAATACTTGGATTGGAAGACCACTTGATCAATGAAACAGTTGTGCACCACCTTCCCGCTATGGATCTTAAGGAGATGAAGTTTATGTATGCTAGTGGCTTCCCCTTCAACTCTCCAACGACAAAGTATATTCTCCCCTTCTTTGGTGTGCTTAACCGCCTCTTAAGGAAGACACTGCACCAAAAGATGGAGATGTAGACATGATTCAAGGGAACTTAAGGAACTTGATGAAGCTTCTATGTGAAGCAGAGAGGCTCAACATATTCAACTACATCTTCAATGACAATTTCAACATCTCTCACACTCCCAACCGCTCATGTGGATGTGCACATTTCATAATATGCATCATTGAGAAGGCATCCAGGTTGGAGTTTGTGAAGGACGTTGTCGAAGTGTTTGAAACGACACTTCCCCCGGACCTGCTAAGGAGCAGCCCGCGGAGGTTCTTTCATGGTTGGGGTACGCAGAGATCAAGATCAAGATGATGACACTAGAGATTTACGTGGTTCGGGCTGCCTGAGCGTAACACCCTACTCCACAGGGTTTGTGCTGTTGTATTGTGTGGGTTTGTTCGCTAGTATGCGGGTCAGCTTAGATGAGATAGACGACATTAGGTACGTGCGGTACAACCCTTTTATAGTTCTAAGGGCTGACCATTACAAAGCTTGCCTGGCCCAACATGAGGCCCTGGCGTATTTAGTGGCCTAATTACACTGTCTAAAGAGTATTAAGCATGATTAATAGTGTGATAATGTGCCTTAATGGTTGTGTTACCCCTATTAATAGTGCTCTGATCGTGTGTCGTTAATATAGCATTAATGACACGTAATTACATCTTGTAACTACCGCTTTAATTACCCTTGATGGTTCGTGCTGAAGGAGATCTGCCAGTGTATATATCGATGTAGGTCTGAAGGCTCCACACGTGGAAGCTCTGGAGCTTTCCGTTACGGGCGGTTAGGTTTGAGGCTGTTGTACACGTGTCGACACCGGAGCTCCTCTCTGCTGGGGGTTAGGTCCGGGGTCATTTTACACGTGTTGTCACCGAAGCTTTCCCTCGTTGGGAGCTTAGTTCCGGTTTTCCTTTACACGTGTTGACCCAGGAGCTACCCATATGAGGGGAGTGGGTCTAGTGCAATGTGACATGTGGGGCTCGAGGCGACCTTCAACTCTGACAGATAGAACTTTATTGTACTCTTCGCGGTACTAAGGGGTACCCGGTACGCAGGGTACCGAGAGTGGTCCTCAGGCCCACCTCTGGGAGAAATCCTTTGGGTTAAGTTATTCTACTGGAGGTGGGGCCATTCTTGATTCCCGTGCTTCAATTTCAAGAGTCTTCTAATATGATATTTGAGCGATGATCCGAGAGTGAACCATTGACGCGTGGCTTGTTATGAATGCGGCAGATAAGATCTTTGAGTGCGGATCTCATGCAATTGAACGTCGTTGGTTCCCAATACGAAAACCGTATCAGTGTCGCGCGCCCTGTTAGGGTGTCGCCATCGAGTTTCCTGCCACTCATCATGACAACAGTTCACCTTGGGTAAGAACCTCGATCTCTTCGTCGGGGTGATCCCAGGCCCACCCGTCATTGACAATGTAGATTTTTGAAAAGTGCCTTCGTTCTCACTGTGGTTTCCATCCAAGCGTCGCATAGGCTTACTTAAGAGGGAAAGTGTGCTCAGTTTGAGGACTCTTTATGCCTTCAATCATATTTGCGTTCAGAGCCTCCCAAACTCTGCCTAACTTCCCTTCCTTTGCTCCGCTTTGCCGCGATGAAGTTGGGTCTCCCCAAGAGCCGCCTCAAGAGTGACGATGATTTGAAGAAGGTTCGGACCTATATGGGGTGGTCCAGTGACTCCTTCAATCACTTGGTTCGCGCCGGCAAGGTCCCGTTCAAGAAGGAGCGAAGTGGCGACATGGTGTACTTCTTGGCGTACGCCATGGTGGGATTCATTCCACTTTTTCTTCTTTTCTTTTGATGCTGCTAGACTTTTATGGTCTGCAGTTGTATCACCTTGGCCCACATTCTCTTCTTCTCGTGGTGACGTTCGTCCACTTTTGCGAGATGTGGGTGGGTATTCCCCCTACGTCGAGCTATTCCGCACCTTCTTCACCATCCACACCACCGGCAAGGGGATTGAGCTTCTTGGTTTCTACTATTTCGTGAAGCACAAGAACTGCCCCTTCAAATACTTGAAGTCGTTTGCTTCCGGCAAATGGGATGACTGGAAGAAAGATTGGATCATCATTGCAGCTGAGGAGCATGAGAAGTTGGAGCTGCCCGAAGGTCTCCCCAACATTGACACCGACGCCTGGAGTGTAGTTCCGGTGTTGTCAGACGCCTTCAACCCCATCTTGACCAGGATCCGCGAATGCGTGGAGGGTGAGGTGACTCCTCCGATGGTTTTCTGCAACTTCCTGGTCAATAGATGGGCTCCACTGAAGAAGAGGGAGAAGCTCACGTGGGCCCTCAACAGCGTGATGGATGACGACCGAATTGAAACCAGTCTAAAATCCAACTTGAATGACAAAGCTTTGGAGCTTCATCTTAAGAAGTTCCAACATGGGATAAATGTCAACGGCGATGACTTAGTTCCGCCAGCAGCTTTCCTCCCTCTAAACATGGAGGCGCAGTTTAGTAGGGAGCTCCGTAGGAGGATGCCGGTGTTTGACGACCTTGGTGAGGTAGAAAGGCGTCCGACTGTTGACGGCTCCTAAGATATACTAACAAATCATTCCCGACAATAGTGCTAGAAATGCTTGTTGGTATTACTTATGCACCATTAACTAAACAGCTCCAACTAATGTGTCAAAAATGCTTGTTAACGGTTCTATTGGATCACAGAGTGAATTTCGCAAGCGCATGGAGGTATCATTGTAGCATTCCCCCTTAAGAGTATTCCCAAGGGTGTCATTTATTTGATCCCAAAGGAAGGCGGGGTAGAGATTTAACAATCATCAAATGGAAAGGGTAGAAAGGTCTAGGTAAGAATCTAGTAAGGATGGATAAATTAATAGTGGAGGTAGTGTGACACACACAAAAGCTTTCAAGCCTAAGGGGGTTAAGAGGATCCTAGAGGTTAGTTAAGGTTGACAGTTATGGAGGTACTCCTACTATGCTCTATTGTACATATACATAGTCTAAACTAATTATTCATAAGCTAGGTCAATAGTGAATACTTATGCTATGTGGTTCAACACATCAGGCACGGGCTTACCCCTAGCAATACAAGGGCGACTCCCGCCAAGAACCTGTGGCATAACCGAACGTGGAGGATTACAAAGGACAGATAGGGCTGTCACCACCTACTGCCTACCTCTTCAATCCGTGGGTCTACGAGACATCCAATGCTACTTAGCTATCCTGGCACCATGCTAGCGTATTAAGTAATTACCTTAAGAGCCTAGGCGCAATCCATCCTAAGGCAATGAATTGAATAATCATTGAACCAATGTTGATACACAACATAATTATCCATACTAACCTAGTTATGTTATAATTAACTAGACTATAGTGAGGGTCTATAGGTTCTATGATAATGAGATATGTTCATGATGAAACAGTCATAGAAGCTATACCTTCCACGTACATGGACTCCACAATCAAACAAGAAACGCTTTGCCCAAGTATATGTATAAGTAGAGACTAAAAATACTATCTTTATTATGCATAAAGTCACAAATACAAGAAAGAATACATGAGCCATACCTATCCCAATGTAGGATTGGGAAGAGAGAGACTCCTTACTCCTTTCCCAATTTGGACTTGGGACTAGAGACTCTCCTCTCTACAACCTAACTCCTCTAAGACTATGGATGATAGTGTATACAATAGAGATGAAGCTCAAGTGGTTTGTGTTGAAGTGAGGGGTAGGGGGTCCTATTTATACTAGTTTTGAGGTTGGTTCCCGCCACCAAAAGCGTGCGAATCAGTCACCATTGACTCCAGGAAGCCGAGAGGAGCCAACACGTGGAGGCTGACTGAGTTTGGTGCAGAGACCAGGTCGGCGGACCCCCTAGTTCTCCCGACCTAGTCATTGCACCAATTCTCTTGTGCTTTCTCCAGGTGGCTGCCAGGTGGGTCCCATTGATGTATATGGGTGATACACTGTTGGATCTCCTCGGATACTTCTGTTTGTGGGCCATTTGATCCATGGGATGCCATGTGTCATCGCCTGATTGGCTGGGATGATATTTTATAGGATTGGTCCCTCTACATTTCCTCATTTCCTGCATAAAATGTTGCATACACATATTTCTCCAAGTCCAAGTGGAATTGGGTCAGATAGAAAGGTGATGTGTGCAAGAAATGACAAATCCTTCACATAATTGAGTTAAACTGGCGGATGAAATGTGTATATAACAGCCGGCAACAAACTCCCCCAAGCTTATCCTTTGCTCGTCCCGAGCAAAGTCAAGACTTTAGGTTGATGATCAAGAGTTGCTACAATGTCTTATTTTCAGAAGTATATAATGCACAACAAGATATTCTACCTAGTATTGCATAAATTGGCTATAATACTATACCTTTCTTAAGTTATCATGGGGCTTATGCTTTTTCATATTCATGAGTAGTTAAAAGGTACAATAGCAAATGGAGCAAACATAGCGTAGAAATCAAGTTCCACTTAAATCCCGGAGAATTCAATTTAGATATTAAGTACCTAAATTTGATTCTCTCAGTCAGTCCTTTGTGGATAGTGGAAATATTTCCTCACCAAAGCATTGTGCCTCTACTATTCCTACTCATTGAATATGGCTTGTATGTGGAGCTTGGTAAGGAAAGTAAGTAGGCATATTTGCATCACATATATTGCTAAGTCAAAAGAGTAAGCCTTAGGAGAATTCAAATCAAAACTTTTTGATTCAAGACAAGTGCATGTGTGATGGAGTGGAAGTGGATGTGGATTCTTGAGATAACTCTTTTTTGGTATAATCTCTCTTTCTTTTGCAGGGATGAAACATGGCTACTTTTCTCTCTTTTTTTCTCGTACTTATGATGTAAGCATGCCCCCCTTTTTTTCATTTTTGTAGCCATGTCTTCTACTCCCTTTCTTTGCAATGAATTTTGAAGAGGGTGCTAAACATGAATAACATGGAGTTTCTCTTTTTATTGTGGTATGGTGGATATGATGGACGTTGTGCTTACTTCCAGTGTAGAAGTATAGCATGTGCAAGTGAAGACTTGAATTCAAAAAGAGTTGAATGATTTCTCAAATAGGTCTATACTAGTTTGACTAGGCTCAAGTGAAAGCAAATAGCATAAGCATAAGGCTTTTGTCTATATATGAATATCATTTGGCTTTGGTAGGTATTTCCAATCAAATGAGGGAAACTTAAATCTTTTTAGAATTTCTCCAGAAATATAAGTTTTACTTTCAAACTAGAACTAGCAGCCCTATTACCAATTCTAGTCTTGCAACAACCTAGAATTAGATCAAGCTTTTGCTACCCACAACTTCCAAATTAAGGTAAAAGTATTTCAAACCAATGAAAGCAATATTCGGAGAGTAGCAAGTTGTAAACTAGAGACTTAGGAAAATAAAACAGGGCAACTATTCATCATTTCATCTATGTGAGTTCTAAATCATTCTTACCGCACGTCTTTATTTGATGAAAACAAATCTAACCTATTATTTTTATTTATATTTTTTTTAAATGCAAGGTGGATGATGGATGGATGGAAAATAAATATGCAAGGAATGTGATACATGTTACCTCAAGTGGGGGTCCTCCCCCAAGCTTGTTCTTCAACTACCTCCGTAATAAGGGTTGAACCCTTGATGACGGAAGTATGCTGAAAGATCGGCTTGTTGTTGTTGTAGCGCAGTGTTGAAGTTGGTGAATTGTGCATCCATGTGTTGTTGCCAATCCTGGGTACCTTGAACATGCTTCTGGAGTGTGTTGTAGATGTCACCCATTCTCACTTCAAGTTCTCCCATTCATCTAGTGAGGTCTGTCATTCTTTGGCTATAGTCATGATGACTTCTAGCTGAAAAGGAACGACGTCCTCTCATGGACGTTGGGGGCAAGCTGCTAGAGCTTGAAGAGGATAAGGGTGGATCCCTTTGCCATTCTTGCCAAGATGATCCCCCAGTCTCATACGTCGGAGGTTGAGTCCATCCGCGCGCATAACCCGGTGGGTTCTCTTCCTCTTGGTATTCATGGACCAGAGAGATTATCGGTGCCATGCCTGTGACTGCAGCCCTCGCACGATTCCTTGTTACCCTGCCAGAGACATTACTTCTTCTTGCTTCCTCAAGGGGAAGAATATTAATGGTTAGCCTCCAGCATTTGTACAAATGAAAATCAGGGTTAGGTAACCGAATTTCATTGACAAAGCCGGGATAGAAAAATATCAAGGATCCATCTTGATCATGCTTAAGGGTATGTCCTTGCACTAAATAGTCTTCATCAATTAATTCTTTTTAAGTTTCAATATATTCAAATGAAGAGTATTTAAGTGCTCCTACCCTATCAGCAATATGAGTAATCAATGAAGTGCATTCAATTGGTCCTATTCTGAAATGTAATCTAACCATTGTATCATCATGGCTTTGACTGGAGCAACTTTTATTTTTTTTGTCATAGCAAACAAAATTTTCAATTCATCATCTCGCACAACCCTAACATCTCCCCTAGGGGACATAGTCATAGCCACCCATCAATGTATGAAGCGTAAGGTAGGGTTTTGGATGTGGCTATTCCTAGGAGCCCTACATGTGACCTCACTAGTTACCTCATGCCAAAAACTTTGTTTGTTAAACTTAGGCAAATTGTCTAAATCTAGCAAACACCATTTTATGGAAGCCTAGGATGCTACCTAATTTTTTCCATACGATGCTGTATTCTTTTTGAAATAATCTAAAAGCAATACCAACAAATCCTATTCTTAGCGTGCAAAGGAATTGGATGGTGAGAAGGTGTGAACCTTTCTCCTCTATGTGAGCAAAGTCATCAAATCCAATTGCATGCCAAATGGAAAGAAATTCGGAGTCCATACCTATTTTGGAGATCAAATGTGGATCGTAAGCCTTGGTGTGGCGGAACTCACGATCTTGGAGAAGCCTGCGTGCTTGATCTTCAACTTTGCTTTGTATGTCGAGGTCGTTGTCATGAAGAAGTTGGTGTGGGTTGTTTCTCTCTTCCATGGGAGTGTCCTCACACACACTTCTCCTCCTTGGGCTTGTACCCATGGAAGAGAGGCGTGCACTAGAACCTTCACCATGGCTTGAGCTCGCAGCCTCCTTCCTCTTTCTGAACAACCTCTTCATGTCTTTTTGAGTTCAACAAGCAAGAACAAAACAAAGCGAGAAAAATCCGAAAAGAAGCGATGTTTGGAAAACAAAACTCTCAACGAATTTTCTCCTCTTGAAAGCTTGAGTGTAAAATGCAACTGCAAACAAAAGAAAATCTTTTTGGGGATGGATTTGAGCAAGAGTGTTGCAATGAAGAGCAAGAAAAACAAGGTGAGCTAGAGAGTGACTTGGAGAGGTGTAAAATGATGTAGTGTGTGAAGAGAGGTGCTCCTCACGGCCACAATTTATAGGGTGCACCCTCCAACAGTCACTTAGGGTTCAAAATGTAGCCGTTGGAGGAAGGGGAGCCAATTTGGCTCCACCCCCTACTCGGCCAACCAGGGCGTTCGGCCGACCTGACAGGTGGTCCCTCTGGTTCCCCTTTTTGCAAGTGGCTACCCAACGGCTATAAAGTTAGCACGTCGGTGAAATGCCACATGTGCAGCTTAGAAAAAATGTTTTTCAAATAAAAACATTTTTTCAAATCCAATAAAAAAATTTCTTTTGAAAAGAAAGAAAGAAAAATGATAGTTGAGAATATAAGATTCTCAACTTGCTAGGAAAGAACGAATATGCAATGGGAAAAATCCAAATGGGGTGGAAAAAGAAAGAAATAAAGAAAAATAAAGTGGGATAACTACCAATTTAACCTATTGGCGTAGGTCTCACCACCGTCCGATGAGATGGACATTCCTCCGTCTTCATTTCACATTCAGGCCCGAAGGGATGGGCTCGTACGGCTTGTCTTGCTTCTTCCGCCATTCCTTCTTTGGTGGATTGGTGGACTTGGGCCTTCAGGAAGGTCCAGACGATTCAGTCGCCTTTAGATATCGGCGTGGTCGAAATGACGGATTCTCCTCATAGATTAATCTTCTCATGAATGCAATGAGTGAGTCCACCTTTGGAGGTGTGACTTCGACCTCTTTGATGTGTTTATCATTCGGCCCATACTTGATTCGAATCATGGACCATTGCTCTAATCTTGGTCAAAAGTTAAACTTTTCCTCCTTGCCATTGATATGGAAGTGGATTTCTCCAGCTCCCACATCTATGCGAGCTTTTGTAGTGCTGAGGAATGGACGCCCAAGAATGAGTGGTGTATCTTTCTCAGTGTCCATGTCTAGCACCACAAAATCCACGGGTATGAAGCAGTTTCGGATCTTCACCGGGACGTCTTCAGCAATACCCGCTGGATAACGGATTGAAGAGTCAGCCAGTTGTAGCTGCATTGGTGTTGGAGTCAGTTCTGTGAAGTTCAGCTGGTCGACACAACCTTGGGCATCACACTAACACTTGCTCCCAGATCACAAAGTGCCTTGTCAAAGTGGCGAGCCCCAATTGAGCATGAAATGGTAGGACATACGGGGTCCTTCTGCCAGTTGCTCTCTCATACGGAAATCATGTTGACATTTTCCGTCAGAGGTTCTGGCTGCCCTGGCATCTTTCCATTCTCCATCGGAGGAATAGCAGCTGCCAGCTAAGCCAACTGAGTCTCGAGCATCTTGTTGAAGCTCAGTTGATTCTTGAAGGTTGAGGATAGTCCTTCAATCTTGGCATTGATGTTTTCCAGGGTCTTGTCATTTGCTGACAGCTTCTTGGATAGGGCATCGTTGATCTTGAGCTGGCTAATGGCATGTTCTCTCAAGTTGGGCTAATTTCTAGGGTTGCCATTGTTGTTGTACCCTCCTTGAAAGAATGGGCGTTGACCCCACCCTTGACCTCTTGAAATTTCCATTGAGGGTGAGGTATAGGGTATCCTCACAAGTTTCTGGGCAATCATTGCCCATATGACCCGTGTTGCCACAGACTTCATACGTGATGTGAGAATCTAGGGCATAGGCATTGCCAGACACTTCACCACTGGCTTCTCCATCTATTTTCTTCATTAGGAGGTCCAATTTTGCAGCGATCATGTCCACCTCCTTCAAGGTGTGCATGCCTCGCTGTCGGGTATGGAGACGCTCATCGTTCCATCCCATGTTGGACACCATCTTCTCAATAAGATCTTTAGCTTTTGGCACCATCAATGAGAAGAAGGCTCCTCCAGCAGCAGCATCCAAATGGTCACGAGCTGATGGGATTAGCCCGTTATAGAAATTTTGAATAAGGAGCCAGTCATCCATCCCATGGTGGGGACAGGCTAGGATGTACTCCTGAAGCCTTTCCCGTGCCTCGGGAATAGATTCCTTGGGCTCTTGCTGAAAGTTGGAAATCCTTCCACGTAGGGCATTGGTTTTGCCCAACGGGAAGAATTTGGCGAGGAATGCCGTAGAACACTTCTCCCAAGTGTCTATAGCACTTCGGTTCGCGTAGAACCACTGTTTCACTCTCCCAAGGAGAGAGAACGGGAACAGACTCAAACGAACCGCATCTGGAGACACGTCCTTGATCTTAAAAGTGTTGCAGATCTCGAGGAATTGTTGCAGGTGAGCACTTGCATCCTCGTTAGCCTTCCCACAGAATGGGTTGGCTTGCATCATAGTGATAAGGCCAGTTTTGATCTCGAAGTTCACATCTCTCGTGTTAACAGTGGGCCCAATAGGCAGATTGTTAGCAGAGGGAGCTGAGAACTCACGAAGGGTCTTCTGAGCCATTGGCGTTTGGATTATTGGTGCAGAAATGCTGGCTTGCTTTGCCATCGAATCTTCTGAGGAGTAACGACACAGGGTCGGTCTCTCAGAAGAGATTCGAGATCTTCAACAAAGTTTTCCGACAGGCGGAAACCAGACATACACTACCCTGTTTTCACATTTAAAATACGAAAACAAAGAATGGTTATCCTACTACAGTCTTACCTAGGGTTCCATCCTATTCACTTAGTCATGTTATATATCTATTTGCCTTCCCCGGCAACGGTGCCAAAAATTTTGTTGATGTCTCCTAAGATATACTATCAAATCATCCCCGGCAACGGCGCCAGAAATGCTTGTTGACGGCTCCTAAGATATACTAACAAATCATCCCCGGCAACGGCGCCAGAAATGCTTGTTGGTATTTCTTATGCACCATTAACTAAACATTTCCAACTGATATGTCAGAAATGCTTGTTAACGGTTTTATTGAATCACAGAGTGAATTCCGCAAGCGCACAGAGGTATCATTGTAGCATTTCCCCTTAAGAGTATTCCCAAGGGTGTCATTTATTTGATCCCAAAGGAAGGCGGGGTAGCGATATAACAATCATCAAGTGGAAAGGGTAGAAAGGTCTAAGTAAGAATCTAGTAAAGATGGATAAAATAATAGTTGAGGTAGTGTGACACACACAAAAGCTTTCAAGTCTAAGGGGGATAAGAGGATCCTAGAGGTTAGTTAAGGTTGAGAGTTATGGAGGTACTCCTACTATGCTCTATTGTACATATACATAGTCTAAACTAATTATTCATAAGCTAGATGAATAGTGAATACTTATGCTATGTGGTTCAACACATCGGGCACGGGGTTACCCCTAGCAATACTAGGGCGACTCCCGCCAAGAGCCTGTGGCATAGCCGAACGTGGAGGATTACAAAGGACAGATTGGGTTGTCACCACCTACTGCCTACCTCTTCAATCCGTGGGTCTACGAGACATCCAATGCTACTTAGCTATCCTAGCACCATGCTAGCATATTAAGTAATTACCTTAAGAGCCTAGGCACAATCCATCCTAAGGCAATGAATTGAATCATCATTGAACCAATGTTGATACACAGCATAATTATCCATACTAACCTAGTTATGTTATAATTAACTAGACTATAGTGGAGGTCTATAGGTCTATGATAATGAGATATGTTCATGATGAAATAGTCATAGAAGCTATACCTTCCACATACATGGACTCCACAATCAAACAAGAAACGTGTTGCCCAAGTATATGTATAAGTAGAGACTAAAGATACTATCTTTATTATGCATAAAGTCACAAATACAAGAAAGAATACATGAGCCATACCTTTCCCAATGTAGGATTGGGAAGAGAGAGACTCCTTACTCCTTTCCTAATTTGGACTTGGGACTAGAGACTCTCCTCTCTATAACCTAACTCCTCTAAGACTATGGATGATAGTGTATACAATAGAGATGAAGCTCAAGTGGTGTGTATTTAAGTGAGGGGTTGGGGGTCCTATTTATACTAGTGTTGAGGTCGGTTCCCGCAACCAAAAGCACGCGAATCAATCACCATTGACTCCAGGAAGCCGGGAGGAGCCAACACATGGAGGCTGACCGAGTTTGGTGTAGAGACCAGGTCGGCTGACCCCCTGGTTCGGCCGACCTGGTCACTGCACCAAACTCGGTCAGCCTCCACGTGTTGTCTCCTCCCGGCTTCCTAGAGTCAATGGTGACTGATTCGCGCGCTTTCATTGCACCGTTTCTCGTGTGCTTTCTCCAGGTGGCTGCCAGGTGGGTCCCATTGATGTATATGGGTGATACACCGTTGGATCTCCTCGGATACTTCTGTTTGTGGGCCATTTGATCCATGGGATGCCACGTGTCATCGCCTGATTGGTGGGGATGATATTTTATACGATTGGTCCCTCAACATTTCCTCATTTCCTGCATAAAATGTTGAATACACATATTTCTCCAAGTCCAAGTGGAATTGGGTTAAATAGAAAGGTGATGTGTGCAAGAAATGACAAATCCTTCACATAATTGAGTTAAATTGACGGATGAAATTGGTATATAATAGTCGTCAACACCAACCACCATGTTGGTGATCCCTGGAGCTTCCGAGGGTGGTCCTGCCTTCGCCCCGAGCCGGAGGATTGAAGACACGGGCAAGGGCAAGGTTAAAGAGCCAGTTGAGCCCTCCAGCCAGAAGAGAAAGTTCAAGCACGCTGATGGGAGGTCCGTCAGACCTGCTCCTTCTACCATAGCTCCTTCTCCCCGGCGGGGGAGGTCTTCTGCAGCTACCCCTGCCCCAGTGCCAGCGACTTCAAGAGGCGTCAGCTCCGGGCAGTCGACCCCAGCCTCAGTGCCGGCTAAAAGCTCCAGACCCGGGAGTTCGTCCCGAGCAAGAGAAGCTCCAGCCGAAAGGACTCCGGCTTCTATGAGTGGTCCTCAACTAAGGTCCGAAGTTGTAGTCTCACCAGACTTGGTGGGCTCTAGCTCCGGGCCTCAGAATAAAAGGTTCTGAGGCGACTGGGGTGGTAGCATCCCTAGGTAAGCACTGATTGCTCACCCTAAAATGCTATTCTTGTTTTTGATGTGTCTTTAATCTTCTCTTCCCTTTATTTCTGGGGTGTCGAAGAAGGGGTCAGGAACTTTGGCGCCTATTGCGGCGGCCGGAACTGCACCTGCTGAAGCTCCGACTTCAAGCGCTGAGCCTCCTCCTCAAATAGAGGCAGAAGTTACAACAGCTCCAACGCTAGCTGTTGTGGACTTGGACTTGGAGTCTTCGCCCGAAGCACCTGTGGTAGCGCCGGACCACAGGGGAGAAGTCAAAGATATACCCCTCGCGACGGTGGCAGAGGCTGATGCTCCAGCACCGGCGATGCCAGAAGTTTCGGCCTTTGAGTTGGAAGTCATCGAAGCCCTGGCTACTGAGCCAGAGGTAATTGAAGCCTCGACCATTGAGTCGGAACTCATTGAAGCTCCGGCCCTTGTGCCAGAAGCAGTTGAATGTCTGGCGGTTGAGCCAGAGACACCTGAAGCTTCGGTCGTTGAACCGAAGGAAGCTGCCATGCTGGCGCCTAAGCTGGCGGTGGTAGAGGCCCCATATGAAGCTCCTGTCGTTGCTTTGGAGGTAGCCGAACCAAAGCCGAAGCTGTCTGAAAGGGTGGTGGTAGGTCCTCCGCCTTCGGAGCCAGCAACTGAAAGCCTGGAGGCAGCACCTTCAGCTTCTACTCCGGCGGTGGGAGTTCCCCTAGTGGGTTCCTCTTCTGCTACTACTGAAGAGCTCCCAGAGAGCGGTACCAGTGCCGCAGAAGCCCAAGGGTCCTCTCTCGTAGAGTGGGACCCTATTTTTGTGATGGAAAATCCTCTAGAATCTGCGGAGATGGTCCCAGCAGGTTCGGAGCCTATCCCTCCGGCGTTGTCCATAGACAACGCCTGCTCCAGCCTCTGACAGGTCCAACTGGCCTTCGATCATGAGAGCAAAGCCCTGGAGGAGGAGCGCAACACCTTGAGGCGTTGGCGCAACAGACTCCATTTTGAGACCAGGCTTGCCCAGATGAGGTTGGCTGACCAGAAGGAGTAGATAAAGGGGGAGAAAGCCTGGTTAGAGTACTGGGATAAGCTGCTTGAGGAGAAGGAGGCTGCCATCCGGGCACTCAACGCTAACTCCAGGGAAATCCTTGAGCAAGCCAAGGAGAGGCGTGATGTGCTGATGAGCGTCACGAAAACCTCAAAGAATTGAACGAGGTTCTCCTGAAGCACCGGGCGGACCTGGAGGCAAGAGAAGAAAAGCTCCTGGAGTAGCAGGAGGATATTATGAAAAGAGAGGCGGAGGTCATCCAAAAGTTAACTCTGGGTGAACAGAATTTGGCAGACCGCTCAATGAAGTTTGAGCGGTGGAGTGAAGATGAAAAGAAGAAGTACTGGAAGATGGGGCAGGAGCTCTCAAAAAGGGAAGCTGACGTTGCCACCAGGGAAGGGAAGGTGAAAGGCAAGGAGAAGGACTTGGTAGGGAGGTGGAACCGCATCCACCTCCGAGAGACGGAGCTGACCGACCATGAAAAGAAAGTTGCTGAGAGTATGCAGCAACATGCTAAATTGGTCGAGCGCCTCGCCCGGGAGGGTTCGGAGCTTGCGGCCGCCCGGAAGTCGCTGGAGGAGCTGCGGAACTTGAAGGATACCGAGTCCATCCAAGTATGGGACTTCTTGGGGCAAGCCAATGACGCGCTGAAGCCACTAGAGTTTAGTCCTGTACGTCCGGACAACCCGGAGCTGGACATGGACCGAGCGCTAGTGGCCCTCAATGCTGCTGGCGGCAAGCTCGACGTGATGGGAGATGTCATTGCTGATCAGCTGGAGACAGAGGGGAAGTCTTTGGCTACGAACGTGGCAGAATATGTGCTATCATGCTACGTAAGCAGAGACCCCGAATTCTCCCTGGACCCGGTGCTTGAAGGTCCCATTGCCGAAGAGGAAGATGCCGCCAAGGCCAGTGTCCAAGAAGTTGCTAAGGAGGTCGCCTCATTCTTCCGCAGGACTTGGATCCTCTAGTAGCTAGGACTTCTTCCCTTTGCTTTTTACTGTAATTCCAATTTTGTAATCCAGTGCTTCAAATTAATGAAATCCATTTTGCCCATGAACTTCACTTTATTTTTGTCTTCAATATAATGTGCTATGTCTTGTTGGCCCCCTGGTGTATGTGTACAATTAGAATGTGTACACATACCAAAGGTTTTGACAGTATATTGATGACTTGAACACTTCGTACTCTTAGACTTTGGGTCCGAAGTCTTCATTTCTGAGGCGTCGACAGCAGGCCCCCTGGGATTGGTGGAGCTTGGTAGCTTCGACAGTACCCAGTATCAACATATACTACATTGACGATAGTAGCTTGGTGGCTCCTGAAGTCACCACACCAATAGTTGATTTAGGCCTCCTAGTTGTTGTCGTAGCTTAGAATTTCTGTTTTTCCTGCACATTAAATACCAGTAAAAAGTAAAATTCGTCCTCTTGTCTATAAATCATTTGTGTCTTATTGTTCTTATTTCAGTTTTACCCCAAAGCAATTTGAGATGGTAGCGAGTATATTGATGTAACTGCTCCGGACCCATATGTTTTTTTAGTACTCACCCTACAGAGGCCTACCGGAGTGTAGGTAGAGTGGCGTACTTAGGGTGCAGGACCAAGCTAAGTCGATAGCACACTCCGTACCTATGTTGGCTTGGCGTTCAGGCAAGTAGACTATACAACATGTTAAGACCTTAAGAGATTAACAATATAGGTTGCAACACATATGAATAATTTGGGTAAAAACTAAAAAAGAATTGCACAACTTCATTATAGACAAGAAGGTTAAAAATGATAAATTGATAGATCGAGCCTTGTACAAAAATAAATGCACGTGGAGTCTGTTCTCACACAATGACGTCTTTCATTATAGGTTTGGTTTACAGGGGAGACAAGGACACACTTAGGGTGCGGGACCAATCTAAGTGTGCTATACATCTTGTACTAACCCAAGGTAGGTAGTTACACTTTTAGTGCAGTGACTGTATGAAGTGTACTTAAACTTCCGAAACCCTCCCAGAGGGGTCCGGATGTTCTCCCGGAGGACCTACCCCTGTCTGTTTATCGACTCTATAAGATACATCATGTGTAATTATAGACTCAAGTGATTCTAAGTATAAAACTTACAGAGGTGCTCGATGTTCCCTTGATTAGGAAGTGGAGTCCCATCCTAAGTGGCCAAGCGAACGCAACCGGGTCGGGATACTTTGATCAATCGGAATGGACCTTCTCAGTTGGGGGAAAGTTTGTCCATTCCTTCATGAGTTAGTATCTTTCGAAGCACCAGATCGCCTTCCTCGAGTTGTCGGTTGCACAGATGCCTTTGATGATAGCGTCGGAGCGCTTGGCGATAGCGTGCATTCTAAACAGCTGCTTGGCACCTTTCGTCGTCGACGAGGTCAAGGTCTTCACGCCGGAGCTGGACCTGCATGGCTTCGTCGAAGGCCCGGACCCGGAGGGACCCCAAGGTGATTTCTCGAGGAAGGGCTGCTTCAGCTCCGTACACCAGGAAGAATGGAGTCTCCCTAGTTGACCGGTTAGGTGTTATCCTGTTCGCCCATAGTGTGGATAGAAGCTCTTCAATCCAGTTGGCTCCATGCTTTTTTAGGCGCTCGTATGTGCGCGTCTTGAGTCCCTTTAATATTTCTGCATTTGCTCTCTTGGCTTGGCCATTGCTTGCTGGATGAGCTACTGAAGCGTAGCTTAGTTGAATGTCGAGTTCTTTGCAATATTCTTGAAATGCAGCACTTGTAAATTGAGTTCCGTTGTCAGTAATGACTTTGTTCGGAACTCCAAATCTACATATAATGGACTCCAAGAACCTGATTGTTGATTGCTTGTTGATTGTCACAATTGGAGTTGCTTCCGACCACTTAGTGAACTTGTTGATGGCGACATACAGGAACTGTAACCTCCGACAGCTTTTGGGAAAGGTCCCAAGATGTCCATGCCCCACACAGCGAATCGCCATGTAGGAGGTATCATTTGTAGCGACTGAGCCAGTGTGTGAATCTGTTTTGCGTGGAACTGGCACGCTTCACATTTTCTCACTAGCTCAACCGCGTCCTGAAGTGTTGTAGGCCAGTAAAATCCATGCCGAAAGGCTTTACCAACCAGCGTGGGGGAAGAAGCATGGTTCCCGCACTCGCCTCCATGGATATCCGCGAGGAGCTCGCGACCTTCTTCCCTTGCAATGCACCGCATTAGGACACCATTGGCACTGCATCAGTAGAGATCCCCTTCTACCAACGTGTATCTTTTACCAATCTGACAATCCGGTTAGCACATACACTGTCTTCAGGAAGGATATTGTCTTTCAAGTAGTTCTGGATCTCCGAGATCCATGCATCAGAGCTAACTTGAGCTTCTGAGTCTTGCGTGTTGGGTTGCTCGGAGCTCACGACAGCACCTACGACCCTTGGTGGATGCCATGGCAGCAGGGCCACAAGGACCGCCAGCTTCGAGGTGCTGGTCTCACCCCCTTCGCTCAATTCGGCAGGTTGAGCTGTTGGTTTTGACAACCTCCGGACGAAGATTCCGTCAGGAGCCGGAGCTCCGGTTGAGGCTTTCGTCGAGAGTTCGTCGGCTTCAGCATTGTGGAGACACTGAACATGATGGAGATCTAGGACTTCGAAGTCCTTCTGAAGTCTTTGGACTTCAAGGAGATAAGCAGCTAGTTGAGGGTTGTTGCAGAAACATTCACCATTGATTTGTTTTATGATGAGTTGTGAATCTCCCTTCATCAACAGCTGTTTTACACCATAAGATAGTGCCACCTTGAGTCCGTAGATGAGAGCTTCATACTCCGCCATGTTGTTGGTTGCCTTGAAATCAATGTGTACCATGTACTTGACCTTCTCCCCAGTCGGAGCTAGGAGAAGGATTCCAGCTCCGGCCCCCTGCTTTTGCACGGAGCCGTCAAAGTAGAGGGTCCAGTGAGGCTCGATGAATACCGGAACTTTGGGTTCTGGTTTCTGTTCCCTGTGGCCCCCAGGGTTTGATGGAGATGGGGTCCACTCCACCATGAAGTCAGCCAAGGCTTGACTTTTGATTGCTTATCTTGACACGAATTCTAGATCGAATTCGGCCAGTTCCGCTGCCCACTTTGCAATGTTCCCAGTAGAATTAGGGTTATGCAAAATAGCACGTAGTGGAAAAGAAGTTACCACTCATATTTTTTGGGCTTGGAAGTAGTGATGAAGCTTCCTTGAGGCAATAATAACTACGTAAAGCAGTTTATGCACCTCAATGTATCTTGTCTTGGCGTCATGGAGTACTTCACTGATGAAGTACACGGGGCATTGGATGGCCCGGACCCTATCAAAAGGACCCAGAGCTTCTTCTCCGTCGACCCAGACCCTGCTGGAGGGTTTCGGACCTTCAAGTTGTGCTTATTGGACCCGGACCTCACTAGGAAGATCCAGATCTTCTTGGTCAGCCAGGTGAACCTCCTCAGACGAATGAGGTTGATCTCCTAGCATTTTGTTTTAAGGTTCCGTGTTTGGGAGTTGAGACCCAGTCACATCTTCAGGCGATTCCGGACCCTCCCGGGAGGTCCGGACTCCTGGATTGGATGTGGCTCTGGTCTTTCCGCAGCTAGGACCATACTAACAACTTCGGTGGTTGCTGAAATGTAAAGCAGTAAAGGCTCACAAGGATTAGGAGCTACTAACATTGGTAGTGTGGTGAGGAGTTGTTTCAGCTCTTGGAACGCCTTTTCTGCTTCTTCAGACCAGTGAAATGGTCCGAACTTCCTCAAGAGTTTGAAGAAGGGTAGCGTCCGTTCTGCCAGCCTTGAGATAAACCGGCTGAGTGCAGCTAGGCATCCAGTTAGCTTCCGGGCATCTTTAATGCGGGCTGGGGGGCGCATATCTTCTATGGCCTTGATCTTCGCTGGATTTGCTTCAATTCCTCGATGAGTCACCAAGAAACCCAGAAGCTTTCCGGAGCTAACCCCGAAGACACACTTGTTCGGGTTCAGCTTGGTGCGCGTGGTGCGCAGCTTGTCAAAGACGACTTGTAAGTTGTCAAGGAGTGACTCCTTTTTTTATCTTCACAACGATGTCATCGACATACACCTACACCAAGTCTCTAATTAGCTCTCTAAATGTTTTGTACATAGCTCGCACAAATGTTGAAGCAGCATTTCTAAGACCGAATGGCATGGCAGTATAACAGTACAATCCATCTACTGTTATGAAGGCAGTATGCTCTTCATCTTCCTTAGACATTTGGATTTGATGATATCCAGAATATGCATCTAAGAAACACAATAGCTCACACCTGGAGGTGGAGTCCACTATCTTATCTATTCTAGGTAGTGGAAATGGATCCTTTGGACATGCCTTATTTAAGGTGGTGTAGTCGATACACATCCGAAGCTTCCCACCGGCCTTGGATCTCATCGGCCTTGGGTATAACAACAGGGTTTGCCAGCCATTTTAGATGGAAGACTTCTCGGGTGAATCCAGCTTCGAGCAACTTCTTGATTTCCTGTCGGATGATGTTTTGTCGCTCGGTTGATTGCTTCCGGGGCTTTTGGTGTACAGGTCGTGCATTTGGGTAAATCTTCAGATACTGCTCAATCACCTCCCTAGGGATCCCAGGCATTTGTGACGGTTGCCAGGCAAACACGTCAACATTAGCCCGGAGGAAAGTGATGAGCGTGAGTTCCTATTTGTTGCTCAGACCCCCCGATATACGGGTAGTCTGAGCAGCATCGGAACCAATTTGGACGACCTTGACGGGAACGTCGGTGTCGCCGCTTGGTTGCACACGGGGTGTAGAGGTAGAGCCTTTATGATGAATGCTTAGAGGATTCGGAGCTGGCTCCTTACCAGATGCTTCCTCTTGCGCTGTGGTAAGCGCATAGAGTTCTTCTAGAGCATTAACTCCTATGGTGCGATCTCTGCGGATCCGGAGAACACCCGTGGGTGTTGGCATCTTCAACACCAAGTAGCCATAATGAGCAGCAGCCATGAACTTGTATAAAGTTGGCCTACCCAAAATGGCATTGAACGACAGACAGATATGCGCTATGTTGAAGACCAATTTTTCAGTTATGTAGTTCTCCCTAGTCCCAAAGGTCACTGGGAGTATGATGGAACCGAGAGGAGTAATGGTTCGCGGACCTACTCCAGAGAAAGGTCGAGATGGGCGAAGGTCCGAAGGCCGGAGCAGAAGCTTAACAAAAGCTTCGAAGCTTATGAGGTTTAGCCCGCAACCTCTGTCCACCATTACATGGTGTATTTGAATATTGTTAATGGTGGGTGACACCATCAACGGGAGTTGGCCAGCCCCGATGATGTTTCGGGGGCAGTCCGAAGCATCGAAAATAATGGGAGTGTCCATCCACTTCTGATGTGGCTCCGCCTTAGCAGTGGGAGCTGCCACGGCCATGTCCCACCGCATTGTCTTGAAGATGCAGCGAGAGGTGATGTCCCAAGAACCGCCATAGATGGTGTTCAGGGTCTTCCGGCGCTCGTTGTCAAAGACGTCGGAGTCGTCGTCGACGGTGTTGTAAACGGCTTTCAAGAACTTTTTGGGGTCCTAGAAACCTAGCTCCTCTTCGGCCGGAGCTTCATCGGATTTTTGTTTTCCTTCCCTTTGACGGAAAGGAGCTTCTTCCCGGTGCTTGTTATAGCGCTCGGCAAGGTTCTGGACCTCTCGGCACTCTTCCAAGCTGTGTCGGTTCGTCTTGTGAATCGGACACCATGATTTGGAACTGTTGCCATCTTCTGATGAAGAACGAGGTCGCTTCGGGGTGCGTCCCCCGGCTTCTAGGGGCTGCGGCAGCAAAAGCGGCTGGTGCGCCAGCTGACGGCTTCTTTTTGTCGTTGGGCTTTTTTTTCTTCTTGCCACTACCAGAGGTAGCGACTTCAGTTTTGGAGGACTTCTGGTTGGCCTCCGGAGCTGGCTTAGAATGCATTTCACGACCCTCCGCAGCTCTAGCACATTTGTCGGCTAGGCTGAAGAGCTCTATGGCGATGGTAACTTCTTTAATGGCTAGTTTCTTCAGCATCTTCTTATCTCGAACACCCTGTCTGAATGCAACGATAACAGAAGAGCTCAAGATTGAAGGAATAGTATTTCGTACCTGAGAAAACCGATGGATGACGGATCACAGCGATTCCCCTGATGTCTGCTTTACAGTAAACAGATCCAATTCAGTGCCAGGTTGGGTGTAAGAACTCCCGAAGTTGGCAGTGAACTGCTGGCATAGCTCTGCCCAGCTAATAATGGAGTCGGGTGGAAGACTCATGAACCAGGACCTTGCAGTCCCAGTTAAAGCCATCGGGAAGTAATTGGCCATCACAGCCTCATCACCCCCCTCTGCTAGTATGGCAGTGGAGTAGATTTGAAGGAATTCAGCAGGGTTGACAGTCCCGTCAAATTTTTTCGGCAAGTGAGGCCGGAACTTCTATGGCCATCTGACCATGCGTAAATGTATGGCCAGGGCAGAACAGCCTCCTCCTACTCCTTTAGGAGCAGGGTTGTCCCGAGCCTCTCGCGTCTCATGAGCACGCTCGATATGGACACGGTTGTCCTTCTGTCGGTAACAGTGATCTAGTTCTGACCGCAGATCATGAGTCGGAATCCTGGTGATGGTGTGGGTGTGTCGTACCCCGGGAGGCAGCGAATTCACCTGCTGGGATACAACACGTCTCCTTTGTTGCGAGACATGTGGACCCAGTCGGTCAGACAAGGTCCATCGTTGTGATGGTGCTTGCCCCAAAGGGGGAGGACCTTGATTGCGGATGCTTGCAGCCGCAGCTGCGACCAGATGGTCAACATCAGCTCTCCACTGCTCCATAGCACCCTGGGGTGCACCTGGAGGCGGTGGGTGTTGTAGGAGAGCATGCACAGCAATGAGCGCGTGCTCAGGGTTGATGTTTGTTGATGCAGTGATCGACGCAGATGCCCCATCTTGTTGACTAACATTGTTTGCTGGAATAGATGGTGGTTGTGGTGCCATAGTGCCTGCTGGAACAATGGCACCTGCTGGTTGTTGGGCATTGGAGGGATTGTCTCCGGCAGGTTGTCCAGTGTGGTTGCCATTGGAGGATCCAGCAGCTGAATTCGCCATCTTGTGATCTCGGGACTGCCCTTGCCCCCTACCTGGCAAGCCAAATGTCGAAGTGCTTGAAATGACACTTCCCCCGAACCTGCTAAGGAGCAACCTGCGGACGTTCTTTTATGGTTGGGTACATAGAGATCAAGATCAAGATGATGACACCAGAGATTTACGTGGTTCGGGCCACCTGAGCGTAACACCCTACTCCACGGGGTTTGTGTTGTTGTATTGTGTGGGTTTGTTCGCTAGTATGCGGGTCAGCTCATATGAGATTAGACGAGATTAGGTACGTGCGGTACAGCCCTTTTATAGTTTTAAGGGCTGACCGTTACAAAGCTTGCCTGCCCGACATGTGGCACTGGCATATTTAATGGCCTAATACATTGTCTAAAGAGTATTAAGTATGATTAATAGTGTGATAACGTGCTTTAATGGCTATGTTACCCCTATTAACAGTGCTCTGATCGCGTGTCTGTAAGGATCGAAACGCCCAAGAGGGGGGGTGAATTGGGCTTTCTTTCAAATTTTAAGGCAATTAAAAACTAACAACCTAAAGCACAATTCCCTATGCGATTAAACTATGCAATCAATGTAAATTAAAGTTGCGGAATGAAGATTGCATAAGTGTAAAAAAAAGGGAGAGGGATGCAAACGCTCAAGGGACACGGAGTTTATCCCGTGGTTCAGTAAGATCACAAGGATCTTCCTACATCCACGTTGTGGCACCCACAGAGGGGTTTTGCCACTCCCAAGTCACCGAGACAAGGGGGTCTTCACTATTCTTCTCCGTTCGCCAACCTTGGCAAGGTGGAGCTCAAGCCTTGTACACTTTGGAATCCTCCGGGCTTCCACAATCCTCTTGGCAAGCTCCGGAAGTCACACACACCAAGGGACACTCCCTTATTGCTCTCACTACACTAGAGACTCCAATCACCAAGAGTGGAGGCACCCAAGCACTGTCTCTAGCTAGTTCTAGCCTATCTCTTGGTGTACAAATGATGATCAAATGATGTGAAAGTGGTAGCTCTATTGCTTGAATGCTCTAGGATGTGTAGAGTATGTCTGGGCTTCAAGTCCTCTTCGATTTGACAGGTTGAAGGGGTATAAATAGCCAGCCTCCACGAGATAGCCGTTGGAAAAGTAGGCTGACATCACTTCTCTGCGAACATCGGATGATCCGATGTCTCCCCTTCAGTTAACATCGGTCAAAGCCAAATTAGCTGATGTCACTGTGTCAGATATGACCGTTGTTAGACTGATGTTGATCTGTCTTCTCATCGGATGATCCGGTGGCTCTTCCTCCAGAATTTTGCTTGATCTTGAAGCTTACTGGAGTGATCGACCGATGTGTGTAAGTCTGCACATCGGATGATCCGGTGCTACACTTGGTCCAATGGTGTTGCAATCTATGATGATGGACCGATGTCACTGAGCCACTCACATCGGATGATCCGGTGAGTTCTTTGCTCTGAGGTCTTCTTTTTCTGTTGACACAACTCGACCGATGAAGTCAACTCAAAAACCATCGGATGATCTGGTGTGTTCAACTTGTTGACTTCGAGTTGTTTTGAGTTGTTCTTTTGGAATTTGAACCTGTGACCTCTTTGACACTTGTTTGAAATGTTGTTTTGATTGTCTTCAAGCATTTGAGTGATGTTAAGTTAGAGCTTTCACTTCTTTTCTTCATATGATTTGATTTGATCTCACTCGTTGAGTTTATATGGGTCTCCAATGTAATTTTGATTTCATTTGATTGAGTGTTATTGGGACCTTGCATTCACAAATTCATTAATAATATCGAATGGTTGTCATTAATCACCAAAACCGTACCTCATGGGGCCTAGATGCTTTCAATCTCCCCCTTTTTGGTGATTGATGACAACACAATAGTTTAAAGCGCAATAATAATGAATTTGATGATACAATACTCAAGTAGATATGCAATGAATACAAGATAAGACACATTAAGCTTGTAAAAAGCAAATGAAATTTATGGTGCGAAAAGCTCAATCGATTAAAACCATAAACAAATGAGACAAGCGGAAGAGTGCTTAATTAAAATTACAAAAGAGTACTCAAGAACGAATACAAAGGATAAACACACACTCCCCCTGAGACTACTACTACCACTCCCCCTGACTCTTCTACCTCTTCTCCCCCTTTGGCATCAAGACACCGAAAAAGGGATCCGAGCACCTATAGACCCTGAGAGCTGGGCGCGATGACGAACTGGTCACCGCCGCTGTCGTCGGAGCTGCTGGCCGGAGTAGCGGAGGAGGGTGCTGCCGGAGCCGAAGATGCCACCGTCGGTGCCTGCTGAGGAGGAGGTGCTGGAGGTGCTGGAGCAGGTACACTGGTGACAGAGGTCGGCGTTTGAAGGAACAGTGAAGTGGCCGGCAGTGGGGAGTGAAGAGGAGCACCTGGAGCCAACAGCGGGGACATGCTGAACGAAGGGATCGGAGTGGAGGGAACTGGAGCCACTGGTGCAGCAGCTGGAGCCAAGACAGGAGGCGGAGGAGCTACTCCAAGCAGCTGCGATGGAAGGGCGATCCCGGTCTGGGTGTAGAGGTTGGTGATCAACCCCAGGATCCCCATCATCGCCTGCTGCGTCTGCTGCTGCTGGTCCAGAGTGCGCTGGTGCATCTGGTCGATGAGCCCCGTCAGCCGATCAGTGTCTTCACGCCTCTCACGGGCGATCTAACGCTGCATCTCCTGCTACTGCTGCTGGAGCTCAAGAAGACGCGCAGCCTGCTCCGCGCGGGCCTGCTCGGCGGCCAGCCTGTCCAGTCGCTGCTGCTCGACCATCTGCTGGAGGAGCGAAGTCAGCTCAGACGGCTGCGTGACCTGCGCCTCAGTGACAGGAGGTGGAGTGGGAGGTGGCACTGTAGAACCTCCAGCCTCCGCGTCGTGCTGCCGGGGAGAGGGGGGAGGAGGGAAGTACTCCTCGACACTGTCGTCGGTGTCGCTCTCAGACCAGATATGATGCAGGTCCTCCCCCTGAGCCTCAGCCTCAGCAAGCCTCTCGTCCTCCCGCTCTAGGTCGGACCAATCTTCCTCTGACAGACGGGCCTGGACCTGGCGCTCAACTGGATGACCAAGGCGACGGTCTCCAGGAGCAGAGGCACGATAGTGACCAAAGCGAGTCACGCTCTCGTCAGCAAGCCTGTCCTGTGTTGCATCCCCCTCAGGCACCATCATAGAGCATATGTAACTGATCCAGTGCCCGTAGACCATCTGCCTCATCATGCCAACCCCGTATGTGATCACGTCTTCCATCTCGCACAGGAGGATGTCCACAATGTCGAAATCCATCCCGTTCATTATGTAGAACAGGAGGGTCTGCTGCAGACTAGTGAACCCCTCCAAGTATCCTGACCTCGGTAGGAGCGTGCGGCGCAAGGCGAGGTGCACAATGCGCGCAGCTGGTCAGAAGAGCTGGAACTCTCGGCTGGTCCGGAGAGAACGTGGGGCCAAACAGGGACCGAATCTCGTAAGCTGTGGTGCTACTCCTCCAGTAAGTGGCCTCCTCGGTGGATCTGCCTGCCCATAGACCTTCTCGTGCACGCAGGTGTCGTGCAGGTCCAAACCAAGAAGCTGCCCCAAAGTCTGCCTCGAGAGGTGGTAGCGCTGTCCCATAAACATGAAATCAATAGACCTCCTGCCCTCAGAGATGTACAGGGTCGCATAGAAGACACGGACCCAATCTTCCACATAAGCACTTCTCTCATAAGCAAGCAGCTGCACCAAACCTCTGTACCTCTCAAAGTATGAACGGACCTCTGACTCCGCTGCCACTGCAAGCTGCCCCCAGTCCAAGTAGTTGTGCTGAAAAAGCTTGTGCCCCCGACATCTGTAGGTCTCGTAGAGAGACACCTGGGTGACAGTCCAGAAATGACTATCCACAAGAGCTTCACGGGGCTGAGGGTACCACTCCTCAAGTAGCACGCTCCAACGAAGCTTGCGTAGCTGCTTGGCCTTCATCTTCCGGTAGTCCGTGAGACAGACTCCCTCACCGACACGGACGGCCGTGTTCATCTCGTAGATGGCCCTCTCGGCCTCCCTGTCCTCACGACGGTCGGCAGCCGTCGGTCTCGGACGAGGAGCAGCCTCGGTGTGACCCCCACGCGTCCGGGCTGAGCGCCGGCGGATGAGAGGCTCAACCGGCTCCTCTTCGGCGTCGGGGTCGTCGATCACGGGAGGCTGCCTCGGACGAGCCTCGCGGATCCTCAGGGAACCCCCTCGGCCACGCTCACGCTCCTCGGCGGCGCGAGCGGCCATAAGGGCCTTCTTCTCATCCTTCGACAGTTTGCGCTTCTTCACGGCGGGCTCCGCGATCGCCTTTCCCTTTCCTTTGCGGTCGCGACCCATCTAGGCGACGGAGAGCAAACGGGGACCGGGTGCAAAGTTGAAACGACGGCGGCGAGGAGAGGCGGCGGCGAGGTCGATGGTGGTGGAGAGGTCGAAGATGGAGGCGGCACGTCGACGGCGCTGCGATTGGAGGCGGCAGGCGGCGAAGGACGGCGGCGGCCGGTGGGCGGAGGCGGCGTCCGGCGGCGGTGGCGCGTGAGGTGGTGTTGGAGTTGCGTGTGAGCGGCGGCGAGTGGTGAGGAGAGGCGGCGGCGGCGCTAGGGGCGACGGCGGCGCTAGGCGGCGGCGCTGCGAGCCGATGGACGGCGACGGCGCTAAGCGGCGGCGCTGAGAGGCGGCGACGGCGGTGGTCGGCGGACGGAGGGAGAGGCGGCGGTGTGCGGGCGAGAGGGAAGGTCGGGGAGAGAGAAAAAAAACGGCGGCGGCGCGCGGGTTTAAATAGTGGGACCCAAACCCTAGCCGAAAAATTAACACTGGATGGACCGATGATGGACATGAGAAGCATCGGTCGAATGCCACAGAAAGGTTTTCCAGAAAAGTGCATTGGACACCGGATGGACCGACGTCTAGGGTTTTGATCATCGGATGAATAGCACAGTAAGGATATTCAAGGAGTCACTGAGGACATCGGATGGACCGACGTTAGATAAGAAAGGCATCGGTGGAATTCATCAAGGTTGCAGATTTGTGAACATCGGATAGACCGATGTTTTTCTGAGTGAACTCATCAGATCATTTTGAGATTCTGACTGAATTGGCACTTGAAGATTGAACACCTATTGATCCGATGGGGAAAGGACTTAGGCATCGGATAATCCGATGAAAACTAAACACCAACATCCCATATATGTCCTTTGACCAAACAATCAAACAATGGGAAACACATGTCTTAGGACTTTTTGGGCAACCCCTTACCCCTCAAAAAGCAAATATGCCAATAGCTTGGCTAGACCTTGAAGCAAATGGAACACCGAAGAAAAAAGAAAAAAATAGAGGGAAAAATATCCAAATGAAATGTAAGGCCCATGCTTTGTGAGGTAGAGTATGAAGACTGCTATCTCAATGAAGCATGTTCCTCTAGGCATTAATGCACCCAACATTTTGTTCTTCCCACCTTAAATGAGTTGAGATATTGCATTTCAAACAAGTCTCTTTCTCACGAGGTGGGTTCCCCTTTGTGACAATCTACCGTATGCAATGCCAAACAAATTAGTGCAAGAAATAGAATGAGTGCAAGTCTATATGGCAGAGATCATGCAAGGCATAAAATAAATCTATCTTGCCAAGTTTAAACCTTCCAAAGGCTTCTTCAGGGAAAACTATTTCTAGCTCGCCCCTATCCTTTGAGAGTTAGACAAGACCTATATGATATGCATCCTTACATGAACATGGCAACTCACATGACGTTGGATGCATCTAGCACATTTAATTCATTTCTAAGTCTAGAAAAGGTTTTCTCATCAAGTGGTTTAGTGAAGATATCCGCCAAATGTTCTTCGGATCTAACACCTTGCAAAGAGATGTCTCCTTTAGCCTCATGATCCCGTAAGAAGTGATGGCGAATATCAATGTTCTTAGTGCGGGAGTGTTGAACGGGGTTTCTAGCTATCTTAACCGCACTTTCATTGTCACAAAGGAGAGGCACACAACCAATTTTAATTCCAAAGTCCAAAAGGGTTTGCTTCATATATAGAATTTGGGCACAACATGCACCGGCCGCTATATACTCCGCTTCCGCGGTGGACAAAGCCACGGAATTTTGCTTTTTGCTAGACCAAGACACTAGGGAACGCCCAAGCAAGTGGCACCCACCGGAGGTACTCTTGCGATCTACGCGGCATCCGGCAAAGTCCGAATCCGAGTATCCCAAGAGTTGGAAGGTTGTACCTTTAGGGTACCACAAGCCCATACTAGGGGTATGCTTAAGATACCTAAGTATCCTAAAGACCGCCTTCTTATGCAATTCTTTAGGAGCCGCTTGAAAGCGGGCACATAAGCATATACTAAACATTATATTGGGCCTAGATGCGGTAAGATAAAACAATGAACCAATCATAGAGCGGTAGTGAGATTGGTCAATAGGTTTACCGTCCTTATCCGTGTCGAGATGGCAATTTGTTCCCATTGGAGTGCTTCTTGAGCTACAATCTCCCATCTCAAATTTCTTCAAGAGATCCTTGGTGTATTTCTCTTGGTAGACAAAGGTTCCCTCTTGAAGTTGCTTGATTTGGAATCCAAGGAAGAAGTTGAGCTCTCCAATCATTGACATCTCGAATTCCCTAGACATCATGGTGCCAAACTCATGGCTAAGAGATTTGTTAGTTGAGCCAAAGATAATATCATCGACATAAATTTGACAAATGAATAAATCCCCGTCAATGTCCTTGGTGAAGAGTGTAGAGTCCACCCTCCCGATCTTGAATCCTTGCATGACCAAGAAATCCCTTAGACGTTCATACCACGCCCTAGGTGCTTGCTTGAGCCCGTAGAGCGCCTTGTGTAACCTATACACATGGTTAGGATTCCTCGGATCTTCAAACCCAGGAGGTTGCTCAACATAAACAAGCTCGTTAATATAACCATTAAGAAAGGCACTTTTAACATCCATTTGATAAAGCATTATATTGTGATGTGAAGCAAAAGCAAGGAGTATGCGAATGGCTTCTAACCGAGCGACCGGAGCGAATGTTTCTCCAAAGTCTAGTCCTTCAACTTGTGAAAAACCCTTGGCCACAAGTCTTGCCTTGTTGCGGACCACAACACCATTCTCGTCTTGTTTGTTGCGGTACACCCACTTCGTTCCGATGACGTTCTTGTTCTTGGGTCGCTCCTCCAACACCCAAACTTCATTGCGGGTGAAGTTGTTGAGTTCTTCTTGCATGGCCATCACCCAATTTGGATCTTGGAGTGCTTCCTCTATATGAGTGGGTTCTACATACGAAACAAAAGAGTAGTGCTCACAAAATGAAGCGACATGGCGAGAACGAGTACTTACTCCCCATGACGGACTTCCGATGATTTGATCAATCGGATGCGCCTTGGAGATGCGTCCATGCCTCATAAGTGATTGTGAGGCACTTGGCGGTGGTGGAGCATCTTGCTCGTCTTGTGGTTGGACTTGATCTTGGACTTCTTCTTCTTCTTGTTGGTGTTGTGTGGCTTGTGAGTCTTGCATTGGCAATGGATCATCTTTCTCTTCTTCTTCATCAACTTGAGGCGCCATGGAGGTGTTGATTGTGGAACTTGATGCTCCCCCTTGATCATGGCTCTCCTCAACTTCGGGCTTGATGTCTCCAATGGTCATGTTTTTCATGGCTTCTCGTAGAGGCTCATCATCTATATCATCATGACCAAAACTCTCCTCTTGGGAGCCATTAGTCTCATCAACATCACAACTTTCTTCAACTAGCCCGGAGGTTTGGTTGAATACTCGATATGCTTTTGAGTTTGATGCATAACCAAGAAAAATACCAACATCACATCTTCTTTCAAACTTACCGAGCCTTTTCTTGTGGTAGATGTAGCATTTGCACCCAAAGACTCTAAAGTAGGAGATGTTGGGCTTTCTCCCAATGAGGAGCTCATATGGGGTCTTTTGGAGTAGTCGGTGAAGATAGACCCTATTTGCGGCATGGCACGCCGTGTTGATTGCTTCGGCCCAAAACTTCTCCGACGTGCCATAGTCATCAAGCATTGCTCTAGCAAGGGTGATGAGAGTCTTGTTCTTCCTTTCAACGACACCGTTTTGTTGAGGGGTGTATGTGGTCGAAAACTCATGCTTCACGCCTTCACAATCACACCACTCCCCAATGTTGTAGTTTTTGAACTCGGTGCCGTTGTCACTCCGGACCTTGATGATGGGAAGTTGAAATTCCCTTTGAGCACGTTTAGCAAAGGTCTTGAAGATTTCCGGAGTTTCACCCTTGTCACCTAGAAACAAGGTCCAAGCATATCTAGAATAGTCATCAACAATAACAAGACAATAGAAATTACCACCAAGACTTTGATATGTGGACGGTCCGAAGAGGTCCATGTGGAGTAGTTCAAGCGGCTTGGAGGTTTACACCATTGTCTTCATTGGGTGGTGTGAAGCAACTTGCTTCCCGGCTTGACAAGCACTACAAAGCTTGTTCTTCTCAAACGTGACATCCTTCACGCCGGTCACCATCCCAAGCTTGAACGACTTCTTAAGCTTGCTCATCCCAATGTGAGCAATGCGTCGATGCCATAGCCAACCCAAGCTTGTCTTAGTGAAAAGACAAGTGGTCAAGCTAGCATCCTTGTTGGAGAAGTCCACCAAGTAAAGATGTCCATGCCGAAAGCCTTTGAAGATTAGTTCTTTGCTTGATTCACTAGTTACTACAACACCATTCTTGTCAAAGGTGCACGTTAGTCCAAGATCACATAGTTGTGCAATGGAAAGTAGATTGAAACTAAGTGACTTAACATATAGTACATTAGAAATGGACAAATCATGCGAAATAGCAATTTTACCTAAACCAATTACCTTCCCCTTTGAGTTGTCACCAAAGGTGACTTGTTCATGATTATCGGGGTTCTCTATGGTGGTGAACATACCATCATTGCCGGTCATATATTGAGTGCACCCGCTATCGAGTACCCAATGCTTTCCTCCGGCTTTGTAGTTCACCTACACACATGAAGTTAGTTTTTGAGTTTAGGCACCCAAGCCAACTTAGGTCCTTGTATGTGTGATACAAGTGATTTTGGGACCCAAAGTTGCTTGGGGAGCTTCCCCTTCATGCCCTTAATGTCTTTGCCGATGAACCTTGCCTTCACCTTGCCACCTACTTTGCTCAAGAGATAGTGGTAATCATTGAAAGTAGTTTTGTAGTTAGGAGGCAATTTTGGAGAGGGACGGTTGGGAAGAGGACACTCCCTCGTGTGATGTCCGGTGACCTCACAATGTTGCCAATAGGAACCAACTTCTTTGATGAAGCTCGTCCTAAGCTCCGGTGAGGGCACCTTCCCTTTGTTGAGCACCGGGAAGGATCCAAGTCCTCTCTTGTTGAAGCCTTTAGCTTGTTGGTAGAGGATTTCCTTGTGCTTGTCCTCCCCCTTAGAAAGTCTTGCCACACTAGTGCGGAGACTTTCAATCTCGTCCATCAACTCCTTCTCCCTAAGGTTTGCTTTCAAAGGCAAGGACTCATCCAAATTATTAGTGGCATGTGAAGTAGTTGATACTTTGCCATCAAGGGTTTCCTTTTTCATGTTTTTCATTTTTAGTTCAATTGCTTCATAAGCACGGTTAAGCACTTCATGTTCTTGAACCAAGTCATTGTGCTTTCCCAAGAGTGCTTAATTTGCTAAGTCAAGCTCATGATGATCAAGCTTGATTTGAGCATTTTCCTCCTCGATTTGCTTGACATGTGTTTTGAGCGTGTCATGCTCTTTAAGTATGGTTACATACTTGTCATGCAAATCGAGCTTCGCACTCTCAAGTTTAGCACAAGCTTGTTCAAGTGCCTTAACCTTCCTCTTTTCCCTTTTTATGATGACATGGTATTCATTAATCATAGATGCTAATTCATCGGGGGAGAGCTCATCATCATCATCGCTAGAGTCATCACGTACCTTAGTGTTACCTTTTGCCATGAGGCACATAGGAGGTGGACGAAGAGGTGAGTTGTCCTTGTTGACGATGGCAAGGCCCGCCAAGTTTTCTTCATCTTCACTCTCTTCGTCGCTTGATTCTTCATCCGTGATCCACTCATTGGCCTCGCACATGAAGACTTTTTGGGGCCCTCTTCTCTTCTTTGGAAAGAGCTTGGTCTTCTTGCCTTTGTCAAATTTCTTCTTTTCAAAGGAGCGCTTGGGCTTGACCTCTTCTTCATCTTCATCACTTTCTTCTAGCTTTCGATTCTTTCCCTTGTGGTTGTCCTTCCTCTTGTCCGGTCTTGGACAATCATATGATATGTGGCCTTGATCACCACAATTATAGCATGTCTTATTTTCATCTTTTCTTGGGAGGAAGGCTTTCTTCTTGGGATCAAAAGAGTATCCCTTCTTTGCGATCTTGGAGTTTAGACGTGAGAATTTTCTCATCATCAACGCAAGCTCATCATCGTCATCTTCGCTTGTTGCTTGCTCTTCTTCGCTTGAGCTAGGCTCAACCACTTTCTTTTTCTTGGGAGTTGTCTTCTTAGTTCAAGCCTTGAGAGCAATGGTTTTTGACGATGACTCCTCCATCATTCCAAGTACGCTCATCTCATGAGCATGAATTTCTCCAATGAGCTCCGAGACTTCAATGTTGTCAAGTGATTCCTTTTGGAGCATTGAATTGATAATGTTGTACTTGGGCTTGGGTAGAAGCATGAGGATCTTGCGGTTGATAAGTCCCTTACCAAGAGAAGCAATGTCAAGTGTGTTAATCTCCTCAATGAGCACATTTAAACGAGAAAACATTTGGTTAACATTCTCATGAGGAAGCATTTTGAATTCATCATACTTGGATTTAAGCAAGTGATATTTGAGTTCTTTAACACGAGATGAGCCCTCATGAATTTCAATTAAACATGCCCAAATTTCACAAGCTCTCTCTTTACTAGCAATTCTAGCAAATACATCTTGACTTATACATTCATATATGGCATTTCTAGCCTTAGCATCCCATTTTAGTTGATCACCAACACAATTGAGATCTCCAAATCCCGCATGGGTCGCTTCCCAAACTTTGGGAGCAATAGCCTCTAGGTAGGCACGCATGCGTGCTTTCCAATAGGCAAAGTTCTTGCCCTCGAAGGTAGGAACCGAACCCCCATTCTTGGCCATTTAAGCTCTCTAGCGGTGAAGCTAGAATGATCCAATGAGCAACCTCGCTCTGATACCAATTGTAAGGATCGAAACGCCCAAGAGGAGGGGTGAATTGGGCTTTCTTTCAAATTTTAAGGCAATTAAAAACTAACAACCTAAAGCCCAATTCCCTATGCGATTAAACTGTGCAATCAATGTAAATTAAAGTTGCGGAATGAAGATTGCATAAGTGTAAAAAAAGGGAGAGGGATGCAAACGCTCAAGGGACACGGAGTTTATCCCGTGGTTCGGTAAGATAACAAGGATCTTCCTACATCCACGTTGTGGCACCCACAGAGGGGTTTTGCCACTCCCAAGTCACCGAGACAAGGGGGTCTTCACTATTCTTCACCGTTCGCCAACCTTGGCAAGGTGGAGCTCAAGCCTTGTACACTTTGGAATCCTCCGGGCTTCCACAATCCTCTTGGCAAGCTCCGGAAGTCACACACACCAAGGGACACTCCCTTATTGCTCTCACTACACTAGAGACTCCAATCACCAAGAGTGGAGGCACCCAAGCACTGTCTCTAGCTAGTTCTAGCCTATCTCTTGGTGTACAAATGATGATCAAATGATGTGAAAGTGGTAGCTCTATTGCTTGAATGCTATAGGATGTGTAGAGTATGTCTGGGCTTCAAGTCCTCTTCGATTTGACAGGTTGAAGGGGTATAAATAGCCAGCCTCCACGAGATAGCCGTTGGAAAAGTAGGCTGACATCACTTCTCTGCGAACACCGGATGATCCGATGTCTCCCCTTCAGTTAACATCGGTCAAAGCCAAATTAGCTGATGTCATTGTGTCAGATATGACCGTTGTTAGACCGATGTTGATCTGTCTTCTCATCGGATGATCCGGTGGCTCTTCCTCCAGAATTTTGCTTGATCTTGAAGCTTACTGGAGTGATCGACCGATGTGTGTAAGTCTGCACATCGGATGATCCGGTGCTACACTTGGTCCAATGGTGTTGCAATCTATGATGATGGACCGATGTCACTGAGCCACTCACATCGGATGATCCGGTGAGTTCTTTGCTCTGAGGTCTTCTTTTTCTGTTGACACAACTCGACCGATGAAGTCAACTCAAAAACCATCGGATAATCCGGTGTGTTCAACTTGTTGACTTCGAGTTGTTTTGAGTTGTTCTTTTGGAATTTGAACCTGTGACCTCTTTGACACTTGTTTGAAATGTTGTTTTGATTGTCTTCAAGCATTTGAGTGATGTTAAGTTAGAGCTTTCACTTCTTTTCTTCATATGATTTGATTTGATCTCACTCATTGAGTTTATATGGGTCTCCAATGTAATTTTGATTTCATTTGATTGAGTGTTATTGGGACCTTGCATTCACAAATTCATTAGTAATATCGAATGGTTGTCATTAATCACCAAAACCGTACCTCATGGGGCCTAGATGCTTTCAGTGTCATTAATACAGCATTAATGACACATAATTACATCTTGTAACTGCCGCTTTAATTACCCTTGATGGTTCGTGCTGAAGGAGATCTGCCAGTGTATATGTCGATGTAGGTCCGGAGGCTCCACACGTGGAAGCTCCGGAGCTTTCCCTTACGGGCGGTTAGGTCTGGGGCTGCTTTACATGTGTCGGCACTGGAGCTCCTCTCTGCTGGGGATTAGGTTCGGGGTCATTTTACACGTGTTGTCACCGAAGCTTTCCCTCGTTGGGAGCTTAGTTCCGGTTTTCCTTTACATGTGTTGACCCAGGAGCTACCCATATGAGGGGAGCGGGTCCGGTGCAATGTGACATGTGGGGCTCGAGGAGACCTTCAACTCTGACAGGTAGAACTTCCTTGTACTCTTTGCGGTACTAAGGGGTACCCAGTATGCAGGGTACCGACAGACGCCAAATACCAGAGGCTTCACCCGCAAATTCCAACTCCTCTACAAAACATTGGTGGATCTTCTAGGAGTGCCTCCAAGGTTCCTCCCTCCTCCGCGAGACCCTCTGCTCCTTCCTTCACCTCTGAAGGTTCTTCTAGTGCGGTCCTCAAATTCATCAAGTCTATTTACACTTTGTGCCGCAAGGTTGAAGTGCGCTCCACGAGGACTGAAAGGTATGTGGAACAACATTGTGAGAATACGAAGTTCGCGATGTCTCCTACGTCATTCGAAGATGACGAGCTTACTCCATTCCCCGAGATCACTGAGGCGGAGCTTGCCTTCTTTGGCGACGGTGGCGGCTCGTCCCATGTCGCCCCCGCTGTTGAAAAAAATGAAGAAGAGGAAGACGGCAACTTCAACAACAAAGAACCAAGCAATGACAATGAAGACGATGATGATGCAACGGTGAGCGAGAAGGATGAAGATGGAAGCGAGAATGAAGATGGCAGCGAGGAGTAGACTTTAGGGCTCTTCCTTCACTCTTTTTTTTGTGTCTTGACGCCAAAAGGGAATAGATTGAGGGGAGTAGTAGCTTTATTTCCTCCATGATCCATGGACTATGAATGATCTAAGTTTTTAAACTTGTTTTTACTTTCATACCATGTCAAGTACTATGCTCTTATGTCTTATTCGTTTTGTTAAGACTATGGTTATGCACTCTATGTGGGTTAAAATACTATGATTTTTATGTTCGCAATTCTGCATCTTTGTGTGATGATGTTCTAAATTTACTTGTGATGCACATTCCACTGAAATTTTCACATCTCAACACTTTGCATCACACTTAGGCACCCCACCATAACACACACGTGTATTAATATCCCATAGAATTCATTCATGTCCATTGTATTTATTGCAAATTAACTATGCGCACATTTAGGGGACCTCTTTATACACATGTGTATTATGATAACAACCTTTTATATCATTTTATCAAAAAACCTCAATGTTTTGTCATCAATCACAAAAAAAAAAGAGATTGAAAGTGCATCTAGGTAATCCCCGTAGATTTTGGATCATTGATGATGTCAATTAAGGGACTAATAAGCTTTGTGAGTATGAGCATAGGTGATGGAAGTTGAAATAAAATTGAGACTCTCAAAAAGGAAAAAAAAAAGAGTGAAAATGGCGTCAGAAACTCGAAGAGTAGAAATTGGGGTTTAAAATTTCTTGTGTTGAGTTTAGCCATGTTGTGTAGAGAGTTTTCAACAAGTAAAATGCTTGATAATTGATAGGGAGCTCATAGTCCAATTAGGTTTTGGTCAGACGTTAAGTCTAGGCAGCCCTAAGGGCAAGGCCGGATTTGTTCGGGCCTGGGGGCCAGACTAGTCTGACTACACCGGACTCTTCCGATGTTAGACGGACCAGAAGTCTCTGTGTGAGTTCGGACTTGTACATTTAGGGATGGACAAGTCCGTGCCGAGTGGGTATGTGCCTCTCTTGGACTATGTCTTGGAGGGTTGGACTAGTCCACCCTGGCAGACTTGTCTGTTCTTACCTGAAACAAAAGGTTCTATTTGAGCTCGAACTAGTCCGCTTTGGGGGCAGACTAGTCTGTAGTGAGAAAAGAGTTGGCGTCTGGGACTAAGTCACAGAAGGCTGGACTAGTCTGTATGTCTTGACTAGTCCGAGTTGGGTCGAAACACAAGGTTCTGTTTGACTTTGACTAGTCCGAGTTTGGACAAACTAGTCCATTGTGGGAAGAAGAAGAGTTGAAGGGACTAAATCCTAGCAGGTCGGAGTAGTCCTCCATGGTGGGTCGGACTTGTCCTAATCCAGACTTGTTCGGAACAAATTGTTCTAAGCAAGTTCGCACTAGTCCATTGTTCGACGAACTAGTTTGTGGTGTTGCGACCGTTTGAATTCAAAAGGTGGCGGAGACTTTAGTTTTTTGGGCTGTGACGCCCGGTTCCGAAAATGAACCAAGCTAACGCATATGTGTGCCCAGGATGTTCATCACACATACACGAGTGCAATCACAAAAGAGTATACAGAAAATTACCACAGCTCAAATTATTAAATAAGTACTCTTATTACACAATTCATTAAATCCTCGAATACAAGCTCTAATGAATATTAGTGACAAGTTCAACTAATGCAGCGGAAATAAACTAATTAAACAACTAAGCAAACTAAGCAACTATGCAGCATAAGCGACAGGGTATGTATGCGCAGCACCAATCAACACCACAGGCAAAGCTGACGGTAGACACGGCCTAGAACTCCGCATTATCGCCATTAAAATCCCAGTCTTGACCTGCAACTGTTGGGGTGGGGATTGCAAGAGTGAGTACATGTCGTACTCAGCAAGTGTGGAAAGTATGACATGTGGCTGATTCAAATGACGACAATAATAATGGCAAAGTGCTGAAAAGTACATTAAAACATTTGAAAAGCAATATATTATAATTATATAAATCAAAACCATCATAATCATAAGTAATACCATAATACCAAACTGAATTCATTACCATCATCAATAAGTCCAGATTTCACCATTGCCAATAACCATATTCAATACCAGAAATTAATCCATAACCATCCATAACCATTACCAAACCATAACCATCCCAAATTCCAATTTCTCTCTAATCATGGAAGTTGTCCAGGTGCTCATAACCGGGAGCACGGCTATCATGATAGTTTTAGTTAATACTCTGCAGAGTTTGTACCTCTTTACCCACGTGTCCGTGATTTCATCACCCTTCGGCGACTAAGAACCTCCCTTATGCCCATGACCCGTCGGTCACATTACACACTTCCGTTGGTGTGTGGCCAAGAGATCACAAAATAGCCTTTACAAAGGGATTACTAGCCTATTTAGACCCCACTGAGGTTTCACCGGTGGCGATGTCTCCCGCAGAGCACATCTTCAACCAAGGGCCCCCTCTTGAGCCATTCGGATCCCAGGGTAGTCCCACCAATCACCAACAAACCCAATCCGACTACCCCTTCCCCGAGCATCCACAATGGTCCAAACAGCACTAGCAAAGCCCTAATTAATCAGCTACGCCGCACCCATAACTTGGCCTCGTGGTGGCACTGTAGTCCTGGCTTATTCTCGCATGAACCGGTCCTTAGATCTAAAGCAAGCAAACCACCGTAACATCCAACCCATCCACATACCAGGCTTGCTTAGATCATCCATCACCATACCATGTCTAACCAGTTCATGTTAACCATAATCTCATCCATGCATAATTAAATTGAGTGATATAGTTGTTTCCCATCCCAGTTGATTAAGCGAAGCAAAAAGGTAAAAACCCTTCCCGACTCTCTCTATCATAAATTCCAGGTGACAAGGGTAGTTTAGCAAGTCTAGTAAACTTCCTACCATAGGATTCCCATCAAATTGACACAGCATGCAATTTTGCAAACAAACATTTATTTTAAAAACAGGATCAATATGCTTCAAGGACACTTGCCTTGCTCTTGCTGTTGATTAGGGTCAAAGCCTTCGAACTCTTGAGGTTGTAGATCCTCCGTGGCACTCTCTAGCGCAAATCCGTCTAATCCACACAATAAACATACAAAACAAGAAACAAAATCAAAGAGTGCACAAATATTACTCAATATGACATGACATGCATGATTGATGCAATGCAAGGTAGAACTTGTTACTAGATTGCTTTTAATGATCACTAACTAGTTCTAATAGATTTTAACAAGTTTATACAGGTTTGGATTCGATTAGATCAAATTTTAGAATCAATTCAACACAATTTAACCAGAAAGATCGGACTAGTCCGCTTGGGACCGGACAAGTCCGCACTCTGCGAGATCAGCGGATTAGGGTTTTCTAGACCGACGTGAATTTGGAGATTAGGGGTTGAATTCTCGTAAGGAAAAGAGAATAGAAGGTATACCAGGTGTTTAGAACTCCAATGAACCAAGAAACTTGGAGGTAACACTTGGATCTTGATGATCTAGGGTTGGTGATGAACTTGGGATGAATTGGTGGTGAAGGACGAAACTTGGTGGAGATCTTGATCCTCCTTCGTTTCCTCCTCTTCTTCTTCTTGTTTGGGATCTTCTCCTCCCTCCTTGATGGTGGCTCCCCACGAACTAGGGTTTGGGTGGGTGGAAAAGTGGCAAATAGATGTCAAACCAAGGGGTGGGGCTGTTTATATAGAAGTGGAGGCTAGGGTTAGACGGATCTCGAGTTTTGGGATGAGTAGAGGACGGTTTAGAGTCCCACATGGGCTCTAAAAGAGTTGGGCACGACGTCCCTAGGCCCACTTGACGTGAAATCCAAGAAACAAGTCGTAAAACAAAAGGTCAATCTCGGAGTCACGAAATATCGGACAAGTCCGGACAGGACCGGACTAGTCCGAAGTCGTCCAGAGAGAAAATCGGACAAGTCTGGCCAAAAATCGGACAAGTCCGATCTTAGTCAGAAAGGAAAACGGACAAGTCCGCTGGAACACCGGACTAGTCCGGAAAAGTCCAGGGACTTTGCAAATTTCCAAGGATTCATGGAACATCGGACTAGTCCGCACAAAATCGGACAAGTCCGAAAGTTTCCAGAGCCAAAATCGGACTAGTCCGCAGCAAAAACGGACAAGTCCGTTTTTAGTCAGAGAGGAATCGGACTAGTCCTCAGTAAAATCGGACTAGTCCGCACTTTCCTGCGTTTTAAGTGCGGTTTTGCTCCAAATCAATTTTAAATGCTCCGAACCAATGTTAAACTCGTTCCTCTTTATGTGGGTTAATGTTAAACATGTATATGAGTGAATGTAGGGCATGATGCATGAAAATGAGGGTGTTACAAACCTACCCCCCTTAAAATGAATCTCGCCCTCGAGATTCGACGCGGAAGAGAAGAGATGGGGAAATTCCTTCTTGAGATCATCTTCTAACTCCCAAGTTGCTTCTTTTTCGGTATGGTGCTTCCATTGGACTTTACACCATCGAATCACCTTGTTCCTTGTGACTCTCTCCTTGGTTTCCAGGATTTTGACCGGTTGCTCAGCATACGTCAAATCTTCCTCTAGTTCCAATTCTTCCATTGGCACTTGTTCTTCCGGTACTCTCAAACACTTCTTGAGCTGGGAAACATGAAACACATCATGTACGTCTGAAAGATGAGCTGGCATCTCCAACTTATATGCTACTTCTCCTCTTTTGTCCAAAATCTTGAATGGTCCAATATAACGAGGTGCGAGCTTACCCCTTATGTTAAACCTCTTATGACCTCTCATTGGTGACACCTTGAGGTAAACAAAATCTCCTATTTCAAAGGCTAATTTCCTTCTCCTATTATCCGCATAGCCTTTTTGCCTTGATTGGGCAGCCCTCAAGTTTCCACAAATTATTTGGACTTGCTTTTCGGCTTCTTGCAACACGTCCGGACCAAATACTTGAGTTTCTCCTGCCTCATTCCAGAATAAAGGTGTCCTACACTTCCTCCCATAAAGCGCTTCATATGGCGACATTTTCAAGCTTGCTTGGTAACTATTGTTGTATGAAAATTCCGCGTATGGTAAGCTTTTGTCCCAACTTTTCCCATGCTTTAAAGCACAAGCTCTTAACATGTCCTCCAAAATCTGATTGGTCCTCTCGGTTTGTCCATCCGTTTGAGGATGATATGCTGAACTAAAATTCAACCTCGTTCCCAAAGCTTCATGTAATTTTTGCCAAAATCTGGAGGTAAATTGAGAACCTCTATCCGATACGATCTTCTTAGGGACTCCATGTCGACACACAATATGCTCCATGTATATTTCAGCCAATCGTGCAGCTGTATACTTGGTCTTCACAGGGACAAAATGAGCTGACTTGGTTAAGCGATCCACAATTACCCAAATTGAGTCATACCCGGATTGAGTACGTGGTAACCCAACTATGAAGTCCATACCAACTTCTTCCCACTTCCATTCCGGAATCTTCAACGGTTGCAATAATCCGGCTGGCCTTTGATGTTCCGCCTTGACTCGTTGGCACACATCACATAATGCTACATATTCAGCTATGTCCTTTTTCATGCTATCCCACCAATAGCAAGTCTTCAAATCCTTGTACATCTTTGTACAACCAGGGTGAATTGAGTATGGCGAGTCATGTGCCTCCTTTAATATTGTTTCTCGAATATGCTTTACATTAGGCACAACAATTCTCTTTCCAATCCATAAGGTACCATGTTCGTCTTCATCAAATCTGAATTCTCTCCCTTCTTCGATTCTTTCCTTGATTTCCTTGATCTCCTCATCTGTGGTCTGTGCTTCTCGAATTTCTTGCTCCAAGGTAGGATTTAACTCCATCATCTCCATCTCATTTACAAACCCGAGGTTCAACCGTTCAAACTCCTTACATAACTCGAATGGTAACTCTCGAACCGTGAGTTGATGACTTACTCCCTTTCTACTCAAAGCATCGGCCACTACATTGGCTTTTCCCGGATGATAGTTGATCCCCAAATCATAATCTTTGATGAGCTCCAACCATCTTCGTTGCCTCAAATTCAGATCTGTCTGTGTGAAAATATACTTAAGACTCTTGTGATCCGTATAAATCTCACACCTATGTCCAAGAATATAGTGTCTCCAAATCTTCAATGCATGTACCACGGCTGCTAGTTCAAGATCATGTGTGGGGTAATTCTGCTCATGTTTCTTCAATTGTCTCGACGCATAGGCGACCACTTGACCTTCTTGCATCAATACACATCCAAGCCCTTGTCTTGATGCATCGCAATAAATGTCAAAACTCTTGCTTACATCCGGCAATACCAAAACTGGGGCTGTTGTCAACCGATTCTTCAACTCCTCAAAACTCTCTTGACAAGCTTGAGTCCATTGGAATGCCTTTCCCTTCATTAGTAACTCCGTCATAGGCTTGGCTATCTTGGAAAAATCCTTGATAAACCGACGGTAATATCCAGCCATCCCAAGAAAACTCCTTATTTCCTTGACGTTTTGCGGTGGTTCCCACTTCAACACGTCTCTCACTTTTCCGTGGTCAACCGATACTCCTCCTCCTGAGATTATATGACCCAAAAATGGCACCTCTTTCAACCAAAACTGGCACTTGTTGAACTTGGCATACAATTGATGCTCCCTCAATTTTTGCAGCGTAAGCCTCAAGTGTTCCTCATGTTCCTTCTCATCCTTCGAGTAGATCATAATATCATCAATAAACACCACAACGAACTTATCTAAGTACTCCATGAAGACCTTATTCATGAGGTACATAAAGTAGGCAGGTGCATTTGTCAATCCAAAAGACATCACGGTGTACTCATAAGATCCATACCGTGTCCTAAAAGCTGTCTTGGGTATGTCCGATGGTCTAATCTTCATTTGAAAGTATCCCGACCTCAAGTCAATCTTAGAGAAGACACAAGCACCCTTCATCTGATCAAACAAGTCTTCTATGCGTGGCAAGGTGTACTTGTTCTTGATTGTTACCTCGTTGAGAGCTCGGTAATCCACGCACATCCTTTGGGATCCGTCCTTCTTGTCCACAAATAAAACGGGCGCTCCCCAGGGTGAAGAGCTAGGGCGAATAAAACCCTTCTCTAATTGCTCTTGAATTTGTTTCTTGAGCTCCGCTAATTCCATAGGAGGCATCCTATACGGCCTCTTAGCTATAGGTGCAGTTCCAGGTATTAAATCAATAACAAACTCAATGTCTCGATCGGGTGGCATACCTGGCAACTCATCCGGAAACACATCCAAAAATTCACATACAACCGGAATCTCCTCCATTGCGGCACCGTCTATATGATTCAATTCCAATTGCTTCGGTGCGGTTTGAGATGCTTCAAATTCTACAGTTATCCCTTCCTCATTGGTCAACTTCACTGTCTTTGTGGCACATTCAATAACCCCATTGTGCTTCCTCAACCAGTCCATACCAAGTATAATATCCAACCCTTGAGAATCTAAAACAATGAGGTTGGTGGAGAAGTCTACCCCCCTTATTCTAAGGCTTACTTTTGGACATACTATATTTGTCCTCATCTCTCCTCCAGGAGATTTAACCAACAGAGTAAACTTCATATGAGAGATAGGCAAACTATACTTGGCAACATACTTTGATGCAATGAATGAATGCGATGCTCCAGAATCAAATAACATAGTTGCGGGGTTGGAGTTGGCGAGGAACATACCAATGACCACGTCATCCGCTTGTTGAGCATCCTCCGTAGAGACATGGTTCACGTTGCCACGAGCAAAATTTTGCTGTCCACGGCTTCCTTGTGGCTGTCCTCCATTAGGTCTTGGGTTTTGCTTCGATGCATTGCTTCCTTGACCAAGGCCCGACTTAGGACATTGATTCGCAAAGTGTCCAGCTTCTCCACAAGTATAACACTTCTTAACTCCACCAGAATTATTGGGACGAGCTTGGTTTTGAACATTGGCTCCAGGAAAATCAGCACGAGGTGCATAAGGCATCGGAGGCCTAGGTGCTTGCATGACAGGGCGCTGCTGCACAAACTGAGTTGGGCGCGGTGAATAACCAGGGCGCTGAGCAGGAATAGAGGAGCTGTAATGAGACGCATTGGGTGGCGCAAAGCGAGGGCGCACATTACTTCCTTGTTGCTGTCCTTGATATGGTGCCTTCCTCTTGATTTCTTGCTCCATCTCACGGATCTTGTTCTCGACCACAATTGCTTTGTCCACAAGCTTCTGAAAATTGACATAATCACAGTTGAGCAATTGCACTTGGATCGTATTGTTCAATCCCCTCATGAACAAGTATTGCTTCCGGCTGTCCCGGCTAACATCCTCAGGCGCATACCTTGAGAGTTGAGTGAATTTATTGAGATATTCACTCACGCTTGATCTTCCTTGCCTTAAATTCTCAAATTCTTGCCTCTTCAAGATCATAACACCCTCGGGCACATAATGAGAACGAAAATTCTCCTTGAATTCGGCCCAAGTGATTCTCTCTTGATTCTCATGAGCACTGCAATAAGAATCCCACCAATCTGCAGCTGCTCCAACGAGTTGATGAGAGGCAAATAGCACCTTCTCCCGGTCACTGCATTGGACAATGGCTAGCTTCTTCTCCACGGACTTGAGCCAATCATCAGCATCCATAGGGTCAGCAGCTTGAGAAAAGGTTGGTGGCCTAGTCCTCATAAACTCTCCCAATCGGTTATGAGGTGGTGGGGGTGGCGGTGGAGGCATGTGGGGCTGATTGTTGATATTGCCAGCCTGCAGCTGTCCCATAGTCTGTATCATGGTCTGCATGAGCTGGTTTTGCATGGCCAATAGCTGCTCGATGTTGATAGCTCCCTGAGCAGGTCCTTGTCCATCGTCGTTTTGAGGCACTCCATTGTTCTCCTCTTCATCATTGCCATCCCTCTGGTTGCGAGTCCTCACCATCTGAAGAAAAGCAGTAGGTAAGAATTAGAAAACGCCCCAACTATATGCATCAAGGGATATGAAACTAAACAACTAGCTACACTAGCCTAGGTGGACATGGCAATGCTAATGCATCCCAAAATCCTCTATTAAGCACACAAGCAACCAATATATATAGCAAACAGCACACCAAGCAAGAACACATTGATTCCTGAGTGCTCCTATGTGTCCTAAAGTGTCCATTCTATCTAGGCTGCATCCTACGGTCAACCTGTGGCTCTGATACCAATCTGTGACGCCCGGTTCCGAAAATGAACCAAGCTAACGCATATGTGTGCCCAGGATGTTCATCACACATACACGAGTGCAATCACAAAAGAGTATACAGAAAATTACCACAGCTCAAATTATTAAATAAGTACTCTTATTACACAATTCATTAAATCCTCGAATACAAGCTCTAATGAATATTAGTGACAAGTTCAACTAATGCAGCGGAAATAAACTAATTAAACAACTAAGCAAACTAAGCAACTATGCAGCATAAGCGACAGGGTATGTATGCGCAGCACCAATCAACACCACAGGCAAAGCTGACGGTAGACACGGCCTAGAACTCCGCATTATCGCCATTAAAATCCCAGTCTTGACCTGCAACTGTTGGGGTGGGGATTGCAAGAGTGAGTACATGTCGTACTCAGCAAGTGTGGAAAGTATGACATGTGGCTGATTCAAATGACGACAATAATAATGGCAAAGTGCTGAAAAGTACATTAAAACATTTGAAAAGCAATATATTATAATTATATAAATCAAAACCATCATAATCATAAGTAATACCATAATACCAAACTGAATTCATTACCATCATCAATAAGTCCAGATTTCACCATTGCCAATAACCATATTCAATACCAGAAATTAATCCATAACCATCCATAACCATTACCAAACCATAACCATCCCAAATTCCAAATTCTCTCTAATCATGGAAGTTGTCCAGGTGCTCATAACTGGGAGCACGGCTATCATGATAGTTTTAGTTAATACTCTGCAGAGTTTGTACCTCTTTACCCACGTGTCCGTGATTTCATCACCCTTCGGCGACTAAGAACCTCCCTTATGCCCATGACCCGTCGGTCACATTACACACTTCCGTTGGTGTGTGGCCAAGAGATCACAAAATAGCCTTTACAAAGGGATTACTAGCCTATTTAGACCCCACTGAGGTTTCACCGGTGGCGATGTCTCCCGCAGAGCACATCTTCAACCAAGGGCCCCCTCTTGAGCCATTCGGATCCCAGGGTAGTCCCACCAATCACCAACAAACCCAATCCGACTACCCCTTCCCCGAGCATCCACAATGGTCCAAACAGCACTAGCAAAGCCCTAATTAATCAGCTACGCCGCACCCATAACTTGGCCTCGTGGTGGCACTGTAGTCCTGGCTTATTCTCGCATGAACCGGTCCTTAGATCTAAAGCAAGCAAACCACCGTAACATCCAACCCATCCACATACCAGGCTTGCTTAGATCATCCATCACCATACCATGTCTAACCAGTTCATGTTAACCATAATCTCATCCATGCATAATTAAATTGAGTGATATAGTTGTTTCCCATCCCAGTTGATTAAGCGAAGCAAAAAGGTAAAAACCCTTCCCGACTCTCTCTATCATAAATTCCAGGTGACAAGGGTAGTTTAGCAAGTCTAGTAAACTTCCTACCATAGGATTCCCATCAAATTGACACAGCATGCAATTTTGCAAACAAACATTTATTTTAAAAACAGGATCAATATGCTTCAAGGACACTTGCCTTGCTCTTGCTGTTGATTAGGGTCAAAGCCTTCGAACTCTTGAGGTTGTAGATCCTCCGTGGCACTCTCTAGCGCAAATCCGTCTAATCCACACAATAAACATACAAAACAAGAAACAAAATCAAAGAGTGCACAAATATTACTCAATATGACATGACATGCATGATTGATGCAATGCAAGGTAGAACTTGTTACTAGATTGCTTTTAATGATCACTAACTAGTTCTAATAGATTTTAACAAGTTTATACAGGTTTGGATTCGATTAGATCAAATTTTAGAATCAATTCAACACAATTTAACCAGAAAGATCGGACTAGTCCGCTTGGGACCGGACAAGTCCGCACTCTGCGAGATCAGCGGATTAGGGTTTTCTAGACCGACGTGAATTTGGAGATTAGGGGTTGAATTCTCGTAAGGAAAAGAGAATAGAAGGTATACCAGGTGTTTAGAACTCCAATGAACCAAGAAACTTGGAGGTAACACTTGGATCTTGATGATCTAGGGTTGGTGATGAACTTGGGGATGAATTGGTGGTGAAGGACGAAACTTGGTGGAGATCTTGATCCTCCTTCGTTTCCTCCTCTTCTTCTTCTTGTTTGGGATCTTCTCCTCCCTCCTTGATGGTGGCTCCCCACGAACTAGGGTTTGGGTGGGTGGAAAAGTGGCAAATAGATGTCAAACCAAGGGGTGGGGCTGTTTATATAGAAGTGGAGGCTAGGGTTAGACGGATCTCGAGTTTTGGGATGAGTAGAGGACGGTTTAGAGTCCCACATGGGCTCTAAAAGAGTTGGGCACGATGTCCCTAGGCCCACTTGACGTGAAATCCAAGAAACAAGTCGTAAAACAAAAGGTCAATCTCGGAGTCACGAAATATCGGACAAGTCCGGACAGGACCGGACTAGTCCGAAGTCGTCCAGAGAGAAAATCGGACAAGTCTGGCCAAAAATCGGACAAGTCCGATCTTAGTCAGAAAGGAAAACGGACAAGTCCGCTGGAACACCGGACTAGTCCGGAAAAGTCCAGGGACTTTGCAAATTTCCAAGGATTCATGGAACATCGGACTAGTCCGCACAAAATCGGACAAGTCCGAAAGTTTCCAGAGCCAAAATCGGACTAGTCCGCAGCAAAAACGGACAAGTCCGTTTTTAGTCAGAGAGGAATCGGACTAGTCCTCAGTAAAATCGGACTAGTCCGCACTTTCCTGCGTTTTAAGTGCGGTTTTGCTCCAAATCAATTTTAAATGCTCCGAACCAATGTTAAACTCGTTCCTCTTTATGTGGGTTAATGTTAAACATGTATATGAGTGAATGTAGGGCATGATGCATGAAAATGAGGGTGTTACATGGGCTTTGTGATGTCAGTGATCCCCTCAGGCTAGACTAGTCCGAGGTCCAGGTGTGGACTAGTCCGTACTTCAGTAGGTAGCAACTGTCAAGTGTCGGGACCGTATAAAAAGGGATCCCCGGGTACTTTTGGACCTATCCTAAACCCTAGCGCAGCCATAGCCATCCAAGAGCCATTATAAGCCTTCCTGTTCACATTCTTGAGCCCTAAGAGTGATTCTTGAGGGTTTGTGGAATTTGTGAGAAGAGGGAAGGGAGTTTGACCTGTTTCGAGCTCTTGGTTGATTCTCTCGCATTTGAGTTGTTGATCTAAGTTTATTGTTGTTGTTTCTCAATCCCTAGACTTGCTAGGTTGTTGTGGGAGCCTTAGGTTGTGAGCAGCCCCAAGATTGGTGTATTCACCCTTTGTGATTAGTGGAAGATACTAAGTTTGCCTTTGTGGTGGCTTGGTGATGGTAGGGTTGAAAGAGATCCGGTCATTCGTGGACTCCTCAACGGGGACATAGATTTATGTGTGAAATCAAATCTCGGGATAAAATATTACGTCCCTTGTCCATTTACTTTCATTTCTATGCTAGATCACTTGTTAGAATTCATATTGTTCGTGGCTTGCAACTTGTGTTCATCATTCCTAGTTTGTCATCTAAGTTTTTCCTAGTCCTTGCACTTACTTGTTTAGGTTGCAAGATAGTCTACTTACATTATGCATAAACTTACTTGAAGAAAAACCCATAAAAATCCAACATTTCGCGTATTTCAACATCCTGACCAGACTAGTCTGCCCTTAAGTGTTGATTTTGTTTAATCAAGTGTTCTTATATTTTATTAGCCTATTCACCCCCCTCTAGGCAATTTTCAACCATGCTCTCCCTGAACATGACATCCTCTAAAGGATGGCATGGCTTATACTACAACTTAACATGAGATACATAATTTAAAAGATATTTCTTACTCTTATCTCAAAATCTAATAAAATAGCAACATATCATTTTAGAGTCTAGCTTATGAGCGTTTGGGTTAAACGTACCTCAGCGGGACAACCTCATGCTAATATGCTATCATCTTAAAGAGGCATTACGTCCTATCCACATAAGCCACAGTGCCTTAGAGACTGGTCTATTAGCCACTCGATTTAACACATTAATGGAAGTTTTAATGCCTTCATCCATATCTAAATTGACAAAGCCTAACAACCTAACATACTTAATTAGCGTACGGTTACATTATTCCTCTACATCGTTTTGCTAAGGCTCAATTGCTGATTATGCCAGTTTCTTTAGTGTAGAAGCCTTGTAAAAGGTCCAGAAACGTGGCCATATGGGGTATTCCAATCATAGCACTCCCATCCACGATTGGATCTTACTACTTTAACACTAAAATTTATCCAATATTTCAGAAAGATCCTTGATTGGATAAAAATATAACCAATATGTATATAGTCATCCAGTTTGAACAAATCACAACCATCTATGAGGCCAAGATTGACATCTTTCTTAATTATTCAATGCATTCTAGTGAATCTGAAAGGTCTAAGTAGGAAAACGAGAATCGATTATGAAACTATTGTTCAGTTCTCCCCATCGAAATCTAGTATAAAGACAATGCCATAATTTCGAAATGTTTCAGAATTTATTCTTATGCCTTGTAACAATTTTAGTCGTTGTGAGAGAAAATTTGAATATCATTTACAAAACTAATATCATCATGCAAGGATAATAAATATAACATCTAAAGATAGTACTTAATAACTCATAACATTATTATAAACTTAATAAGGCATTTATTATCCAAACATAAGTACATAAATCAGATTTCCTACATACGAGGGTAAATTTTGAAGCCTAAGTACAAAACTATAACTCAATAGGAACCTCATCCGTGGCTTCATGACCAACAACGAATTTAATGACCCTTTTCCCTCTTTTTAAGATCATTCTCGTACTTAATCCTTTTATTAGAAAACCATTTGAGAAAGTTCACGCAACCCTTCTGATAGTGTCCCTCATTATTACAGAAAAAAACATTTGTTCTGATCCACTTTCACTTCCTTTTGAGGAGGATGTTGTGGAACCTTAGCCTTACTTTTACTTTTATCGTTATGAGGAGTGTCGTGAATTTTAAGAGATGGTGGCTTAGGAGAACTAAAGAAGTTCTTCTGACCCTTATCCTTGTCCTTTGTGTAGTTGACAGAGTCACTAGCATGATGGGTCTTAATGCGCTCCGCTTATTGAACGCATATAGCAATCAATTTATCAAATCCCACTGCTCCGGCTGAGAATTATAATTGATGATGAATGACTCAAATTCTTTGGGAGTGAGGCAAAGATGAGATTCACAAGGAACTCATCTTTCAACCTCATGTCCATAAACTTAAGCTTAGCAACAATGTCCATCATCCTAAGAATGTGCATACGCACATCACCTCCATTGTGTTTCTCGATGATAAGTTTCTTAACAAGAGCACTCACTGTAGATTTGTATGAGCCAATTGAATGTCTCTCTCCATCTTGAGTAGGTAATCAAAAGTAGTGTTGCATTCAAAATTTTCTCCTCAAACACCCTCAGTAATCGAGCCCTTAATATCCTTTAAACATTTCTTATTTGAAAATGACCACTTGGCACGAATGATGTTGTACCAAAAGTAGTCCTTATCATAATCTTTCATTTTTTCGAGGAAAGCTTCCTTAGTGTCCGCATCACGTAACCGAAAGCATAGGATCAGTAGAATACAGACCTGTCAGTGCCAAATCTATTTTGGAGATTTCCATAGCAATTTTCAACTTCTCTCGCCAAGATCTGTAATTGCTCTCGCTAAGGTAGTCATTTGGCGAGATGAATCTCATCACTAAAGTCAAAATGAAGGAACCTTTATAATACAACATATGTAAACATAAGTAAATGCATGAACACAAATAAACACAAAAGTAATATTTTGTCTTTCGCGTTGGTTACTTGACAAAATACAAAACTAAAAGCATGGCAAATTATGTCTTTCGCGTTGGTTACTCAACAGAATTTTCTATGAACTTAAACAATAAAAAATATTCTATTTTGTCCTTCACGTCAATTACTCAACAAAATACAACATTAAAAGTAACTTAAAGCATGAAAATTTCATCTTTCGCATTGGTTACTCAATAAAAAATTTTATGTACTTAAACAAATAATCTTAAAAGAACTTAAAAGTGGTAATTTTATTTTTCGCGTTGATTACTTAATAAGTTACCATAACTAGTAATATTAAAATATGGTAAATTTATTTTTCATGTTGGTTATTCGATAAATCTGCAATACATAATTAACAGCGGAAGCATAACTTAATTCTTAATTAATATATTTAATTACTCATAATTCTACAGCATGATTAAATGAATTAAATAAGTGGAATGAGAAATTGCTTAATTATTGCTACAACATCCTAAATAATGGAAACATACATTCAATCATGTAGCAAAATTATCACACAAAACAAAACATAACATCACAAAATTACTCATTATTTTCTCAGCCACGTAATTAATTCTATCAGGCCCATCATTATTTCAGCCCAAAACTGAAAATGCTAAAAAATCGAATCTTAATACAAAAGTCCCGCTACTTAAATCGGCCCGAGCCCAAAAACTAAAATTACTCAAAAAATTTGTGTGCAGCCCAAAATTGCTTGGCACATAGCCCAAAGTGAAGAAATCCTCAGAAAATGGAAAAAGGATTTGTGCACGCAGCCCAACAGTGGCTCAGCCCAATAGCTAAAACAGCCCAAAACATAATACTTAAAAATGTGGAAAATTTAAAGGGTAGAACGACCACGGCCCGTGGCGACTCCCGCATGAGCTGTGAGACCACTCAGCGTTGTTCGGCGCACCCGATCCATTGGATGTCAATCCAACAGCTCACAGGGGTCAAAACCGCATCACAAAGGCTGATCTCATGTGACGCCCGGTTCCGAAAATTGAACCAAGCTAACGCATATGTGTGCCCAGGATGTTCAACACACATACACGCGTGATTCACAAATGATAAACAGATAATTACCACAGCTCAAAGTATTAAATAAGTACTCTTATTACATAATTCATTATATCCTCGAATACAAGCTCTAATAGATAGTAGTGATAAGTTCAACTAATGCAGCGGAAATAAACTAATTAAACAACTAAGCAAACTAAGCAAAAGGGATAGCGCAGCTCCATGCAACACCACAGGCAAAGTTGACGGTAGACACGGCCTAGATCTCCACATTATCGCCATTAAACTCACAATTTTGACCTGCAACTATTGGGTGGGGGATTGCAAGGAGTGAGTACATGTCGTACTCAGCAAGTGTGGAAAGTATGACATGTGGCTTATTCAAATGACGACAATAATAATGGCTAAGTGCTGAAAAGTACAGTAAAACATTTGAAAAGCATTATCCTACGTCTATGTGAGACAATCCCATCATAACCATCATATTAACAAAATATTAACCATATGCAATTATTGCCAACATCATCATTATCCATGTCCAATTACCATAACTCAAATTCATATCCATGACCATAATCCATAAACCATAACCATAAACCAACCATAACCATTACCAGACCATAATCATCCCAAATCCCAATTTCCAACTCTAATCATGTAGGTCATCCAGGCGCTCTTAACCGGGAGCACGGCTATCATGATAGTTCAATACTCTGCAGAGTTTGTACCACTTTACCCACGTGTTTGTGATTTCATCACCCGTCGGCGACTGAAGAACCTCCTTATTGCCAATTACACTTCCTTTGGTGTATGGCCAAGAGATCACAAAATAGCCTTTACAAAGGGATTACTAGCCTATTCAGACCCCACTGAGGTTTCACCGATGGCGATGCCTCCAGCTGAGCACATCTTCAACCAAGGGCCCCCTATTGAGCCATTCGGATCCCAGGGTAGTCCCACCAATCATCAACAAACCCAATCCGACTACCCCTTCCCCGAGCATCCACAATGGTCCAAACAGCACTAGCAAAGCCCTAATTAATCAGCTACGCCGCACCCATACTTGGCCTCGTGGTGGCACTGTAGTCCTGGCGTATTCTCGCATGAACCGGTCCTTAGATCTAAAGCAAGCAAACCACCATAACATCCACCCCATCCACATACCAGGCTTGCTTAGATCACCCATCACCATACCGTATCGACCAGTTCACAATAACCAGAATATCATTAATACATGATTAAATGTGTAGTGTTGGTTTTTCCATCCCAATTAATTAAGCGAAGCAAAAAGGTAAAAACCCTTCCCGACTCTCTACCATAAATTCCAGGTGACAAGGGTGGTTTAGCAAATCTAGTAAACTTCCTACCATAGGATTCCCATCAAATTGACACAGCATGCAGTTTTGCAAACAAAACATTTATTTTAAAAATAGGATCAATATGCTTCAAGGACACTTGCCTTGCTCCGGCGGATGGGGTTGCTCAAGCGCTTCGAAGTCTTGATTTTGGAAATCCTCGTATGCGGCCTCTTGAGCACGTTCCTCTACGCGTGATCATACATACAAGAAAACATATACAATTCAACATAATGCACACAAAATAATCAACATGCAATGACATGTATGCATGCACAATTTAATAATTAATTTACTATGGTCATTTATTAATTAGATGCGACTAGTTCATACGTGTTCATAAGGGTTTACGGGGATTTTAGGGTGGATTAATGCTGCTGAAATAAAATTTATGGTGCAACTAAAATTTATTTACGTCTACTAGATTCAATATGATCGCAAAAATTCGCATCGGGAACGAACCCTACCGTAGATCTGACGGCGTGACGGTCACGGAATAAATGCGACGCGTAGACGAAATAGATGGTGCAGCAGTCCTTCGGCGGCACGACGATGGCGGCGCGATGTCGGCGACGATCTCCGGCGAACGGTGGCGTCCTCCTCTTTTTCTCCCTCTTCTTCCCCTTCTTTTTCTCCTTTTTTTCTTCCCTGGGCGCCTCTGTTTTCTTGTTCCCGGCGGCCTTTTCTTCTTTGAAAACGGCGGCGTACTGGCGGCTGCGTTTTTGGGATCGGGAAAAACGAGGGCCTCGGTTCCTTTTTGCCGGCGGTGTGGCTCTCTGGGCGACGGCTGATTTCTGGGATCGGAAAAACCCTAGGAGGCTTTTTTTATAGGCGCGGGGGTCGAGGTATGCGACCGGCTCGGTCACGGGGCGTCGCGCGTGAATCGCGGTGGCGTGGGTTTCGGTGCTGGCGGGGTGGGAGCGGTGCGTTGGCGGCGGGGCGGGGGGGGGGGGGGGGGGGGGGGGGGGGGCGATCGAGGCGGCATGGGAGCGGGCCGGCGCCTCGGCGGGTCGCGTCAGGGGGGGGGAGGGGACCGAGGCGGGGCGCGTGCGCCTCGGGCGGCACTCGGCCGGGCTGGCGCGCAGGGCTAGGCGGCGGTGGGGCCCGGGGTGGCCGCAAGCGGCGGGGTGGCGTGGGCGCCGGGGCATGGGACCCAGGGGCGGCGGCGTCAGGGTGGGGCCCCCCCCGGGCGGGCGCGCCCGGGCACGCGGCGCGGAGCGCCTCGGGGCGCGCGGCGGGGCCGGCTGGCGGCTCGGCCGCTGGCCGTTGTTTTTTTTTTCTTTCTCTTTTTTTTTCATTTAGTATTATTATTATTTTATAATTTATATTTATTTATTTTATTATTTTTCTTATATTATTTATTTATTATTTATATTATTTTTTTATATATATTATTATTTAAGTTTTATTATTTTTATTTATCTTATTTATTTTATTTATTATTATATATATATTTATTGTTATATAATTTATTTATATATTTCTTTTTATATATTATTATTATTGTTTTATATTTATTATTTATTATTTTTATAACATATATTATTAATATTAATATTTTATCTATTTTCATATATTGTTATATATATTATTTATATACATTTATATATATTTTATTATTATTATTTTTATACTTATTTCCTATTACAGGTTTTAGGATATAATTATTATTTTTTTTATTTCTTTTTTTGCTACCCATATTTGTATATTTTATCATTTTTCTTTTACCCTACTAATGTTTAATGCATGATCATGTATGCAATGCAAGATGCGAAAATTTAGGGTGTTACAATTCTACCCCCCTTAAAATGAATCTCGCCCTCGAGATTCGATAGCGTGGAGAAAAGGTGAGGGAATTCTGCCTCCAGGTCTTCTTCACGTTCCCATATAGCTTCGGTTTCCGTATGGTGTTTCCATTGCGCTTTGCACCAACGGATCCTCTTACTTCTTGTGAATGCAAAACAATGAGGTTGGCGGAGAAGTCCACCCCCCTTATTTTAAGGCTTACTTTTGGACATACTATATTTGTTCTCATCTCTCCTCCAGGAGACTTAACCAAAAGGGTAGACTTCATATGAGAGATAGGCAAACTATACTTGGTGACATACTTCGATGCAATGAATGAATGCGATGCTCTATAATCAAATAACATAGTCGCGGGGTTGGAGTTAGCAAGAAACATACCAGTGACCACGTCATTTGCTTGTTGAGCATCCTCCGTAGAGACATGGTTCACATTGCCACGAGCAAAATTCTGCTGTCCACGGTTTCCTTGTGGTTGTACTCCATTAGGTCTTGGGTTTTGTCTCGGCGCATTGCTTCTTTGACCAAGGCCTGACTTAGGACATTGATTCGCAAAGTGTCCAGCTTCTCCACAAGTATAGCACCTCTTGACTCCACCAGAATTATTAGGACGAGCTTGGTTTTGAGCATTGGTTCCAGGAAAATCAGCACGAGGTGCATAAGGCATTGCTTGCATATCAGGGCGCTGCTGCACAAACTGAGTTGGATGTGGTGCATAACCAGGGCGCTGAGCAGGAATAGGGGAGCTGTAATGGGGTGCATTGGGTGGTGCAAGGCGAGGGCGCACATTACTTCCTTGTTGTTGTCCTTGGTATGGCGCCTTCCGCTTGATTTCTTGCTCCATCTCACGGATCTTGTTCTCAACTACAATTGTTTTGTCTACAAGTTTCTGGAAATTGGCATAATCGCAGTTGAGTAGTTGCACTTGTATCTCATTGTTGAGGCCTCTCATGAACAAATATTGCTTCCGGCTGTCTCGGCTAACATCCTCGGGCGCATACCTTGAGAGTTGAGTGAATTTATTGAGATATTCACTCACGCTTGATCTTTCTTGCCTTAAATTCTCAAATTCTTGCCTCTTCAAGAGCATAACACCTTCCGGCACGTAATGAGAACGGAAACTCTCTTTGAATTCCGCCCAGGTGATCCTCTCTTGATTCTCATGAGCATTGCATAGTGAATCCCACCAATCGGCGGCTGCTCCAACGAGTTGATGAGATGCAAATAGTACCTTCTCCCGGTCACTGCATTGGACAATAGCTAGCTTCTTCTCCACGGACTTGAGCCAATCATCAGCATCCATAGGGTCGGCAGCTTGAGCGAAGGTTGGCGGCCTAGTCCTCATAAACTCTCCCAATCGGTCATGAGGAGGCGGGGGTGGCGGTGGAGGCATGTGGGGCTGATTGTTGATATTGCCAGCCTGCAGCTGTCTCATAGTTTGTATCATGGTCTGCATGAGCTGGTTTTGCATGGCCAATAGCTGCTCAATATTGATGGCTCCATGAGCAGGTCCTTGTCCGATGTTGTTCTGAGGTACTCCATGGTTTCTCCTCCTCGTCATTGGCATCTCTCTGGTTGCGAGTCCTCACCATCTAGAGAAAAGCAATAGGTAAGAATTTAGAAACGTCCCCAACTATATGCATCAAGGGATATGAAATTAAACAACTAGCTATACTAGCCTAGGTGGACATGGTAATGCTAAAGCATCCCAAAATCCTCTATTAAGCACACAAGCAAACAATATATATAGCAAACAGCACACTTAAGCAAAAACACATCGATTCCTGAGTGCTCCTATGTGCTCTAAAGGTCCATTCTATCTAGGCTGCGTCCTACGGTCAACCTGTGGCTCTGATACCAATCTGTGACGCCCGGTTCCGAAAATTGAACCAAGCTAACGCATATGTGTGCCCAGGATGTTCAACACACATACACGCGTGATTCACAAATGATAAACAGATAATTACCACAGCTCAAAGTATTAAATAAGTACTCTTATTACATAATTCATTATATCCTCGAATACAAGCTCTAATAGATAGTAGTGATAAGTTCAACTAATGCAGCGGAAATAAACTAATTAAACAACTAAGCAAACTAAGCAAAAGGGATAGCGCAGCTCCATGCAACACCACAGGCAAAGTTGACGGTAGACACGGCCTAGATCTCCACATTATCGCCATTAAACTCACAATTTTGACCTGCAACTGTTGGGTGGGGGATTGCAAGAGTGAGTACATGTCGTACTCAGCAAGTGTGGAAAGTATGACATGTGGCTTATTCAAATGACGACAATAATAATGGCTAAGTGCTGAAAAGTACAGTAAAACATTTGAAAAGCATTATCCTACGTCTATGTGAGACAATCCCATCATAACCATCATATTAACAAAATATTAACCATATGCAATTATTGCCAACATCATCATTATCCATGTCCAATTACCATAACTCAAATTCATATTCATGACCATAATCCATAAACCATAACCATAAACCAACCATAACCATTACCAGACCATAATCATCCCAAATCCCAATTTCCAACTCTAATCATGTAGGTCATCCAGGCGCTCTTAACCGGGAGCACGGCTATCATGATAGTTCAATACTCTGCAGAGTTTGTACCACTTTACCCACGTGTTTGTGATTTCATCACCCGTCGGCGACTGAAGAACCTCCTTATTGCCAATTACACTTCCTTTGGTGTATGGCCAAGAGATCACAAAATAGCCTTTACAAAGGGATTACTAGCCTATTCAGACCCACTGAGGTTTCACCGATGGCGATGCCTCCAGCTGAGCACATCTTCAACCAAGGGCCCCCTCTTGAGCCATTCGGATCCCAGGGTAGTCCCACCAATCATCAACAAACCCAATCCGACTACCCCTTCCCCGAGCATCCACAATGGTCCAAACAGCACTAGCAAAGCCCTAATTAATCAACTACGCCGCACCCATACTTGGCCTCGTGGTGGCACTGTAGTCCTGGCGTATTCTCGCATGAACCGGTCCTTAGATCTAAAGCAAGCAAACCACCATAACATCCACCCCATCCACATACCAGGCTTGCTTAGATCACCCATCACCATACCGTATCGACCAGTTCACATTAACCAGAATATCATTAATACATGATTAAATGTGTAGTGTTGGTTTTTCCATCCCAATTAATTAAGCGAAGCAAAAAGGTAAAAACCCTTCCCGACTCTCTACCATAAATTCCAGGTGACAAGGGTGGTTTAGCAAATCTAGTAAACTTCCTACCATAGGATTCCCATCAAATTGACACAGCATGCAGTTTTGCAAACAAAACATTTATTTTAAAAATAGGATCAATATGCTTCAAGGACACTTGCCTTGCTCCGGCGGATGGGGTTGCTCAAGCGCTTCGAAGTCTTGATTTTGGAAATCCTCGTATGCGGCCTCTTGAGCACGTTCCTCTACGTGTGATCATACATACAAGAAAACATATACAATTCAACATAATGCACACAAAATAATCAACATGCAATGACATGTATGCATGCACAATTTAATAATTAATTTACTATGGTCATTTATTAATTAGATGCGACTAGTTCATACGTGTTCATAAGGGTTTACGGGGATTTTAGGGTGGATTAATGCTGCTGAAATAAAATTTATGGTGCAACTAAAATTTATTTACGTCTACTAGATTCAATATGATCGCAAAAATTCGCATCGGGAACGAACCCTACCGTAGATCTGACGGCGTGACGGTCGCGGAATAAATGCGACGCGTAGACGAAATAGATGGTGCAGCAGTCCTTCGACGGCACGACGATGGCGGCGCGATGTCGGCGACGATCTCCGGCGAACGGTGGCGTCCTCCTCTTTTTCTCCCTCTTCTTCCCCTTCTTTTTCTCCTTTTTTTCTTCCCTGGGCGCCTCTGTTTTCTTGTTCCCGGCGGCCTTTTCTTCTTTGGAAACGGCGGCGTACTGGCGGCTGCGTTTTTGGGATCGGGAAAAACGAGGGCCTCGGTTCCTTTTTGCCGGCGGCGTGGCTCTCTGGGCGACGGCTGATTTCTGGGATCGGAAAAACCCTAGGGAGGCTTTTTTTATAGGCGCGGGGGTCGAGGTATGCGACCGGCTCGGTCACGGGGCGTCGCGCGTGAATCGCGGTGGCGTGGGTTTCGGTGCTGGCGGGGTGGGAGCGGTGCGTTGGCGGCGGGGCGGGGCCCGGTGCGGCGCGGGTCAGCGGGGGGGGGGGGGGGGGGGGGGGGGGGGGGGGGCGATCGAGGCGGCGTGGGAGTGGGCCGGCGCCTCGGCGGGTCGCGTCAGGGGGGGAGGGGACCGGGGCGGGGCGCGTGCGCCTCGGGCGGCACTCGGCCGGGCTGGCGCGCAGGGCTAGGCGGCGGTGGGGCCCGGGTGGCCGCAAGCGGCGGGGTGGCGTGGGCGCCGGGGCATGGGACCCAGGGGCGGCGGCGTCAGGGTGGGGCCCCCCCGGGCGGGCGCGCTCGGGCACGCGGCGCGGAGCGCCTCGGGGCGCGCGGCGGGGCCTGCTGGCGGCTCGGCCGCAGGCCGTTGTTTTTTTTTTTTCTCTTTTTTTTTTCATTTAGTATTATTATTATTTTATAATTTATATTTATTTATTTTATTATTTTTTTTATATTATTTATTTATTATTTATATTTTTTTATATATATTATTATTTAAGTTTTATTATTTTTATTTATCTTATTTATTTTATTTATTATTATATATATATTTATTGTTATATAATTTATTTATATATTTCTTTTTATATATTATTATTATTGTTTTATATTTATTATTTATTATTTTTATAACATATATTATTAATATTAATATTTTATCTATTTTCATATATTGTTATATATATTATTTATATACATTTATATATATTTTATTATTATTATTTTTATACTTATTTCCTATTACAGGTTTTAGGATATAATTATTATTATTTTTTATTTCTTTTTTTGCTACCCATATTTGTATATTTTATCATTTTTCTTTTACCCTACTAATGTTTAATGCATGATCATGTATGCAATGCAAGATGCGAAAATTTAGGGTGTTACATCTCAGCCCTCCAAAATCGATCCAATGATTGCGCGGTGAGATCAGGGAGGTACAAAAGTCGGCATACACGGTTTCAGTGAAACCCTAGTCCATTTCTCGCTCTCTCTTTTCTCTCTTTGACTGCAACTCGAGCGTGAGAAAGTGAGGCAGAGAGGCGAGCGATGGAAAGGTGCTACGGCGTTTTCGTGACCTCTTCGCCGGCGCTTGAGCTCGCCGGTTGGTGACTTAGTCTGTCAGCTTCAGCTTGTCGTCGAGGTAGCCCCTCCCTTCTTTTCCTACTAGGGTTAGGGTTCTGCCACGAAACCCTAGGGTTCTGGTGAACTTCTCGGTGGCTGAGTGATCGCCGTCACCGTCATCTTTTTTGTCGGTATGCGCCTTCACCCGACGTCGCGTGGAGCCCCTTACTGCGGTAGATCTAGCCAGCACGAATGTTTCTCTTCCCCGGTCTCCTCGAGAAGGAGTTCACCGATGATGATGGTGATGTCAACTCCCTCGCTCGGCGCACAAACGCCGGTGGGGGGCTCCGAAGGAGGGAAGCCGATGAGCCCTGTGGTTAGTGATCCACCACCTTAATTTATTTTTATTTCTTATACAATTTAGTTTTGATTCTCTAAGATTTTGGTTCTTAATGTATTCAAACTAAAACTCAATTGAATTCACATCCTTCTAACTGCTGAAGAATTTAACTAAATCAAAATTGAAACCGGATTAGGAATCACCTAACCTGACTTTTTATGCCATTGTTAGTCTTAGAGTTCACTAATTACTAGGCACTATTTAACTGTATGCTTAATCCATAATTGTCGGTGGTTTTGATCCGGCAGATCTCCCGACACTACTAAAGTGTTAGAGGAGTTTGAGGTTCGGTATGGGCGCGCGGAGATTCCAGAAGGTGAGATGTCGAGTGACACAAGGGACACGAAGATTTACGTGGTTCGGGCCGCCTGAGTGTAATACCCTACTCCACGAGGTGTGTTGGTGTTGTATTGGATGTATGAGCTCAACATCAGTTGAGAGTGTAAAGTCAGCGTTTCTCCGGAGTGTGTGTGTGTGTGGAGAGAGTGTCCTATGTATCGTCGACCTGTCCTTTTATAGTACAAGGGCAGGCCGTTACAAGTTAGCCTGGCCCGACATGTGGCCCCGGCGGTTACTGATATTGATACACATTCAACACGTTTAATTTCCCTTAATTACCGAGTTATGGGCTTTGACAGCATCGTTACTGGTAATTAAGGTCGTCCGATCGTGTGTCATTAATATAGTATTAATGACACTTGATCGGGTCTTGAAGTCCTTGATTCCCCTTTGAAGATCCGGAGCCGTTGTGGAGTCTTCCGGAGGTTAGAAGCTAAAGATCCGATGGTTGGACACGTGGCAGCGCCGGAGCACACTGTGGGGAACAGATAGGTCCAGTGTTACCCGACACGTGTCAGTTCTGGAGCTTCCCTCGGTCTGGGGTTAGGTCCGGGGGTGCCATTTCGGTACATAGCCCAGAGCTTCCCCCTTGTGGGCGGTAGCTCCGGTTTGATAGTACACGTGGCGACCCTGGGACTAACCATGTTGGAGAAGCGGGTCCGGTTATGTCTGACATGTGGGCCTTCGAAGGTCTTCAAATCAAATAGATGACTTTCCCTTGAGATCTTTGCAACCCCAAGGAGTATATGGTACCCAGGGTACCGACAGTGGCCCCCAGGGCCCACCTCTGAGGAATACCCCTTGGGTGAAGTCATTCCGCCGGAGGTGGGTCCATCCTTCGACTTTTGAAATGAGTCTTCAAAGGTCTTCAGATGTGCCGTTGGCGATAGTTTGGAGTTAAATTCTCGCCGCGTGGCATATCCCGTGTGCGGCAAATGAGATCTTTGGCGTGCGGATCTCACGCAATTGAAGGTCGCTGGTTCCCGATACGAAAATCGTATCAGTTCCACGCACCTTGTCAGGCCGCCGCCTTCGGGCTTCCCGCCTCATGATGACAACCGTTCGCCTGGGTAAGAATCTCGACTTGATCGTCGGGGTGGTCCCGGGCCCTCTTGTCATCGGCTGGGTGGAATTTTTGAGTAGTACCTTCGACTTGCTTGCGGTTTCCATCCAAGCGTTGCGAGGGCTTACTTAAGGAGGAAAGCGCGCACCGTCTAGAGTTCTTTATGCCTCTCATCTGATCTTGCGTTCAAACTCCCAACTTGCGCTCGCTTTTCCTCTCTTGCCTTGCTGTGCCGCGTTGGAGTTGGGTCTCCGCGAGAGTCGTTTGAAGACCGCAGGTGACTTGAAGAAGGTCCGGGCCCTCATGGGATGGTCCCCGGACTTCTTCAACCATCTGGTCGCGCCGGAGGAGAGCTCCTGTTCGAGAAGGAGCACGCCGGCGAGATGGTGTACTTCTCCTCGTACGCCATGGTGGGGTTGATCCCACCTTTTTCCTCCTTTTTCTTGATGCTGCTAGACTTTTATGGTACGCGGCTATACCACCTTGGCCCCCACTCCATTCTTCTTGTGTCTATCTTCGTCCACTTCTGTGAAATGTGGGTGGGCATCCCCCCCCTGCATTGAACTTTTCCGGACCTTCTTCACCGTCCATACCACCGGCAGGAGTAATGAGTACCTTGGCTTCTATTACTTCGTGAAGCGCAAGAAGTACCCATTCAAGTACCTCCGGCCGTTTCCCTCTGTGAAGTGGGATGATTGGAAGAAGGACTGGATAGTCCTCCGCGTGGAGGAGCACGAGAAGCTGGAGCTGCCCGAAGGCCTCCCCAACATCGATACTACAGTCTGGAGTGAAGCTCCGGTGCTGGCGGAAGCCTTCAACCCTGCTCTGACCAGGATCCGCCAGTGCGTGTATGGAGGATTAACTCCTCAGGTAGTGTTTTGCAACTTCCTGGTCAACAGGTGGGCACCGCTGAAGAGGAGAGGAAAACTCGCTTGGGCCCTCAACAGTGTGATGGACGACGACCGGGTTGAGACCGGGCTGAAGTCCAACATGTCGGGGACAACCTTGGAGTTCCATCTCAAGAAGTTCCAGCACGGCATCGACATCGCGGGTGATGACTTGACTCCGCCATCAGCTTTTCTCCCTTTGAACATGGAAGTAGAGTTCAGCAGGGAGCTCCGGCGGAAGATGCCTGTGCTTGACGACCTTGGTGTCGTCGAGAGAAGATCGACCTCCAGGGTGGTGATCCCTGGGGCTTCCGAAGGTGGCTCCGACCCTGCCCCGAAGCCAAGGATCGAAGTCATCGGCAAGGGCAAGGAGCCGGCAGACGAACCCTTGAGCCGTAAGAGGAAGCTGCAGCATGCCGACGGAAGGTCCATCAGGCCTGCCACCTCTGCATCAGCTCCTTCTCCCCGGAGGGGGAGGTTTTCTACAACTGCGGCGGTTGTTCCCGCAGCGGCGTCCTCTCGGGGTGCTAGCTCCGGGCATGAGACTTCAGCACCAGGGCCGGTTGAGGCCTCTAGGTCTGAAGGTCCTTCCCGGTTGATGGGGGCCTCGACTAAAAAAATGTCCGTGGCTGCGACGAGTTCCGGGGGGGCCTTCTGGGGCTTCCACGCCGGCGGTGGCTATGGTCAGCCCTGAACGTCCGGGAAAGAGGTTCCGCGCAAGCTGGTGCGGAAGCCTCCCAAGGTAATTTTTAATCTTTACCTCAGACAGTTGTTTTATTGTAGTAACTGTTTTTTAAATTTCTTCATCCTTCATCTGCAGCGTTCCCAAGAAGAGGAGTGAAGTTCCACCCTCAGCCACAGCAGCTGAAGTTGCGAGGGCGGAAGTCTCTGCTCCTCTCCCGGTGCCGCCCCAAGTGGTGGCTGAAGCTGCGGCAGCTCCGGCGCCAGCTGTCGTGGTCATGGACCTCGACTCATCCCCCGAGACTCCCGTGGTAGCGCCGGACCACGGGAGAGAAGATGCGCCAGCGGCACCTGCCCTGGAGGTTGAAGCTCCAGGTTTGGGTGCTGAGATGATGGAAGCTTCGGTCGTTGAGCCGAAGGAAGCAATAATTCCAGCCCCAGAGCCGGAAATTGTCGAAGCCCCGGCGGTTGAGCCGAGGGTAATTGAAGTCTCGGCATGCGCACCAGATGTTTAGTAAGTCCCGGCGGTTGGGCCGGCTACCTTTGAAGCACCGGCCGCAGAGCCGGTCGTTGTTGGAGCTCCGGCCGCAGGGCCGGTTGATGTTGAAGACTTTCCGGCTCCCGAGTCGGTTGTTGCGGAGTCGTCGGTGCTCGAGCCCCCAGCAAAGGAGGTGCCCAGGCCGGAGCCAGAAGCAGTCCTTGCTCCGGGGGTGACGACGCTGGAGGTACCCGCGGCTGAGCCAGAGTGCCCAGACGAAGTTGCTGGCCCCCTGCCTGAGGGGGCAAATGAAGACCTGGCGGTGGGGCCTTCGGAACCACTTCCGGAGGTCGGAACTTCATCAGCGGGACCCTCCTCGATGGTGACTGAGGCCATCCCGGAGGACGGTCCTAGCGCCGTAGAGGCTCAGGGGACCACTCTTGTGGAGTGGGACCCAATTTTTGTCAGCGAGAACCCGCTGGAACCAGCGGAGGAGACCCTAGCAGGTCCGGAACCTATCCCGTTGTCATTGTCTATTGACAACGCCTGTTCCAGTCTGCGTCAAGTTCAACTGGCCTTCTTCCACGACAGCAAGGCTCTTGAAGAGGAGCGCCAAACCCTTAGGCGGTGGCGTAACCGGCTCTACTTCGAGACCAAGCTGGCGCAGTCGAGGCTAGCAGATGACAAAGAGTGGATCAAGCGGGAGAAGGTCCGCCTGGTATACTGGGGCAAATTATTGGATGACAGGGAGAGTATGACTCGCGCCCTCGACGCTCAATCCCAGGCCATTTATGAGAAGACCAAAGCAGCTAATAGTGCGGCCGATGAACGCCAAGAAAGGCTTGAGGCCATTAACACTACTCTCATCAAGCGCCGGGAGGCACTTGAGGAGAGGGAGAAAAGGCTCGAAGATGAAGAGCAGAAACTCCTAGAGCTGCGGGATGACGTCTTGAGGAGGGAGGAGGAGCTCACCGAAAAGGTGGCTATGGCTGACAAGGGCCTCGAAGAGCGCGCCAAGAAATTGGAAGAGCGTTGTGCTGAGGAGGAGGAGAAGGCATGGGTGCGAGGGCAGGAACTCTACGAGCAAGAGTGTGCCATCGCTGCCAGGTAGAAGAAATTAAGGGGCAGGGAGAAGGACCTGGTTGACCGCCGGAACAAGATCCACCTCCGCGAGGAGGAGCTCGGAAAACTCGAGAAGCGAGTTGCTGAAAAGATTCAGCAAAACGCCAAAGAAGTTGAGCGCCTCGCTCGCGAGAATTCTAAACTGGTGGCGGCAAAAAGATCCTTGGAAGAACTGAAGGGCTTGAGGGTTGCGGACTCCCTACAGGTTTGGGAGTTCCTGGGCAAGGCCAACGACGCGCTGACACCGATGGGCTTCAGTCCCGTGCGTCCGGATGATCCGGAGCCGGAGTTGGACCTGGCGTTGCAAGCACTGAGCTCGGCGGGTAGCAAACTCTCCAAGGTGGGCGATGTCATCGCGGACCAGTTGGAGGTTGAGGGGCAATCCCTGGCGAAGAATGTCGCAGAGTATGTGCTGACATGCTACACCAGCCGGGATCCCCAATTCCCTCTAGACCCGGTGCTTGAAGGTCCCGTCAAAGGAGAAGGCGAAGCCACCCGAGCCAACGTGTCGGAGGTTGCTCAGAAGGTCGCCCAGTTCTTCCATAGGGTCTAGGACCATCTCCGTAGCTCCCACTTGTATTCTCTCTTTTTCTTCCTCAAATTTGTAATTCCTTGTCTCCAGATGAATGAAATCCCCAAATTTTTGTGAATTTCACTTTTTGTCTTCAACACTTTTGTCTTCACTTGGCCCCCTGGTAGATGTACACAATTTGATTGTGAACATGTACCAAGAGGATATTGTGTTTTGTTGAAGACTCATTTGCTTCGAACTTGTAGAGTGTGGGTCTGAAGTCTTCGATAGTGAAGGCCCCCTGAGGTTGTCAGAGCTTAGTAGCTCTGGCAGTAGTTCCTATCAACGCGTAGAGCATCGATAGTTAGACCTACGGGGTGTCGGAGCTTAGTAGCTCCGGTAGTGACCTTTGCCAACGCGTAGTTTGTCGGCAGTAGGCTCCGTTTGTGGAATCTTCTCACCATCTTTTATTCTGCGTCGACGGTTGGCCCCCCTAGCTTTACCGGATCTTGGTTGCTCCGGTGATGCTCGTTTTCAATGTTCAACATCGATTATAAGCCACCTAGGGGGAGTTAGAGCTTCGTCAGCTCCGGCTTTTCTCCATCAACGTGGATTCTTTATTTTTCCTACACACTGAAGCCAAGAAAAATAGTAAAATTCGCTCCTTGCCTATAACCTCGTCATGGCTTACGATTCTCAAGAAAATTTTAGGTCAAACACGGTTCTGAATGTGACCGAACGCATTGCCTTCTTTCTTCCGGATCAAATTGTACTTGGACCCGCCTTACTTCGGCCTGTCGGGGTGTAGGTAGAGTGGCGTACTTAGGGTGCTTGACCAGGCTAAGTCGATAGCATAATCCGGCCCTAGATTGGCTTGGAGACATTCAGGCGAGTGGGCCATGAACAATATTTGAATCCAGATGAATCGACAATACAGCTCGAATCATATATGAACCAGTCGAACTAAAATTTCTTAAGAATTGCATGTCTTTGTTATAGACAAGAAAGAGAAAAATAAAAAATGTTGAGCCTGTACAAAATAAATGCACGTGGAGTCTGTTTCACATGAAGATGTCTTTCATTATAGGTTCGGGGTACAGGGGAAACAAGTACACTCTTAGGGTACGGAACCAGGCTAAGCGTGTTTAATTTCTTGTTTGACCCAGGGTAGCTAGCCACACTTTTAGTCTTGAGACAGCGACAAGTGTTGCATGAACTTTGCGGACCTTCCGGGAAAGGTCCGGCTCTTCTCCCGGAGGAACTACCTGACTCTGTACAATGACTCTATAACATACACCTCAAGTTACTACAGACTCACCTCCGTGATATTAAGTGTAGAACTTACGGAGGTGCTCAATGTTCCAAGGATTTGGGAGAGGTGTCCCATCCTCGGTAGCCAAGCGAACGCTTCCGGGACGGGATACTTTAATCACTCGGAAGGGTCCCTCCCAGCTGGGGGAGAGTTTGTTTAACCCTTCTCTGGATTGTATTCTCCGTAGCACCAGATCGCCTTCCTCGAGCTGTCGGTTGTGTACATGCCGCTGATGATAGCACCGAAGGGCTTGGCGGTATCGGGCATTCCGAACAGCTGCTTGGCACCTTCCCTCCTCAAGGAGGTCTAGGTCTTCACGCTGGAGCTGGTCCTGCGTGGCTTCGTCAGAGGTCCGGACCCGGAGTGACCCCAAGGTGATTTCCGGAGGAAGGATTGCTTCAGCTCCATACACCAGGAAGAAGGGTGTCTCTCCAGTTGACCAGTTTGGAGTTGTCCTGTTGGCCCATAAAGTGGGCAGAAGCTCTTCAATCCAGTTGGCTCCATGTTTTTTCAAGCGCTCATAGGTGTGCGTTTTGAGTCCTTTAAGGATTTCAGCATTTGCTCTCTCGGCTTGGCCATTGCTTGCTGGGTGAGCTACGGAGGCGTAGAAAACTTGAATGGTGAGGTCTTCGCAATATCCTTGAAATGCAGAGCTTGTGAATTGGGTCCCATTATTAGTGATGATTTTGTTTGGGACTCCAAATCTGCATACAATGGACTGCAAAAAGTTGATAGCAGATTGCTTGTTGATTGTCACAACTGGAGTTGCTTCTGGCCACTTGGTGAACTTGTCAATGGCAACGTACAGGAACTTGTAACCTCCGACGGCTCTTGGGAAAGGTCCCAAGATGTCCATCCCCCACACAGCGAAGGGCCATGTAGGAGGTATCATTTGTAGGGGCTGAGCCGGTGTGTGAATTTGCTTTGCATGAAATTGACATGCTTCACATTTCTTCACCAGCTCAGTTGCATCCTGGAGTGTTGTAGGCCAGTAGAAGCCATGCCGAAAGGCTTTACCAACCAGCGTGCGGGAAGACGCGTGGTTCCCACACTCGCCTCCATGGATTTCTGCGAGGAGCTCGCAGCCTTCTTCCCTTGTGATGCACCGCATTAGGATGCCATTGGCACCGCGCCGGTAGAGATCCCCTTCTACCAACGTGTATCTTTTAGCCAATCTGACTACCCGGTCAGCAGATACATCATCATCAGGAAGGATGTTGTCTTTCAAGTAGTTCCGGATCTCCGAGATCCATGCATCGGAACTAACTTGAGCATTTGAGTCTTGCGTGCTGGGTTGCTTGGAGCTTCCGGCAACACCTACGACCCTTGATGGCTGCCATGGTAACAGGGCTATTGGGACCGTCAGCTTCGGGATGCTGATCTCGCCCCCTTCGCTCAGTTCGGCAGGCTGAGTTGTGGGTTTTGACAACCTCCGGACAAAAGTTCTGTCAGGAGCCGGAGCTCCGATTGACGCTTTCGTCGAGAGTTCGTCGGCTTCAGCATTGTGGGCACGCTAGACATGGTGGAGATCTAGGACTTCAAAGTCCTTCTGAATCCTCTGGACTTCAAGGAGGTAAGCAGCTAGCTGGAGATTGTTTCAGGAGCATTCACCCTTCACTTGCTTAATGATGAGCTGTGAATCTCCCTTGACCAGCAGTTGCTTGACACCGTATGACAGATCCACCTTTAGTCCGTAAATGAGTGCTTCATATTCCGCCATGTTATTGGTCGCCTTGAAGTCAAGGTGTACCATGTATTTTACCTTCTCTCCGGTTGGTGCGAGGAGAAGGATTCCAGCTCCGGCCCCCTGCTTTTGCATGGAGCCGTCGAAGTAGAGGGTCCAGTGAGGCTCGGTGAAGACCGGAGCCTTGTGTTCTGGCTTCTGCTCGCTGGGGCCCCCAGCGTTTGATGGAGAGGGAGTCCATTCCGCCACGAAGTCTGCCAATGCTTGACTCTTGATTGCTTGCCTTGAAATGAATTCGAGATCAAATTTGGCCAATTCCGCTGCCCACTTTGCAATATTCCCAGTAGAGTTGGGATTATGCAAGATTGCTCGAAGTGGGTATGAAGTCACCACTGAGATCTTGTGAGCTTGGAAATAATGGCAAAGCTTCCTGGAGGCAATAAGAACTGCATAGAGCAGCTTATGCACCTCTAGGTATCGAGTCTTGGCGTCATGAAGTACTTCACTAATGAAGTACACTGGGCGCTGGATGGTCCGGACCCTCCCAGAGGGGCCCGGAGCTTCCTCTTCATTGATCCGGATCCTCCCGGAGGAGTCCAGATTTTCTTTAGGGACTTCTGGGTCCTTGTTGGAGGAACCCAGAGCTTCTTCAGAAGCGACCTGGACCCTCCCGGAGGGGTCTGGGTCTTCTGAAGTAACTTCTTGTGGATTCAAGTCTGGGAGCTGGGACCCAGACTCGCTTTCAAGAACCTCCAGATCCTCCTGAAGGGGTCTGGACTCCTGAGTATAGAATGGTTCTGTTCTCTCCGCAAACAGGACCATACTGACGACTTCGTCAGTGGCTGAAATATAAAGCAGTAAAGGCTCACCAGGGTTCGGAGCTACCAGAATTGGTAGGGTGGTGAGGAGCTATTTTAGCTCCTAGAACGCCTTTTCTGCTTCTTAAGACCATTGGAATGGTCCGGACTTCCTTAATAACTTGAAAAAGGGGAGTGCCCTTTCCGCCAATCTTGAAATGAACCAGCTGAGGGCTGCTAGACATCCAGTTAGCTTTTGGACATCTTTGATGCGGGCTGGTGGCCGCATGTCTTCAATGGCTTTGATCTTCGCCGGATTAGCTTCTATGCCCCGGTGACTTACCAGGAAACCAAGAAGTTTTCCAGAGCTAACCCTGAAGACACACTTGTCTGGATTTAGCTTTGTGCGGGTGACCCGCAGCTTGTCGAAGACAGCCTGCAAGGTGTCAAGGAGTGACTCCTTGTTCTTGACCTTGACCACGATGTCGTCGACGTACACTTCCACTATGTCTCTAATGAGTTCTTCAAAGGTTTTGTACATAGCTCGTACAAAGGTTGAAGATGCATTCTTGAGACCAAATGGCATGGCTGTATAACAGTACAATCCATCTATTGTGATTAAAGAGGTATGCTCTTCATCTTCCCTAGACATTCTGATTTGATGATACCCAGAATATGCGTCTAGGAAACACAGCAATTCACACCCGGAGGTGGAATCCACTATCTGATCTATTCTAGGTAATGGGAATGGATCTTTTGGACATGCCTTATTTAGTGTTGTGTAGTCGATACACATCTAAAGCTTCCCGCCGGCCTTGGGCACAACGACTGGGTTTGCCAGCCATTTTGGATGGAAGACTTCTCAGATGAATCCAGCTTCGAGCAACTTCTTCACTTCTTGTCGAATGAAGTTATGTCGCTCTACGGATTGCTTCCGAGGCTTCTGATGCACAGGCCGGGCATCGGGGTAGATCTTCAGATTGTGCTCAATCACTTCCCTGGGGATCCCAGGTATTTGTGACGGTTGCCAGGCAAACACGTCGACATTAGCCCAGAGGAAAGCGATGAGCGCGAGTTCCTATTTGTCGTTCAATCCCCCCGATATACGGGTGATATGAGCGGCATCAGAACCAATTTGGACGACTTTGACGGGATTGTCGGTGTCGCCGCTTGGCTGCACACGAGGTGCAGAAGTCGAGCCTCGCTGACGAATGCTCGGGGGTTTTGGAGCTTGCTCCTGCCTGGAGTCCTCCTCTTGCGTCGTAGTAAGCGCATGGAGTTCTTCCAGAGCAGTTACTCCGACAGTACGATCTCCGCGGATCTGGAGAACGCCTACTGGTGTTGGCATCTTTAACACCAGGTAACCATAATGAGCAGCTGCCATGAATTTGTACAAGGCAGGCCTACCCAAGATGGCATTGAAGGGTTAGTTGATCTGAGCAACGTCAAAGACCAACTTCTCGGTGCGATACTTCTTCCGGGTCCCGAAGGTAACGGGGAAGGTAATAGCTCTGAGTGGGGTAATGGCTCCCGGACCTACTCCGGAGAAAGGTCGGGAGGGGTGGAGATCCGAAGGTCGGAGCTGAAGCTTGGTAAAAGCTTCGAAGCTTATGAGGTTGAGCCTCGAACCTCCGTCTACCATGACATGGTTGAGCTGGATGTTATTGATGGTAGGAGATACCATCAAAGGTAGCTGACCTGCTCCAACAATGCTTCAAGGGCAGTCCAAAGCATCAAAAGTGATGGTTGTGTCCATCCACTTCCGATGAGGCTCCGCCCTGGCTGTAGGAGCTACAGCAGTCATGTCCCGACGCATAGTCTTGATGATGCGGCAGAAGGTGATGTACCATGATCCACCAAAAATGGTTTTCATGGTCTTCCGACGCTCGTTGTCAGAGACGTCGGAATCGTCATCGACGGAGGTGTAGACGGCCTTCAGGAACTTTTTGGGATCCTGAAAATCTAACTCCTCTTCAGCCGGAGCTTCGTCAACTTTTTGTTTTCCTTCCCTCTGTCGGAAAGGAGCTTCTTCCTGACGCTTGTTGTAGCGCTCAGCAAGGTTTTGGACCTCCCGGCAGTCTTCCAAACTGTGGCTATCCGTTTTGTGAATTGGACACCACACCTTGGGTTTGCCACTGTCTTGAGAAGACGATCGAGGTCGCTTCTCGGGGCGTGGCCCCCGGCCACCCGGAGCTGCAGCAGCTGCAGCATTGGATGCACCGGCCGAGCCGTTGGTCTTTTTTTTCTTCTTGCCACTCCCGGAGGTAGCGGCTTCTCCTTTGGAGGATTTCTTGTGATCCTCTGGAGTTGGTTTGGAGTGCATTTCACGGCCCTCTGCTGCTCTGGCACATTTGTCAGCCAAGCTGAAGAGTTCTGTGACACTGGTAATCTCCTTGATCGCCAGTTTCTCCAGCATCTTCTTATCCCGCACTCCCTGTCTAAATGCCACGATGACAGAGGCGCTAGAGATAGAAGGGATAGTGTTTCGTACCTGAGAGAATCTCTGGATGAATGATCGCAGGGATTCTCCTCCTTTTTGCACAACTGCAAAAAGGTCCAGTTCGGTGCCTGGTCGGGTGTAAGAACTCCCGAAATTGGCGGTGAACTGCCGGCACAACTCCTCCCAACTGCTGATGGAGTTGGGTGGAAGGCTCATAAACCAAGACCTGGCGGTCCCAGTTAAAGCCACTGGAAAATAATTGGCCATTACGGCCTCATTTCCTCCAGCTGCCAAGATAGCAGTGGAGTAAATCTGAAGAAATTCGACAGGATTAACAGTCCCGTCGAACTTCTCTGGCAGATGAGGCCGGAACTTCTGTGGTCACTTGACCATACGCAGATGCATGGCCAGAGCTGAACAGCCTCCTCCTACTCCTTCAGGAGCAGGAATGTCTTGAGCTTCTCGTATTTCACGAGCACGCTCAATATGGACTCGGCTGTCTTGTTGGCGATATCGGCGATCAAGCTCCGCCCGGAGGTCATGAGTTGAAAGCCTTGATACCGTTTGAGTGCGTCGTGCCCCGGAGGGCAACGACGTCACCTGCTGTGATGCAGCATGTCTCCTGTTGTTGGAAACGTGCGGACCAAGTCTGCCAGACAAGGTCCGTCGCTGCGACGGGGCCCGTCCTGAAGGAGGAGGACCCTGGTTGCTGATGCGGTCGGCTGCTGCTGCAACCAAGTGTTCCACATCGGCCCTCCACTGCTCCATTGCATCCTGGGATGCGTCCGGAGGTGGTGGGCGCTGAAGAAGAGCACGTGCTGCATGAAGCGCGTGTTCCGGGTTGTCAAGATTCACCGACGCAGTGATTGACGCTGGTGCACCATCGCGTTGTCCAGCTTGATTTGCTGGTGGAGGCGGCGGTGGTGGAAGTGACTCCTGCTGGAACCGTAGTTCCTGCTGGTGGCTGCATATTGGAGGGATTACCCCCAACAGCTTGAACAGCGGGATGACCATTGGATGATCCAGCGGCTGAGTTCACCATTCTTGAAATCTCTGGGCCCCCTACCTGGCGCACCAACTGTCGGTGGTTTTGATCCGGGAGATCTCCCGACACTACTAAAGTGTTAGAGGAGTTTGAGGTTCGGTATGGGCGCGCAGAGATTCCAGAAGGTGAGATGTCGAGTGACACAAGGGACATGAAGATTTACGTGGTTCGGGCCGCCTGAGCGTAATACCCTACTCCACGGGGTGTGTTGGTGTTGTATTGGATGTATGAGCTCAACGTCAGTTGAGAGTGTAAAGTCAGCGTTTCTCCGGAGTGTGTGTGTGTGGAGAGTGTCCTATGTATCGTCGGCCTGTCTTTTTATAGTACAAGGGCAGGCCGTTACAAGTTAGCCTGGCCCAACATGTGGCCCCGGCGGTTACTGATATTGATACACATTCAACACGTTTAATTGCCCTTAATGACCGAGTTATGGGCTTTGACAGCACCGTTACTGGTAATTAAGGTCGTCCAATCATGTGTCATTAATATAGTATTAATGACACTTGATCGGGTCTTGAAGTCCTTGATTCCCCTTTGAAAATCCGGAGCCGTTGTGGAGTCTTCCGGAGGTTAGAAGCTGAAGATCCGACGATTGGACACGTGGCAGCGCTGAAGCACACTGTGGGGAACAGATAGGTCCGGTGTTACCCGACACGTGTCAGTTCCGGAGCTTCCCTCGGTCTGGGGTTAGGTCCGGGGGTGCCATTTCGGTACATTGCCCGGAGCTTCCCCCTTGTGGGCGGTAGCTCCGGTTTGATAGTACACGTGGCGACCGTGGGACTAACCATGTTGGAGAAGCGGGTCCGGTTATGTCTGACATGTGGGCCTCCGAAGGTCTTCAAATCAAATAGATGACTTTCCCTTGAGATCTTTGCAACCCCAAGGAGTATATGGTACCCAGGGTACCGACAATAATCATTGACCTAGGTCTAATAACATTTAATCAAGCAGTTCACGATCCATCTAGAATACTAATTGCATTAACAAGTAGATGACTAAGAGAGATGATTAGGGGTGTACCTTCGTTGAGGATGGGGTTAGCAGCCATGATGGCAATGTCGGAGTAGGAGCAAGGTCCACAGCAATGGGAGGCGGAGATAGCGGCCTTCGCCACACTTCCCGTACAAACATGTAGATCAGATCTCTTACTTCGCGGTTAGACAAACAATGATCTTTTATATATGTATGGGAATGAGAGAGGGTCACCAATGAGTTGCCTGGTTAACTTCTGATCAGAACGTGAGAAGTCGAACTCAGTATGGACACGACCCCATACCAAACGAGATCACTGTCATGACGATAGCATCACTGTTATCATGACGACAGTATCACTATTGTCATGACGCTCATGTCGTCCTTATGCGTGTTCAGGGACCGGTCGGGTCGACGCTGCCTGGACCATGTGACAGGTCTGCTGTAAGCACATCGAGCACTTGGGTTTCACTTTGTTTATTTTTTTTCTCTCGAACTGATCAATCACCTGGCTCCTCTGTTCATGTCGATGGACCAGGGTCCTGACAAACTAGGAATCACATTGAGTGGTGTCGTGCAATGCGACACCCAATATCACAACACAGAAAAGAACAAAAGAACTCATAACATAAGTGAGCATCTTACATTAATCTCAGAGTTTTATACAAAATAGCTTACATCAGCGGAAGTCTTCATACTACTCTCTCGAACCTACACTATAGCAGTAGCAGTTGTATCCAGCCCGCGGATAATCCACTCTAGCATCACAAAAGCAAGCAGCAGCGTCCAGGGCTTCTATTGGCTATAGACCCTGACGAGGGAAAAGCCTAGGAACCCACCATAGCTATATACCTGCAAAACTCGTATAAATGCAACCGTGAGCACAAGGCACAGCAAGACTTAATTGTCTCACCTAAGCATGAAACTCTACATGCTGGAAACATAAGACTTGAGTTTAAACTGCAGTAAGTAAATGTTCACTATTAGTGGATCCTTGCTTCAGTTTTATAATAACAAGTGAAATTGCTTAGAATCATAACTTTAGTTCTACTATCAACTACTTCAACCAAGTTGTTTAACCATACAACAGGTTACTCCCAGTTCCAGTTGTTACTACGTCACAGCGCAATGAACAAGTATGCTCCCTTCCGCGAGCGATAGTGATTTGAATCAATATACACACGGCTTGCACGTCATGTACACCCGTCTAGAAGAGGTGTACGGTCTATCCCAATAACGTTGTACACAACCACCTTTCACAAGACACCCAGATGTTGAGCCGGTCCTATCGTCCCAGAAGCAAGACTCACATGACGACCTATGCCGCAGTGACATCTGCTCTCCTCATGACGTGCGTGGTGTCTAGGACGGTAGGGTATGCCTCAACACCTAGATTAACATGTTACATTAGTTTGTTGGGTCCACTAGAGCCAGTATGCATCCGGTACATATTCAAACTTGTCCAGCAGAGCCGCACACGAGTACGGTCCTTAATCGACACAGGCAGGCCTATGCACACAGATCACCGGTCTGTCGCTTCCTACCCACCTGCCCGGTCTCAGATTAACCATCCCATATCCATTATTTTCCTCACTTTCTTCCATCCATTTTCCTCAAACTTACTTTCATCCATTTCCTAAACTTTAATATAGCAGTTGAAATCATACTAATTCATATTCTAACTAGACTCCAGGGATTCAGTGGTCATGCATGTGGAGTATCATACATCCCTAAACTTGATGCACAATTACTATTGTATAGATTATAACAGCAAAATATATTAACAACTTAAATGCAAACCGGGGTTTGTCTTAGGTTGCGCGGCTAGTGTAAATGTTAACAAGTCAATGCTTGATGATCTCGGTTAAGCTCCTCGTCGTTCTTCTTTCTTCGTTGTCGTTATTTTTGCTTGGGCAATTCTTGTGCTTGAATGTTGCTTGAGCAAATCTTGTCTTGTTGTAGGGTCCATGGTAGTCCTTCTCCTTTGAGTCGTGATCCTCATCGATCTTCGCCACATCATCTAGCGATATGATTATGCACATAAACAAACAATATATTTCAATATACGATATTCTAAAATTTTATAAGCTACAAGAATAGATAAACTCAAAAGTGGAAGTCAAGAGAGGCTTATTGGACTTCGACTATCTGCACAAGAGCTTACATGAATACTAATGCATGAATCAGCTCATGCGGCCTAGAGTGTGTCTACCTTCTTTGTAGAAAACGCAGGTCGCCGTTGCATTTGTATTTGCAGTAGATATCTGCTCATCTTCAGCGGCGAGTCCTTTGATCAGTAAGATATTCATCAGTCTGATACGCTTCCCAACCATCTCGTTTATTAGATCCTCTACATTATCTTCCTCAAAGATTTGAACTTCATTTGCGATCTCAATCCAGATCCTCACCAATTCGTCCCGGTGTCGCAGCGCTATCACCATCAATCCGAGATCACAATAGCAACTGAGCAATGTGTTGTACATCACCATAGTCGTTTTCACTCTGAATAGGTATTTCATCAAACAGTTTGGATGCATCTTCAATTTGATCATTATTGCACAACTCAGAGCTAAAGGCATCATTGTCGACCTTGTCCGATGCATCAACATTGTCGACCTTGTCCGATGCATCATCAACGTGTTCCTGCGTCACGGATCAGTGTTGATCATCATCACACTTAGTTTTTCCTTGTAAACATTTCATCGAACACCTTGTCTGCAGCACTGTCTCAACCAATTTTTCACAAATCAGAGCTAACCTTGGCCTAATTGTCGTCGCTGTTGAGTCAACGATGTGTTCCTGCATTTCATCCATCAAACACATCACTCGCCTCTCTGGTTGGGTGCAGCCACAGCGCGGAACGCCCCGATGATGCGAGGAAAGCAATGGTGTTGGGGCAGCACAATGCAAAATGCCACAGCGTGTGCACAGGACTGCACGGCAAGCATTTGAGCCATGCGCAGAGGAGGGAGGTGGCCTGGGTACGTGCTGCAACGAAGGCAGTAAGTTGGAGACATGCCGCGACGGCGAGAACGGCCTACGCCGCGGAGGGAAGGGTGTGGACAGCAAGGAGCATCAACATGACGAGAGCAGGCGCGAGCAGAACAGTAGGACGACGCGGCGCTGCGTGGGCGGTTGTCGCCGTGGCGAGCAGAACAGCATGGCAGCATGCACGGCGATGGGCTTGGCGTGGGAGCACGGGCCGCTGGGCGCGGCGAGACGCGTGGCAGGGCTCTGCAAGGCGGGGCGAGCAAGGAGCTGTGATACCCTTAGCCACAGCACGTGAACACTGTGACGTGAGCGAGCACAAATGGACGTCGGGAAGCAGCCGGCGATCACGTAAAGGAAGAAGAAAGGGGTTTGTGGGTGTTCAGCCTTTTGCTTTTTCCTTTCTTGCTTTCCAAGTCTGGGCACCACAGCCTTTACATTCCGTGCACAGGGTTCCAACCATTTACAACAATCACACAAACACCCTTAAAGTAAAGTACTAATGACAATTAAGAAACAGCAACATATGCAAATAAGGACTCCAGGTACGCAATTCACATGTCAGGACGACGGTCCGTGACATCTCCCCCTTCGCCGGAAGAAGCTTGGCCCCAAGCTTCAATCTCTGGAAACTACTGCACCAATGAATTCCAATCTTCCCAAGTGCTGGTACCAGGTGGTGTGTGTGACCATGACACTTTAACTTGAACAATTGCAGCATTGCCCTTCTTCACAAGACGCCTGGCCAGTATAGCTTGTGGTTGCAGAAGAATTTGATCAAGATTGACTGAAGGAGGTAATTCTGAATAAACCGGCTGATAGTTTGGCATATATGGTTTGAGCTGGGATATGTGAAAGAAAGGATGAATCTTAGCATTGGCCGGTAACTCAAGCTTGTAAGCTGCTCTACCAATTCTCTCAATCACCTTATATGGCCCAAAGAACCGAAATGATAGCTTGGGACAGGTCTTGTTGATCACTGATGTCTGACAATAAGGCTGCAACCTCAACAAAACAGAATCACCCACTACAAATTCTCTATCCATCCTTTTTTTTATCAGCTTGCTGCTTGACTCTGTTTTGAGCAGAGGCCAAATGAGTTTTCAGTATTTCAGTGTGAACTTTCCTGTCAAGCAGTAACTCAGACACCGACTGATCAACTTCGGGAGATATAGTAGGAGGAACAATCAGGGTAGGATCATAACCATATAGTGCCTTAAATGGTGAGCAGCCTAAGGAAGAATGATGAGAACTGTTGTACCAAAACTCAGCCAATGGCAACCACTTCTTCCATTTTGTTGGAGTGGCATTGACAGCACACCTCAAATACATCTCCAAATATTGGTTCACTCGTTCACTTTGTCCATCTGTTTGAGGGTGGTAGGCCGTGCTCATCAATAACTTGGTGTCTAGGAGTTGGAATAATTGTCTCCAAACTGAACTTGGAAACACCTTGTCACGGTCAGACAACATAGTCTTTGGTAAGCCATACAATTTAACAATGTTGTCCTGTAGAATGTGAGCCACAGTCAAGGCAGAGAATGGGTGTTTTAGTGGGAAAAAATGAGCAACCTTTGAAAACCGGTCCACCACCACAGGAATAGTGTCATAACCTTCTGATTTTGGGAGACTCTCGATGAAATCCATGGTTATTTCTTGCCAGACGCCTGAGGGATAGGAAGAGGCTGAAGAAGGCCCGCTGGGTGCTGTTTTTCAGTTTTAGCTTGCTGACATGTTAAGCATTGTTTCACATACTCAGAAACATCCTTCTTCATGCCTTTCCAGTAGAAGAGCTTTTTGAGTCCCATATATGTGACATGACCACCAGAGTGTCCACCCATGACAGTGTCATGAAATGCCGAAATAAGATTTGTCCTGGTGGCTGAGTTGTTTCCAATGAGTATCTGATCTCCATGCCGAATGATACCCGGATGGATAGAGTATCCTTCCTCATTGGGACTGTGCAGAGCTAACTGAGCCAGAAGTGTTTGAGCCTCTAAATCAGTAACATAAGAGTTAATGATCTCTTGAATCCACATTGGTTTGGCCTCTGTGATTGCTGAGATACTCATGATATGACCAACCCTGGAAAGGGCATCTGCAGCAATATTATCTCTGCCTTTGCGATACACAATTTTGAAATGCAAGCCCATTAGTTTAGACATGGCACGTTTCTGTAAGTCGGATTGCAGACATTGAGCATCCAGAAAACTCAAGCTACGATGATCTGTGCGTATAATGAATTCACCCCGTTGTAAATATGGCCTCCAGCGCTCCACTGCCATGATCAGGGCAAGAAATTCCTTCTCGTAAATAGAAAGTTGGCGGTTCTTCTCCGTTAATGCTTTACTGAGATATGCGATAGGCTTCCCTGCATAAGTACAGCTCCCAGACCTATGTCGCTTGCATCGGTCTCAACTTCAAATGTCACTGAAAAGTCCGGCAATGCAAGTACAGAGGTATGAACCATAGCATTTTTGAGCTCAGTGAAAGCTTTGTCAGCTTGCTCTGACTAGAAGAATGCCTTCTTTTTGAGTAGTGAGGTCAGTGGTTTAGCCATAATGCCATAACCCTGGACAAATCGTCGGTAATACCCTGTCAATCCAAGAAAAACTCTGAGCTCAGTCACTGAAGTTGGAGTGGGCCACGTTTGCATTGCCAACGTCTTCTCTGGATCAGTAGCTACTCCATCACCCGAGATAATATGTCCTAAATACCTCAATCTGGTCTGCACAAAAGCACACTTGGAACGTTTAATATAAAAATGATTATCACGCAGAGTAGAGAAGACCTGCCGAAGATGATCCAAATGAGCTTCCGAAGTGGGGCTATAAATCAATATGTTGTCCATGAAGACAAGGGCGAACTTGCGCAAATACGGTCCAAGCACTGCATTCATCGCGCATTGAAATGTTGCTGGCGCGTTCGTCAACCCGAACGGCATCACTTTGAACTGAAAATGACCATTGTGCGTTTTAAACGCTGTCCTGAACTCTTCACCACTTTTCATGCGTATCTGATGGTAGCCGGAGCGCATGTCCAAGCTGCTGAAAATAGTTGTGCCGGCAAGCTCATCCAAGATCTCCTCAACCAAGGGCATCGGAAAACGATTCTTGATAGTCATGTCGTTCAACTTGCGGTAGTCAACACAAAACCGCCAACTGCCATCTTTCTTTTGGACCAACAAGACCGGTGAGGAGAATGGACTGATACTGTTTTCTATCAAACCAGACTTCAGCAGCTCTGCAACTTGGCGCTCGATTTCATCTTTTTGATGTGGGCTGTAGCGATAACGTCGCGAGTTGACTGGTATAGAGCCAGGTAAAAGTGATATAACATGATCAAATTGACGCTCGGGGGGTAAAGCCTTAGGCTCATCAAACAGTGACTGAAACTCAGTCAATAAACTTTGCAACCTTGGGTCCCATACTGGATCTTCAGAAATTCTGTCAGAGTCCTTGTGATGATCAATGACTGCAAGTGCCCAAACCTCATTTCCCACAATCCACTTTTCTAATTGGCAGGCTGATAATTGTGGTAAAGCAGTCATAGGTCCATTGATCACTCCTGTCAATGTCACTTGCTGACCTTTGTGCTGAAACTGAATTGTTTTGTCAGCCAAATGACACACCATGGGACTATGAGATTTGAGCCAATCATAGCCCAAGATTGCATCATATGCCCCTAAGGGAAGGACCCTCAAATCAGTCTTGAAAGTATGGCCTGCACACCACCATTCCACACCTTTCACCACAGAGTCACTTCACAATTTTTCTCCATTTTCAACCTTTACTGTGAGAGGAGCACATTTGTCTGCAACCAAAGCCGCCCTATCAACAAATGCTGCATTGATAAATGATGTTGAGCTTCCTGAGTCCACCAACTGTAAGAAGACTTGATTCTTGAGCAATGATCTCAGCCTTAGACTATTTGTTCCTTCAGTACCAGAGATTGCATGTAGAGATAATTCACTCTCTTCTTCATTCTGGATATCCTCTTCAGCCAGTTTAGCTAGAGTCTCTTCCGACAATACCATTTCCAAGTCTTCTGTGGACAATGTATTCAGTTGTGGTACAACTCGCTTTGGACAAGTAGCTGAATGTTCTGGCCCAAATTTTTCTCCACACACATAACAGAGGCCATGCATACGCCTATAACAGAGGCCACTCTTTTCCCAAGTCCACACCAGCACTTTGTTTCAGCTCTATTTTACTGCTGGAACTAGGTTTAAAAAACCCTGAAGATTTCAGATATTTGGGTCTTTGCCTCTCCTGCAGATCAGCCTGCACTCTTGCCAACAACATGGCCCTATTGACAGTCTCATGAATTTGTGAGAGTACTGGACCTTGTAAATCATGTTTCAACCCCTTCACAAACTGAAACACAAAAAAAAACTCATCAAGATCTGGATTGTGAATGGCATTAGCATACCGCAACTCATCAAACAGAGTAATGTACTCTTCCAAATCAGAAGTTTGCCTGAGGTACAGTAGATCAATCATTGCCTTCGGATACTCATACCTCCCAAACTTCGCCTTAACAGCCGCCACAAACTCATCCCAATTCCCCAAACCATGCGTCAACTTGTATACATGAAGCCAACGTGCTGCTGCTCCCTCCATGTGCAACGAGGCCGCACGTACCCAAAACGTCTCGTGCACTCTGGAAATAGTGAAGTAGTCGATGCACTTATCTACCCATATGGTTGGATTTTCTCCAAAGAACTTGGGAAATGATAACTTCATATACGATCGATCACCCCCTTCCTTCCGACGCTGACGTGCGTGATTAGGAACACCACGACGAGGAACATAAGCACGAGGAAACTCACCCAGATCTGGCGGCAGCTCTCTGTCCTGAACGCAATCATCCCAGCCTATGCGTCCATGATGTGCACGATCCTCCGAGAAACGCTCCATTTCTTCCGCCATACGTTCCAGCGTAAGGGCATCCACCTTCCTTCCCGTCTCAGCAACCTGCCGGAATAGCAGATCGCGCTCCTTTCCAGCTTCATTGAGCCTCTGTCGGAGTTGCTTCTGGATCTCGTCGACGATGTCGAAACGCTGAGAGATTGCGTCTAGCGCCTCGAACACCTTGTCCCAATGTTGCGCGTCAGAGTTCGCCGTTTCTTCCATCGCGTCCAGGAGGATGCGAGTCTGAACCGAGGGCTTGATAGGAGCCGTCGCGACCGCCGCAAACCGAACGAACCAGAGGGGGATTTACAGGAGAACGGCTCGACGCAAGCGCTTTGCCGGACTCAACCCACCTCCTCCGGAATTTTACCGCTCAAGGTCGACGGAATATGGTCGCGAACACCTCTCCCGAATGCCCTCCCCTCCAGAAAAAGGGACCGGCTCTGATGCCACTTATGATACCCTTGGGCACATCACGTGAACACCGTGACGTGAACGAGCACAAATAGACGCCGGGGAGCAGCCGGCGATCACGTAAAGGAAGAAGAAAGGGGTTTGTAGGTGTTCAACCTTTCGCTTTTTCCTTTCTTGCTTTCCAAGTCTGGGCACCACGGCCTTTACATACGACACACAGGTCTGTGCACAGGGTTCCAACCCATTACAACAATCACACAAACACCCTTAAAGTAAAGTACTAATGACAATTAAGAAACAGCAACATATGCAAATAAGAACTCCAGGTACGCAATTCACATGTCAGGACGACGGTCCGTGACAGGAGCATGGGTGAGGGGCAGCCAGCATCGGTCAGGGCCATGGTGGGGTGAGCGCAGCGCGAGCAACCGGCGAGCAGCAGCGCCAAGCGTGCGGTGAGCAGCGGCAAGGAGCCGGACGGTGACCATGGCACACGGGCGCAGGGCCTGGGATGGACGCCCGGGGGTAAGGCGCCGGTGGTGGCATGGAGCACGGCCAGGGCGACGGCAGTGGGCGCCCAGTGGAGGGCGGAGCGGCGCAAGCGAGCAGATGCCGACGACGAGCACGGAAGCAAGGAGCGGCACTTCGGAGACCATGGGCGCGAGAGCAGAGCACAGCGGGAGCATGGCGGCAGGGCGCCGGCGGTGGCAGGGCGCGGTGGAAGGGGGCGGCACGAGCTCGGCCAGGGCACGGGGCAGCGCAGTGCCGGAGCGCGGTGGAGCAAGGGCGCTTGCTCGCGGTAAACGGGGAAACAGGGCTTGCGGTGCTGTGGCCATGGCTGACGGACGAGACGAAGAAGCATCAATGCTTTGTTTTACGATAGGAACGATAGAGGCAAAGAAACGGGGATAGGATTGACGGGCTGAAGCGGTAGCGGGCCCCTGCGTGGATGAGAAGGAAAACAGAGGCGGTTGCTTGCCCCATGGCTGACCAGTAGGGCCCGTTAAACAGGGAGGCAGTAGCATACTTAAGTCTCTTCCAGGTGGATCCCACCTTCTCTTATCCCATTCTCTTTCTCTCAATTAAAATAGCAACTGATGCTAAAAATAATGTGACGAAGCTAGTGGTGTATTTTAAGTTGGCATTGGACTGAATTGAATTTTTAACGTTCGAATTTTTAATCTCAAATCCATCTCCATGTGTGGATTATCTCACATAATAAATCAACTCCTAAGTATTGAAGTTTTATAGGTGTGGCTTATCTGAATATTAAGGCAAAACGGTAATTTCACAATTAATATACGACAGAATTGATTTTAAATTTATTTACCCATTTGCATCCGGTTTATATTTAATTATGAGCTTTGCTTTTACATTTGAAATTGAATTCGAATATATGGCTGCCTATGCGGTCTTGACTTACAGTTATAATTCCCTTGCTTTCGTAATTACATGATTAAGGTTACACATTCCCTAATAATTTGCAAACGATGGTTGCAGTTGCAAAATCTCCTCTTTAGACTATCTATTAACTAGCTAGCATAATTAATTGTGAGGTTGATTTCCAATTTAACTTAAAAGATTTAAGTTTGTATTTTCATTTTCTTTTCTCCTCTATTGTGAGCTTTTACAATCTCACTCGCTTCTTAAGGAACAGCGTGGCGGTGCGCGGGCCGATGGAAAACATCCTGCAATTCCACATCAGGTTCGACGCCTTCAACTGCGTGCTCGTCGACGGCCTCTTTGTCAGCTCACGGTCGTTCAGCCTCAAACACCGACGGCATCCATGTCGAGAACACCTTGTCCGTCCAGATCCTCAACTCGAGGATCTACAACGGTAAGGCGCAGCAGCGTCCGGCCGCATAAACGACAGCAAGAGTCCAGTTGAGGGATTAAAATTTCCTTTCTTTTATAACAACGGCATTGTTGAAACCGGGCAACTGCCCAAGTGGCTAGCGGCAGCGGTTGGCGCTGCCATCCAGATTCAATTTCTAGAAATCAAACTCTGGATTTCTCATTGGGATTTATTCTCAAATAATGTTTCAAATGCCTCTGATGTGTGAAGACACAATAATAGAGTAATGTCCCTGCCTCAAACTCAAAGGACACAATAATAGAAGTCATGTGTAGTTGTAGAATGTATGTGTAAAAAGTGTGTATAATGTGTAAATAATGTGAGTGCGTGTGTATTCACACATAAACAGATACTACAACTATACCGATACAGGTTTCAAAAAAAAAAACGACATTGTTTTCTTCCCAAAGGGTACACGGATTCACATGGAATTGTTCTAGGAAATAAATAACTGTTTCACAAGAAGCCTCCGAACGCTAAGTTTGTCAAACTGGAATATGTATGCAACACAAAAATTATGTACTGACGTCCACCCTGTTCTTCTGACCAAGTTTAAACCCATTTGCAGATAGCAGTAAGACCATTAAATTCATAGGCTGGATTTTTACTCAACTGATTCTGTTTGTAAACACCAGCAGAGAATACAACAGTAATAGCAAACAAACTGTTATTTAAGATGCTAAGGATGCAAGCTACTCCCTCCGTCTCTATGAACTTATCGCTTTGTAGTTCATTTTTGAACTACAAAATGATAAGTTTATAGGGACGGAGGGAATATTATCCAAAATGTGGAACAAAGTGGTGCCTACAACTAGAAATCTCATTCCAGGTTGGGAAATTCAAAATTCATTGCAAAAATTTCCTGAACCACGTACAGGCACAACTATAAGATGGCCCCTTGGCCATGACTTGTGGCTATAACATCGTGCAAGAGACTAGATTCTCTGAAAAGCACTTTGGCGTATCTATATACAAATCAAGCTTCGCGTGGAAATATATTATGCAACTAAGGAGTTTGCACCAGGAGTTTCTTACTCATGTGTCATACTAGATAATTCTTCTGATGTGGACATGGTATAGGTTACCATTTCAAGTAAGAATAATCTTAAAGATGTAACTACTTAAATCGATCAGAAACTAAAACTGTGATTCCGGCTTCACAGATAGCCTCTCTGCAGATTTGAAAGATATAAAAGGGAGTCAATTAACTTATCAGAGTAACCAAGGATATGTAAAGATGATTTCTAAAGCAGGACTTACTTATGAGCTCGTAAGTAACAATCATTGATGTACCCCAGAGAGACATGTTAAGAAACCTCGGTCCAAACCCTCTATAAAAGCCCCGCCACCCATCTTCATCAAGCAGCAGCCTTGCAGTTTTCATGACAGATGGCCTGCCACTGCCATAGTTATCCATGACCTGAAATCAGCACATGGACATTAGCAACTTGTAATGTAACTTTCCTGAGTAACCCACATGACCGTAATCCCTTGTTTTGTTAGTAATTACCAGCAACAATATCAACCCTCAGGGTATATGTATATTATCATCTTTATAGCGAAGATGATATAAACACTTGCTTCAAGTTATATATCATATTCATAGCAGGTTTGTGTGTTGTAGGAGTGTGAGCGGCTTGGAGGAACACATACGTCGTAGCACGTCTAGGCGGAAAGCAGGAGTGAGCGACTGCTCGGGCACGTGCGTGTGGCTATGGGTGTGCAAGAGGCACGTGGAGTTCGGTGATTGTGGCGGCAGGTCGCAACGACTAGATCCCAATCGCGGCACCTCAAGGGAGGTGGCTAGAGGCAATAGCCGACTACGACTCGAGGCGGCAGCTAGAGGACGAGTCATGTGTGGGTGCAGGCAAACACAGTTCGGACGAGCAGGTCAGGAGAGCAGGGTCGTGTTGTAGGAAGCATGCGCAAACACATGATGGCGAGCATGCGGCCCTGGTCGATAGAAGGCGGGGCAGCGGCTCGGATCGAGAGGATTTAGAGCAAAACGGCAGGACCCGACAACGTTTTCCCACAATGGCACAGACGCATATGGAAGGCTCATCACACGAGCAAGCGGCAATGAGGATACAGTGCCCAGAGACGTCAGACGTGGCCAACAAGGCAGGCACGCACGACAGACAAGACCCGAGGCAGGCGCGCACGGCAGACAAGACCCACTGCGACGTGACAGGAGGTTGTCAACACGATACAAGCTTAAGCATCAGCATTAGGAGGAGAATGCCGTGTAATCCTGATGTATTGTAGCATGGGCTGCAGACCGGTTGGGTATGGGGGCGTCCGCGAGTCGAATTAGGATAGGACTCAAAAAATAAGATAGGAAATCCATAGATAAAAGGCAGGTCCTAGAAATCAAAAAGGTTGCTGCCATTTAGATTGAAAAATGAGAGTTCTAGTAGATAAGGACAGGTATCCTAGACGAAAACAAATTTGGGGTGTAACCGGCTATGTAAGGTCGGCATGTCATTGGAACAAACAACCCCCTCATTATTGCTAATTTCCTGCGCCCAAAATTCCAACAAGCTGGAGCTAAACAAATGACCTTGCAAATAAATCCACAAAAGAAGAAAATTGTGTACTTCATGCTACTACTTTTTAGCAGCTAGCAGGTATAGCTGCAATCCTGTATGGTAAAGGTGCACATATTTCACAAGGAAAAAAGTATAGCACTTCAACTTTGTTGCTGAATGTTTTGCATTAAGGGCATAAGGTGCAGAAGCCATGCAAATTTTATCCCACGCCCTGTGACTAAATCTCATAGTTGATCTTTAGCTTCCTTTGGGGCCTTGGGGGTATGTATTTTAACCCAAAATCTATCCGGAAGACCCATCAACAAGAAGCCCCTGTCAACTTTGCTACAAATTATGACAATTTCCCAGTACAAATCATGCCAAATTAAGAAGATCTTGACTCCTTGGAATAGCACAAAATAAAGTGCATCATAGAGAAGATGATAATTAACAAGAAAAGGAAACATTCTGCATAGACTCATAACTACATGTTCAGCAAAAACATATTTTTATTTACCTGAAGACGTGTTTTAATGGTATCTATTGGTGTGGTGATAATTGAAGAGCAAGCACCAGCAATTGTTCCTGATGTTGCTTGGACAGCAACAAGTTCTGATTGAGATGGTTTCACTTGTGAATCATTCCCATAACCCAAGCACCTAAATTAGTTCAGAAAGAATATCAATCAAGGATGGAACTGCCACATTTGGATACTAAGGAACAAAAATGCATGTTAAAGCTAACATACCTCCAGATGGCATGTTGAGCACCTCCATACGAACTCCACCATAGGGCAGAAGCTGGTGATTGAGTCAACATGGTAATTCCAAAACCTCGGTAAAGTCCACGGACACCTTCAGTCCTCACAACCTTGTTTATCACATCAAGTGGCCCTCTATATGTTGGCATCCCTGGCAATCCTTGAACCATGAGCCTTTGGCAAATCTACACAAATAGAAATAAGGAAGCATTCTATGTAAACCAGCTAATAATATAAATAAATCACAAACAACCAAGCAAAATACAGAGCTTGATATGCTACTGAAATATTGTGTAGATGACTTAATCTAAATATACAAGTTACACCTGAAGCGATCAGCAATTTTCAGATACAAAAAGATATAATCATACAAGAACATTGAAAAATGGCATGATATTTGTTTTGTGCATACTAAGCTTATCGCAACAACATGATATGTTTTCTGTACCCCTTCATGGCCGCTCTCATGAGCAGCGGCGTGCAGCTGTGGCCAGAGAGAAGACGTATCAAGCAAAAATATTTTGCCTTGAGATAACAGCAGGCCATCTACTTCCCTCCACCCAGGAGCTGCTGTTCCAGTCCGTACCTCAGCCATCAGAGCCTGTACTTGCTGATCTGCTGCAGCTTCGGCTCTCAATGTGTTGAAAAGCTGAAACATGGGGGCTGAAATATTGTATACAACAGCGTCCTCTTCATGCCGACGAGATAGAGCATCCACTGCACCATTTAATTTCCCTTGCATGTACTCCACGGACAGATCATATCCGAAAAGCTTGCTCACCCATGTGTGCTGCAGTATAGTAGAGAGGTGCTGGTCCAAGATGAACTTCAAGCTGTAATGATCAGTCTGGACGGTGAAGGCACGACCCCAAAGAAAAGGTCTCCAATTACAGACTGCCTTGACCAACCCAATCAACTCCCACTCAAATGCTGAAAGTTTTTTATGATGAGCCACTGCCTGCTGAAATAGGCAATGGTGCCGTCCCCCTATGTAGGACAGCCCCAAAACCCGTCTGGAGGCGTCACAGTCGACAATGAATCGCTTGTCGAAGTCCGGCATTTGAAGTAGAGGTGCAGACATAAGCGCCCGCTTGAGCTGGATGAAGGTGTCCTGGGCCTCCTCCGTCCAACGAAAAGCGCTTCTCTCATCAAGAGGGCGGTGAGGGGGGCAGTCATCGCACCATACCCCGCGATAAATTTGCGGTAGTATCCAGTGAGGCCTAGGAAGCCTCACAGGCCCGCAGTGACCGTGGTTGCAGCCATTGCTCGACGGCCGCCACCTAATGTTATCAAGTCACCTAGTCGACCCTAGTCACCTACTAGGTCGACTAGGTCGATTAGTCATCAACTAGGGCCACTAATCGACCCTAGTCGATCCCTAGTCGACCTCCTAATCGCCTAGAGATTTTTGGAAAATATTACTAGTCAACAGTATATAGCAGGGCAACATTGCATCAAGTAAAAAGAACACATGAAAGGGGAGAAGGGGCCGGCGCTGAAGAAGGAGAAGGAGCACTGCAGGGAGGTGGAGCTTCGTGTTACTGGAGCAGGGAGGCGGGCAGGAGAGGGGCGGCGGTAGGAGGCGGACAGGGAGGGTTGGCAGTGGGAGGTGAACAGGGCGAGGAGGCGCACAGCAGCGTTGCTGCTGGAGGCGGAACGAAGGCATAGGCACAGGAAAAGGTGAGAAATAGCCTTAATGGGTCGAGCGGGCCCTAATGTATTTGAACCGTCGGATCTCATCCGACGGTTCTCTTCTCATATGGGTATATAATCCTAACCCTAATTTCTTTTCTCCCACCCATCTCTCCCGTGGCAACCTGGCGGCGGCGTAGCGACATCAGCCATGCCGGCGACGCGACTGCGGCAGAGGCGGCGCAGCGGCCGTGGCACGGAGGCAGTGGCGGCAGTGACAACGCGGAGGCAACAATCTTCTGCGGCAGCGGCGGCACAAAGAGTTGTGGAACTAGTCGTTTTTAACCCTAGATCAGACGACTTCTCGTCCCGATCGACCGATTAATCGGACGACCAAAAATCTGATCGCCCTGATCTGATCGCTAGCCCTAATCGGTCCGCTACAACCGATATGGATGACTACGATTTGATAACACTGTTGCCACCTTGGCCGAATCTATGGCCACTCCATCTGCAGAAATAATGTCTCCCAGGTAGGACACGGAAGTGCTACCCAATGAGCACTTTGACTTCTTAAGCACGAGCTTTTGCGAAGCAGGGCTTGGAAGACATGCTTCACATGTTGTAGATGCTCCTGCCATGATTTGCTAACACATAAATGTCGTCGAAGAAGACAAGTACGAATTTTCGAATAAAAGGATGTAGGACTTCATTCATGAGGGACTGAAATGTCAAGGGAGCAATAGTAAGGCCGAACGGCATCACCAGAAACTCGAAGTGGCCGCGATGCGTCCGCAATGCCATTTTGTCGATGTCGTCCGGACGCATGCACACCTGATGATATCCGCTGCGAAGCTCAAGCTTGGTGAAGAACCTCGCACGGCGAAGCTCATCCAGCAGCTTATAGGTGGCCAACGGGTCGTGCCGGGTCGGCCCAGCCCGAGCCCAGCCGGGCTTGGGCCTTAAAAGCCTCGCCCCAAAACAGGTCAAAAAGAAGGGTCGTGTCGGGCCGGCCCACAAGCCGAAGGTCAAGGCCCGGGCATCACCCGTGTCCTTTTTATGTGACAGGCCATGCCGGGCCAGCCCACGAGCCGGAGGTCAAGGCCCGAGCACCGCCTGGGTCCTTTTTATGCGTGTCGGGCCGTAAACGGGTCGTGCCTGATTAGTGAAAAATACATTAAAAAGCGAAAAATTATTTATTCGGGCCTAAACAGGCTATGCCGGGTCGGGCCCCGCGAACGAATCGGGCCATACCACCAGGCCGGCCGTGCCGGCAAGCCCAATGAGTCGGAGGTCCAGGCCCAAGCACAGCCCACACCGAGCCTCGGGCAAGCCCGGGCCCTTTTTTTGTGTCGGGCCGTGCTCGTGCCAGACCATTTTTGCCAAGCTTCGGGTCGGCCTGATTGGCCCGGCCCATTTGGCCACCTATACAGCAGCTCGTCAACCACCAGAATAGAAAATTTGTCCTTCACCGTCTTCAAATTCAGCTCACTGTAGTCGATGCAAAACCGCCATGTATCGTCTGCCTTCTTCACCAACAGCACTCGGGAGGAGAATGCGGAAGCGCATTCTCATATGATGCCTTGGCGCAGCATCTCGCACTGCCTCTCAATCTCATCTTTGAGAAGCTGAGGGTAGCGGTATGGTCGGACTGCCACGGGAGAGGAGCCTGGAAGAAGACGAATGTGATGATCTTGTCGCAGGGGTGGTGGCAGCCCCTGCGGTTCTTCAAAGACGTCCTGGAAGAATTGGAGAACTGCCTGCAGGAGGTCTGTCGAAGATGGCAAGGAGGCGCAACCTGCTGCTGGTCGCCCCACTCCTGTTGTCCATGTGACCTTCCTGCCATGTTGCTAGAACGTCATGCTCATATCCTCAAAGTTCCACAGGACTTGTCCCAAGGAACGCAGCCACTGGACACCCAGAACCACATCAAACCCATCCAGGGGCAGGATAAAGCAGCTGATGTTGAAGTGTTCGCCTCCAATGGAGATAGGCGCCCCTGCACAAGCCCCTGCGCAGACAACCTGTTCTCCATTGGCCACTTTCACACGCAGCCCTGGTCGTGCAGCAACCTTCAGTCCAAGTTTATGAGAAATAGACTCGCGAATGAAGGTATGAGTGGACCCAGTGTCCACCAGAGCCACCAGATCAACTCCGTTCACTTGTAGAGCCAGCTTCATGGGTTGGCAATGTCTATCCCAGTCAGGGCATATAGAGAAATGCCCACATCTGCTGCTGCGTCTTCTTCCATGTCGTCCTCCATCTCCAGCAGGTACACACCCTTGGAAATACACTTGTGGTCACTGGTGTATTTCTCAGGGCAGTGGTAGCATTCGCTTTTAGCTCTCTTTGCCGCCATTTCTTCAGGATAAAGGCACTTGAACCTTGGTTTGTTGTAAGAGGACCGGCTGCAGCATCTGCAACCGGCGCTGCAGGCAGCGTCTTGGCTGTTCTAGAGGCAGGAGCGGCTGCAGAAAGTCGCATCTCATATGCCCTTGCAAGACTCATGGCGACCTGCAAGTTAAGAGGGAAATTGCAGCTCGACGTCGGTCCTCAAGGGCTCTCCCAGCCCTGCTGTGAACATATTGACTTGATGTTTTGGAGACAAATCAGAACAGTGGCGCAGCAGGACCAAGAATTGATGCTGATAGTCCTCCACCGTCCCCTCCGGCAGAGGTCCTTTAATTCAGCCGATTCATTGGAGCGGAGTGGTGGCCCGAACCTCATGTTCACAAAGTCTGCGAACCGAGCCCAAGAAACAAAGCTGAAATCTCGTTCCAGAGCGAAATACCACTCTGCAGCCACCCCATCTAGATGCAGCAATGCAATCCAGACATTCTCCTCCTCCAAAGTGTGCATGCCACAAAAATATGTGTCTCACATGTTGAGCCATGGCAGCGGGTCTGACTCGCCGTCAAATCTGGGAAAGTTGATCTTCGGTCTTCCAGCACTACCGTCCTCAAAACGAGGAGGGGTCTGGAATCCTCCCTTGTTGCCGCCAACAGGGCCATCATCATGTTTGATGGACGATTGGAATGGGCCAGACTGGGTGCTGTCGTTCCCCTTCTCTAAGCGTACCAGCTTCTGATCAAAGCCATCCATGTGGATGGCCTGGGTGTCCATTCTGTTATTCAGTGCAGTGAGCTAGGCAAGGATGCGATCCAAATTTGGCAACGCTTCAGGATTCGCAGGACCATCTTCAGGGCCGGACATGGTGGTCGATGCCCCACTGGAATCAGATACCAAATTGATATGTTTTCTGCGCCTGGGTGAGTGGAGAGGGGAGTGTAGATTGATCTGGGAACTGGGGAGGGATCTGAGTGGTAAGGAGGGCGCCTGGACAGGGGCTTCACCAGGACTGAATTGCTCTTCAGCCACAGTGATTGAAGAGGGTGCACCCAGGAGTAAAAAGAACCTTTATTCTTCAATGAAAAACTGAGTACAGACTACGCCAGCTTTTATAGAGGCGCCAGCTGCCTTCCACACAACTAATAGATCCTATTTTCACTCAACCAACCCTTATCTAATCCCTGGACGGCAGGAACAGACTCCTGGACACCTGACCCAACTGCAACAGACTCCTAACAAACTGGTTTTCTGCTGTGAAACGTGGTGGAGGGTCCTCCCTGGCTGCGCCTAGGGCTGCGCAGGGGAGAGGAGAGGAAGAGGGAGGCTTGACTGTTGCTGCGCAGCACGTACGCGGTGGGGGAGGGAAGATGTCACGGCGACTAGGGTTAGGTTTGAAGCCACGGTGACCCAAGGAGAAGAACAACCCTAATGGGGTAATTCTTATTTTCCTGGATGATTTTACAAGAGGGAGGGGGCTGCTTATATAGGGGGAGGACCTCCCTGGCCGCCTCACCCAACCAGATCGGTTGGGGACACCCCCCCCCCCCCCCCCAAACCGATCAAGACTCTTTATTTCTATTTAAACTCCTCTCAATCTAATACTCCCTAATTTAAACTCTCCGTAATCTCTAATTCCTTTATTCTTTAAACTTTCCTTAATCTAATAAATCTTCTAGAAGATCTTCAGCTTCTCTGGTGCGGCTGGACTGCAGCAGTTCAGTTGTGGGCGTCGTGAGCCCCACGTCAGCCATATTAGCGGCCCACGAACACATCCACAACATTTCCCCCCTTTCCGACAAAGAGCTCTTCATCGAGCTTGAAGGTGGGGTGCTTCATCTTGAAATCTTCTAGTTGTTCCCATGTTGCATCAGCCTCAGAATGTCCTGCCCACTTGACAAGCAGTTCCCAGACTCCTCTATTCAAGCGCGTCCTTTGTATCTTTTCAGGCGTAGGTACAACACGCCCATGGAGAAGAGGTGGCAGAGGCACCACCTGAGCTGGAGCAGGACCCTCAAATTTCTTCAACAGAGACACATGGAAAACATCATGTATCCTGGCTTGAGAAGGTAGCTGGAGTTTATAAGACACAGTCCCGATGCGTTGGATAATCTGATAAGGTCCAAAATATTTTGGACCAATCTTTGATGGAGGCGTCACTATAACTCCCACAGCTGTTTTCTGATGAAGCCGCAACCAAACCCAATCACCAATTTGAAATTCCACCTCCCGACGGGACTTGTCTTCATAGCTTTTCATGGTGACTTGTGCCTGCACAAGTCTGTTTTTGATTTCAGCCAAAAATTCATCTCTATCTTTGAGCTGCTTGTCAACGGCAGCTACCCTGGACACACCCTGGACACACCCTGCTGATATGAAATAATGGCTAGAGGGTCCCTACCATAGACCACTCTGAACGGCGAACATTTGAGGGCCGTCTGATAAGAGGTGTTGTAACAGTACTCTGCCCATGGAAGCCACTGCAGCCATGTCTTGGGTTGGTCACCAGCCAAGCAGCGCAAGTACATGGTGATAACTTTGTTGACGACCTTAGACTGGCCGTCAGACTGCGGATGGAAGGCGGAGCTGAGCTGCAGACGTACGCCAGCCTGCCGGAATAATTCCGACCAGAACAAGCTGGTGAAGACGGTGTCGCGGTCACTGACGATAGAGCAGGGGAAGCCGTGAAGACGTACGATGTCGTCGAAGAACGCCCGTGCCACTGATGCAGCAATGTACGGGTGGCTCAAGGGAATGAAGTGGGCATACTTGGAGAAACGGTCCACCACTGTCAGGATCACCGATTTCCCTCCGACCTTCGGGAAACCTTCGACGAAATCCATGGAGATATCACTCCAGATTTCCGAAGGTACAGGAAGAGGTTGTAGAAGCCCAGCTGGATGTAGATGGTCTGTTTTATTGCGCTGGCAGGTGGCACAACCACGAACAAACTCCCGAACTCTGCGCAGGAGCGAAGGGCTGTAGAATGATAGGCGCAACCGGTATGCCGTCTTCTGGATGCCCTCGTGACCCCCATCATGGGCCTCAGCCAAGAGGGAGGGCCACAGGCCAGACATCTCGGGAACAAAGAGCTTCCCTTTGTACAAGAGAAGGTCGTCGTGCTCGGACCAGCCATCTGGTGCGGCTCCCTCCTAGAGCTGGATGCGCAACTGTTGCGCCTGCTGGTCCGCGGCGATTTCCGCGCGAAGTGAGTCGAAGAGGTGGAAGACTGGCGCTGAGATGGCGTGGATCGCCACGTCTTCCTCATCGTGGCGGGACAGGGCATCAGCTGCCCCGTTCAGAAGTCCTGGCCTATACTCAATCTGTAGATCATAGCCAAAAAGCTTGCTCACCCAAGCATGTTGGGGAATTGTCATTAAGCGCTGATCCAGGATGTACTTCAGACTGAAGTGATCAGTCCGAACAGTAAAGGGACAGCCCCACAAATAAGGCCGCCAATGGCGTACAGCCTTCACAAGGCCGATTAGCTCGCGCTCATAGGCCGGTAGCTTCTGGTGGTGAGGAGCTACGTCGCGGCTGAAGAAGGCGATGGCACCGTCACCCTGGTGCAGGACCGCCCCGAAGCCGGCGCCCGATGCGTCGCAGTCGATGACGAAGCGCTTGTCGAAGTCCAACATCTGAAGTAGAGGCACTGTCATCAGCGCCTGCTTGAGCTGAGAGAAGGCGTCCTGCGCATCGTCGATCCAGCGGAACGCCTCTCGTTTGAGGAGGGCGGTGAGGGGCACAGCCACCGCGCCATACCCCGCAATGAACTTGCGGTAGTAGCCAGTGAGTCCGAGAAAGCCTCGCAAGGCTCGTAGGGACCGAGGTGTAGGCCAACGCTCCACAACCTCCACCTTTGTCAGATCCATCGCCACGCCCTGGGAGGAGATGATGTGTCCCAAGTAGGACACAGATTCCAGGCCGAAGAAGCATTTGGACTTCTTGAGGAACAGCTTGTGCGCCCTTAGTGTTTGGAACACCTGCTTGACGTGTTGGAGGTGTTCGGCCCATGTCCTGCTATACATCAGAATATCATCAAAGAAGACAAGTACAAACTTCCTGATGTAGGGGTCAAGAACGTCGTTCATCAACGACTGAAACGTGGACGGCGCATTGGTGAGGCCGAACGGCATCACTAAGAACTCATAGTGGCCTCGATGAGTTCGGAATGTCGTCTTGTCGATGTCGCCCGGGTGCATGCGCACCTGGAAGTATCTGTTGCAGAGGTCGAGCTTTGTGAAGAACCTCGCGCCGCGGAGCTCGTCCAGCAGCTCATCGATCACCGAAATTGGGAACTTGTCTTTCAAAGTTCGAGCGTTGAGCTCGTGGTAGTCGATGCAGAAGCGCCACGTGTCGTCGGCCTTTCGGACCAACAACACCGGTGAGGAGAATGCGGAGGTGCACTCTCGGATGATGCCCTGGCGAAGCATCTCGGCGCATTGCTTCTCAATTTCGTCCTTGAGAAGCTGGGGGTAGCGGTACGGCTGGACAGCTACTGGGGCTGTGCCCGGCAGGAGCCTAATGCGGTGGTCGTGGCGCCGTGGAGGAGGAAGGCCGCGTGGCTCGTCGAAGAGGTCCTGGAAGCTTGCCAGGAGGGCGCCCATCATGTCAGTAGATGGTACCAGAGAAGTAGATGGTACCAGGGAAGCACACACAGGGGATGAGATGCGCAACCCCGTCCAGACCACCTCACGTTCTCCGCGCCACAACTTCATAGTGAGGTTCTCGAGGTTCCAGAGGATGGGTCCCAAGGACCGCAACCACTGAACTCCCAGAACGAAGTCGAAGTCGTCAAGTGGTAGCGTGTAGCATGTGATGTCGAAGCGATCTCCTGCAATTATCAAGGGTACACGTGGACAGATGCATGTGCAGGAGATAGAGTCGCTGTTGGCGATCCGAACGCTGACGCCTGCCCGCGGCAACATCAGTAGGCCGAGCTCCTTGATGAGGGGTTCCCTGATGAAGGTGTGAGTGGAGCCCGTGTCAACCAGTGCGGTGAGCAGCTTGCCGCGGACGTCGACCTGGAGCTTCATCGTGTTGGCGAGGTCGATGCCGGTTAGCGCGTGTAGCGAGATGCCCAGGTCGGCAATGGTCGCGTCAACACCGTCGTTATCATCGTCAAGCTCCAGGAGGAAGATGTCCTTGCCGGCACACTTATGATCCGGCGTGTACCGCTCCGAGCAGTGATAACACTCTCCGCTTGCTCGTTTAGCAGCCATCTCGTTTGCCGTGAGACGCTTGAGGCGCGGACGTGAGGATGCCGTCACTGAAGATGTCGAAGCAGGTGCAACAGAACCCACCACCAGAGGCTGTACTCGCAGCACGTGACACAGGTGAAAGGCGCGTAGAGCCTTGAGAGGTGGCGCCCTTCAGTGCCCCGCTGTCCGTTGATGCCGCGAATTGTCGTTCGAAGGCCCTGGCCAGACTCATAGCCGTCTGCAAGTTTGTAGGGCACTGCAGTTCCACACTAGTACGAAGTGGGTCGCCTAGGCCAGCCGTGAAAAAGTTGATCTGGTGTCGTTGACTGAGATCTTGGCTACGGTTGAGAAGGACCAGGAACTGACGTTGGTACTCCTCAACTGTACCGGTGCGACGGAGATCTTTAATCTCAGCCAGGTCGTTGGAGCGGAGCGGGGGTCCGAAGCGCATGTTGACGAAGTCCGCGAACTGCTCCCAGGACACGATGTTGCACTCCCGTTCCATTGTGATGAACCAGTCAGCCGCAGAACCCTCCAGGTGGAGAGACGAGATCCACACCTTTTCTTCAGGCATCGTTCGTGTCCCGCAGAAGTATGCTTCGCACTTGTTGAGCCATGTCAGAGGATCAGTTTCCCGTCGTATTTCGGAAAACTGATCTTGTGACGGTGCAGTTTGCCGTCATCAGGAACAGCGCGCCCCTGATTGCGCCGGAAGACGTGGTCGTTGTCGCCCCCAACATCGCGGGGGTCGTTGCTGCCTCGCGGTGTGTGCTGCAGATCTTCCTGCTCGGAGTTCTCCGTCTCCGGGGACTTCTCAATGCTTGCAAGGCGCATGTCATGGCGATCCAAACGCTTGTTGATGGAGTCGATCTGTCCCATCATCTGGCTCATCATCTTGCCCAGATCTTGGAGAGTAAAGGTCCCAGAATCGTCTGTAGGGCCGGACATGGTCGCTGCCCCGGTGTCTCTGGATACCAATTGCTGTGAAACGTGGTGGAGGGGTCCTCCCTGGCTGCGCCTAGGACTGTGCAGGGGAGAGGAGAGTTAGAGGGAGGCTTGACTGTGCTGCGCAGCACGTATCGCGGTGGAGGAGGGAAGATGCCACGGCGGCTAGGGTTAGGATTTGAAGCCACGGTGACCCAAGGAAAAGAACAACCCTAATAGGGCAATTCTTATTTTTCTGAATGATTTTACAAGAGGGAGGGGGCTGCTTATATAGGGGGAGGACCCCCCCTGGCCGCACGCCCCCTGGCCGCCGCACCCAACCAGATCGGTTGGGGACACCCCCCCCCAACCGATCGGGACTCTTTATTTCTATTTAAACTTCTCTCAATCTAATACTCCCTAATTTAAACTCTCTCTAATCTTTAATTCTTTTATTCCTTAAACTTTTCTTAATCTAATAAATCTTCTAGAAGATCTTCAGCTTCTCTAGTGCGGCTGGATTGCAGCAGTTCAATTGTGGGCGTCGTGGGCCCCACGTCGGCCATATTGGCGGCCCACGAACGCATCCACAACATTTTCCTTGCTGTGAAAGTACAGACTGCCATTATTCTGCTCTTTCCTGCGCCTCTAATGTGGACGTTTTGTGGGCGCGCCGCTGGTACTGGTGCCCCACAAAGGAGTCCACAACACAACATCATGAGGCACCTTAAAGCAACATTACAGTGTTTTTCTAAGTGTTCGAGAAAAAAACATAAATTGCAAATAAAAGTGAATGAATCATAAATGAATTGCAATATGAATAGCTTTACTAAGAAAACTCAATCACCTAAAAAGTAAAGGCTCAATCAAATGATTCCTCTATCGATTGATCAGAACAGTGTTGTTATGTTTTCTCAAACAGAAGATATAGACAAAGCAAAGTTGTTGGTGTTGAAGTTAATCACGTTATCTAGAATACATTAGAGATTAGGGGGTGTCCAGGTCGGACACGATTGGTTATTTGAGATAGAGTCCTAAGTCGAGTTAAGAGTAGTTTAAAGAGTCCAATTCGTATTTAAGGATGAGCCTTATCTGTAAAAGGTTATATATAACTGGGAATACCAGAGGAATAAATAGAGTAATTAACCCTGGAATGCCAACAATTGGTCTCAGAGCTAGGTGTTTTTGGATTTGCCCCGAGGGGACGTGCTCCCAAGGTGGACACGGACGCGCGCACACGGGAGATCGACGTGCAACGAGATCAGGTGAGCAGAAGGTGGAGGCTAGGAGGGGCGGCTAAGGACCCAACACGGGATACCGGCGCGGAACGAGCAGATCCCGCTGGACGCGGTCGATGAAGGGTGGCCATGGCAAAGCAGATCTGGCGGGCAGCAACCAGATCGGGCCGATCCCCACAGAATTGGTCAATTTGGAGGCGGATTCGACGGGTGAAGCGCGGTCAGATCCTGGAACGACGCAGCTTCAAGGCGGCGGGGATTGTGGGGCTCAAGCGCGGGGGTCGACTGTGTCGTCGGGAGGCATCGGCTTTTCCGTGAAGATTCCGCGCGCAGCAGCAGGCGTCAAGCGAAGTGGATGCCCAGAGGCAGCGCCATCAGGAGGTGAACGCGGTGGTGTACTGGTGTGCGCTGCGATCCTGGCAGCGCACAGCGGAGGCGTCTGGTTCTCAAGCATGCGAGGCGAAGTGGTGTTGAGGATGCGCCCAGAGTAAGCAAAGAACGCTTCCCGTAGAGTGCAGGAGAACCATGGCGGTTGTGTACGAAGACTGAGCTAGGGTTGAGAAGACAACCGAGGAATGCAGTTGGGCTAGGATGGGCACTTGGGCCTAGTAACAAGCGTGCAATAGAGGAGAGTAGCTGGGCTAGATGGGCCCAGTAACGATGAAGAGAAGAGACCAGTCGGTCTGGGCTAAGAGGTCGGATCTGGGGGCCTGGCAACTGGGTTGGTCGATCTGGTGAGCTGGCAACTGGGTTGGTGGTCAACGTGGACATACAAAATGTGACAAAAGTGGTTCGCGTCAACAGATTTGTGCGAAGTAGAGTGCTTGAGATGATGTGTTCATCTCAGAGATTAGTGTACAGAATGATTGTTCGTTCCGAAGATGATGTGTTCGTTCCGAAGATGATGTGTTCGTTCCAAAGTCGTGCAGGATGATGTGTTTGTCCTCGAAGTGTAGTGCCCACCTCAAAGGTGTAGTACCCACCCCAAAGGGTTGTAGTGTCCAACCTGGGTTGTCGTGCCCAACCAAAATTCATGTCTGAGATGTAGTGCCCATCTCGGCGGGTTGTAGTGCCCGTCCCATAGTGTGTGCAGGGTTAAGTGACCATCCTGGAAGTGTAGTGTACACCCTAAGTATATGTAGGATGGAATGTGTGTTTTCATCATACATTAGTGTGAGTGCGTCCTAGAAAACGTGATTAAGAGGGTGTGTTGAAGTTAATCACGTTCTCTATAGAATAAACTAGAGATTAGGAGGTGTCCAGGTCGGACACGATTAGTTATTTGAGATAGAGTCCTATGTCGAGTTAAGAGTAGTTTAAAGAGTCCAATTCGCATTTAAGGAGGAGTCTTATCTGTAAAGGCTATATATACCTGGAAATACCAAAGGAATAAACAGAGTAATTAATCCCGGAATTCCAACAATTGGTTGTGTTGTTGATGACTAGACCCTCCAACAAAGTAATCAGTATATAATGCAGAATTACAAAATTATGTAATTAATATGAACATTTCTCACCACATCAAGAGGTACAAAATACGAGCTCGAAAAGATACTTGATACTAAGCCAGCCACACCATTGGCTACAACAATCTTTGATGCCTCGGATATGTCAAAATGTTCGGAGTATTTAAAAGCCGTTTCTTTAGAGACCTCGAGCGAAGTCAGAGCTAAGACTCGCCCCGGTAGAGCTCCAACTGCAGAGGTCCTGAAGCCTCTGAAAACACCAGGGATACCGTCGCTTCTCAATATCCTTCTAAAAACAGCAAATCCAGACATGTGTGCAATCCCTCCTTCAGCAACCTGCATCCTAGTCTTCACGACAGCTGTAGGGTGCAGAGAACCTTGCTGGGCTGTAAAAAGGATAGCTCCAATCACATGAAACCTTGTCTTGTCCAACCTTTAGTGCAAAACAAAAGAATAGTGTTCAGTCACAATTTGTTTAATTTAACACGTGCTTTAAAAACACTAGAGGGTATAAAACTGACATAACAACCAAAATCCTTGCATATTGCAAAACTAATCAAAACAATGGAACAATCAGTCACGATGCTGTATAAAGTCTTTTTATGAGCAAGCTTAGTACCCTGCAGTAAGCCTACCCCCTGAAAAAACAAATTGACATGACAGTACAACAGAGGGCAAACAAAAAGATTTGACAAACTATGGACTCAGAAGCAACTATTTACGATCCGAAACTTATGTAGCAGCTGTCAAAGTCCATATCATATCTAATTGATAGCTGCACCACTATTTCAAAGTTTCAAACAAAGAAACCCAATCGCTAGGCAGAACATAATAGCTGTGGTAGCAGTTTGGGAAGGACAAATCACCTCCACGTGCTAAGTGCCTAACCAAATTAAAAGCTGCTTTACCAGGGCAACGACTACTGTGTAATCTGATAAGCGTGCAATCCGTGATCTCAGCTGTATGATGTACATCCAAGGATGCAATACTTTTTTACACTTAGATCACTCCACCTGCTCGCGCACTTTTTACACATTTATATGTAAAAGGTGCAGCTACCCTTGAATGTCCATCAAACAGCTGTGATTTGCAGATTGCACGCTTGCACAGTAGTCGTTGCCCTTTACCAGACGGCCTAATTTCAGTTCCCCGTCCAAATCAACCGCGACAATCTCGTGACTCTCACCCGCGACCCCACACAAAACCACTCAAAAAATGGGGCAAGAAAGGGGACCCGATGCGGCCGTGAAAGAGCTTTCGTGAACGGCTGAAACTACGAACCCCCAAAGTTTACCCATTCCTGACCCTACACCTGTGCGGGGCAACGCAACAGGCGGAATGGAGGATTCAGAAGCACGGCCAAACTAGAAGCAAGCTGCCGCGGTTCAGTGGAGAACCGAGGAAGATGCGAGCCCGTTCCTCCCGGATGGCGGGGAGGAAATATCCCTCTTCTTTTTAACCTTCTAATTGGCGTGAGCCGTGGCGCGTACCTCTCCCAGTTGATGTTGGCCTCCGCGAGCGCGATACCGGCCGCGGACGCGTCCGAGGTCCCCGCCGCCGCCGCCATAGACTCCACCTACTCTGGGAGAGGGGGGGGGGGGGGGGGGCCGCGAGACGAACACGGGCACGGAGTGGGATGGTCGGCTGCTCACGCCTGCCTCCTCCCCTTCCTCTTTCCCTCGCCGCGGTGCGGTGGATGTCGGCGGGCGGCGGCGAATATACGCGCGTGGGCAGGAGGGAAGAAGGTTGGCAGCACCCTGCGGCGGAGCGGAGGGGAGGAAGGAGGTTTGTTTGTTTGGGTGGGCCGAGGAATCGAGTCATCTTTAGGGCTTCGGAACTCTCCAGCACGGTCGCCATCGCGCTGCCAAACGTGTCAGTCTGCCGGCCTCACCTCACCGACATGTGGGAGCGCAGCGCTTCTAGGATCACCGCGTTGGGTCCCGGTAGTCGGAGACGAAGGAGCGAGCGAGCGTGCGTGGCCAGCGTCTCGCCCTTTTCCTGCGTTCGGGTAGGCGGAGCCGTGGCCTCCAATCATATAGAAAGTTCTGCCAGCCAGGCGCGACCTCCGCTACGTGTAAGGCAGCCATTGAGCCTTGCCGTCGCCTACGAGTCAGAAAAGGCTGATGGCGACATTTATTTTTTCTAGGTCTTCTGTGAAAACAAAAATAATATACGGTCATCATACTAGTTACTAGTTTACACTTTCACGGTTCACGGTTGCTGTCTATTGGAGCTTGTCATGTAAATGTAACACATAGGCAAGGACATAGACAACTTATACAATAGTCTGTCTGTTAGATTATCTATAACTAATTAATTTATGCATGGGCACATAGATTATAGTGATCAAGCATACAATTGATTTTGTACGTCATTTTGTGCCTCGTTCGAGAGAATACATATAGGATTGGAATAACTCGTATGAATTTATTTGAGAGATATAGATACATACAGGGTGTTTGATTTAGCTGGGAATTTTTTTTAAAAAAATGGTTTTGGATACAAATTGTGAAAAAATTGTTGTGAGGCATGAAAAAAAATAATTCAGATGTTTAACAGTGATACTGGGTAATTTTTCCAATATTTGGATGGAGAATTTGGGGTGAGAGGAGATTTTATGTACTGAAAATTTCTATAAATTTTCAAAATTATACTTCACAAGAAAATATCTTTTGTTGAGATTTTAAATTATTAATAGTAGGTCTGCTCAATAAAGCTGAACCAAACAGACTCATAATATAATCATAAAATGGAAAATACAAAATAACAAAGTGAAAAAAAGGTGATGGGAATGTCTGAATTTGGGCCTATTAGACCTTCAAGGCCCATATGATGCATCCAGCAGACATTCACTGATGTACCCGCCGGTTGACCTACCTCTTCATCGCATCATCCCAAATGATAAAAAAAAGAACAACATAAAGAGAAGCATCGGCGTGAGCACCGGGAGCCGAGGCACAAGCCGCCCAACTGCCCGCCAACCACTCACGCTCCCACTGCATTGCTCCAGGAGCTCGACAGGGCCGATGCCATTGCTTGGCAACACCTCTTGCCCTTTTGCAGCTAAGATTTCTATTGGGTCCTTCTAGATTTTAGGGTCTAAAATTTAAGAAGATTTAATAATAATAATAATAATAATAGTTCTTATAATTAAAAGTTAATTCAAATAATTAATAAAACTAATAATTTTTCTATTATCTATAAAATCACAAAATTATTTTCATTACTATTTTACGACTAACATAATCCTTACAAATTAAAATTTTTAAAATTAAGCACCTTCTTTCTCCCCTTCGGTGTCCGTTGACGTCGCGCGAGCCACAAAAGCAATTGATAGGGTGACTTTCGAAGGTGGCCCGGTCTTCACGTTAGTAGATACGATAACAGCAAGCTATTGGTCAGTTCGGATAGTCAAAACTAACGCCAATTACCCAAATCAATCAGCTCAGTCAATCCAAAACCACTGTCATGGTAGCGTCTACGAACAAAGGATAACTAGCTAAAAATCAACTGGGATAACTAACTTTATACCTTCAAAGTTGCATGCGACCATGTGACAGCGAAGAGTAGCACCAAAGTCTTCAGAACTTCGACTCCATCCCCGAACGATCATAGAACCACAAATCGGAATAAGTAGTTTTATACCTGTTAAGGTCAGTTGTGACCAAGCGACGGGAGAGAAGCATCGAAACCAAGAAGACTTCGACTCGATCATCGAATGACTGCAGAACCACAGGTCAGGACTAATCTATAAAAAAAAGTCTGAAAGCCAAGAGCACAAATTAGGAGATCCCAAATGGATCTCTTTACAAGTTCAAGAAGAAGAAGGAACAAGGTGAAAGCATCTAGGCCCCCATGAGGTATGGTTTCGGTGATTAATGACAACCGTTGGATATTACTAATGAATTTGTGAGTGCAAGGTCTCTCATATCACTTATTCCACTTAATGAAATCTATATGAATATCATCTACTGCTCATTGGATATGATTGGAGACCCCTTAAAAAATCATTCTATGAGGTCAATCGATTTTTACGAAGATTAGAAGAAAAAAGCTCATATGTCAAAATTATTCAACCAAAATTAACAGCACTCAAGATTTGGTAATCATCAGAAGAACATTTCAAACCAATGTAAAAGAGGTCACTCGAGAAAATTCCAAAAGAATCACTTAGAACAACTCGAAGCAAACAAAATCAACTCACCGGATCAACCGATGTTTCTAGAAAACAATACATCGGTTGAGTTGGTTTAGCAGAAGAAGAAGACCTCAGAACTAAGTACTCACCGGATCATCCGATGATGAAGGGAATGTTACATCGGTCCATCAGTACAGTAAGCAATCTCCCTGGACCAAGTGTAACACCGGACCATCCGATGTATAATTGATAACACATCGGTCCATCACTCTAGTAAGCATTGATTCTGAACCAATTCTGGATGAAGTGCCACCGGATCATCCGATGATGAGACAAGTGTAACATCGGTCTATCAACGGTCATATCTGACACAGTGACATCAGCTAATTTGGTTTCGACCGATGACAACTGAAGGGGGAACATCAGATCATCCGGTGTTCGCAAAACAGTGATGTCAGCCTACTTTTCCAACGGCTATTTCGTGGAGGCTGGCTATTTATAACCCTTCAACCAGTCTATTCGACAAGTCTTGACAACCAGAGCTACTCTACACATTCTCAAGCATTCAAGACGTTGAGCTACCACTTCTACATCATTTACACCACTTACACACCAAGAGATAGGCAAGAACTTGCTAGTGATAGTGCTTGTGTGCTTCCATTCTTGGTGATTGGAGTCTCTAGTGTAGTGAGAGTTGTAAGGGAGTGTCCCTTGGTGATTGTATTGGAGAGAACCTTCCGGAGCTTGCCAAGACGGTTGTGGAAGCCCGGATTATCCAACTTGTACAAGGCTTGAGTTCCACCTTGCCGATGTTGGCGAACGGAGAAGTATAGTGAAGATACCTGGTCTCGGTGACTTGGGAGTGGCTATACCCTTTGGTGGGTGCCACAACGTGGATGTAGGAAGATCTTGACGATCTTGCCGAACCACGGGATAAATCTTCGTGTCTTCGTGTCTCCTCAGGAGTTTGCGCTTTCTTCCTCTCCCCTTACGCTTATACATTTCATATACCGCAAAGTTACTATTTACTTGAATGCATAGGTTGTTTGCATAGGGAATTGAGCTTTTAGTAATTAAGTTTTTATCGCTTTAATTTTTGAAAAGAAGCCCAATTCACCCCCCCTCTTGGGCATTCGATCCTTACAATTGGTATCAGAGCAAGGTTGCTCATTGGATCATTCTACCTTCACCGCTAGAGAGCTAAAATGGCCAAGAATGGGAGTTCAGTTCCTATCTTCGAGGGCAAGAACTTTGCCTATTGGAAAGCACGCATGCGTGCTTATCTAGAGGCTATTGCTCCCGAGATATGGGAAGCGACCCATGCGGGGTTTGATGAGCATAATTATGTTGGTGATCAAATCAAGGGGGATGCTAAAGCTAGAAATGCAATTTATGAATGCATTAGTCAAGATGTATTTGCTAGGATTGCTAGCAAAGAGAAAGCTTGTGAAATTTGGGCCTCCTTGATTGAAATTCATGAGGGTTCTTCTCGTGTCAAAGAACTAAAATATCATATGCTTAAAGCCAAATATGATGAATTCAAAATGCTACCTCATGAAAATGTCAATGAAATGTTTTCTCGCTTGAATGTGCTTATTGAGGAAATTAATGCTCTTGACATTGCTTCTCTTGGCAAGGGACTCATCAACCGCAAGATTCTTATGCTCCTTCCTAAGCCAAAGTACAACATCATCAACTCCATGCTTCAAAAAAAATCTCTTGATCACATTGAAGTTTCGCAACTTATTGGAGAGATTCACGCTCATGAGATGAGTGTACTTGGGATGATGGAGCAATCATCTTCAAAGACAATTGCTCTAAAGGCTTCCACCAAGAAAACAAGTCTCAAGAAAAAGAAAGTGGTTGAGCCTAGCTCAAGTGAAGAAGAGCAAGCATCAAGTGAAGATGACGATGATGAGCTTGCATTGATGATGAAAAAGTTCTCTCGCTTGAACTCCAAGATTGCCAAGAAGGGATACACCTTTGATCCCAAGAAGAAAGCTTTTCTACCAAGGAGAGATGACAACAAGACTTGCTACAATTGTGGTGATCAAGGCCACATCTCCTATAATTGTCCAAAACCGGACAAAAGAAGAGAGAACCACAAGGGCAAGCATCGCAAGCTTGAAGATAGTGAAGATGATGAAGAAGAGGTCAAGCCCAAACTAAGATCCTTTAGGAAGAAGAAACATGACAAAGGCAAGAAGGCAAAGATCTTCCCAAAGAAGAGAAAAGGTCCACAAAAGGTGTTCATGTGTGAGGCAAATGAATGGATCACCGACGAAGAATCAAGTGATGAAGAGAGTGAAGCGGAAGAAGAAAGCTTGGTCGGCCTTGCCATTGCCAACAATGATGATTCATCTCTTCATCCACCTCCCATGTGCCTCATGGCTAAAGGTAACACCAAGGTATGTGATGACTCCAGCGATGATGAGCTTTCCCCCGATGACTTAACTTCATTGATAAATGAATACCACACTATAATTAAGATGGAAAAGAGTAAGGTCAAGGCTCTTAAAGAAACTCGTGCTAAGCTTGAGAGTGCTAACCTCGATTTGCTTGACAAGTATGAAAGCATACTTAAGGAGCATGACACGCTCAAATCTCATGTCAAGCAAGTTGAGGAGGATAAGGCTCAAATCAAGCTAGATCATCATGAGCTTGACTTAGCACATCAAGCACTCTTGGGAAAGCACAATGAGTTAATCCAAGAGCATCAAGTACTTAACCTTGCTTATGAAGCTCTTGATTAAGAATTGAAAAATATAAATAAAAAAACCCTTAATGATAAGGTATCTATTACTTCTCATGCCGCTAATGTCTTGCATAAGTCTTTGCCTTTGAAAGAGAATGCTAGGGAGAAGGACTTGTTGGAAGAAATTGAAAGTCTCCGCACTAGTGTGGCAAGACTATCTAAAGGAGAAGTCAAGCACAAGGAAATCCTCTTCCAACAAGCAAAGTCCTTCAACAAGAGAGGACTTGGATCCTTCCCGGTGCCTAACAAAGGAAAGGTGCCTTCACCGGAGCTTAGAACAAGCTTCATCAAGGAAGTTGGTTCCTATTGCCAACATTGTGAGGTCACCGGTCACCATACAAGGGAGTTTCCTCTTCCTAACCGGCCTTCTCCAAAATTGTCTACTAACTACAAGTCTACTTTTAATGATCACTATTATCTCTTGAGTAAAGTAGATGGCAAGGTGAAGACAAGGTTCATTGGCAAGGACATAAAGAGCACGAAGGGGAAGCTCCCCAAGCAACTTTGGGTCCCAAAAACACTTGTATCACACATACAAGGACCTAAGTTGGCTTGGGTGCCTAAAGTCAAAAATTGAATTCATGTGTGTAGGTGAACTACAAAGCCGAGGAAAGCATTAGGTACTCGATATCGGGTGCACTCAACATATGACCGGCAACGATGGTATGTTCACCACCATAGAAAACCCCGGCAATCATGAACAAGTCACCTTTGGTGATAACTCTAAGGGGAAGGTAATTGGGTTAGGTAAGATTGCAATTTCAAATGATTTATCTATTTCCAATGTATTGTATGTTAAGTCACTTAGTTTCAATTTGCTTTCTATTGCACAATTATGTGATCTTAGACTAACGTGCACCTTTAGCAAGAATGATGTTGTTGTGACCAGTGAAACAAGCCAAGAACTAATCTTCAAAGGGTTTCGACATGGACATCTCTACCTAGTAGACTTCTTCAACAAGGATGCTAGCTTGACCACTTGTCTTTTCACCAAGACGAGTTTGGGTTGGCTATGCCATCGACGCATAGCTCACATTGGAATGAGCAAGCTCAAGAAGTCATTCAAGCTCGGGATGGTGACCGGCGTGAAGGATGTCACATTTGAGAAGAACAAGCTTTGTAGCGCTTGTCAAGCCGGGAAGCAAGTTGCTTCTCACCACTCGATGAAGACAATGGTGTCAACCTCCAAGCCACTTGAGTTGCTTCACATGGACCTCTTCGGACCATCCACATATCAAAGTCTTGGCGATAACCTCTATTGTCTTGTTATTGTTGATGACTACTCTCGCTATGCTTGGACTTTGTTTCTAGGTGACAAGAGTGAAACTCCGGAAGTGTTCAAGACCTTCGCTAACCGTGCCCAAAGGGAATTTCAACTTCCCATCATCAAGGTCCGGAGTGACAACGACACCGAATTCAAGAACTACAATATTGGGGAGTGGTGTGATCGTGAAGGCGTGAAGCATGAGTTTTCGGCCACATACACTCCTCAACAAAATGGTGTCGTTGAAAGGAAGAACAAGACTCTCATCACTCTTGCACAAGCAATGCTTGATGACTATGGCACGTCCGAGAAGTTTTGGGCTGAAGCAATCAACACGGCGTGCCATGCCGCAAATCGGGTCTACCTACATCGACTACTTCAAAAGACCCCGTACGAACTTCTCATTGGGAGAAAGCCCAACATCTCCTATTTCCGAGTCTTCGGGTGCAAGTGCTACATCTACCGCAAGAAAAGGCTCGGTAAGTTTGAAAGAAGATGTGATGTTGGTATATTTCTTGGTTATGCATCAAACTCAAAAGCATATCGAGTATTCAACCAAACCTCCGGTTTAGTTGAGGAAAGTTGTGATGTTGAGTTTGATGAAACTAATGGATCCCAAGAGGAGAGTTTTGGTCATGATGAAATAGATGATGAGCCTATACGAGAAGCTATGAAGAACATGACCATTGGAGACATCAAGCCTAAAGTTGAGGAGAGCCATGATCAAGGGGGAGCTTCAAGTTCCAACATCAACACATCTATGGCACCTCAAGTTGGTGAAGAAGAAAAGGATGATCCATTGCCAACACAAGATTCACAAGCTACACAACTTCAAGAAGAAGAACAAGACCATGATCAAGTCCAACCACAAGAAGAGCAACACGCATCACCACCGCCAAGTGCTTCACAACCACTTATGAGGCATGGACGCAAGTCCAAGGCGCATCCGATTGACCAAATTATCAGAAGTCCGTCAAGGGGAGTAAGTACACATTCTCGCCACTTCGCTACATTTTGTGAGCACTACTCGTTTGTTTCATGTGTAGAACCCACTCACATTGAGGAAGCACTCCAAGATCCAAATTGGGTGATGGCCATGCAAGAAGAACTCAACAACTTCATTTGCAATGAAGTTTGGGTGTTGGAGGAGCAACCCAAGGACAAGAACGTCATCGGAACAAAGTGGGTGTACCGCGACAAACAAGATGAGAACAGCGTTGTGGTCCGCAACAAGGCAAGACTTGTGGCCAAGGGTTTCTCGCAAGTTGAAGGACTGGACTTTGGGGAGACGTTTGCTCCGGTCACCCGACTAGAAGCCATCCGTATACTTCTTGCTTTTGCATCACATCATAACATAAAGCTTTATCAAATGGATGTGAAAAGTGCCTTTCTTAATGGTTATATTAACGAGCTTGTCTATGTTGAACAACCTCTCGGGTTGAAGATCTGAGGAATCCTAATCATGTGTTTAGGTTGCACAAGGCGCTCTACGGGCTCAAGTAAGCACCTAGGGCATGGTATGAACGACTACGAGATTTCTTGATCATGCAAGGATTCAAGATCGGGAGGGTGGACACTACACTCTTCACCAAAGACATCGACAGAGAATTATTTATTTGTCAAATTTATGTCGATGATATTATTTTTGGTTCAACTAACGAAGCTCTTAGCCATGAGTTTGGCAAAATGATGTCTAGGGAATTCGAGATGTCGATGATTGGAGAGCTCAACTTCTTCCTTGGATTTCAAATCAAGCAACTTAGAGAGGGAACCTTCATCTATCAAGAAAAGTATACCAAGGACCTCTTGAAGAAATTTGAGATGGGAGATTGTAGCTCAAGAAGTACTCCAATGGCAACAAATTGTCATCTCGACGTGGATAAGGATGGTAAACCTATTGACCAATCTAATTACCGTTCTATGATTGGTTCATTGATTTATCTTACCACATCTAGGCCCGATATCATGTTTAGTGTATGCTTGTGTGCTCACTTTCAAGCGGCACCTAAAGAATCGCATTGGAAGGTGGTCTTTAGGATACTTCGGTATCTCAAGCATACCCCTAGTGTTGGCCTATGGTACCCTAAAGGTGCAAAATTTAATCTCTTGGGTTACTCGGATTCGGACTTTGCCGGATGTCGTGTGGATCGCAAGAGTACCTCCGGTGGGTGCCACTTGCTTGGGAGTTCCCTAGTATCTTGGTCTAGCAAGAAGCAAAATTTCGTTGCTTTGTCCACGGCGGAAGCGGAATATATAGCGACCGGTGCATGTTGTGCCCAAATTCTTTATATGAAGCAAACCCTTTTGGACTTTGGTATTAAACTTGGTTGTGTGCATCTCCTTTGTGATAATGAAAGTGTGGTTAAGATTGCTAAGAACCCCGTTCAACACTCTCGCACTAAGCACATTGATATTCGCCATCATTTCTTGAGGGACCATGAAGCTAAGGGAGACATCTTCTTGCGAGGTGTTAGGTCCGAAGAACAATTGGCGGATATCTTCACTAAGCCACTTGATGAGAAAACTTTTTCTAGACTAAGAAGTGAATTAAATGTGATGGATGCATCAAACGTCATGTAAGTTGCCATGGTCATGTAAGAATGCATCTCATATAGGTCTTGTATAACTTTCAAAGGATAGGGGTGAGCAAGGGTTAGCTTGGGATGGAGGTTCCTTTGGGTTTCCCCAAGGCTTGGAGAGTGGCTCTCCCTGAAGAAGCCTTTAAAAGGTTCAAATTTGGCAAGATAGATTTACTTTATGTCTTGCATGATGCCTGCCATATAGACTTGCACTCACGTTTAATTTCTTGCACTATAAATTGTTTGGCATTGCATACGGTAGATTGTCACAAAGGGGAACCCACTTCATGAGAAAGAGACTTGTTTGAAATGCAATATCTCAACTCATATGATGTGGAAAGAACAAAATGTTAGGTGCGTTAATGCCTAAAGGAACATGCTTTAAAGAGATAGAAGTCTTCATCCTCTAGCTCACAAAGCATGAGCCTTACATTTTATTTGGATTTTTTCCTTATTTCTTTCGTGTTCTATTTGCTTTAGGACTTAGCCAAGTGATTGGCAATTAGTTTTTTTGAGGGGCAAGGGGTTGCCCAAAAAGTCCTAAGACATGTGTTTCTCCTTGTTTGTTTGTTTGAGTCAAAGGACATATTTGGGATGTTGCTGTTTTGTAGTCATCGGATTATCCGATGCTTAGGGTAGAATCATCATCAGATCAGTGTGTTCAAGTGCCAAGGGTCAGCTCAGTCATAAAGTCAAATCAACCGATGAGTTCATTCTGAGAAACATCTGTGCATCCGATGTTCACTTTTCTGGAGTTATGCCAAATTCAATCGATGACTATCCTTTCATCGTCGGAGCATCCGGTGTCAATGGTGCCTCTGGAATACCCTTACTGTACCATTCGACCGATGCGCCTCCAATCTAACGTCGGTTCATCCGATGTTAAATTTTGAGCTAGGGTTCGGGCCCCACCTTTTTAGCGCGTCCCTTCACCTCTTTATCTCTCTCCCCGACACCTCCTCTCCCCTCACTGCCGCCGCTGCCCTCTAGCGCCGCCACCCTCTGGCCGCCGCCGCTGTCCGGCCGCCACCGCCGCTAAGCGCCACCGCCACTGCGCCCCAAGCACAGCCGCCGCTGCACCACTGTCGCCGCCCTTCACGAGCCGCCACCACTCCACTCCACGCGCCAGCCACTGCTTCATCTTCACCACTAGGGTTCCCTGGCTGCGACGATCTTTACGTTGCCGCCCCGTGCGCCCGAGCTCGTTTGTCCCGCGTGCTCATCCTCGTCGTCGTCATGGGCCGTGACAAGAAGGGAAAGGGCAAGGCTATTGAGGAGCCGACCGCTAAAAAGCAGAAGATGTCGAAGGAGGCGAATAAAGCCTTGATGGCCGCTCGCCCCACTAAGGAGCGAGAGCGTGGGCGAGGAGGATCGTTGAGGATCTGGGAGGCCCGACAGAGGCAGCCTCCGGTGCCTGAGGAGCCAGAGGAGGAAGAAGAGCCTGAGGTGCCGCTAGTTTGCCAGCGCTCAGTCAGGGCCCGTGGGGGCCATCCAGCTGTAGCATCGAGACCGAGACCATCAGCAGCTGACCTTCGAGAGGACAGGGCGGCCCAGAGAGCCGTCTATGAGATGGACACCAACATCCGTGTTGGTGAGGGTGTCCACCTGACAGACTACAGGAAGTTAAAGGCCAAGCAGCTCAAGAAGCTCAGGTGGAGCATTTTACTTGTGGAGTGGTTCCTGCAGCCCAGAGAGTCACCTGTGGATAGCCGCTTTTGGACCCTGACACAGGCGTCGCTGTATGAAACTTACAGATGTCGGTGCCATAAGCTCTTCCAGCATAACTTCCTTGATTGGGATCAGCTTGCACTTGCAGCCGGGACAGAGATACGCCCTTACTTTGAGAGGTATAGAGGGCTAGTGGAGCTGATGTCTTACGAGAGGGGTGCCTTTGTGGAGGACTGGGTCCGAGTATTCTATGCCACACTCTACCCTTAGGCACTCGGCTTCCTTTTTGGTGTCTTGATGCCAAAGGGGGAGAAGAGTCAGGGGGAGGGATAGCTTTGTCCTAGGGGAGTCCTAGTTGTAGGGGGAGTTTATCTTTTTGGAAGTCTTTTGTAATTTGGAGATTTGCTACTCTTTTGCTATTCATTGAGTATTCGTGTGCCACTTAATTCTCTTGAGTTATTGATCGTAGAGCTTTTGAGTTATTGATCGTTTTTGAGCCTTCAAGTTTAAGTGTGCTAAATCTTGTACTTATTGCATATCCTCTTGAGTATCGTATTCTTAAATTCATTACTGTTATGCTTTACTTGTTGTGTTGTCATCAATCACCAAAAAGGGGGAGATTGAAAGCATCTAGGCCCCCATGAGGTATGGTTTCGGTGATTAATGACAACCGTTGGATATTACTAATGAATTTGTGGATGCAAGGTCTCTCATATCACTTATTCTACTTAATGAAATCTATAGGAATATCATCTACTGCTCATTGGATATGATTGGAGACCCCTTAACAAATCATTCTATGAGGTCAATCGATTTTTACGAAGATTAGAAGAAAAAGCTCATATGTCAAAATTATTCAACCAAAATTAACAGCACTCAAGATTTGGTAATCATCAGAAGAACATTTCAAACCAATGTAAAAGAGGTCACTCGAGAAAATTCCAAAAGAATCACTTAGAACAACTTGAAACAAACAAAATCAACTCACCAGATCAACTGATGTTTCCAGAAAACAATACATCGATCGAGTTGGTTTAGCAGAAGAAGAAGACCTCAGAACTAAGTACTCACCGGATCATCCGATGATGAAGGTAATGTTACATCGGTCCATCAGTACAGTAAGAAATCTCCCTGGACCAAGTGTAACACCGGACCAACCGATGTATAATTGATAACACATCGGTCGATCACTCCAGTAAGCATTAATTCTGAACCAATTCTGGATGAAGTGCCACCAGATCATCCGATGATGAGACAAGTGTAACATCGGTCTATCAATGGTCATATCTGACACAGTGACATTAACTAATTTCGATTCGACCGATGACAACTGAAGGGGGAGCATCAGATCATCCGGTGTTCGCAGAACAGTGATGTCAGCCTACTTTTCCAACGGCTATTTCGTGGAGGCTGGCTATTTATACCCCTTCAACCAGTCTATTCGACAAGTTTTGACAACCAGAGCTACTATACACATTCTCAAGCATTCAAGACGTTGAGCTACCACTTCTACATCATTTACACCACTTACACACCAAGAGATAGGCTAGAACTTGCTAGAGATAATGCTTGTGTACTTCCATTCTTGGTGATTGGAGTCTCTAGTGTAGTGAGAGCTATAAGGGAGTGTCTCTTGGTGATTGTATTGGAGATAACCTTCCGGAGCTTGCCAAGACGGTTGTGGAAGCCCGGAGGATCCAACTTGTACAAGGCTTGAGCTCCACCTTGCCGAGGTTGGCGAACGGAGAAGTATAGTGAAGATCCCTGATCTCGGTGACTTGGGAGTGGCTATACCCTTTGGTGGGTGCCACAGCGTGGATGTAGGAAGATCTTGACGATCTTGCCGAACCACGGGATAAATCTCCGTGTCTTCGTGTCTCCTCGGGAGTTTGCGCTTTCTTCCTCTCCCCTTACACTTATGCATTTCATATACCACAAAGTTACTATTCACTTGAATGCATAGGTTGTTTGCATAGGGAATTGGGCTTTTAGTAATTAAGTTTTTATCGCTTTAATTTTTGAAAAGAAGCCCAATTCACCCCCCCTCTTGGGCATTCGATCCTTACACAAGGAAAGCGTGCAAGACACTCAGCAACTGTGCTGAAATAACAATCTTGTTTATCAAATGATCAAAGATTCTCTTTCGAGTAGAACATAGATGATACTTATGCTAGGAACAATCTTCCTAGCTAGGGGTGAAGTGAAGTCGCCACATTTTGAGTTTGAATGACAGTTAGTGATGAATTCACGAAGTGGTGTTCAGTCCTTGTACGTCTTTTTGTCTTCCACACAGTCAGTAATAAAAATGGTCATAACTCCTGTTTGGGAACTCCAAATGAAAGTAGATTTGATAAGATTTCACATCATGTGTATTATGCACCATGTGACATGGCACTTTGGTACAAGATTGCATGTGAAGTTGAAGTTCCTACAGTGCATCCCGTCTCATCTTGGACAACTATTTTGGTGTTCTTTGTGGTAGCCAATGGTGTATCCTCTTGTGTAAACCTGGGTACGAGTATATTACAAGACTTAGGTAGTATATAATCCTCATCAATATTCAAAATAACATAGAAGGAAAAGCATTCACTTTTTGATGGAGCTTCTTAGCACGAGCGCGCGTAACCGGTCCTTCATAAGCTTCTTTGTGTATATGTGATGTTGGGATGTCCAATCATCCTCCCCCTCTTGAAAATGAGTCATCCCCGACTCTTCTAATCTAAAGTAGGAAGACAGATCAGTGACATTAAAGGTTTACTTACTCCATATGTACTTGAAAGGTCAATCTCATAAGCGTTACCATTGATCTTCCGAAGTACTTTGAAAGGTCTATCGGCTCGAGGCTGCAATTTAGACTTGTGTAGCTAAGGAAACCATTCCTTGCGTAAATGCACCCACACCAAGTCTCCTGTTGCAAACTTCACTTCCTTCCAGCTCTTGTTGGCATGCCTCTTATAGATCTTTGTCATTTTGCTCTATGTGTCTCTTGATTTGAATTTCTTGACAAATTCAGCACACTTGCTTGCATCAAATTTCTTACATTCCTGCAAAGGAAGATCAGTGGGAGTAGTGAGTTTGAAACCATAAACTGTCTCGAATGGACAAAATTTTGTTGTTGAGTGTACTGCCCCGTTGTAAGCATATTCCACATGTGGCAAGCTTTCTTCCCATAAGTTTCAAGTTCTTCTTTAGAGCAGCTCATAGAATGTTGATAATGCACGGTTCAACACTTCAGTTTGCCACTATTTGTGGATGACATGTTGTGGGAAATAGCAGTTGTGTCCCAAGTTTCCCCACAATATCTTCCAAAAGTAGCTCAAAGATTTGGTGTCACGATATAAAACAATAGTATGTGGCACACCATGAAGTCGTACAATTTTCTTGAAAAATAAGCAATACGCGACATATCATCGCTCTTATGATAGGGAATAAAATGAGCCAATTTACTGAATTGATCCACTACAACCAAAATTGAATCTCTCCCGCTTTTTGCTCGAGGTAAACGAAGAACAAAGCCTTAGAAATGTCTTATCACGCAACACTAGGAATAAGTAGAGGAGTATAAATACCTTGAGGGTTCAAGCATGACTTAGCTTTATTGCAAGTGACACAACACGGAACATGTCTTTCCACGTCTCTTCTTATCTTGGATCAAAAGAAGTGATCGACCAACACTTGCTCTGTTTTATTGACTCCAAAGTGGTTCATCAATCCTCCAGCATGAGCTTCCTACACAAGCATTAGTCGAGCAGAGCAATCTGGTATGCAAAATTTTATTAGCTCGAAACAAAACACATTATGCATATAAAATTTTTCCACATCTTCCATCGCATCATTTGGAAAATGATTTAGAAAAATATGAATCAGTAGCATACAAATCTTTGATACTTTCTAAATCAAGAATTTTAGCATCAACTTGAGAAAACAAAACATGGCGTCCAAATAAAGCATGTGCAACAATATTGTCCTTCCCTTTCTTGTACTTTAAAATATAAGAAAATGTCTCAATGAATTCACAACATTGGCACATCTTTTTGTTCAGTTTTAGTGACCTTAAGATGCTTCAAAGATTCATGGTCTGAATGTGTGACAAGTTATTTATCCAAAAAATAGTGTTGCTAAGTTTCCAAACACCTCATAAGAGCATACAATTCTTTATCATAAACTGGATAATTGAGAGCTAGACCACTTAGCTTCTCACTGTAGTATGCAATTGGCCGACCCATAAGCACACCTCCAATTCCTACTCCACTTCCATCACATTGAATCTGAAAAGTCTTACCTAAATCTAGTAGAGCAAGTAGTGGGGTTGATGTCAAATTCCTTTTCAGCTCTTCAAATGTTTTTGTCTGTACTTCTCCCCAATGGAAGGATGCACCCTTCTTTGTCAACTCATTGATTGGGGCAGCAATAGTACTAAAATCTTTCACAAAACAAGGATAGAAGCCAGCAAGTCCAAGAAAGCTTCATACATGGCAAACATTTTGTGCAGGCATCCACTCACGAACAGATGTAATCTTTCCTTCATCAACCTCCACACCTTTACATGAACCAACATAGTCAAGAAAAACTACCTTGGCAGTGCAAAAGGTGCACTTAGCAAGTTTAGCATACATACATTCCTTCCTCAAAACAGCAAGCACACATTTTATATGTTCAGCATGACTTGTTGTAAATCAAGATGTCATCGAAGTAAGCCACAACAAACTTTCCAATAAAGGATCTAAGAACATGATCCATCAATCTCATAAAATTACTAGGAGTATTTGTCAATCCAAAAGGCATCACCAACCATTCATATAATTCAAACTTGGTTTTTAAAGCTATTTTCCACTCAGCTCCCTCTCTGATTTGGATTTGGTAATAGCCACTTCTCAAATCAATTTTTGTAAATATGGTAGCGCCATCTAAGCTCATCAAGCATGTCATCAAGTCTAGGTATGGGATGCCTATACCTTATTGTGATGTTATTTATGTCTCGACAATCAACACACATTCTCCATGAGTCGTCCTTCTTTGGAACTAGAAGAACAAGAACTGCACAAGGTGAGAGACTTTCCCGTACATACCCTTTGTCGACGAGCTCCTGTACTTAGCACTGAATTTCTTTTGTTAATTCCAGATTGGTGCAGTATGGTGCACGGTTAGGAAGTGAAGCCCCAAGAGTAAGGTCGGTTTAATGCTCAATTCCTCCCTTTGCTGGCAGCTCTGGCGAAACACATCTGCACATTCCTGTAATACATAAAAAATAGAACTTGGTAACGCAGAGGATAAGTCATTAGTGGTGAGAAAATTGTCATTGTACACGAGTACAAATAACATGGCATTGGGTTCACTCAATTCTTTTAAATCCCATTTTGTAGCTATCATCACTAAATACTCTGTTCCCTTTGACTCGGTTCTTTGCAGCTATGAGGTTTTATTTGGCTTTGGCGACACTCCTTCACTACTCGTGAGTGGTTCTCACTCTCTCGCTATTCTCATTTCAGATCATCCTTCACAATCTCTTCTAGTGTCAAAGGAAGTAAAGTCAGACACTCTCCATTGTGTGTGAAGACAAGATTTTTACTACAATAACAAATCTGAACATCACAATCATATAACCATGGTCTTCCTAATGGAGCTAACATGCTTGCATAGGAACCACATTACATTCCACTTGGTCGTTATACTTCCCAATGTAGAAAGGAACAGTCACGATGTTGCTTACACGTGGCGCCCCACAGTAATTAAACCATTGCATCTTGTATGGGTCAGGATGATGCCTCTGTATCATCCCAAGTTTCTCCACCAATTCTTGACTTACAATATTATTGCAGCTGCCATTATCAACAATAATCCTACATAGTTTGTCTTCGATCATGCCTCAAGTGTGAAAAAGATTATGTCAATGTCCATCATTCTCTCTTACATCAGTAACACTAAGCACTCGACAAAAAATGAAGCAATTATCATCATCTTCATTGGGTTGGATCACATTCTCGTCATTTTTTATTTCCTCATCATACCATGGGGCATCTTCTGGTTCACTTTCAGATTTCCATTCACCTTGTTCATTCAAAAATCATAGTCCTTTGACTAGGACATCCGACAGCAACATGTCCACGCTCTTGGCACTTGTGACAAATGATGCTTTTGATATTTGAAGAGGATGGAGCCATTGATGTAATAGTGTAATTGTGACATCCTAGCTCAAGGTCTAATAGGGTTGATAGAATACTCATACTACTGTTGATGGTTCCTACGCACTACTAACAATTCATCTCTAGTAGTGGTGTCAGTAATGCTTGTTAATAGATTTTATATTATACATATAAATATGTGTAGGATAAAGAGCACGTGAAAAGCTACCAGAGGGGGTGGGGGTGAATGGTAGATTAAAACTTTTTCAGCGCAAGCAACAAAAACCCCTCAGTAGAAAATCCATCTATTAAAAAATCATGTGTGCGACTAATCTAAATGTGATCAATCATGATAAAATCAGTATAGATTGTGGAGAATCAAGTAACAAAGACACGACAACAAGAATCAAGAAAACCATCGAAAAAACTCAAGTTACGATCAAAAGATTGAACGAAGGTCAATCTGTTCTACCCAAGAAAAAACAGATTTGCAACACTGCAAAGAAACTCGTGTAGATCCAAAACCTTAAATCCAATGATCGTAAATTTTTTACAGATGATAGATCATCAAGTTGTGAAGACAACCCGAAAAGAATCACATCAATTGGATCTGTAAAACTCGAGTTATGATAAAACCACCGAAGCAAGGTAGTGTTGTGCAGAAACTCAACGAGAAAATTTGACGAAAACAAGTCGGACGAACAAGGCACAAAAGCTCCTTTAGACTATGAATTTTATTGATAAAAACTCAAAAGTAACAGCTCCAAAGTCATGCACCATGAGCTCTGGTCTCCCTTGCTTATATAACCAGCCCTTAGGCCAACCCAATCCTAACTAGAACTCTAATCCTACTCAGATTCAACTGAAACTTTACATAACTGCTCAAGACTCTTCCATACGCAGATAGAAGCAATCTTGAGACTTTCAAACACCTTAGGAACATATCTCACATTCCTAAAACAACCCAACTTCGTGACCCATACGAAATCCTATCATAACCAACTCAAATCTTTCCATATTTGAGTCAAACCCGACTCAGCCGCACCCTGAGTCCATAACCTAGTAGGTTTGACCTTTCTGAGTAATTCTTTATGTCCATATCTCTTCATCACGCCTTGGAACCATGTATCCACGTCCATGCACTCCTTGCACATGTGCAAACATCTTCCAACGACGTCCACCATACCTTCATATGCATTGTTATTGATTCAAACATGTTGCGCAACCTCCCGATCAACTCAACCACAATTCCTCCCGAACTTGGTTGTTGAACCTCATCTTCTCCCTAAGACTAGTTCAATGGATCCCGTCACCAGCCATGTCTTGAACTCAAGCAACACCTGCACATGAATAAACAACCAATACTTCCGAGCACAAGTCCTCGACTTGACTATCGTTAGTTCCGAAACCACAACACCTTATGTGAGCACCTCACAGAAGCATGTTGCAAACCATAGAAAAATAATATCAGCCATAACCACCAACACACACCAAAAAATTAGTAAAAGAATACTAAGCAATTGTTGAAGGGTCAATGCGACACTTCCCCCAGATTTGCTAAGGAGCAGCCCACAAAGCTTCTTGTTCGGCGGGGCTTAGGCCTTAAACTAGTGTTCTAGCGGAAGAGTATGAGACAGTTGTTTTTACATGGTTCGGGCCGCAAGGAGCATAACACCCTACTCCACGGTGGATTGTATTGCTTGGTGAGTGTGTATGCGTATGTGGGTGTATCGGGGATTCTGAGTCTGGTCTCTGTATCGGCGGTCATTCAGGCCTTTTATAACCAAGACTAGACGCCTTACAAGTGGGGTCCCGGGGCCCGACAGGTGGTCCCGGGGCGATCTAATCCTAAAAGATCTAAGGCTTCTCGTATAAGCTTCTCTGAGCGTGACGGTGGAGACTCGCTGTCTTGCCGCCTTCCTTGTCAGTAGCCCAAGCGCTGTTGCTGACGGTGGCAGATGGTGTCCCGTCAGCCCGTCTTATTGCCGTAAGCTACCCACTTGGCCAAGTGGGATAGGCCTGCAGCGCCTTCACTGTGATGTGATTAGTCGTAGATGTCTTCTGACCGTTGGCGTGCTCTGCGTCGTGAGTCAGAGGTGGGTGCAACCCTTCAATGCGTGCCCTAGGTGGAGCGCTCCAACTTTTAACTCGTGCACCTTACCGTCTTGGGGTGCTGTGAGACACGTGATAGCGCCGGTGCAGGTCCTTGCCGGGGAGGCTAGCCCTATCCCTTCATGGCATGTGTTAGCTCCGGGGTTTCCCAGGGAATGTGGCAGCTCCGCTCTCTCCTCAGAGAGAGGGCGCTTGGTTCGGCGCTCCAGGCTTCGTGGAAGCCCGGGAGCTTCTCCATCGAGGTCGTGCATGTCTCTCATCAACATGTGGCGCCTTGGGAGGTTATCTCCCCTAGGGACCTTTATCCCACCCTCCGTGCCCCATGTCACGGCATTGGGGCTGGATCTTGAGGGAGGCTGGGGCCTTGATAACCTCTAGATACCAGGCCTGCTGGGTACCGACATCAATCTTTCCATAATCCAAAAAGCAAGTTCGAAACATTGTAAGTTAAAAGCAGAATCATTGCAATCTAGCTCTGGACCTTGCCAAAACTAACCAGATCTTGAGTCGGAGCTTACCCAAGCTAGCAGGACCTAGCACCGGAGCTTACTAAAGCCAGCTGGACCTAGCACCGGAGCTTATCAAAGCCAGCGGGACCTAGCACCGGAGCTTACCAAAGCTAGTCGAATCTTGCACCGGACCTAGCAAAAATATTTCAGACCTAGCCATAGCAAGTCAGACCTAGACAAAACAAGTCAGACCTTACGTCGGACCTTGCCGGAGCTACCCAGAACAAGTTGGACCCATTGTCGGACCTTGCAGGAGCTCGGACCTAGAGTCGGACCTTGTTGAAAAAGGTGTTTTGGAAGTATTCAAAACTTTTATCATCATAGCCAATTTATTCAGCACACATAGGTCTCACAATCCCCCCCTTGATGAATGCATTGGCAACACCACTTAAAATCCGAACATTGGCTTATTCACATGAAAAGTTTTGAAAACAAAATCCTCCCCCTATACATATTTCTCCCCCTTTGTAAATCAGAAATAAAATGAGAAGAAAAATAAAAATTACAAAAAATCTCCCCCTAAGAAGAATTGTGCCAAATCATGTCAAAACACTTGTGAATGTGTGCAATGTGTGATCAATTTACCCCCCCTTTGACAATGTATTCAACAAGGTTCAAAATAGAAATTTCAATTGTTATGAGCATATTGTAACATATACATATACAACAAAGCTCATCCAAGTCATACAATCAAGTAACTTACACTATCACATCAATGAAATATATAAGGTAGTGTAAGCCATGCTAGAGATCAAGTGTAATTTTCAATTTAAGCAAGTCATGATCTCACAAACTTAACTATTTGAAAACCTGAAAGCATGACACTTGTTCCTGCAATTTTCATGTTTCAATATTATTTAAAGCACAAATTCAGATCATATGAAATTTGCAAGAGATGATATGCCGCATCTGCCTTATTCTAACCAACCAAGCCAATCCTATGTCATTTGACAATTAGAAGCTTAAGGACATGGTTTTAGTCATACACAACTTCTTCTAAGTTCATATCTAAGTGCAATAATAAGCCATCTCAAAAGAAGAAGTGTGATGCATGCATATTCTCTTGATCTTTTCTCATTTTTATTTGATCATAAAACTCAACATGTGGATAGTTGATTGATTAATTTTTCATTATTAAAAGCACTTGTGAGCATGCAACAAGTTCAAAACAGCAATAAAGTTTGATCATGATCAGATTTAGTGTAAGTAATTATTCCAATTACTAGTCATGGCAAAAACTACAAAATGTATAACATGAGTAATGTAGTAAGAACTTTCAGCATGTAAAAGGAATCACAAAGTCATATATGTATGAAATACTATGCTCATATTATTTTAAATTCAGATTCACATATAGACTTCCCAAGTTTCTAAACTCCCCCTCAATTTAAGCCATGAGGATGCATAACCCCTATTTCACTACTCATGAAACAAAAACGAGTGAAATCCAAATTTTTTTTTTGAAAATATGAGCCAATTATTGTTCGGTATTTACATGGTGAAGCACAATGTTTCCTTTTTCAACATTATCACGGAGAAAGTGATACCTAATGTCAATGTGCTTTGTTATCGAATGTTGCATGGGATTTTTAGCAATGCAAATGGCACTGTTGTTATCACAAAACAGTGGAACACTATCTAGATGAACCCCATCGTCCTTAAGTGTTTGAACAATCCAAAGAATTTGTGAGCAAGCGCTAGCAGCAGCTATATATTCAGATTCGGGTGTGGATTGTGCAACTGAACTTTGTTTTCTAGAGGACCAAGCAACAAGTGAATTACCAAGAAAATGACAAGCACCCGTAGTACTTTTTCTATCAGTCCTACAACCCCCAAAATCAGCATCCGAAAAAGCTTTCAAAGTAACAATTGAGGAAGAAGGAAGAAAAATGCCAAATTCTTGAGTTCCATGTAAGTACCTAAGAATTCTTTTGATGGCTTGACGATGTGAAGCACGTGGGGAAGCTTGAAAACATGCACAAAGACATACACTGAATTGTATGTCCAGTCTTGATGTCGTGAGGTACAAAAGTGATCCGATCATACTTCTATATTCTTTTTGATCCACAGGTTCACTGTGTTCATCAAGTTCAAGTGTCGTTGTTGTACCCATCGGTGTCCGAAGAGGCTTGCTTTTGTCCATGTTGAAGCGTTTAAGAAGGTCTCTTGTATACTTTGTTTGATGCACAAAAGTACATTCCTTGGTTTGCTTGATTTGGAGCCCCAAAAAGTACGTGAGTTCTCCCATCATACCCATCTCAAATTCTGAACTCATCATAGCTGAAAACTAGGACACAAGATCATGAGAAGCACAACCAAAGATAATATCATCCACATACACTTGAACGAATAATGAATCATTGCCATGCTTAAGCACAAAAAGAGTTTTATCAACCTTGCCCATGGTAAACCCCTTTTCAAGTAAATTTTTTTAACCTATCATACCATGCTCTAGGGGCTTGTTTGAGACTATATAAAGCTTTGGACAGTTTGTAGACATGATTTTGAAAATTTGGATTTTCAAAACCCGGTGGTTGCTTGACATAAACCTCCTCATCTATGTAGCCATTAAGAGAATCACTTTTAACATCCATTTGATATAACTTGAAACCTTTAGATGCAGCAAAAGCTAACAAATTTCTTATGGCTTCTAATCTAGCAACAGGAGCAAAAGTTTCATCAAACTCTATATCTTCAACTTGTGTGAAACCTTGAACAACCAACCTAGCCTTATTCCTAATCACAACCCCATCCTCACTTTGTTTATTTTTAAACACCCATTTAGTTCCAATTAAAGTGTGACCTTGAGGTGGAGGTACAAGTTTCCAAACATTATTTCTTTCAAATTTTCTAACTCTTCTTGCATGGTAATAATCCAAGATTCATTAGTGAATGTGTGTGATATATCTTTGGGTTCAAAAGATGCAACAAAAGCAGAATGAGCATGAGAGTTTGGATCGCAAAACCTGGACTGTGGGACTCCTTCGTGCAAGCTTCTAATAATTTGTTGTGGAGGATGACTTTTGAGAATCTGGAGGGGAGTGGACACTTCACAAGCTTCTTCTTATTCTTGTTCATAACAAATCGATGAGCTTGTGACTTGAGGACAATCTAGACCAGCAATGGTGGTCGTCGGTGCTGGTTGTGAATCAAAATTAGGAGCTGGAACAATGTCATTAGCTGCTAAATTTTCGGGCAGCAGCACCTCTTCTTCCTCATCTTCAATAGAAATACTCCCCCCTATGGATATGGATCCGAACCTGCAATATTTGATTTCAAGTCTTCACAATTTTGTTAGTGTCAAGTAAAAGCACACGATAGCCTCTAGTATGAGATGGGTAACCAAGAAACATGCCATCAACTGATCTAGCTTCAAATTTATCAACATTACCATGTTTCTTAACAATGCACTTACAACCAAAGACCCAAAAGTGTGTGACACTAGGCCTATGTCCAAACCAAAGTTCGTATGGTGTTTTCCCTAGCTTAGCAAGCAAGAAAACACGATTTGAGACATAACAAGCGGTTGCAATTGCATCTGCCCAACATTTTCTAGGAGTTTAATATTCATCAAGCATAGTCCTAGCCATCTCAACTAAGGTTCTGTTCTTTCTCTCTACAACACCATCTTGTTGAGGTACATAAGGTGAAGAAAATTGGTGATCTATTCTATTTTTAGCACAAAAGTGATCAACCGATTGATTTTTAAATTCGGTTCCGTTATCACTTCTAATTGCTTTTAAAGATATTGGGTGATCAATTGATTATCTAAGAAATAAAGTTCTAAAGTGACTAAAAGCTTCATTCTTATATGCCATAAAGTAGACCCAAGAGTATCTAGAATAATCATCAACAATCACAAGAACATACCATTTACCTCCGAAGGATTGAACACGTGAAGATCCTACGGTGTCAAGGTGCAAAAGTTGACCCGGTTCAGTTGTCATGGTCATTGTGAGAGGAGCATGTGAACCTGCAACCATCTTAGCATGTCTACAAGAAGAGCACACAATTTCTTTGTCCTCTTTCAGCTTAGGCAGCCCACGTATGCGATCAAGAGCACTAACACGCGTGAGATGATCAAAGCCTACGTGACCAAGTCTACGATGCCAAAAATATAAGTCTTTGGAATCATTAGCAACTTGACACCTATGCTTAGAAGAAGACATATCAAAATCAATTTTAAAAACTCTTCCAAACCGAGACATGTTAAAAATAAGCTCACTATTTGAACCTACAACTTTGCAACAATTTTTATTGAAAATAATTTCCGGATTTTCATCTAGCAAATGTGAAACAGAAAGCAAGTTGTATTTCAAATTTTTAACAAGTGCCACATCTTTCAAAGTATAGTGATCATTTATAGTAACCGAACCTTTAGCAATTATAGGAGTTGAAGAATTATTGGCAAAAGTAACATTTACTACACGTGACACAAAAGAGAGGGAGGACAACCATTCTTTGTTACCGGTCATGTGGCGTGTGCAACCTGAATCCACAATCCAAATGTTCTCCTTTATCAAGCGTGTAACCTATATAGAAGCACAATACGTCGATGACTCAATACTGGGGTTAGTCAAAAGGCATTTAGGAATCTAGTACTGAGTCACACGACGTGCAACAGGAAAAACACGCGAAAGCTGAGACAAAAGAGCAGGTTTATGAGCCAAAGTTTGAGAATTTTTGTATCCAACTACTGACTTATGAGGTGTTACATGTGTAGCACGAAAAACAGTAGGTTTGGGAGCACACTTTGCATGTTTTTTGACTTATAACAGCAGGTTGCATGTTCTTGATATTCGGTTTTATCATGTGCAACAAATGTTGCATGAGAATTATGAGATCTAGCTTGCATTCTTTCCTTTTTTCTGTTGTTTAGCTAGTCTATAAGAAAAATCTATTTCATGACCACCTCTACCATAGTAGGTACAATGAAATTTAACTTTGTTTTCATGTCTATATGAGCAAGCAACATTTTTATTTGAAACCGAACGAGACAACACTCCTGCAGATTTGAAAACTACTTCTTTTTGTTTAGGAACTGTTTGAATCAAACCACTTCCTAATTACTTTACAATTTTAGGTGGATGTGCCTTAGCATGAGCATGAGAATCAAAATCTAAACCAGTTTTATCATTGCAAAATTTGGAAGAATTCAGCAGCAAGTTTAGGTTCTTATTCCCATTACAAAACCGATCTAATGTCCTATGCATGTTATCAAGTTTATTTGATAGATCAAGGCAATTTTCACATGATGTTTATTCTTTTAATTCGCAATTGGAACAATATTTAACTTCATGAGAATGTAAAGCATTGTTCAGTATAGAAATTTCATTCATAGCATCTTGTAGTTTCTTATCAAGAATCACAAGTAGAATAATGCAAATCAATTGTACAACAACAAGCATCTTTCAAGTTTTTATTATTAAGTGCAGCAAGCTCTCTGTTCTTTTCAATTTCTAACTCAAGTTTATGAAGTCTGGAGGTGTGCGCACTTATTTGAGAGGACAATTATTCATATATTAAATTACATGAGGAACAAGAAACATCACTAGAAATCAAAGATTTCAAATGATTAATTTCAGATTCTAGTGACTCAATTTTAATAGCATTGTCCCTAAGCTTTTTGTCCTTTTTCTTAACTATAAGAGTGGCACGAGAAATAGCATCACACATTTCTTCGCAAGTAGGACATACCTCTTCATTGTCGCTGTTGTGTTCTGCCTCCTCCATATTTGATCTTGATTTGCCCGCCATGGAACACAAGTTTGCTAAATCATCTTCATTTTCGTCACTTCCGATGTCCACATTGCTTGAGCCAAGTTCTTGAAGTACGGAGATAAAACTATTCACCAATTGGCGTCCTGTAAAACCCTTCTTTTTTTATTGTTGTTTGTAGAGGAGTGCTTCGTCCTTGTTTGCTTTTTATGATGGGAAGTAGCACCTGAAAGGTTAGGGCAATCCGTGTGAAATGTCCTATATTACCACATCTAAAGCATCATTGACGTCCGACACTTCCTCTCCTTCTAGTTCTCACATTTTGCAATGCTTTTGAGAACCGAGTAGAGATGAGTGCAAGTTCTTCCTCTAGAAACTCTTCAATCTGTTCAAGGGTTAGAGAGGACAACAAAGTAAGTGTTCCACAAGATGAAGATTGGCCGGAGCTAGGCATGCCACGTTGAGAAACAAATGCAAGAGACTTGTTGGCGTTCTTACGTGAGATTATGCCAATTTCATGAATTTTCAATTTGGAATATAGAACATCTAAAGTAAGTGTACTCATGATAGTAGATTCACGAATAGATGTGACTTTCATATCCTAAATTGACATGTCTAATGCACTTAGTAATTGCCTAGCATTCTTAGCATCTGAAAAATTAACATTCACGCTACGCAAGTTGCTGATAATTTTATTAAAGCAGGCAAAGAGATCATCGATGGAGTCACCTGGTTGTATCTCAAAGAGCATGTACTCCTTTTTGAACATGTATTGCCTTACCTCCCTGATCTTGTTGGATCCTTCGTGGTAGTCACAGGGTGCTTTCCACACATCGTATGCAGATCATTGGTGAGCAACACGGTCGAAGTCGCTTTGAGTTAATCCTTGTATGATCAAGTTGCGAGCCTTGTTGTTGTTGTTGTTGTTGTTGTTGACATTTCCCATGTTTGTAGTCGTGACTTGATCCATTGATGGCACGTCGTAAGGCTTGCACACATTTTCCCATATTGCGAAGCCTTGTGCCTGGATGAAAGCTTCCATACGTGCCTTCCAAACCTGAAAATCAATACCACTAAAGAAACAAGGTTTTGCGGAGTATTTCTCCATGATGATTAGTCAAAAACACATGCAAATCACAAATATTAGAGCACCGTGGCTCTGATACCAATTGTACGATTGAAGAGCACGTGAAAAGGTACCAGAGGGGGGGTGAATGGTAGATTAAAACTTTTTTAGTGGAAGCAATAAAAACCCCTCGGTAGAAAATAAATCTAATTAAGAAATCGTGTGTGTGATTAATATAAACATGATCAATTGTGACAAAGTAATTATAGATTATGGAGAATCAAGTTACAAAGACACGACAACGAGAATCACGAAAAACTGTCAAGAAAAACTCAAGTTATGATCGAAAGATTGAACGAAAGTCAATATGTTCTGCCCAAGAAAAAACAGATTTGCAACACTGCAAAGAAACTCGGACATATCCAAAAACTCAAATCCAATAACCGTATTTTTTTTACAGATGATAGATAATCAAGTTTTTAAGACAACCCAAAAAGAATCACATCAATTGGATCTGTAAAACTCGAGTTATGATAAAACCACCAATGCAAGGTAGTACTGTGCAGAAACTCGACGAGAAAGACTTGATGAAAACAAGTCGGACGTACAAGGCACAAAAGCTCCTTTAGACTACAAATTTTATTGATCAAAACTCAAAAGGAACAGCCCCAAAGTCGTGCACCATGAGCTCTGGTCTCCCTTGCTTATATAACCAGCCGTTAGGCCAACCCAATCCTAACTAGGACTCTAGTCCTACTCAGATTCAACCGAAACTTTCTATAACTGCTCAAGACTCTTCCATACGCAGATAGAAGCAATCTTAAAACTTTTGAACACCTTAGGAACATATATCACATTCCTAAAACAACCCAACTTCATGACCCACACGAAATCCTATCATAACCAACTCAAATCTTGCCATATTTGAGTCAAACTCGACTCAGCCGCAACCTGAGTCCATAACCTAGTAGGTTCGACCTTTCCGACCAGCTCTTTACGTCCACATCTCTTCATCACGCCTTGGAACCATGTAGCCACATCCATGCACTCCTTGCACACATACAAACATCTTACAACGACGTCCATGATACCTTCATATGCATTGTTCTTCATTCAAACATGCTGTGCAACCTCCCGATCAACTCAACCACAATTCCTCTTGAACTTGGTTGTTGAACCTCATCTTCTCCCTAAGACTAGTTCAATGGATCCCGTAACCAGCCATGTCTTGAACTTAAGCAACACCTGCACATGAATAAACAACCAATACTTCCGAGCACAAGTCCTCGACTTGACTCTCCTTAGTTTCGAAACCACAACACCTTACGTGAGCACCTCACATAAGCATGTTGCAAACCATAGTAAAATGATATCAACCATAAACACCAACACACACCAAAAACTTAGTAAAAGAATACTAAGTAAGCTTTCCACAATCTAAAAAGTAAGTTCAAAACATTGCAAGTTAAAAGCAGAACTATTGCAATCTAGCTCCGGTCCTTGCCAAAACTAACCGGACCTTGAGTCGGAGTCTACCCATCAATGATAATGTCAATTACGAATTCTCATGCTAAGTGTATTAACACATCGGGCACGGGTTTACCCCTAGCAATACTAGGATGACTCCCACCAAGAGCCTGTGACATAGCCGAACGTGGAGGATTACAAAGGATAGATAGGGCTGTCACCACCTACTGCCTACCTATTCAATCTGTGGGTCTACGAGACATTCAACGCTACTCTCTATCCTAGCACTATGCTAGCATATTAAGTAATTACCTTAGAAGCCTAAGCACAAGCCATCCTAAGGCTATGAACTAAATCACCGTTGGACCAATGTTAACTCATAGCATAAGTGATTCATGTTAACACAATCGTGTCATAGCTAATTAGACTATAGTGGGGGTTTGTAGTGTTTATGATGATATAATGATAATGGTATAGCATAATCATAAATACTACTCCTACCACATACATGGAATCCACAATCAAACAAGAAATGCTTCATCCAAGTATATGAATAATGGAAGACTAAATATAATATCTTTATTAAGAATAAAGTCACAAATACAAATAGGAATATGAGAGCCATACCTTTCCCAATTAGGAATTGGGAAGAGACTGCTTCTACTCCTCTCCTAATTGAACTATGGACTAGAGACTCTCCTCTCTACAACCTATACTCCTCCAAACCTATGGAGGGTAGTGGATACAATGGATGAATAATCAAGTGGTGTGTGTTGAAGTGAGGGGTCCTATTTATAGCTTGGAGAAGGGTCAATTCCCGCCACCAAAAGTGCGCAAATCAGTCACCCATGGCCTCTTCAAGTCGGGAGGAGCCGACATGTGACGTTTGACCGCGTTTGGCGCCAGGACCTAGTCGGCCAACTAGGGGGGTCGGCCGACCTGGTCTTGGCTTCTTTTGTGGTGTGCTTCCTCCAGGTCTTTGCCAGGTGGATCCCATTGACTGATATTGGTTGTACACCGTTGGATGGCCTCAGATACTTCTATTTGTGGGCCATCTGATCCATGTGGTTCCACATGTCGTCGCTTGATTGGCTGGAATGATATTTTATAGGATCCATCCCCTTGTTTCACTTCAATTCTGCATAGAATCCCTACATGCACTACTTTCTCCAAAGACAAATGGAAATAGGTTAAATAGAAATGTGATGTTTGCAAAAAATGATATTTCCTTCACATAATTGAGTTACATTGACGGGTGAAATTGGTATATAACAACCGTCAACAAACTCACCCAAACTTATCCTTTGCTCGTCCCAAGCAAAGTCAAGACTTTAGGTTGATGATCAGAAGTTGCTACGATGTTCTATTTTTCAAAAGTACCATGTGCACAACAAAATACTCTACCTATTATTGCAAAAATTGGCATGGTACTTCACCCATCTTAGGTCATTATGGGGCTTATGACATCTCCTATTCATGGGTGGTTGAAATATAGAACAACACATGGAGTACACATACCCTAGAGATCAAGTTCCACTCAAATTTCAGAGAGTTCAATTTAGATTTTAAGTATCTCAATTTGATTCTCTCGGTCTCTCATTTATGTGTAGTGGAAATGTATCCTCACCAAGGCATTGTACCTAAATTCATCCTACCTCTACATAAGGCTTGTATGTGGAGCTTGGTAGGGAATATTGTAGGAATATTTGCAACACATAATATTGCTAAGTCAAAAGAGAAAGGCTTAGGAGAAATCAATTCAAAACAATTTGATTCAATACTTGTGCATGTGTGATGGAATGAACTGTATGTGGATATTTGAGATGACTCCTTTTTTAGTGGACTCTCTTGTCTTGCTGGGATGAAACATGGCTACTTTTCTATCTTTTTTCCTCATGCTTATGATGTAAGCATGCATTTTCTTTTTCTTTTTCTTATAGCCATGTCTTCTACTCCCTTTTTATGCAATAATTATTGGAGAGAGTACTAAGCATGAATGATCTGGAGTTTCTCTTTTTATTGTGGAATGGTGGTATAGTGGAATTTTGCTTACTTCTAGGGTAGAAGTATAGCATGTGCAAGTGAAGTCTTGAATTCAAAAACTAATGAATGAAACCTCATATAGGTCTATACTAGTTTGACAAAGCTCAATGTGAAGACAAATCGCATATGCATAAGATCTATCAATGTAATGTATCATATGGCTTTGGTAGGTATTTCCAATCAAATGAGAGTAACTTAAATCTTTTTAGAATTTCTCCGGAAATCTAAGTTTCACTTTCAAACTAGGAATAACAGCCCTATCACTATATCATATCTCACAACAACTTAGAATGGATTAAGCTTTTGCCACCCACAATTTCCAAATCAAGGCAAAATCAATTTTAGCCAATGAGGGCAATATGTTGGAGAGTTGTAAACTAGGGACTTAAGAAAATTAAAACAGAGCAACTATTCATCTTTTCATCTATGTGAATTCCAAACCATTATTACCGCAAATCATTTATTTTATTTGAAAGCAAATCCATCCTATATTTTTTTATATGCAAGGTGGATGATGGGCGAGTGGAAAATAAATATTCAAGGGGTTGATACAATTTACTTCAAGTGGGGTCCTCCCCCAAGCTTGTTTTTCACTCACCTTCATGATGAGGGTTGAACCCTTGATGACAGAAGTATGCCGCAAGATCGGCTTGTTGTTGTTGAAGCGTGGAGTTGAGGTTGATGAATTGAGCGTCCATGTGTTGTTGCCAATCTTGGGTACCTTGGACATGGCCTTGGAGAGTGTTGTAGAGGTCAACCGTTCTCACTTCAAGCTCTTCCATACGTCTAGTGAGATCCGTCATTCCTTGGCTATAGTCACGATGACATCTAGTCGAAGAGGAACGACATCTTCTCATGGATGTTGGAGGCAAGCTGCTAGAGCTTGAAGTGGATAGGGGTGGCTCCCATGTGGCACCTGACCATCCATGCCAAGACGGTCCTTCAGTCTCATATGATGGAGGTTGAGTCCATCCGGGTGCATCACCCATTGGGTTCTCTTCCTCTTCGTACTCATGGACCGTGGAGGTTGTCGGGGGCATGACCGCTCCCCTTACACGGCTTCTAGTTACCCTACCAGAGACATTACTTCTTCGTGCTTCCTCGATGGAAGAAGGTCAATGGTTAGCCTCCGGCATTCGTACAAATGATAATCCAGGTTAGGTAACCGAATTTCATTGACAAAGCCGAGATTATAAAATAACAAAGAGCCATCTTAATCATGCTTAAGGGTATGTCCTTGCACTAAATAATCTTCATCAATTAATTCTCTTTCATTTTCAATATACTCAAATAAAGAATATTCTAGTGCTCCTACCCTAGTGGCAATACAAGTAATCAATGAAGTGGATTCAATTGACCCCGTTCTTGAAATGTAATCTAACCATTGTGTCATCATGGCAATAAGTGGAGCAAATTTTATCTTTTTAACCATGGCAAATAAAATTTTCAGCTCATCATCACACACTACCCTTACATTTCCTCTAGGGAACATAGTGAGCCACCCATCTATGCCTGAAGCCTAAAGTAAGTTTGTGTAAGTGGCTATTCCTAGGTGCACTACATCTGACCTCACAAGTTAAATCTTGCCAAAAACTATGTTTGTTAAACTTAGGAAAGCGTCTAAATCTAGCAAACATTGTTTATGGAAGCCTAGGATTTCACTTAATTCTTTCCATAGTATATTGTTGTTGATGGCTCCTAAGGTATACTAACAAATCATCTTCGGAATAGTGCCATAAATGCTTGTTGGTATTACTTACGCACCATTAACTAAGCATATCCAACTGATGCGTCAGAAATGCTTGTTAATGGTTCTACTGGATCACAGAGTGAATTCCGCAAGCGCACAAAGATATCATTGTAGCATTTTCCCTTAAGAGTATTCCCAAGGGTGTCATTTGTTTGATCCTAAAGGAAGGCAGGGCAGAGATATAACAATCATTCATCAGATGAAAAGGGTAGAAAGATCTAGGTAAGGATCTAGTAAGGATGGATAAAATAATATTGGAGGTAGTGTGACACACACAAAAGCTTTCAAGTCTAAGGGGGGTAAAAGGATCCTAGAGGTTAGTTAAGGTTGAGAGTTATGGAGGTACTCCTACTATGCTCTATTGTACATATACATACTCTAAACTAATTATTCATAAGATAGATCAATAGTGAATACTCATGCTATTTGGTTCAACACATCGGGCATGGGCTTACCCCTAGCAATACTAGGGCGACTCCGGCCAAGAGCCTGTGGCATAGCTGAACGTGGAGGATTACAAAGGACAGATAGGGCTGTCACCACCTATTGCCTACCTCTTCAATCCATGGGTCTACGAGACATCCAATGCTACTTAGCTATCCTAGCACCATGCTAGCATATTAAGTAACTATCTTAAGATCCTAGGCACAATCCATCCTAAGGCAATGAATTGAATCATCATTGAACCAATGTTGATACATAACATAATTATCCATACTAACCTAGTTATGTTATAATTAATTAAACTATAGTGGGGGTCTATAGGTTCTATGATAATGAGATATGTTCATGATGAAATAGTCATAGAAGCTATACCTTCCACATACATGGACCCCACAATCAAACAAGAAACGCTTTGCCCAAGTATATGTATAAGTAGAGACTAAAGATACTATCTTTATTATGCATAAAGTCACAAATACAAGAAAGAATACATGAGTCATACCTTTCCCAATGTAGGATTGGGAAGAGAGAGACTCCTTACTCCTTTCCCAATTTGGACTTGGGACTAGAGACTCTCCTCTCTACAACCTAACTCCTCTAAGACTATGGATGATAGTGTATACAATAGAGATGAAGCTCAAGTGGTGTGTGTTGAAGTGAGGGGTTGGGGGTCCTATTTATACTCGTGTTGAGGTCGGTTACCGCCACCAAAAGCGTGCGAATCAGTCACCATTGACTCCAGGGAGCCGGGAGGAGCCAACCCGTGGAGTTTGACCGAGTTTGGCACCAGGAAGAGGTCGGCCGGACCAGGGGTTCGGCCGACCTGGTCAAGACACCAATTCTCGTGTGCTTTCTCTAGGTGGCTGCCAGGTGGGTCCTCTTGATGTATATGGGTGCAACACCGTTGGATCTCCTCGGATACTTCTGTTTGTGGGCCATTTGAACCATGGGATGCCATGTGTTGTCGCCTAATTGGCTGGGATGATATTTTATAGGATTGGTCCCTCTACATTTCCTCATTTTCTGCATAAAATGCTGCATACACATATTTCTCCATGTCCAAGTGGAAATGGGTTAGATAGAAAGGTGATGTGTGCAAGAAATGACAAATCCTTCACATAATTGAGTTAAATTGACGGATGAAATTGGTATATAACAGCCGTCAACAATTGCGTTCTTTTTGAAATAATTGAAAAGTAATACCATCAAATCCTATCTTGAGTGTGCAAAGGAATTGTATGGAGAGAAGGCGTGATCCTCTCTCCTCTATGTGAGCAAAGTTTTCCCATCCTAGTGCACGCCAAATGGAAAAGAATTCGGAATCCATACCTATTTTGGAGATCAAATCCGGATCATAAGCTTTCGTATGAGAAAACTCACGATCTCGGAGGAGCTTGCGTGCTTGATCTTCAACTTCACTTTGTATGTCGAGGTCGTCGTCGTGAGGAAGTTGATGAGGGTTGCTCCTCTCACCCATGGGAGTGTCTTCACCTACACTCCTCCTCCGTGAACTTGGTGTATTAACAGAAGAGGGACGTGCACTTGAATTTCCACCATGTCTTGAGCTTGCAGCCTCCTTCCTCTTTCCAAACAACCTCTTCATCCCTTTCATGGCCACAAAAAACAAGAACACAACAAGGCAAAAACTCGAAAGAGGTGATGTTAGTGAAAGCAAAACCCCGACGAATTTTCCTTTGAAGAACTTGAGAGCAAATTGCAAATGCAAGCAAAAGCAAACCTTTTTGAGTTGGGAATTGATCAAGAGCACTTCAATGAAGAGCAAGAAAAACAATGTGAGCAAGAGTGACTTTGGGGAGGTATGAAATGAGGTGAAGTGTGAGGAGAAGTGCCCCTCACGGCCACCATTTATAGTGTGCACTCCCCAACAGTCACTAGGGTACCAAATCTAGCCGTTGGAGGAGAGAGAGCCAAAGTGGTTCCTTCCCCTAGTCGGCCAAACAGGGGGGTCGGCCGCACTGACAAGTGGGCCCCCCTATTCTCCCTTTTGGTAGGTGGCTCCCTAATGGCTATGGAATTAGCACGTTGGTGAATTACCACTTTTGCAGCTCAGAAAAATTGTTTTCCGAATAAAAACTCTTTTTTCAAAACCCAACAATTTTCTTTTTGTGAAATAAAGAAATAAAAATGATAGTTGAGAATATAAGATCCTGAACTTACTAAGAAAAACCAAATATGTAGTGGGGAAAATCAAATTAAATGGGGAAAAACAAATAAAGAGAAAAGAAAAACGAAGAAAATGATAACTACTAATTTAACCTATTGGCTAGGTCTCACCACTGTCCGATGAGATGGACATTCCCCCTTCTTCATTCTTGACATTTGGGCCTGGAGGGATGGGCTCGGATGGCTTGTATTGCTTCTTCCGATATTCCTTCTTTGGCGGCTTGGTGGACTTGGGCCTTTAGGGAGGCCCAGACTTCTCCGTCTTCTTGGGGTGTCAACGTGGACGATAAGATGAGTTCTCCGCATAGATCAAATTCCTCATGAATGCAATGAGTGGGTCCACCTTTGGAGGTGTGATTTCGACTTCTTGAATGTTCTTAACATTTGGCCCATACTTGATACGGATCATGGAGCATTGCTCAAACTTTGGGTGAAAGTTAATCTTCTCCTCCTTGCCATTGATATGAAAGTGGACTTCTCCAGTTCCCACATCTATGCAAGCCTTCGCAGTGCTTAGGAATGGTTGCCCAAGAATGAGCAGCGTATCCTTCTAGACTTCTATGTCGAGCACCACAAAATCCACGGGTATGAAGCAATTTTGGATTTTCACCGGAACATCTTAAGCGATACCAACCGAATAACGGACTGAAGAATCAGCCAGTTGGAGCTGCATTGGTGTTGGAGTAAGCTCCGTGAAGTCCAGCTGGTCGAAAACTAGCTTGGTCATCATACTCACACTTGCTCCAATGTCACAAAGGGCCTTGTCAAAGTGGTGAGCCCCAATTGAGAATGAAATTGTAGGACATCCAGGGTCCTTCTTCTTTTCTGGAATCCTATTGAGGATGGGTGCGCTGCAGTCTACCGTAAGCTTGACAACCTCAGTGGTGGGCAATGGCCACTTGTTATTCAATATGTCCTTGAGATAGCGAGCATAAGTGGGTACTTGCATCGCATCAATCAAGCGCACATTGATGTGGATTTTTTGGATGATATCAACAAAGCGGTTGAATTGCTCATCCACTGTTGGCTTCTTTTGTCTGTGAGGGAATGGCAATAAGTTGGTGTCTTCAAAGTGCTTGGCCATTCTCTCACTAAGTGGTTCACTTATGCCAACTGGGACATCCTCCTTCTCCTTTGTAGTTGTCCTCTTCTCTTGTGTGGGATATGTAGGGTCACGAGTGGTCTTGCCACCTCGCGTAGCCACCACACTCACTCCTCTATTGGAGGAACAACTGCAGCCAGTTGAGCCAATTGAATTTCCAACATCTTGTTAAAACTCAATTGATTCTTGAAGGCTGAGGATAGTTCTTCAATCTTGACATTAATGCTTTCTAGGGTCTTGTCATTGGCCGACAACTTCTTGGATATAGCCTCATTGATCTTTAGATGGCCAATGGCAAGTTCTATGAAGTTGGGTTGATCTCCATTGTTAGCATTGTTGTTGTACCCTCCTTGAAAGAATGGGCATGGTTGGCCCCACCCTTGACCTCCTGGACGAGAGCCATTGTTGTTTCCATTGTTAGCTACGTATAGGGCATCCTCACACGTTTCTGGGCAGTCATTGCCCAAATGGCCCGTGTTGACACAGACTTCACAAGTGATGTGAGATTCTAAGGCATAGGCATTGCCACATACCAAACCATTGCTTTGTCCATCGATCTTCTTCATAAGGAGGTCCAATTTGGCAGCGATCATGTCCACCTCCTTCAAGGTGTGCATGCCTCACTAGCGGGTATGGAGACGCTCGTCACCCCAACCCATGTTTGACACCATCTTCTCAATCAAATCTTTGGCTTTGGGCACCGTCAATGAGAAGAAGGCACCTCCAACAACAACATCAACATGGTCACGGGCGGAAGGGATCATCCCATTGTAGAAGTTTTGGATAATGAGCCAGTCATCCATCCTATGGTGGGGATAGGCTAGGATGTACTCCTGAAGCCTTTCCCAAGCCTGGGGAATAGATTCCTTGGCATCTTGCTGGAAGCTAGAAATTCTTCCATGTAGGCATTGGTCTTGCCCAATGGGAAAAACTTGGCGAGGAATGTAGTAGAACATTTCTCCCAAATGTATATAGCACTTTGGTTTGCGTAGAACCACTGTTTTGCTCTCCCAAGAAGAGAGAACGGAAACAACCTAAGACGAACAACATTAGGAGATACGTCCTTGATCTTAAAAGTGCTGCAGATCTCATGGAACTGTTGCAGGTGAGCACTTGCATCCTCGTTAGCCTTCCCATAAAATGGGTTGGCTTGCACCATAGTGATAAGGCCAGTCTTGATTTCGATGTTTACGTCTCCCGTGTTAACAGTGGGCCCAACAGGCACATTGTTAGCAGAGGGAGTCGAAAACTCATGAAGGGTCTTCCGGGCCATTAGCGTTTCGGTTGTTAGTGCAGTTGCGCTGGCTTGCTTTGCTGCTCGAAGCTTCTGAGGAGTAACAACACGAGATCAATCTCTCAGAAGAGATTCGGGATCTTCAACAAAGTTTTCTGGCAAGCGGAAACCAGACATACACTACCCTGTTTTCACATAAAATGCAAAAATAAAGAAGGGTCATCCTACTAAAACCTACCAGGGTCCTATCCTATTCACTCAATCATGCAATACTTCGGCTGCCTTCCCCGGCAATGGGGCCAAATATTCTTGTTGACAATTCTTACACATTATTAACAATTCATCTCTAGCAGTGGTGCCACAAATGCTTGTTAATAGATTTTAGATTATACATATAAATCCGCAAGCGCACGAAAACTATTGATGTAGCATTTCCCCTCTAAGAGTATTCCCAAAGAGTGTCATTTATATTCTCCCAAAGGGAAGGCTAGATGGAAGTAAAACAATCATCAAGTGGAGAGGCTAGGTTGGCCTAGGTAGGGTTCTAGCAAGGATGGATAATTGATAGTTGGAGTAGTGTAACACACACAAGAGCATTCTATCCTAAGGGGATAAATGAGGTTAAGGGGGACTAGGCTAAGGGTTTGGTAGAGACTCCTACTATGCTTCTAATATATATATATATATATATATATATATATATATATATATATATATATATATATATATATATATATATATATATATATATATATATATATATATATATATATATATAGCCTAAGTTAGTTACTAATGATCATGTCAATTATGAATTCTCATGCTAAGTGAATTAACACATTGGGTATGGGTTTACCCCTAGCAATACTAGGACGACTCCCGCCAAGAGTCTGTGGCATAACTGAACATGGAGGATTACAAAGGACGGATAGGGCTGTCACCACCTACTGCCTACCTCTTTAATCGTTGGGTCCATAAGACATTCAATGCTACTCTCTATCCTAGCACCATGCTAGCATATTAAGTAATTACCTTAGAAGCCTAGGCACATGCCATCCTAAGGCAATGAATTAAATCATCATTGAATCAATGTTAAGTCATAGCATAAGTGATTCATGTTAACATAACCATGTCATAGCTAATTATACTATAGTGGGTGTTTGTAGTGTTATGATGATATAATGATAATGGTATAGCATAATCAAATACTACTCCTACCACATACATGGAATCCACAATCAAACAAGAAACGCTTCATCCAAGTATATGAACAATGGAAGACTAAAGATAACATATTTATTAAGAATAAAGTCACAAATACAAATAGGAATATGAGAGCAATACCTTTACCAATTAGGAATTGGGAAGAGACTCCTTCTACTCCTCTCCTACTTGGACTATGGACTAGAGACTCTCCTCTCTATAGCCTTACTCCTCTAAACCTATGGAGAGTAGTGGATACAATGGATGAATACTCAAGTGGTGTGTGTTGAAGTGAGGGGTCCTATTTATAGTTTGGAGAAGGGTGGATTCCTGCAACCAAAAGCGCGCGAATCAGTCACCCATGACCTCTTCAAGCCGAGAGGAGCCAACACGTGACATTTGACCGCGTTTGACGCCAGGACCTAGTCGGCCGACTAGGGGGGTCGGCTGACCTGGTCTTGGCTCCTTTTGCTGTGTGCTTCCTCCAGGTATCTGCCAGGTGGGTCCCATTGACTGATATTGGTGCTACATCATTGGATGGCCTCGGATACTTCTGTTTGTGGGCCATTTGATCCATGTGGTGCCACATGTCGTCGCTTGATTGGCTGGAATGATATTTTATAGGATCCATTCCCTTGTTTCACTTTAATTCTGCATAGAATCCCTGCATGCACTACTTTCTCCAAAGACAAGTGTAAATAGGTTAAATAGAAAGGTGATGTGTGCAAGAAATGATATTTCCTTCACATAATTGAGTTATATTGACGGGTGAAATTGGTATATAACAGTCGTCAACAACCACCAAAGTATATCTTCTTTTCCGGAAGCCAACCTGCAAAGAACTTCGAGGTTAAGCGTGCTTGGCCCAGAGCAGTTTATGGATGGGTGACCGACTGAGAAGTCTTCCCGTGTGTGCACGAGTGAGGATAAAATGCACAGAAAAGACTAGTATTGGTCTGTGAGGCTAGTCTGTGATCCTAGAGAGCTGCCAGAAGTAACGACCGCCAGGCCCCGGGCCTGGCGTGTTACAGTAATTGCAGTGTAGCAACGTTGCTCTCGCTGAACTGTAAGTGAAGAGACAGTAGAAACTAATGTCTTGGCAGCACCAATGGGTGGAGAAGACTTAGTTGCATTGCCTTGAGATTCCCACCAATAAAAGATGTATTGGGTTGCTGCCGGTTCCATGGATGTGAGATAGATCGACCACCATAGGATCGACTACGTGCAGCTTGCTGAATTTTCCGATCGGTGCGCATCGCTTGATCCACAAGACTCTGCAGATTATGATAAGGTAACATCTAAACAAAATCAGAAATTCAATTATTGAGACCATGAAAAAATCTTGCCATTTTTTACTCATCGTCTTATCTAATTCCTGATCGAATCGATATGAACTCCATCTCCTTGTAACAATCATATACTGATTTGGAGCCTTGTATAAATTGCTGCTACCTATTTTGAAGTCCATGTTGATAGTTTGATGGAACAAAGTGTCTTCTGATCACCCTCTTCATCTCATCCCATGTGTTGATATGATCACATCCCAACACTAGTTGATTTTATTGCATTTGATTCCACCAAGTGAGAGCATAACCAGAGAATTGGATGGAAGCAAGGTTTACATGCCTTTGATAAGAGAGATTATGCATTCAAAAATTTGATCACTTGCTCCTCCCACTCTAGATATGCATCTGCATCTTCCTTCCTTGGAAATTTTGGGACACTTAGCTTGACACAAGCAACGTTGTGCTTATCATTCATATTGTGATGGCGATGACATTGTCCATCATAATGAGCCCCTCGACAGCGATCATGGTGATATTCAAAGTGTCCATGATCTACAAAAGGATTATCATCTTCATCATAACCATCAAACGAATTATCATGTAACTCCTGCTCAACATCAAAGTGCACATTGTTGCCACGACCACGCCCTTGAGCTCTTCCTCCACGCTGATCATTGTGACCAACACGCCTTCCACCACCATGACCATCATGACTATTTCTGAAATGCTTACGGAAACCATTTCCAAAACCAGAATTTTCGTCACCAAATTCTTCATTCTGATGTAGTGGAACTCTACCACCTGCTGGAGGGAAACGTTCATTGAACATCCTCTCCATGACCTCCAATATCGAGTCTCCAAGTTGGCATAGTTCAACTCATGCAGCTGTTGTTTTTTTCCTTTGACTATTACCACAACGAACACTTGAATCAGATTCTGCCATGTTAGAAGAGTGGAGGGAAATCGTATAGGTAAATTTTCTGAAATCACACAACCTCACCTCCTACTTACCAAAATTTACTGTTCTCAAGGATTGTGAGTGTGTGAAAAGTGGTGGTAACCCTAATGTGATTAAGCGATTGAAAGGTTCACGAGTCGAGAGATCCTAGTTTAGCATTTGGTGGAGCTTGGATAGCTGAATGAAGGAAGGCTTGTGCACTGAAAATCAAGTATCATAAACCAAATAAAAAGATGTGCAAACTTTGTTGCCCAATCTAAAAATTTTCAAGAATGATTGCAGTCATTTTGTTTCTTTGTCACTCTACTTTTTTTGTAACACTTTTTTTATTGAACTTCTCTCTCTCTCTATTTTTTGCTCTTTTTATGAGGACAAAATGCAAACTAGCTGACACAATGCAGATGAATATGGCAAACAACAAATGGTGTATATGACACAAGACCAGCGGTACTACACCTTGTTTGGATTATTTTTGGTCTCATGAAGTGGACTATAGGTGTGAAACAATGAACACAAGATGGATAACTGTAAAACGATGATATTGTAATGGGTGGTATGAGGATAGTACCTGCCTAGAAATTCGAAATCTGATACTAAATGTGAAAGTTGCATATACGAGGGGTGAATAGGCTAATAAAACATGAAAACACTTAATTAAACGAGATTAGCTTCCAAAGGCCGGACTAGTCCGGTCAGAGGGTGGACTAGTCTGGTTAGTGTACAGAAAACAGCCAAAGGCCGGACTAAATGTGAAAGTTGTTAGACGAGGGGTGAATAGGCTAAAATAATCCGAAAACACTTAATTAAACGAGTGTTGACGTTTCTTACATCATATATAATAATCCCCAAGCGAATGGAAACTGTCGTGTAACACTTATCCTTAAGAGAGTATTCCTAAGGGTATCAAATCCAAGGAACGTGTGTTTAATCCTAGGAACTAATCCACCCAAGGAAACAAAGTTGTTTGGTAGGCAGGGAAGAGAGAGGAATTCAAAGTATTGATTCTAATTCAAAGTAAATTGCATGTAGGATCGAAGAGCACGTGTAAATCTACCAGAGGGGGGGTGAATGGTAGATTAAAACTTTTCATCGGAAGCAACGAAAACACCCCTTGACAGAAAATCGATCTGTTAAAGAAATTGTGTGTGCGACTATTCTAAACTTATTCGACAGTGACAAAACTAGTATAGATTGTATAGAATCAAGTCAAGAACATGTCACAATAAGAATCACAAAAATCCATCAAGAGAAACACAAGTTACGATCGAAAGATCAAACAAAGGTCAATCTGTCCTACCCGAGAAAAACAGTTCTGGAACACTGCAAAGAAACTTGTGTAGATCAGAAACCACAATTCCAATGACCGCGAATTTTTCACAGATAATAGAAAATCAAGTTTTTAATACAACCCAAAAAGAATCATGCCAATCAGATCTGTAAAACTCGAATTATGATAAAACCACCAAAGCAAGGTAGTACTGTGCAGAAACTCGACGAGAAAGACTTGACGAAAACAAGTCGGACGAACAAGGCACAAAAGTTCATTCAAACTATGAATTTTATTGATCAAACCTCACAAGGAACATCCCCAAAGTCGTGCACCATGAGCTCTAACCTCCCTTGATTATGTAACCAGCCCTTAGGCCAACCCAAATCTAACTAGGACTCTAATCCTATGCAATTCACGAATCAAAACTTTCCATAACTGCTCAAGACTCTTCTATACGCAGATAGAAGCAATCTTAAGACTTCCAAACACCTTAGGAACATATCCCACATTCCTAAAACAACTCAAAGTTGTGACCCACATGAAATCCTATCATAACCAACTCAAAACTTTCCATATTTGAGTCAAACACGACCCAGCCGCACCCTGAGTCCTTAACCTAGTCGATTGGACCTTTCCGACCAATTCATTATGTCCACTTCTCTTCATCACGCCTTGGAACCATGTAGCTACGTCCATTCACTCCTTGCACACATGCAAACATCTTCCAACGATGTCCACGATACCTTCATATGCATTGTTCTTGATTCAAACATGCTGCACAACCCCCCGATCAACAAAACCACAATTCCTCCCGAACTTGGTTGTTGAACCTCATCTTCTCCCTAAGACTAGTTCAATGGATCCTGTCACGAGCCATGTCTTGAACTCAAGCAACACCTGCACATGAATAAACAACCAATACTTTTGAGCACAAGTCCACGACTTGACTCTCATTAGTTCCGAAACCACAACACCTTACGTGAGCACCTCACATAAGCATGTTGCAAACCATAGCGAAACGACATCAACCATAACCACCAAAACACACCAAAAAATTAGTAAGAGAATACTAAGAAAATTTTCCATAATCCAAAAAAGCAAGTTCAAAATATTGCAAATTAAAAGCAGAACCACTGCGATCAAGCTCCGAACCTTGCCAAAGCTAACCGGACCTTGAACTAGAGCTTACCAAAACTAACAGGATGTAGCACTAGAACTTACCAAAGCTAGCAGGACCTAGCCCCAAAGCTAACCAAAGCTAGTCGAACGTACCACCGGAGCATACCAAAGCTAGTCGGACCTAGAGACGGAGCTAACCAAAGCTAGTCGGACCTAGAGCCAGAGCTAACCAAAGCTAGTCAGACCTAGACAAAGAAGTCGGACCTAGCCAAAACAAGTCGGACCTTACATTGGACCTTACCGGAGCTCGGACCTAGAGTCGGACCTTGTTGATAAAGGTGTTTTGGTAGTATTTAAAACTTTTATCGTCATAGCCAATGTATTCAGCAAACATAGGTCTCACAATCTCCCCCTTGATGAATGCATTGGCAACACCACTTAAAATCCGAACATTGGCTTATTCACACGAAAAGTTTTGAAAACAATTTATCCCCCTTTTTGAAAATAAAATGAGATGAGATAGAAATGAATTTCTCCCCTATACTTATTCTCCCCCTTGCATACTTCTCCCCCTTTGACAATGTATTCAGCAAGGTACAAAAGAGAAATTTTAATTAGTTATGAGCACATTATATATACATATAAAACAAAGCTCATCCAAGTCATACTATAAAGTAACTTACACTATCAAAATAATGAGATACATAAAGTAGTGTAAGCCATGCTAGAGGTCAAATGTAATTTTCAATTTAAGCAAGTCATGATCTCACAAGCTTAACTATTTCAAAACCTGAAGGCATGATACTTGTTGCTGCAATTTTTTTAAAGCACAAATTTTGATCATATGAAATTTGTAAGAGATTATATTCGCATCTGCCTTATTCTAACCAACCAAGCCAAGCCTATGTCATTTGACAATCAGAAGCTTAAGGATATGGTTTTAGTCATACACAACTTCTTCCAAGTTCATATCTAAGTGCAATGATAAGCCATCTCAAAAGAGGAAGTGCGATGCATGCATATTCTCTTGATATTTTCTCAATTTATATTTGTTCATAAAAGTCAACATGTGAGTTGATTACTTGATTAATTCATTATGGTTAAAAGCACTTGTGATCATGCAACAAGTTCAAAACAGCAAGAAAGTTCGATCATTACCAGATTTAGTGTAAGTAATTATTCCAATTACTAGTCATGGCAAAAAATACAAAATGTATAACATGAGTAATGTAGTAAGAACTTTTAGTTTGTAAAAGGAATCACAAAGTCATATATGTATGAAATACTATGCTCATATTATTTTAAGTTCAAATTCACACATAGACTTCCCAAGTTTCAAAAATCCCCCTTAATTTAAGCCATGAGGGTGCATAACCCCTATTTCACTACGAATGTAACAAAAACGAGTGAAATCCAAAGGTTTTGTAAAAATGTCAGCCAACTGTTATTCGATATCTACATGGTGAAGCACAATGTTTCCTTTTTTAACATTATCACAGAGAAAGTGATACCTAATGTCAATGTGCTTAGTTCTCGAATGTTGCACGGGATTTTTAGCAAAGCAAATGGCACTAGTGTTATCACGAAACAGTGGAACTAGATCAATCCGAAGTCCTTAAGTGTTTGAACAATCCAAAGAATTTGTGAGCAAGCGCTAGCAGCAACTACATATTCAGATTCGGCTGTGGATTGTGCAACTGAGATTTGTTTTCTAGAGTACCAAGCAACAAGAGAATTACCAAAGAAATGACAAGCACCCGAAGTACTTTTCCTATCAATCCTACAACCCCCAAAATCAGCATCCGAAAAGGCTTTCAAAGTAACGCTTGAGGAAGAAGGAAGAAAAATGCCAAATTCTTGAGTTCCATGTAAGTACCTGAGAATTCTTTTGATGGCTTGATGATGTGAAGCACGTGGGGAAGCTTGAAATCGTTCACAAAGACATATGCTGAATTGTATGTCCGGTCTTATGCCGTGAGGTATAAAAGTGATCCGATCATGCTTCTATATTCTTCCTGATCCACGGGTTCACCATCTTCATTAAGTTCAAGTGTCGTTGCTGTTCCCATTGGTGTCCGAAGAGGCTTGCTTTTGTCCATGTTGAAGCGCTTAAGAAGGTCTCTTGTATACTTCGTTTGATGCACAAAGGTTGCATCCTTAGTTTGCTTGATTTGCAGCCCCAAAAAGTACGTGAGTTCTCCTATCATACTCATCTCAAATTCTGAACTCATCATAGCTGAAAACTTGGACAAAAGATCATGAGAAGCACAACCAAAGATAATATCATACACATACACTTGAACGAACAATGAGCCATTGCCATGCTTAAGCACAAAAGGAGTTTTATCAACCTTGCCCATGGTAAACCCCTTTTCAAGTAAGAATATTTTTAACCTATCATACCATGCTCTAGGGGCTTGTTTGAGACCGTACAAGGCTTTGGAAAATTTGTAAACATGATTAGGAAAATCTGGATTTTCAAAACCTAGTGGTTGCTTGACATAAACCTCCTCATCTATATAGCCATTAAGAAAAGCACTTTTAACATCCATTTGATATAACTTGAAACCTTTAGATGCAACAAAATCTAAAAAAATTCTTATGGCTTCTAATCTAGAAATAGGAGCAAAAGTTTCATCAAAATCTAGACCTTCAATTTGTGTGAAACCTTGAGCAACCAACCTAGCATTATTCCTAACCACAACCCCATCCTCACTTTGTTTATTTTTAAACACCCATTTAGTTCCAATTAAAGTGTGACCTTGAGGTGGAGGTACAAGTTTCCAAACATTATTTCTTTAAAAATTTTCTAACTCTTCTTGTATGGCAATAATCCAAGATTCATTAGTGAGTGCGTGTGATATATCTTTGGGTTCAAAAGAAGCAACAAAAGCAGAATGAGCATGAGAAATGGGGTCAGAAAACCTAGATCTTGTAACTCTTTCATGCAAGCTTCCAATTATCTGTTGCGGGGGATGATTCTTGTAAATTCGTAGGGGAACATATGTCTCACAAGGTTCTTATTCATCAGGTTCATCGCAGATTGATGAGCTTGTGGGTTGTGGACGATCAGGACCAGTAGAGATGGTAGTCGGAGCTTGTTCAAAGTTTGGAGTTGGACACGTGTCAGCTTCAGAACTATCAGACAATATCATCGACTCTTCTTCTTCTTCTTCAAAAATACCCTCCCCCTGAGGATATGGATCCGGACCTGCAATGTTTGAGCTAGTACCTGCGCTAGATTCATCAAAAGACACCTCACAAGTCTCCACAATTTTGTTAGTGTCAAGTAAAAGCACACGGTAGCCTCTAGTATGAGATGGATAACCAAGAAACATGACATCAATGAATCTAGGTTTAAATTTATCAAGATAACCATGTTTCTTAACAAAGCATTTGCAACCAAAGACCCAAAAGTGTGTAACACTAGGCCTATGTCCAAACCAGAGCTCATATGGTGTTTTACCTAGCTTAGCGCACAAGAAAACATGATTTGAGACATAACAAGCGGTTGCAATCGCATCAACCCAAAATTTCCTAGGAGTTTGATATTCATCAAGCATAGTCCTAGCCATCTCAACTAAGGTTCTGTTCTTTCTTTCTACAACACCGTTTTGTTGAGGTACATATGGTGAAGAAAACTGATGATCTATTCCATTTTCAGCACAAAAGTGATCAAAAGATTGATTTGTAAATTTGGTTCCATTATCACTTCTAATTGCTTTGAAAGATCCTGGGTGATAATTGATAATCTAAGAAATAAAGTTCTAAAGTGACTAAAAGCTTCATTCTTAGATGCCATAAAGTAAACCCAAGAGTATCTAGAATAATCATCAACAATCACAAGAACATACCATTTTCCTCCGAAGGATTGAACACGTGAAGGTCCTACGGTGTCAAGGTGCAAAAGTTGACCCGGTTCAGTTGTCATGATCATTGTGAGAGGAGTATGTGAACCTGCAACCATCTTAGCATGTCTACACGAAGAGCATACAATATCTTTGTCTCCTTCGAGTTTAGGCAAACCACGTATGCAATCAAGAGCACTAACATGAGTGAGATGATCAAAGCCTGCATGACCAAGTCTACGATGCCAGAAAAAAATCTTTTGAATCATTGAAAACTAGACACCTATGCTCAGAAGTTGACATATCAAAATCAGCTTTAAGAACTCTTCCAAAATGAGACATGTTAAACAAAAGCTCACAATTTGAATCTACAACTTTGCAGCAATTTTTAGAGAAAATTATTTCCAGATTTTAATCTAGCAGTTGTGAAACAGAAAGCAAGTTGTATTTCAAATTTTTAACAAGTGCCACATCTTCCAAAGTGTAGTGATCATTTACTCTAACCGAACCCTTAACAATTATAGGAGTTGAAGAATTATTGGCAAAAGTAACATTCTCTACACGTGAGACAAAAGAGAGGGAGGGGAACCATTCTTTGTTACCGGTCATTTGGTGTGAGCAACCTGAATCCACAATCCAAATGTTCTCCTTCCTAAATCGTGTAACGTACATAGAAGAGCAATACGTTGATGACTCAATACTGGGGCTAGTCAAAAGGCATTTAAGAATCCAGTACTGAGTCACACGACCTGCAGCAGGAAAAACACGTGAAAGCTGAGATAAAACAACAGGTTTATGAGATTTTTTGTTCTTAACTATTGACCTATAAGGTGTTACTTGTGTAGCACAAAAATCAGTAGCTCCGAAGGCAAAAACAGAAGTTCTGGCGGTAAACTTTGAATGTTTTTGACTCATAACAGCAGGTTGCATGTTCCTGACATTCGGTTTAGTATGTGCAGCAAATTTTGCATGAGAGTTATAAGATCTAGCTTGCATTCTTTCCTTTTTATGTTGTTTAGCTAGTCTATAACAAAAAACTGTGACATGACCATCTCTACCACAATAGCTACAATAAAAATTTAACTTTGTGTTCATGTCTAGATGAGCATGCAGTATGTTTATTTGAACTCGAATGTGACAACACTCCTGCAGATTTAAAAGCCACCTCTTTTGGTTTAGGAACTATTTTAATCAAACCACTTCCTAATGACTTTACAATTTTAGGTGGATGTGCTTTAGCATGAGCATGAGAATCAAAACCTAAACCAGTTTTATCATTACAAGATTTGGATGAATTCAGCAGCAAGTTTAGATTTTTGTTCCCAATACAAAACTTCTCTAATGTCCTATTCATGTCATCAAGTTTCTTAGACAATTCTAGTCAGTTTTCACATGAAGTTTTTCCTTTTAATTTGCAATTAGAACAATATTTAACTTCATGAGCACATAAAGCATTGTTCAGTATTGAAATTTCATTCATATCATCTTTTAGTTTCTTTTCAAGATCATTACAGGTAGAACAATGCAAATCAATTGTAGATCAAGAAGCATCTTTTAAGTTTCCATCATTAAGTGCAGCAAGCTTTTTGTTATTTTCAATCTCTAACTCAAGTTTATCAAGAGTGGAGAAGTGTGCACTTCTTAAGGAGGACAGTTGTTCATATATTAAATCGCATGAGGAACAAAAATCATCATTAGGAATCAAGGTTTTCAAACGATTAATTTCAAATTCTAGTGACTCAATTTTAACAACATTGTCCCTATGCTTTTTGTCTTTTTTCTTAACAATAACAGTTGCACGGGAAATAGTATCACCCATTTCATCACAAGTAAGACATACCTCCTCGTTGTCACTGTTATGTTCTCCATCCTCCATACTTGATCTTGATTTGCGCGCCATGAAACTCAAGTTTGCCAGCTCATCTTCATCTTCGTCACTTCCAATGTCTACATCACTCGAGCCAAGTTCTTGAAGTTCGGTGATGAAACTGTTTATTAGTTTGCGTCCTATAAAATCTTTCTTTTTTCTTGTTGATGTTGCCAGATTGACTTTATTCTGCTTTTCATCGCGGGTAGAAGGACCTGAAAGTTTAGGCCAAACTGTACGAAAGTGTCCTGTCTTACCACATTCAAAGCATCATTGAGGTCTGAAGCTTCCTCTCCTTCTAGTTCTCACATTTTGCAATGCTTTTGAGAACCGAGTAGAGATGAGTGCTAGCTCAACTTCTGGAAATTCTTGAATCCGTTCTAGGGTTAGTGAAGACAACAAATCAAGTGTATTGCTAGATGAAGATTGTCCAGAGCTAGGCATATCACGTTGAGAAACAAATGCAAGAGACTTGTTGGGGTTCTTACGTGAAGATTATGTCAATTTTATGAGTTTTCAATTTGGAATATAGCACATCTAATGTAAGTGTTCTCATGACAGTAGATTCATGAATAGATGTGACTTTCATCTCCCAAATTGACATATCTAATGCACTTAGCAATTTCCTAGCATTTTTAGCATCTGAAAAATTAACATTGACACTATGCAAGTTGCTGGGAATTTTATTAAATCAAGCAAAAAGGTCATCAATGGACTCACCGGGTTGCATCTCGAAGCGCATGTATTATTTCTTGAACATATCCTGATTTACCTCCTTGATCGTGTTGGATCCTTTGTCGTAGTCACAAAGTGCTCTCCACACATCGTACGCCGATCGGAGGTGTGCAACACGGTCGTAGTCGCTCTGAGTTAGTCCTAGGATTATCAAATTGCAGGCTTTATTGAAGTTGTCGACATCTCTTAAGTTCGCAGCCGTGAATTGATTGTTCGGCAGCATGTCGTAAAACTTTTACACTTTTTCCCATATCGCGAAGCCTTGCGCCTGGATGAAAGCTTCCACGTGTGCCTTCCAAACCTGAAAATAAATACCAACAAACACATAAGGTTTTGTCGAGTATTTCTCCATGAGAATTAGTCAAAAGCACGTGAGAATCACAAAGGATAGAGCATCGTGGCTCTAATTCCAATTGTAGGATTGAAGAGCACATGTAAAGCTACCAGAGGGGGGGGGGGGTGAATACATTAAAACTTTTCAGCGGAAGCAACGAAAACACCCCTCGGCAGAAAACCGATCTGTTAAAGAAACGGTATGCACGACTATTATAAACGTGTTCAACTGTGACAAAACTAGTATCTATTGTAGAGAATCAAGTCACGAAGACGTCACAACAAGAATCACGAATGTCCGTTGAGAGAAACTCAAGTTACGATTGAAAGATCGAACAAAGGTCAATATGTCCTACCCAAGAAAAATAGTTCTGGAACACTGCAAAGAAACTCGTGTAGATCAAAAACCACAAATCCAATGACCGCGAAATTTCCACAGATGATAGAAAATCAAGTTTTGAGTACAACCTAAAAAGAATCATGTCAATCAGATCTATAAAACTCGAGTTACGATAAAACCACCAAGGCAAGGTAGTGCTGTGTAGAAACTTGACAAGAAAGACTTGACGAAAGCAAGTCGGACGAACAAGGCACAAAAGTTCCTTCAAACTATGAATTATATTGATCAAACCTCACAAGGAACAGCTCCAAAGTCTTGCATCACGAGCTCTGGCCTCCCTTTCTTATATAACCAGCCCTTAGGCCAACCCAAACCTAACTAGGACTCTAATCCTACTCAATTCACGAATTAAAACTTTCCATAACTGCTCAAGACTCTTCTATACGCAGATAGAAGCAATCTTAAGACTTCCAAACACCTTAGGAACGTACCCCACATTCCTAAAACAACTCAAATTCGTGACCCACACGAAATCCTATCATAACCAACTCAAAACTTTCCATATTTGAGTCAAACACGACTCAGCCGCAACCTGAGTCTTTAACCTAGTCGGTTGGACCTTTACGACCAATTCTTTATGTCCACTTCTCTTCATCACGCCTCGGAACCATGTAGCCACGTCTATGCACTCCTTGCACATGTGCAAACATCTCCCAACAACGTCCACGATACCTTAATATGCATTGTTCTTCATTCAAACATGCTGCGCAACCTCCCGATCAACTCAACCACAATTCCTCCCGAACTTGGTTGTTGAACCTCATCTTCTCCCTAAGACTAGTTCAATGGATCCTGTCACCAACCATGTCTTGAACTCAAGCAACACCTGCACATGAATAAACAACCAATACTTCCGAGCACAAGTCTACGACTTGACTCTTGTTAGTTCTGAAACCACAACACCTTACATGAGCACCTCACATAAGCATGTTGCAAACCATAGCGAAACGATATCAGCCATAATCACCAAAATACACCAAAAACTTAGTAAAATAATACTAAGCAACTTTCCATAATCCAAAAAGGCAAGTTCGAAGTATTGAAAATTAAAAGCAGAACCACTGCGATCAAGCTCTGAACCTTGCCAAAGCTAACCGAACCTTGAAATGAAGCTTACCAAAACTAACAGGATGTAGTGCCGGAACTTACCAAAGCTAGCAGGACCTAGCGCCAGAGCTAACCAAATCTAGTCGGACCTAGCGCCGGAGCTTACCAAAGCTAGTCGGACCTAGAGCCGAAGCTAACCAAAGCTAGTCGGACCTAGAGCCGAAGCTAACCAAAGCTTGTCAGACCTAGACAAAGAAGTCAGACCTAGCCAAAACAAGTCTAACCTTACATCAGACCTTGCCAGAGCTCGAACCTAGAGTCGGACCTTGATGATAAAGTTGTTTTGGTAGTATTCAAAACTTTTATCACTATAGCCAATGTATTAAACACACATAGGTCTCACATTGCAGTAGTTGCATGCTTCGAGCACGGGTTTACCCCTAGAAACACTAGGCGACTTGTGCCAAGAGCCTATGGCATAGCCAAACATGGAGGATTACTAAGGACAAATAAGGCTATCACCACCTACTGCTTACGTCTTCAATCCGTGGATCTACGAGATATTCACTAGTGATTTCTAACCTAAGCACCACACTTACGTTCTAAATCACAACTCTAGTTGTTTCAAACACAAAGCTACAACTAGAGCCTCTAATGAATTAAAGCAATGAACCCACAAGTAACTACTTGTGCGAACTACTTTGAATTGAGAATCAAACTTGAATTGAATTCACAAAGGCTTACTTGACTTTAATAACACCTTTGTAGGGGTACAAGTGTAGAAGAGGGACTTGACAAGCCCAAACCTCCTTCTCCTAGACTCTTCACCACACTCTCCTTCTACTTGGCAGCCTCTAGGACTACTCTAAATCTTAGGAGTGATACTCTATTCTCAACTTTTGGTGTGTGTGAAGTGAGGTGTGGGGTTCTATTTATAGGGGGAAGAAAGGTCGGTTTTTGCCACCAAATGCGTGCGCATAAGTCACCCATGACCTCTTCAAGCCAGGAGGAGCAAACACGTGGTGTTTGACCGCAAAAGGCACCAGGACCTAGTCGGCCGACTAGGGGGGTGGGCCGACCTGGTCATGGCTCCTTTTGTGGTGTGCTTCCTACATGTCTCTGCCAGGTGGGTCCTATTGACTGATATTGGTGCTACACCATTGGATGGCCTCGAATACTTCTGTTTGTGGGTCATTTGATCCATGTAGTGACACGTGGCGTCACCTGATTCATCGAAATCCAATTTTATGGATTACTCCCTGCATGTCTTGGTATTTTGGGTCTAAATTCACCAGCATACAAATAAACACCAACACATGTGGAATTGGTTAGTTTTTAACCCTACCACCACATTGTGTTTCTCTTTTATGCTCATTATGAGGTGAATTGACGGTCTAAATATGGCACTTAAGGACCGTCAACAAACTCCCCCCACTTAGTCCTTTGCTCGTCCTCAAGTGAAGGCAAGAAAAAGCACAAATGTTCCGTCATAAATTTGCTTATAAATTAGAAAATGAGGATACCAAATATTTCAACTCATACCTCTATTCATGAATTCCCTTTTTTGTGGAATGTGGCTACCACATCAATGTTGGGTGTTTGAAGAGTGGAATTGTTGGAATGTAGTTCTCTTGGATCTTCCCCTACTGAAATAATTTGATGATTTGCTATATTTGGAAAGTCAAAGAAATAATTACCCTTATCTCTCATTTGGAATCTCTCAAGTCTCTAAAAGTGTTTTCATCCTCACCTTGGCATGTTGTGCCCATTTTGTCCCTATACTAAATATGGCTATATCTGGAGCTTGGTAGGGATAATGTGGTACACATTGCAATTCATGTATTACTAAGTCAAAAACATGATCCTACGAGAGACTTATGCAACAAACAAATTGACAAAGGTAATCCTTGTGCACATTAATGGAATGGGTATATGTGGACTCCATGGTCTCATCTCTTTAAGGATGAAACATGGCTACTCTCTCTCTCTCTCTTTTTTGGCATGCTTCCTCTTTTGAAGAGTAGATGCTTTTCTCTTTTTTTTTTTGAATTTCGTAGCCATGTCTTCTACTCCTTTTTTTTCTAGAGAGATTTTGATGACCAAAATGTATGGATTTTCTTTATTAAATGAATGAATGGTGGATGCAAATTCTCGATGTGAGAAATTTTGCATGAATAGGATGCACAATAATTTCTAAGTCAAAAGTTCATGCATGTCACTCAATGGGTCATGAGTTTGACAAAGTCCAATGAAAGGCAAAGTGTCATATGCATGTAGTTTTCAGGAATTTGTATCATATGGCCGTGGTGGGTATTTAAATTTCCAATGAGAGAGTTAGGCAAAGTTCAAGACTCTAAATTGTGCAAATATCAAAATAAATTTCAAGCAAGGAGATATCTCCTCAAGTAACTCATTTACCATATCACAATAGTCAAATACTTAGGTGACATGTTCTCCTACTATGCTTGCGGGAATCATAAAAAGGGCAATAAATTGAAATATAAAGTATTCAATTTTTTTCAGCTCAAGCAAAATTTGACTACCAAGTTTTAAATGTTAATTGTTGAGTTGAATTGCCTTCATATATTTAGTATTAAATATCAATTCAACTCAAACAGTAACGTAGCAGGCATATTTAGGGGTAGGAAATCCAAACCGAATTTGTGAAGCAAAAAGAACCGTGTGGGGCCCACACCAGGTTGGCCGACTAGGGGGTTCGACCGACCCCCTTCTGGCTTTTCTGTTGCTCTGTTTCGATGTGTTGAGTCATATATTCGGTTGCGACATGTTTTGAGATGAAACGATATTTTTGCACGTCGGGATTTCACAAATTTGGGATACCTCCCCCACACTTGTTCCCTGAATTCTTTATTCACACAAAATAAACTAAATATGGAACTTTACCGAGTCAGATGAACCGGTAAGTTCCTTTTATTTAACTCAAATTTGGGGATGCTTACATTATTCAACCTAAATTTAATGAAATAAAAATTTGGAACGAAACTAAACAAAACTAGTAAGCATCCTATGCGGTCGGGACATCTACACTAAGGAGCGTTGTAGATGTCGGGGTTCCCGACGACATTGCATATGCGTCGCAGGTTAGCGCTCATGCCACGACGAACACCATCAATCTCCTCCTTGAGGGTTATGAGCTCATCCTCTAGTTCTGCCCTCTCGATGCGCCCTTCAGCCACTAAGTCCGATAGCTTCTTGTTCTCCAAATGGATAGAAGCTAACTCCTTAGAAAGCTGTGCCACTTTAGGGGCACGAGGAGATTTCTTGTCGCTGTCCTCAAATTGTCCAGGTGGCCCTCTGATGGCAGGCGGCGAGAGGTGACGCCTAATCTTGGAGGGTGACGAGCCCGTCAATTCCTCCATCGCCAAATTATCCACTTGCTTGAAAAAGCCTTTTGCATAGCCTCCATTAGGCTGGCGCACCCCATGGATAATGAGGCGGTCTCCCACACGCTCAGGCGAGGTACGTGTAGGTGACTTGTAGTGGTGGCTCACTACGTCACCGTCCTTGGTCTTTAGAGTGTACATGAACTCCTTGCCGGGCTGCAGCATTGGGAGAGACTCGTCTTTTTCAGGAAAAAGACGAGTATTGACTGACTTAAGGCCAGTCGGAGTCTGACGATATGCAGGTGTCGTCGACTTGATGGACATCCCACAAGGGGAGAGCGACCGCGCAGCACCACGAGGTGTGGTGCTACGCCCTCGCGGAGTCTTTGTCGATGGCGGGATCATAGCAAGAGGCACAACATCCAATGCCATGACAGACTCCAAAGCGAGGGGGGACTTGTCATTGGCCAGCGTGACGTCTCCGCTCAGGTTGAAGGTTGATCTAGAGTGGGGATGAGGCACAATTTTCTTGTTGGCCATGACTTGGAATAGGAGATGGATTTTTTTATATGGTGTAAGGTTCCCTTATCTGTTCCCATCAATAAATAAGAGGAGGAAGTACGATAGCGCTGATAATCTTGTTGAGATACATCGGGAGAGTCCGCATGCGAAAACAGAAGGCTGACGACGCAAGGGGGAGGTCGATCGACCCCGGGGTTCGGGCAACCCCTTCCTGGCTCCGTTTGGGCCAAGTTTCCGTGGGTTGGCTTAATGGACCCCATAGATGAATAATTGGATGGGCCCATTAATTGAACACAGATAATTTAGATAGAATTTAAAGAAAAGGCATGAAAATCAATAAGATTTAGCACATCAATTTCTTTTTCTATCCCATCTTCTTTGGATTCGAGAAATTATTTGAGTCGCTGCCCATTCACTTTAAATAGATGATCATCATCACCTTGGAGTGTGATTGCTCCATGGGATGAGGTTTTTATGATAGTGAAAGGTCCTTCCCATTTACTTCTGAGCTTCCCATGTCCAAAGAGTTTAACCCTAGAGTTAAAGAGTAGAACTTTATCTCCAGGTTTGGACTCTTTAGCCGTAATCCTCTTATCGTGCCATCTTTTAGTTCTTTCCTTGTAGATTTTGGCACTATGATACGCCTTATCTCTCCACTCTTCCAACTCAGAGATATGCTTCAATCAGTGCTTTCCTGCTTTTTGAATGTCCATGTTCCACCGCTTGATGGCCCAATAGGCTCTATGTTTCAATTCTACAGGAAGATGACAAGTCTTCCTATAGACAAGTTGGAACGGAGACACGCTGATGGGAGTTTTGTAAGTAGTACGATATGCCCACAATGCGTCAGGTAGCTTATGCTTCCATCCCGTTCCCATTTCCAAGATGGTCATTTGCAGAATATTCTTGTTTTGCTTATTAGATGTTTCTGCTTGACCACTTGTGATGAGTAGTTTAGGCCCGATCTTTCGAAAGGTAAGTCGATTGGGGTGGAGAACTCGACGTTGATGATCCACGACACTCGTGCAGTTCAAATACCCCTGCAATCACTACACCACTGCTCCGTTGGTTATCAACCATGCTGCACACGCTTGACCTCGCCAAGAAGGCCAATCCCTACAAGTGTAACCGAGAACACAAGCAAGAACGTCGAAGACACGATCTGAAATCGCGAAGTTGGAGTCTCACAAACCGTAGAATGGCGATATTATTGATCTAAGAAAAACCCACCGAATATGACCGGCTGCTGCTGTATTTAAAGGCTTGGGTTCGGCCAAAACACGCTTAGATGCGTCCCTAATGGACTCATACAGGATATAAGGCCCAAAGGCCCGATTCGGTGGCGCAGCACCGGACAGAAATATAGACTTAACTTATTTCGACAGTTCTCAATGACTCCGGAGGAATTTTGAGGTGAGACTAGAGCCATTAGAAAGTTTATCTTCTCCTATTTCCGTGCATATGTGGAACATTGAAAATGGAGTCCGTATGCTTCCTAAGCATCCGTTTTAAGGTGGGCTGCTCCTGGACTCCGAGTTGAACTCAAGTCTGAGTTGTAAACTGATTCCATCAACTTGTAGACATCCTAGCAGGTTCTCCACATTCCCAAGGCCTCTTCCCTTCACTTGTTGATCTTCTCCATTGTTCTTAATAACAATTAAATCATCACATAGCAATCTATTCTCAAACTCACATGCAAAGGAAGTTAGAAACGAGTTCACCTGCTGATTTATTAGCCATGCTCGTGCTCTTGTGATTGGTCCTTGCAGTTCAATGTGCGTCTCCGCTGTTGTGATGTCCTCATCATCCCCCCCTCTTAAATTGGAGTCTTCCTTGACTCAAGTTCATCTTCTTCTCCCGAGAATGATCACAAATCTGAAATGTTAAATGTGAGATTAACCCCAAAATCGGGACACAACTCAAGCTTATATGCATTATCATTAATCTTTTCAATAATCTTAAAAGGACCAGCAGCTTGTGGCATAAATTTAGATTTTCTCAAGTCAGGGAATCGCTCTTCTTTCAAATGTAACCACACCAAATCACCCGGTTCAAGTTTTACTTCTTTTCTACCTTTACTACCTGCAATCCTATACTTCTCATTCATCTTTTCAATATTTTCTTTGTAGTTTCATGCATCTTAAGAATGAATTCAGATCGTTGTGTAGCATCCAAATTTATAGTTTCAGAAGGAGGCAAAGGTAGTAAATCAATAGGAGCACGAGGATTAAAATCATACACTACCTGGAATGGGCTTACCTTTGTTTTGGAGTGAACGGATCTGTTGTAAGCAAATTCTATATGTGGTAAACACTCCTCCCACAACTTCAAATTTGTTTTCAAGACAGCCCGCAACATAGTGGATAATGTACGATTAATTACCTCGGTCTGTCCATCCGTTTGTGGGTGATATGTAGTTGAAAACAACAACTTAGTTCCCAATTTATACCACAAAGTTCTCCAAAAGTGACTTAAAATTTTTGCATCACGATCAGAAACAATTTTATTTGGCACACCATGTAAACAAACAATTTCCGTCATAAATAAATCAATAATGTGTGAGGCATTATTATTCTTATGACAAGGTATAAAGTGTGCCATTTTGGAGAAATGATCAACAACTACAAAAATACTATCCCTCCCCCTCTTAGTCCTGGCCAATCCCAAAAATAAGTCCATAGAAATATCCTCCCAAGGTACACTAGGAACAAGAAGAGGCATATAAAGACCATGTGGGTTAAGGCAAGACTTAGCTTTATTGCAAGTAGTGCATCGTGACACGTAGTGCTCAACATCATGCCTCATCTTTGGCCAAAAGAAGTGTGTGGACAACACGTCTTCAGTTTTCTTCACCCCAAAATGTCCCATCAAACCTCTTCCATGTGCTTCCTGCAAAAGTAGTAGACGAATGGAGCTAGCTGGAACACATAGCTTGTTAGCACGATAGAGGAGACCCTCTCGCAGCACATATTTATTCCAAGTTCTTCCTTCTCTACAATTTTTAAAAGCATCTTTGAAGTCCAAATCAATAGGATATAATGCTTTTATTTTTTCCAAACCAAAGATTTTATGATCAAGTTGGGACAACATGGTATAACGTCTAGATAACGCATCAACAATGACATTTTCCTTCCATTTCTTATGCTTAATGATGTATGGAAACGACTCTATGAACTCAATCCATTTAGCATGCCGTTTATTCAGATCGGTTCGACACTTAAGATACTTCAATGATTCATGATTGGAATGTATGACAAACTCCTTAGACCAAAGATAATGTTGCCAAGTTTGTAATACTCGCACTAAGGCATACAATTCTTTATCATAAGTAGAATAATTCAGAGAAGGACCATGAAGTTTTTCACTAAAGAAAGCAATGGGTTTACCTCCTTGTATGAGAATTCCTCCAACCAATGCCGCTTGCATCGCATTCTAGCTCAAAGGTCTTGTCAAAATCAGGAAGTTGTAGCAATGGTGCTTGTGTAAGCTTCAATTTGAGAGCATCAAAAGCTTGTTGCTGATGTTCGCCCCATCGAAATGGCACTCCCTTCTTTGTTAGCTCATGTAGAGGTGCTGCAATGGTGCTAAAATCCCGCACAAAACGGCGATAAAAGCCTGCAAGACCAAGAAAACTACTAACCTGCATGACAGTTGTTGGGGCTGGCCAACTAGTGACCGCTTCAATTTTTGCCTCATCCATCTCAATTCCCTGCGAGGAAACGACATAGCCAAGAAACGAGACTCGATTGGTGCAAAAGATGCACTTTTCGATGTTACCAAACAAACATGCATCTCTTAAATTAGTAAAACAACACGTAAATGATCAAGATGTTCATCATATGATTTTCTGTAAATGAGGATATCATCGAAGTAAACCACCACAAATTGTACAATGAAAGCATGTAAAACCTCATTCATTAATTGCATAAAGGTGCTGGGCGAATTAGTTAAACCAAAAGGCATGACTAACCACTCATAAAGTCCAAACTTGGTTTTAAATGCAGTTTTCCATTCATCTCCTAGCGATTCTAATTTAATGGTAACCACTACGCAAGTCAATTTTTGTGAAGATGATAGCACCACTCAATTCATCAAGCATGTCATCTAAGCGAGGAATAGGATAACAATATCGAATGGTGATGTTATTAATCGCTCAAAAATCAACACACATGCACCAACTATCATCTTTCTTAGGAACCAAAAGAATAGGAACAGAACAAGGGCTAAGTTTTCACGAATGTACCCGCGGTCCAAAAGATCTTGGACTTGTCGCTGAATTTCCTTAGTTTCGTCTAGATTCGCCCTGTATGCTGCACGATTTGCCAAGCTTGCTCCTGGAATCAAATCGATCTTGTGTTCAATGCCTCTCATGGGTGGTAAACCAGGGGGTATCTCGGAGGGAAACACATCATCAAACTCCTGCAAAAGGTTAGCAACAGCAGGGGGGCAATGCAATAAACAATTCATGAAGTGAAAACCTGGCTTCTTTGCATACTAAAGCATATCACATCCCCTTAGCATCAAATAAATCAGCAAGTCAGATTTAGTTGTGAGCACCGATGGTGATTTTAACTTAATGACTTGCTATTTTTCAGATTCTAGTTTTGTTGCTTTGCCATCACAAAATTTACTCTTCTCAAAATGCACAGTTTCAGCAGGAGTCATGCGGAGCAAAGTGATTTTCTTTCCTTTATGCATGAGATTATATTTATTAGTTCTACCATGGTGAATAGCATCTGTATCAAATTCCCAAGGATGACCCAATAAAAGAGAACAAACATCCATAGGCACGACATCAAAATCAGCAAAATCATTGTAAGAACCAATTGAAAAATATATTATTGCTGTTTGTGTTATCCGAACCTTATAGCTGTTGTTGAACCATTGAATGTGGTATGGATGAGGGTGTGCTCTTGTTGTCAAACCAAGTTTCTTGACGACGTCCGTGTTCACCAAGTTATTGCAGCTACCTCCATCAATTATAATGTGTACACGACAGTCCTTGACGACGAGAAACATGTTGAAGAGGTTGTGCCGTTGTAGCTTGTCATTGGCCTCCACTTTGGATCTCAAGGCACGCTGCACAATGATGCTCCTATAGTTCTCCGTCGCTGCTATACCAAGTACCTCTTCTTCAGTGTGTTCGTCATTTGGATATGTAAAGTCAGTAGCAAGAGAATATTTATCTTCAACATCCGAAGTACTATCATACCCGCCATCGTCGCGTGCTATATATGCTCATTTGCTCGGGCAATCTCTCATCATATGACCAAGTCCCTGGCACGGGTGACACTTAATGTCGGAAGTACGACTCATAGAAAGAGTGGACGACGAAGGCTTGAATGATGTCACCTTGCTGCCCTCCGGCACGCGAGAAGGTGGAGCAGCATGTGTAGTTCATTGGCCGCCATTGGATGGTGTAGTCGCTGCACGGGGGGTCGAAGATGGTGCTGTTTTGGATGGTGTAGACATTGAACACGGCGTGACGTTGCTCCTCGTGCGTTGTTGCTGTTGTTGTCGGCCCTGCAATTCTTTTTCTGCCAACATAGCAAGCTGAAACAATCTGTTAACAATATCATATTCCTTGTAATCAATAATGTCCTGAATTTCATGCCTCAACCCCCCCATAAAAACGAGCTAGTTTATCATCCATGTCCTCTACTACCCCACAACGCAGCATACCCTTTTGTAACTCTTGATAATACTCCTCTACGGATATGTTACCTTGGTCTAAGTGCTGCAATTTTTTGCGAAGGTCCCGCTAAAAAGATGGAGGAACAAATCGAACACGCATAGCTTCCTTTAATCTATCCCATGTTGGAGGATCAGTTCTAGTTTTAACAAGTTCATTCTACCATATGATAGCAAAGTACTTAAAATCACTAGTGTCTTGACGAACCCTTTGTTGTTCAGGAACAAGATGGGGATTAAATTTTTGCTCTACTGTCATCTCCCAATCAAGATAAGCCTCAGCATCATAAGCACCAGAAAAAGAGGGTATAGTAAATTTCACTTTAGCAAAAGGATCATCTGGAGGACAATTATAATTATTATGATGATTATTACCTCCCATACCTCGACGATAAAGTGGTAGTCTTGGCTGATTGTTGTGATCTTCCATATCATCAAAAGCATTGTCTTCATGTCTTCCAGCAAGAGACAACCGAGCCTCAAAAGTATTCATCCGAAGAGCAAGGTCATCAAGTTGGCGAGTCAAGTTTGCTAATGACTCCTCTGTTGATGCGTTGTATTTGGCAAACATATTTGTCATGGTCTTCATCATATCACGTAACTCAGCATGTTGAACACATTCGTCATCATTGTCTTCTCCTGCCATTGTTAGTAGGAAACAAAAGACAACAAAAATATGTTATCTCTATCAACTATAGTGACAATGTGAAAGGTGGAAGAAAACAATCTCTCTCGCTTAAGCATCTTACCACGCTCTTACAAGTGTTCTTACCGACGCAGCAGGTGGTGTGGATGGTGAGATGAACCAATGAAGCGTGGAGTGATTGCAAATGTACCTGTTATGCTCAAGAGAAAGGTGGAGCTTGGATGGCACAATATGGTGGCTAATAAACAGAAAATCGTTAACAGGTAAACAAAGTTGAATAAGTATTCATTGTAGGAAACTGTTGCTGGTCAACCAAGTGCTCTAGGGCCTAGCACAACATAAGGAAGTAGCAAGGCAAAAGGAAGACAAAATTATATAACCAACAATCACAGCACAAGTAGTATAGGCCAATTGCTTTAATATGCGTGCTCTTCACAATTTTTTTTCTTTTTTTGTAATATTTTTTCTTTACTCAGGAGCACAAAAATATGAAGCACACAAATTTGCAACTCAATTGAATGTAATATGTGGCCTATAGAAAATCAAGAAGATTCTTTAAAATTCGTGTTGAAATTTTGTAGGCCGGATAGCCTATCTTCTGATGGGAATTCGGGCAACCTAATTTTTGCCGAACGCGGCAAAGATGCGGAAAACCAGATGCAAAATTTCGTGTAGATCAATTTGAAACAAAATCGCGCGATTTCGAGTCTGTATGTGAAAGTTATGGCCGTTTTAAGGTAGGTTGTCCGAGTTACGATTTTTGGATGTTGATTCTAACTCGGTTTGAGAACAAAACTCGCAATCAGATATGAAAATGATCGGTAATTTGCACGACAACTAATGGGGTGGTGTCAGATGATTCAAGGGTGAGTGGGACAAAGGTTTGTCATCTAATCTAGGGTTGGCGATGCGAGAGTTCATGCAATGCGGCTAGCTAGGGCAAACCGATGAATGTGATGGATCAGTTTGTTGTTTAGAGATTGTGGAATAGGTATCGAATAGCAAGAAAACAATGACGAAACACGATAACTAGGACCCAAAACACAAAGCTAAACCAGCAACAAGACTCGACCACATGAATGCAAACTCAACAATGCAAACTGAAAAACAAAACTGCACGCACTATAGTCTAGGAAGCGGTAAAAACGATTTAATTTTTTTGTGGCTTTTCTGTGGAATCTAGGTATGAAACAAAACCTCATGGGCAACCTGGAAATCTGATACCAATTGATGAGTAGTTTAGGCCCGATCTTCCGAAAAGTAAGTCGATTGGGGTGGAGAACTCGACGTTGATGATCCGCGGCACTCGAGTAGTTCGAATACCCCTGCAAACACTACACCACTGCTCATTTGGTTATCAACCGTGCTACACACGCTTGACATCGCCAAGAAGGCTAATCCCTACAAGTGTAACCGAGAACACAAGAAAGAACGTTGAAGATACGATCTGAAATCGTGAAGTTGGGGTCTCACAAACCGTAGAACAACGATATTGTTGATCTAAGCAAAACACACCGAATATGTCCGGCAGCTGCAGTATTTAAAGTCTAGGGTTCAGCAAAAACACACTTAGACGCGTCCCTAATAGACTCATACGGGATACAAGGCCCAAAGGCCCGATTCGGTGGCGCAGCACCGGACAGAAATCTGGACTCGACTTGTTTAGACGGTTCCTAATGACTCCAAAGGAATTTTGAGGTGGGACCAGAGCCATTGGAATTTTATCTTCTCCTCTTTCCGTGCATATGTGGAATGTCGAAAATGGAGTCTGTATGCATCCTGGGCGTCCGTTTTAAGGTGGACTACTCTTGGACTCCGAGTTGAACTCAAGTTCGAGTTGTAAACTGATTCCATCATTTTGTGGACGTCCCAGCAGGTTCTCCATGTTCCCAAGGCCTCTTCCCTTCACTTGTTGATCTTATCCATTGTTCCTAATAACAATTAAATCATCACATAGCAATCTATTCTCAAACTCACATGCAAAGTAAGTTAGAAACGAGTTCACCTGCTGATATATTAACCGTGCTCGTGCTCTTGTGATTGGTCCTTGTAGTTCAATGTGTGTCTCCGCTGTTGTGATGTCCTCATCAACTTGTTTGTGGGTGGTATGGGGTAGCAATATTATGCTGGACACCAAGCTCCCTCAAAAAGTTCCGGAAGGTCTTATCTTTGAAATGAAACCCTCCATCACTTATGACCATATGGGGAGTGCCAAAGCACGGGAAAATGATCTCATGGAATATTTTCCTAGCTTGCTTGGAATCAACATTCTTGCATGGCAAAACTTCTACCCATTTTGACACATAATCTATAGCCACCAGGATATACTCACAATCATAGGACCTAGGGAAAGGTCCCATGAAATCAATACCCCATACATCAAATAATTCCACTTGGAGATTATATGTTAGGGGCATCACATTGCAAGTTGAGATTCCTCCATGCTTTTGGAATTTCCAATATCTGCGAATGAATTCATTTGTATATTCATACATATAAGGCCAATAAAATCCACATTGCCAGATCTTTGCCTGGGTACGATAAACACCGCAATGGCCGCCATAAGGGCTAGCATGGCATTTCTCAATAATATTGGTGCCTTCGATTGATGGGACACACCTTCTAAGAAGTCCATTGGCACAAACTCAATATATATATGGGTCGTCCCAAAGGTGTCTTAGACTCTCATAGATGAGTTTCTTTTTGTTTTCCCCGTGAGGTACGTATCCCGTGACCATGATGTTCACGATATCTGCATACCAAGGGTGAGAGTCAGTCACCTTAAGAAGCATATGATCTCGTAGGAAGTCATTGATAGGGATGTCTATGATTTGCATGACTTCCATACGCGAGAGATGATCTACCACGAAATTCTCTACTCCTTTCTTATCCTTGATTTCTAAGTCAAACTCTTGGAGTAGGAGAATCTAACGGATTAGCCTTGGTTTAGCATCCTTTTTGGTGAGCAAGTACTTCAAGTCAGTATGGTCTGTATAGACTATGACCTTGGGTCCAACCAAATAGGACTTTAACTCATCAATTGCAAAAACTACAGCCAAGAGCTCCTTTTCAGTTGTGGCATAATTGAGCTGAGCTCCTACCAGAGTTTTGCTAGCGTAGGCTATTGCATGATGCTTTTTATCTTTGGTTTGAACTAGGACCGCACCAACATCATAATCACTAGCATCACACATGATTTCGAATGGCAGCGTCCAATCTGCAGGTTGAATGATTGGAGCTGAGATAAGTGCCTTTTTGAGTGTTTCAAATGATTTAAGTCATTCATCATCGAAATCAAAGGGCTCTTCATTAGCTAGTAGGTTCGTGAGGGGTCTAGCAACTTTTGAGGAATATTTGATGAATCACTGATATAACTCCGCATGACCTAAAAAGCTGCGGATTTCCTTAACATTGATAGGAGGTGGAAGTTTTTCAATGACTTCGTCTTTGCTTTGTCCACCTCTATTCCTCTCTCAGACACCAGATGTCCAAGAACGATGCCTTCACGAACCATGAAATGTCACTTTTCCGAATTAAGTACGAGGTCCTTCTCTTGGCATCTTTGTAAGACCTTGTCTAAGTTTTCCAAACAATGATTAAAAGTTTTCCCATATACGGAGAAATCGTCCATGAAAACTTCCATGATCTCCTCAATCATGTCGGAAAAGATAGACATCATGCACCTTTGAAAAGAGGCAGGAGCATTGCACAGTCCAAAAGACATACGCCGGTAGGCATAAGTCACATAAGGACATGTGAATGTTGTCTTACTTTGATCGTCGGAATGGATTGGGATTTGATGATAGCCCGAATACCCATCAACGAAACAAAAGTAGTAGTGTTTTGCCAACCGCTCTAACATTTCATCGATGAAGGGCGACTGCAAAAAATGATCCTTCCTTATAGCCTTGTCCCATGATAGTTCGTTGAGGAATTAATTCATTTTTCTCATTTTGAACGACTGTCATACCTCCCTTCTTAGGCACTACTTGAACTGGGCTGACCCATTCACTATGAGGAACGGGGTAGATAATCTTGACATGCAAAAGTTTCAAGACTTCCTTTTTGACAACTTCCCGTATCGCATTATTCAACCGCCTTTGAGGTTCCCTTGAGGGGACACTCTCGGGGTCAATAGGAATGCGATGGGTGCATAGCGCAGGGCTAATCCCCTTAAGATCTTCCAGTGAATAGCCAAAAACAGCTCTATTCTTTTCTAACATGGCAATGAGTTTGAGTGTTTCATCATCCGAAAGCTTGTCGCTTATGATGATAGAGGCTTCCAAATCGCCATTTATAAAGGCATATCGTAGGCCTGGAGGTAGAATTTTCATCTCAACAGGAGGTTTTTGGAAGAACTCTTCTTTTGGCAATTCAATTGCCTCCTGAAATTCATCCTCCTCTTGGATGAAATCTTCTTCTCCTTCTATTTCAGGGGGAGCTAAGAATTGAAGAGTTCTAACCTCCTCCAATGGTTCATCTTGGATGGGAGATTCTGCAGATGTGTTCTTGGAATGCAGGATAGGAATAGAGAGTTTTCTCCATCCAAGGTTGACTTTGAGGTTTCCTTCCAAAGGAATTTTCATGAGAAATTTCTCAATGGCAATCCCAATCATAATGTCGAAATCTTGGATTTCGAACACATAGAAATCTAGGATTGCCTCAATATCATTGTGTCTTACAGACACCTGTTACAAAACCCCACATCCTTCAAGGATGTTTCCGAAAGAATCTCGGAAGGATTTACATATTGGTGCCAATGGCACCTCGCGAAGAATGGCAAGAGAAAAAGAACTGGAAATGAGATTTACTCCAACAGTGGGGTTGTATAGGACCTTCATTGGTGTTCCTCAAATAAAGCATAGAATAGTTGCCAAAGGTGAGGTCATCCGAAGGATTTCGGGTGACAGCTCAACTTCTACGGTCAATTCCCTACTTAAAAAAGAGGTTAACTCTTTGATCGTTTGTTGGACGAACACTCCATTAGGTGGGTCAGGTGGAGTTAAAGGCAATTATGGTTTTCTATGGCAACAATACTTTGAGGTATTTCCAAAATCTTCAAATATCTCCTCCTCGAAGTAGAAGGGAAACGTTGAAGGTTTAATTTCTTCTTCCTTCATAGTTTCGGGTTCGGTAAAGGATTCCTCCAACAAGGTTCGAGATAAGGAAGAGATGGGTTCTTCCTTGTCCATGGATTCATCCTCAGTTCTTGACACTACTTCCTCTTGAGGGGGCTCATTAAGACCTATAATGAAGGAAGAATTTTCTAGAATTCGGTCTGGAAGATCATTGCCTTCTTTCAGCGTCTTATTGAGAAAAGATCCTCCAGCCGTAATGTCAAGGTGTAGGGCAGAATCTGTGTTCAATCCCATGTAGAAGTGTTGCAAAAGCAATGGATAAGGGATGGACAAATCCGTGCCAGAATTTATCAAAAGAGAAAATCTATCCCAAGCTGCACCTATGGATTCCTTCTTCATCTGCTGGAAGCATAGTACTTCCTTCTGTAAGGACACAATTAAGGCAATTGGAAAGAAAGCAAGACAAAATCTATCTCGTAATTCATTCCAATTTCTGTTTGTCTTCCCAACGTTGTGGTCGTACCATTGTTTGGCTTTTTCCTTAAGAGAGAAAGGGAGACAACTTCCATTTGAGAGTTTCTTGTGTCATACCTTTGATTAGAAGGCATGAACACAATTGTTCGAACTCTCTTAGATGGTGGTAAGGGTTTTCACAATCCGTTCCTAAGAAGGATTGCTCCCGAACCATGGCTATAAAGCCAGGGCGAAGTTCATAGATAGCAGAACAAATGGGTTTCGCCGATAGCGGTGGCTCACAGAACTTGCCCTTTGGGGCAAAATAAGAAAGAATGGTGGGCTGCTTCATATATGTGGTGGTGGTAAGGAAGGATAAGATAAGAACATACATACGAGGGTGAACAATGTTTGAAGATTAATAGCAACTGTTCCCCGGCAAAGGCGCTAGAAATGCTTGTTGATGTTTCATACGTCACAGATAATAATCCGCAAGCGCACGGAAACTGTCGTGTAGCACTTCCCCTTAAGTGAGTATTCCCAAGGGTATCGAATCCAAGAAACGTGTGTGTAATCTTACGAACTAATCCAACCAAGGACACAAAGTTGTTTGGTAGGCAGAGAAGAGAAAGGAATTCAAAGTATTGATTCTAGTTCAAAGTAAATTGCAGTAGTTGCTTGCTTCGGACACGGGTTTACCCCTAGCAACACTAGGCGACTCCTGCCAAGAGCCTATGGTATAGCCGAATGTGGAGGATTACTAAGGACAAATAGGGTCGTCACCAACTACTGCCTACCTCTTCAATCCGTGGGTCTACGAGATATTCACTGGTGATTTCTAACCTAAGCACCACGCTTACGTTTTAAATAACAACTCTAGTTATTTCGAACACAAAGCTATAACTAGAGACTCTAATGCATTAAAGCAATGAACCCACAAGTAACTACTTGTGCAAACTACTATGAATTGAGAATCAAACTTGAATTGAATTCACAAAGGCTTACTTGATTTGGATAACACCTTTGTAGGGGTACAAGTGTAGAAGAGGGACTTGACAAGCCCAAGTCCCCTTCTCCTAAACTCTTCACTACACTCTCCTTCTACTTGGTAGCCTCTAGGACTACTCTAAACCTTAGGAGTGGTATTCTATTCTCAACTTCTGGTGTGTGTGAAGTGAGGTGTGGGGTTCTATTTGTAGGGGGGAGAAAGGTCGGTTTCTTCCACTAAATGCGCGCGGATCAGTGACCCATGACCTCTTCAAGCAGGGAGGAGCCAACACGTGGCATTTGACCGCAAAAGGCGCCAGGACCTAGTCGGCCGACTAGGGGGGTCGACCGACCTGGTCTTGGCTCCTTTTGTAGTGTGCTTCCTCCAGGTCCCTGCCAGGTGGGTCCTATTGACTGATATTTGTGCTATACCATTGGATGGCCTCGGATACTTCTGTTTGAGGGCCATCTGATCCATGTGGTGACATATGGCATAGCCTCATTCGTCAAAATCCAATTTTATAGATTAGTCCCTGCATGTCATGGTATTTTGGGTCTAAATTCACCTGCATACAAATAAATACTAACAGTTGTGGAATTCATTAGTTTTTAACCCTAATGATAAGAAGGTTTAGGCCCGATCTTCCGAAAGGTAATGGATAAGTCGATTGATGGAGATCTCGACGTTGATGATTGAGGCTCTCGAGTAGAACATGAAAAACCCCTGCAATCACTACACCACCGCTCCATTGGTTATCAACCGTGCTGCACATGATTGACCTTGCAAAAAGGATAATCCCTGCAAGTGCAACCTAGAACACAAGCAAGAACATAGAAGACACGATCTGAAATCCCGAAGTTGGGGTTTCACAAATCGTAGAACAGCGATATTACTAATCTAAGCAAAACCCAATTATTTATGACAGCCACCATGGAATATATATAGGTGGGAGGATGTCTAAGGAGGTGTTGGGGTTGTGACCTAATCCTAAGACACAAAAATAATAGACTTAACCTTGATACAAGGCCCAATGGCCCAATACGGTGGTGCAGTACCCTGACAGATTCTGAACTCGATTTTGTTTCGATGATTTCCATTGACTCTGAAGCACTTTTGACATGGGACCAGCAGCATTGGAAAGTTTATCCTCTCACCTTTTCGTGCATATGTAGAACGTCCAAAATGGAGATCGTGTACGTCCTGTACATCCGTTTTAGTGTGAACTGCTTCTGAACTCCGAGTTGGACACGATTTTGAGTTGGGCTCGGTTTCCATCTTCGTTGTAGGTATTCTCTAGTCCTCCACGTTCCTAAGACTTCCTCCAAGTACTCCTTGAACCTCTCCATTGATTCCAATTACAATTAAGTCATTGTAACACCCCAAATTTTCGCATCCTGCATTGCATACATGATCATGTATTAAACATTAGTAGGATAAAAGAAAAATGATAAAATATGCAAATGTATGTAGCAAAAGAGGAAATAGAAAATAATAATTATTGCCTAAAACTTGTAATGAGGAATAAGTATAAAAAAATAATAATAAAAATATATATAAGTATATATATATAAATAATATATAACAATATATAGAAGTAGATAAAATATTAATATTAATATTTATGTTATAAAAATAATAAATAATAAATAATAAATATATAATATGAATAATAATATATATATAAAATATATATATATATATATGATAAATTATATAATAAAAGGAAGTATAAAAAGAAAAGTAAAATAAAAAAATATAAATTATAAAATAAAAAAAAAGAAAAAAAGAAGAAAACCCCCGCCGGCCAGGCCGCCGACCGGCCCAGTCGGCAACGCCCGCGCGGCCGCCCGCCCCGGTGCCCCCCCCCCCCCCCCCCGCTGACGCGCGCCGCACGCCCCCCCCCCCCCCCCCACGCGCCGCGCTGGCCCCGTGATGGGCCCCGCCGCTGCCCGGCTTCACGCGCCCACGCGCGCACACCAGCGCGTGACCCCGCCCGCCCCCGCGTCCTGCCCCGCCGGGTCCCACCCGCCGCGCTCCCACCAGCGCGTGCCGCGCCTCCCGCTCCGCGCCAGCCTCCCACCCGGTCCGATCCCACTCCCGACGCGACCGCCTCGCCCCGCACGCTACCCGCGCAGAATCCCGCCGACCCCGCCGAAATTTCCGCCCCCGCGTCCGATTTTCCCGCCCGCCAAAACTCCCGCCCGCGTACGTAACTCCCAGCGCCGGCCCTAGCCGCCCCTATAAAAAGGACCGTAGGTCCTCGTGAGTTCCCCCGATCCAGCAAGCCCCGCCGCCGGTACAGAGGAGAAAAAGAACGCCAGAAGGCTGCGCCGCCAGGGGAAGAAAAGGAAGAAAAAAAAGAGGGGAAGAAGAGGAAGAAAAAGAGGAGGGTACCACCATCCACCGGAGATCGTCGCCGTCGTCGTGCCGCCGAGGGACTGCTGCGCCATCCACTTCGTCTACGCGTCGCATTTGTTCCGCGACCGTCAAGCCGTCAGATCTACGGTAGGATTTGTTCCCGATGCGAATTTTAGCGACGCATTAGATCTAATAGACATAAATTGATTTTAGTTGCACCATAAATTTTATTTCAGCAGCATTAATCCACCCTAAAACCCCCGTAAACTCATATGAACACGTATGAACTAGTCGCATCTAATTAATAAACAACCGTAGTTGATTAAGTATTGAATTGTGCATGCATGCATATCATCGCATGTTGATTAATGTGTGTGCATTATGTTGATTTGTATGTATATTCTTGTATGTATGATCACGAGTAGAGGGAAGTGCTCAAGAGGTCGTGTACGAGGATTTTCAGAATCAAGATTTCGAAGCGCTTGTGCAACCCCATCCGTCGGAGCAAGGCAAGTGTCCTTGAAGCATATTGATCCTGTTTTAAATAAATGTTTTGTTTGCAAAATTGCATGTTGTGTCAATTTGATGGGAATCCTATGGTAGGAAGTTTACTAGACTTGTTAACCCACCCTTGTCACCTGGAATTTATGGTAGAGAGTCGGGAAGGGTTTTTACCTTTTTGCTTCGCTTAATTAATTGGGATGGAAAAACTAACACTACACATTTAATTATGTATTAATGATATTCTGGTTAATGTGAACTGGTCGATACGGTATGGTGATGGGTGATCTAAGCACGCCTGGTATGTGGATGGGTTGGATGTTATGGTGGTTTGCTTGCCTTAGATCTAAGGACCAGTTCATGCGAGAATATGCCAGGACTACAGTGCCACCACGAGGCCAAGTATGGGTGCGGTGTAGCTGATTAATTAGGGCTTTGCTAGTGCTGTTTGGACCATTGTGGATGCTCGGGGAAGGGGTAGTCGGATTGGGTTTGTTGATGATTGGTGGGACTACCCTGGGATCCGAATGGCTCAAGAGGGGGCCTTTGGTTGAAGATGTGCTCAGTTGGAGGCATCGCCACCGGTGAAACCTCAGTGGGGTCTGAATAGGCTAGTAATCCCTTTGTAAAGGCTATTTTGTGATCTCTTGGCCATACACCAAAGGAAGTGTAATTGGCATAAGGGAGGTTCTTTAGTCGCCGACGGGTGATGAAATCACGAACACGTGGGTAAAGAGGTACAAACTCTGCAGAGTGTTAGAAACTATCATGATAGCCGTGCTCCCGGTTACGAGCGCCTGGATGACCTACATGATTAGAGTTGGAAATTGGGATTTGGGATGGTTATAGTTTGGTAATGGTTATGGTTGATGTTATGATTATGGTTATGGTTATGGATGGAATTATGGTTTACGACATTGATTATGGTTATTGGTAATGGTGAATTATGGACTGGTATTATTATGGTTACATGGTTTATGATGGGTTTACTTCACATAAATATGATACATTGCTTTTCAAATGTTTTACTGTACTTTTCAGCACTTAGCCATTATTACATTCGTCATTTGAATCAGCCACATGTCATACTTTCCACACTTGCTGAGTACGACATGTACTCACTCTTGCAATCCCCCACCCAACAGTTGCAGGTCAGAATTGTGAGTTTAATGGCGATAATGCGGAGATCTAGGCCGTGTCTACCGTCAACCTTGCCTGTGGTGTTGCATGGAGCTGCGCTATCCCTTTTGCTTAGTTTGCTTAATTGCTTAATTAGTTTATTTCTGTTGCATTAGTTGAACCAGTCATTAATATTCATTAGAGCTTGTATTCGAGGATTTAATGAATTATGTAATAAGAGTACTTATTTAATAATTTGAGCTGTGGTAATTATCTGTTTATCATTTGTGAATCACTCGTATATGTGTGTTGAACATCCTGGGCACACATATGCGTTAGCTTGGTTCATTTTCGGAACCGGGCGTCACAGATTGGTATCAGAGCCAGGTTGACCGTAGGATGCAGCCTAGATAGAATGGACACTTTAGAGCACATAGGAGCACTCAGGAATCGATGTGTTTTTGCTTGGAGTGCTGTTTGCTATATATACTGGTTGCTTGTGTGCTTAATAGAGGATTTTGGGATGCTTTAGCATTGCCATGTCCACCTAGGCTAGTATAGCTAGTTGGTTAGCTTCATATCCCTTGATGCATATAGTTGGGGACATTTCTAAATTCTTACCTATTGCTTTTCTTCAGATGGTGAGGACTCGCAACCAGAGGGATGTCAATAATGAGGAGGAGAACCATGGAGTACCTCAAAACAACAATGGACAAGGACCTGCTCATGGAGCTATCAACATTGAGCAACTCTTGGCTATGCAAAACCAGCTCATGCAGACCATGATACAGACCATGGGACAGCTGCAGGCTGGCAATATCAACAATCAGCCCCACATGCCTCCACCGCCACCCCCGCCTCCTCATGACCGATTGGGAGAGTTTATGAGAACTAGGCCGCCAACCTTTGCTCAAGCTGCTGACCCTATGGACGCTGATGATTGGCTCAAGTCCGTAGAGAAGAAGCTAGCCATTGTCCAATGCAGTGACCGGGAGAAGGTCTTGTTTGCTTCTCATCAACTCGTTGGAGCAGCTGCAGATTGGTGGGATGCTTATTGCAATGCTCATGAGAATCAAGAGAGGATCACCTGGGCGGAATTCAAAGAGAGTTTCCGTTCTCATTATGTGCCGAAAGGTGTTATGATCTTGAAGAGGCAAGAATTGGAGAATGTAAGGCAAGGAAGATCAAGCGTGAGTGAATATCTCAATAAATTCACTCAACTCTCAAGGTATGCGCCTGAGGATGTTAGTCGGGACAGCCGGAAGCAATATTTGTTCATGAGAGGCCTCAACAATGAGATCCAAGTGCAACTACTCAACTGCGATTATGCCAATTTCCAGAAGCTTGTGGACAAAGCAATTGTGGTTGAGAGCAAGATCCGTGAGATGGAACAAGAAATCAAGAGGAAGGCGCCGTATCAAGGACAGCAGCAAGGAAGTAATGTGCGCCCTCGCCTTGCACCACCCGATGCACCCTATTACAGCTCTTCTATTCCTGCTCAGCGCCCTGGTTATGCACCACACCCAACACAGTTTGTGCAGCAGCGCCCTGTTACGCAAGCAATGCCTTATGCGCCTCGTGCTGATTTTCCTGGAACCAATGCTCAAAACCAAGCTCGTCCCAATAATTCTGGTGGAGTCAAGAGGTGCTACACTTGTGGAGAAGCTGGACACTTTGCGAATCAATGTCCTAAGTCAGGACTTGGTCAAAGAAGCAATGCGCCGAGGCAAAACCCAAGACCCAATGGAGGACAACCACAAGGAAGCCGTGGACAGCAAAATTTTGCTCGTGGCAACGTGAACCATGTCTCCACGGAGGATGCTCAACAAGCAAATGACGTGGTCATTGGTATGTTTCTTGCTAACTCCAACCCCGTGACTATGTTATTTGATTCTGGAGCATCGCATTTATTCATTGCATCGAAGTATGTTACCAAGTATAGTTTGCCTATCTCTCATATGAAGTCTACTCTATTGGTTAAGTCTCCTGGAGGAGAGATGAGGACAAATATAGTATGTCCAAAAGTAAGCCTTAAAATAAGGGGGGTAGACTTCTCCGCCAACCTCATTGTTTTGGATTCACAAGGAATAAGAGGATCCGTTGGTGCAAAGTGCAATGGAAACACCATACGGAAACCGAAGCTACATGGGAACGTGAAGAAGACTTGAAGGCAGAATTCCCTCACCTTTTCTCCACGCTATCGAATCTCGAGGGCGAGATTCACTTTAAGGGGGGTAGAATTGTAACACCCCAAATTTTCGCATCCTGCATTGCATACATGATCATGTATTAAACATTAGTAGGATAAAAGAAAAATGATAAAATATGCAAATGTATGTAGCAAAAGAGGAAATAGAAAATAATAATTATTGCCTAAAACTTGTAATGAGGAATAAGTATAAAAAAATAATAATAAAAATATATATAAGTATATATATAAATAATATATAACAATATATAGAAGTAGATAAAATATTAATATTAATATTTATGTTATAAAAATAATAAATAAATAAGTAATAAATATATAATATGAATAATAATATATATATAAAATATATATATATGATAAATTATATAATAAAAGGAAGTATAAAAACAAAAGTAAAATAAAAAAAATATAAATTATAAAATAAAAAAAAAGAAAAAAAAGAAGAAAACCCCCGCCGGCCAGGCCGCCAACCGGCCCAGCCGGCAACGCCCGCGCGGCCGCCCGCCCCGGGGTCCCACCCGCCGCCTGGCTGACCCCGCCGCCCGAGGCACCCGGGCCCCGCCGCCTGCCGCTGCAGCGCGCAGCGCGCAGCGCGCCCGGGCCCCGGTGCCCCCCCCCCCCCCCCGCTGACGCACGCCGCACGCCCCCCCCCACGCGCTACGCTGGCCCCGCGATGGGCCCCACCGCCGCCCGGCTTAACGCGCCCACGCGCGCACACCAGCGCGTGACCCCGCCCGCCCCCGCGTTCTGCCCCGCCGGGTCCCACCCGCCGCGCTCCCACCAGCGCGTGCCGCGCCTCCCGCTCCGCGCCAGCCTCTCGCCCGGTCCGATCCCGCTCCCGATGTGACCGCCTGGCCCCGCATGCTACCGCGCCGAATCCCGCCGACCCCGCCGAAATTTCCGCCCCCGCGTCCGATTTTCCCGCCCGCCAAAACTCCCGCCCGCGTACGTAACTCCCAGCGCCGGCCCTAGCCGACCCTATAAAAAGGACCGTAGGTCCTCGTGAGTTCCCCCGATCCAGCAAGCCCCGCCGCCGGTACAGAGGAGAAAAAGAACGCCAGAAGGCTGCGTCACCAGGGGAAGAAAAGGAAGAAAAAAAAGAGGGGAAGAAGAGGAAGAAAAAGATGAGGGTACCACCGTCCACCGGAGATCGTCGCCGTCGTCGTGCCGCCGAGGGACTGCTGCGCCATCCACTTCGTCTACGCGTCGCATTTGTTCCGCGACCGTCAAGCCGTCAGATCTACGGTAGGATTTGTTCCCGATGCGAATTTTAGCGACGCATTAGATCTAATAGACATAAATTGATTTTAGTTGCACCATAAATTTTATTTCAGCAGCATTAATCCACCCTAAAACCCCCGTAAACTCATATGAACACGTATGAACTAGTCGCATCTAATTAATAAACAACCGTAGTTGATTAAGTATTGAATTGTGCATGCATGCATATCATCGCATGTTGATTAATGTGTGTGCATTATATTGATTTGTATGTATATTCTTGTATGTATGATCACGAGTAGAGGGAAGTGCTCAAGAGGTCGTGTACGAGGATTTTCAGAATCAAGATTTCGAAGCGCTTGTGCAACCCCATCCGTCGGAGCAAGGCAAGTGTCCTTGAAGCATATTGATCCTGTTTTAAATAAATGTTTTGTTTGCAAAATTGCATGCTGTGTCAATTTGATGGGAATCCTATGGTAGGAAGTTTACTAGACTTGTTAACCCACCCTTGTCACCTGGAATTTATGGTAGAGAGTCGGGAAGGGTTTTTACCTTTTTGCTTCGCTTAATTAATTGGGATGGAAAAACCAACACTACACATTTAATTATGTATTAATGATATTCTGGTTAATGTGAACTGGTCGATACGGTATGGTGATGGGTGATCTAAGCAAGCCTGGTATGTGGATGGGTTGGATGTTATGGTGGTTTGCTTGCCTTAGATCTAAGGACCGATTCATGCGAGAATATGCCAGGACTACAGTGCCACCACGAGGCCAAGTATGGGTGCGGCGTAGCTGATTATAGGGCTTTGCTAGTGCTGTTTGGACCATTGTGGATGCTCGGGGAAGGGGTAGTCGGATTGGGTTTGTTGATGATTGGTGGGACTACCCTGGGATCCGAATGGCTCAAGAGGGGGCCTTTGGTTGAAGATGTGCTCAGTTGGAGGCATCGCCACCGGTGAAACCTCAGTGGGGTCTGAATAGGCTAGTAATCCCTTTGTAAAGGCTATTTTGTGATCTCTTGGCCATACACCAAAGGAAGTGTAATTGGCATAAGGGAGGTTCTTTAGTCGCCGACGGGTGATGAAATCACGAACACGTGGGTAAAGAGGTACAAACTCTGCAGAGTGTTAGAAACTATCATGATAGCCGTGCTCCCGGTTACGAGCGCCTGGATGACCTACATGATTAGAGTTGGAAATTGGGATTTGGGATTGTTATAGTTTGGTAATGGTTATGGTTGATGTTATGATTATGGTTATGGTTATGGATGGAATTATGGTTTACGACATTGATTATGGTTATTGGTAATGGTGAATTATGGACTGGTATTATTATGGTTACATGGTTTATGATGGGTTTACTTCACATAAATATGATACATTGCTTTTCAAATGTTTTACTGTACTTTTTAGCACTTAGCCATTATTACATTCGTCATTTGAATCAGCCACATGTCATACTTTCCACACTTGCTGAGTACGACATGTACTCACTCTTACAATCCCCCACCCAACAGTTGCAGGTCAGAATTGTGAGTTTAATGGCGATAATGCGGAGATCTAGGCCGTGTCTACCGTCAACCTTGCCTGTGGTGTTGCATGGAGCTGCGCTATCCCTTTTGCTTAGTTTGCTTAATTGCTTAATTAGTTTATTTCTGCTGCATTAGTTGAACCAATCATTAATATTCATTAGAGCTTGTATTCGAGGATTTAATGAATTATGTAATAAGAGTACTTATTTAATAATTTGAGCCGTGGTAATTATCTGTTTATCATTTTTGAATCACTCGTATATGTGTGTTGAACATCCTGGGCACACATATGCGTTAGCTTGGTTCATTTTCGGAACCGGGCGTCACAGTCATTAGGTAGCAATGTATGCTCGAAAATATATAAGGAAACATATAAGAACGAGCTCACCTCTTAAATTAATTGTGGTGTTTGAACTCCATTGATTGCATCTTTTATGTTAAATGAAGTGTTGTTTGTATCTATAGAAGTTATATCCTCATCATACTCCTCTTCTTCAATTGGAGTCATCCTCGACTCAAGTTCAACTTCTTTCATGTGTTGGTCCAAATGTGCAATGCCATCAAATCCTCTTGTACGTATGAAAGGAGGAGGCCAAGGTGACAGACGACATAGTGCACCATCTCGATGTTCTCCATTAACTAAGCATGCACATTCACTTGAGCTAGGACCCTAAACAAATAAATATCGTGCCATGCTTGTATGCGCAATGACAATATGCTTGATCTCATCATTCTCCCCTTCTTCATGACAAGCCGCCCTCGGCTTGCTCGTATGTACACCAAAGAGGCTTGCTTTGGCAGTAGAATGAGCGATGTCCATATTGCACAATCGCAGCAAACAATGCTCCTCTATTATACGTTGTCCCCGCTGAAAGAAAAAAATACTAGAAAAACTTGACAAAGAATTATTAATGTTTGTGCATCCATTCATTTCACCATGTTGTTGCAGCAAAAAAATGAGATTTTTCATTTGAGCATATGTAAACTTTATGCACCATAAATTCACCACTATCTTCATAGTTGCCTATAGCATGAAAAAAATTTCTACTTAACAAAGGCAATTCAGATTGGGAAAATATTCTCTTCTCTACAATATCTAGATCACAAAGAGTGTCAAGTTCAATATACCCCAAAGTATTTAGAGAAGATAACAATTTCAGTTCATTATTTTCACGAGTAATGGGAATCAAATGCTTAATTTCAGAACATGTGGGTGATAACGTATCAAACTCATTCACCTGTTCTAGCATAGGTATAACAAAATTATCAACACCCAACTTCTCTTTATCACAAATACTAGTAGGAAAATTAACTTGTGATAAAGGTAAATCTATAAAAGGTTTCATAAGTTGGTGTTCTACAATAGTGTGATTGGTCAAAAAATTCAGCACATCCAAAATCATCTCACCTTCTGTATTCGTAGAATGTTGTGCCTTACTATTTTCAGCAGTGATTTCAAGTGCATTATGAGTTGATCCATCTAAAATTTCACAAGTGTTGTCAAAAACCTCATTCTCTTTTGCATCATCTACATTATTTTCTATATTGTCTTGCAAAATGTTATACACAAAAGGAGTACAACAAGAAATTTCTCCTCAAATTGATGCACTTCATCTTTGCAATTAGATACATTCGCAAAAGTTTCTCGCATACAGATTTTCATATCTTTCCATGTTTGAGGTTTTTCTAAATCATTTAAATTGTTCCACCAGGTAATGCACAATCTACTAATGCACTCGCAACATTTCTAATCTTTCTCCTCTCACACATATGCCATTGTCCAAAAATTTTATCCAACTCTATTTCCCAAGCATTATATTCATCGTAACCAAAACCATCATAAGAAGAAAGAGATGGGAGAATGTAATTACTTCGTGTGGAAGGTGTTGTAAAGGTGGTCTGAATGTCATTTAAAACCTTTTGTTTATGTTTGATTTTTAGTGAGCAACTCTATCGCCGTCTTCATCATGTCAATCATCTCAACATATAATGCATGATTCTTGCTTTTACCTAACATTGTTAGTAGCAAACAAATGACAACAAAAAAATATGTTATCCCTATCAACTACAAAGGATAATGACAAAGTGGAAGTGGAATCACATACTCTCAAGTGTCTTACCCGCTCTTACAAGTGTTCTTACCAACACTGCAGGTAGCAAACGATGGCCGGTATGAAGAAACCAATGAAGCGTGTGATGATTGCAAATGTGTATCGATTCTGCTCAAGAGTAAAATATAGCTTGGATGGGACTTTATATGTAACAAGGATTAGCAACAATGATATCAGATAGTAAAGTTGAATAAGTGTCCAAAGTATTTGTCAAAGTTGCTGGCCTAAATGTGTTCCTAGTAGTTCAAGCTAGCAAGACATGAAACAAAACTATAGGACACAAGGATGCACGCACTTGCGTTTTTATTTTTTTTGTTTTCTTTTCTCTTTTTTGTGCGGCTTTTGTATCTGTTTTTTTGCGCTTGCCTTTTTCTTTTGTTTTTTTTTCTTTTAGAGTGTGCTACAAAAGAAGAACACAATGCAAAGCAATCAAAGATATCTCGTAGGTCTGTTACAGATTTTCTGCTAAATCTTCTAAGGAAAATTAAGCACCTTTAGAGTCCCCAAATCTAAAAACTTTGAACAGTAAGATTATACATCTATTTCTCCTCTTTAATTTCAGTATATGGAAGACCTATTTTGGATCACAACAATAGGAGATATTGCCACGGAAATACAGACTATTCAGAGTTTTTAAGTCAATAATAGATTTAGATCTAAAGCAATTTTGACCTCGATAACTCTATTTTATGGGAAACTGGTGAATACGAAAGTTATAGAGAACTTCTTAATTTTTCCATAAAGTACAAGAACACCAACATCCGAGTTCTTATGAGAGATATATGATGAAAATACGGTACTGGACACAAATGAATCTAATCTGGACGTGATGACGTGATTCAAAAGGATGAATCAACACAATGCAAAACTCAAACTAAGACCAAAAACACTTTTTGAACCAGCAATATGACTCAACCACAGACACAAACTCCACAAAACCAAAGTGAAACAAAAGTTGCAAACTGCTCAATGTGGTTTGGACAAAGTAATAAACAAATCTACTAAACTGCAAGTTTTTTTGGCTTTTTTGTGGACTCTAGGTATGAAAAACAAAACTAATATAATGGATAGATTAATTATCTAATGGGCAACCTGGAAATCTGATACCAATTGATAAGAAGTTTAGGCCCGATCTTCCGAAAGGTAATGGATAAGCCGATTGATGGAGATCTTGATGTTGATGATCCGAGGCTCTCGAGTAGAACACAAAAAACCCCTGCAATCACTACACCATAGCTCCATTAGTTATCAACTGTGCTGCAAACGATTGACCTCGACAAGAAGGCTAATCCCTGCAAGTGCAACTGAGAACACAAGCAAGAATATAGAAGACACGATATGAAATCGCAAAGTTGGGGTTTCACAAACCGTAGAACGGCGATATTATTAATCTAAGCAAAACCCAATTATTTATGACGGCCACCATGAAGTATTTATTGGTGGGAGGACGTCTAAGGAGTTGTTGGGGTCATGATATAACCCTAAGACACGGAAATAATAGACTTAAACTTGATACAAGGCCCAATGGCCCAATACGGTGGCACAACACTCCGACAGATTCTGAACTCGATTTTGTTTCAATAATTCCCATCAACTCAGAGGGACTTTTGACATGGGACCAGCGGAATTGGAAAGGTTATACCTTAACCTTTCCGTGTATATGTAGAACGTCCAAAACTGAGATCGTATACGTCCTGGACGTCCGTTTTAGTGTGAACTATTTCTGGACTCCGAGTTGGACACGATTTTGAGTTGTGCTCAGTTTCCATCTTCTTTGAACGTATTCTCTAGTCCTCCACATCCCTAAGACTTCCTACAAGTACTCCTTGAACCTCTCCATTGATCCTAATAACAATTAAATCATTAGGTAGCAATCTATGCTCAAAAATATATAAGGAAACATAAAAGAACGAGCTCACCTCTCAAATTAATTGTTGTGTGTGAACTCTATTGATTTCATCTTGTATGTTCAATGGAGTGTTGTTTGTATCTATAGAAGTGTTGTTCTCATCACCTACCACTACATTGTGATTCTCTTTTATGCTCATTATAAGGTGAATTGATGGTCTAAATATAGCACTTAAGGACCATCAACAACGAGATTAGCTTCCAGAGGCCGGACTAGTCTGGTAAGAGGGTGGACTAGTCCAGTTAGTGTACAGAAAACAACCAAAAGTTGGATTTTTATGAGTTTTTTCTTTGGGTTTGTTTAAGTGCAAGTTATGTAAATAATCTAGCAACTTAACCAAACGAGTAGGAATACAATATGCCAGTTAGGTCGCTGCTGACGGCTGGTATGTCACAGATAAAAGTTACGCAAGTACACGTAAACTGTCGTGTAACACTTTCCCTTAAAGAATATTCCCAAGAGTATCGAATCCAACGAACGTGTGTGCTAATCTTATGAACTAATTCACCCAAGGATACTAAGTTGTTTGGTAGGCAAAGAATAGAGAGGAATTCAAAGTATTGATTCTAATTCAAAGAGATTTACGATAGCTGCTTGGTTCAGGCATGGGTTTACCCCTAGCAACACTAGGACGACTCCCGCCAAGAGCCTATGGCATAGCCAAACGTGGAGGATTACAAAGGACAGATATGGCTGTCACCACCTACTGCCTACCACTTCAATTCGTGGGTCTACGAGATATTCACTAGTGATTTCTAACCTAAGCACCATACTTACGTTCTAAATCACTACTCTAGTTGTTTCGAACACAAAGCTACAACTAGAGCCTCTAATAACTTAAAGCAATTAACCCACAAGTAACTACTTGTGCAAACTACTTTGAATTGAAAATCAAACTTATATTGAATTCACAAAGGCTTACTTTGAATAAAACCTTTGTAGGGGTACAAGTGTAGAAGAGGGACTTGACAAGCCCAAGGCTCCTTCTTCTAAACTTTTTACCACACTCTCCTTCTACTTGGCAGCCTCTAGGACTACTCTAAACCTTAGGAGTGGTATTATATTCTCAACTTTTGGTGTGTGTGTGTGTGAAGTGAGGTGTGGGGTGCTATTTATAGGTGGAGAAGGCTTGGTTCCCACCACCAATTGAGTGCGATTTAGTCATCCCCACCATCAGGAAGCTAGGAGGAGTCGACACGCGTCGTTTGACCGAATTTGGCACCAAGACAGGTTCGGCTGAACAGGGTGTTCGGCCGACCTGGTCTTCGCCCTGATTCGCGTGTGTTTTCTCCAGGTTGCTGACTGGTGGGTCCTCTTGATGTTTTGGGGCGCTATGCCGTTGGATTGCCTTGGATACGACTCTTTGTGGGCCATTTGATTCACTTTATGACACGTGGCATCGCCTGATTTGTTTGAATTCAATTTAATGGATTACTCTCTGCATGTCTTGGTACTTTTGGGTATTAATTCACCTACATACAAATAAACACTAACACTTGTGGAATTGGTTAGTATTTAACCCTATCACTATGTTATGCTTCTCTTTTGGGCATATTGTGAGATGAATTGACGGTCTAAATATGACACTTAAGGACCGTCAACAGTCGCAAATTTAACATGATGACGATATGAACGGGATATGAACTATATTAATCCCTAACATGCGATTCTAGCAATGAACTTGAAAGTAAAGGGACAAGAGACACAATTTATCTCGAGGTTCGACTTCACATAGGAATCTACGTCCCCATTGACGAGTCAAAGAAGGATTGGGTCTCTTTCAACCCTATCCCTCTTCAAGTTGCCATGAAGGCCAACCTGATTCTCCACTCAATCACAAGGGTAAATACAAGATCCTTGGGGCTTCTCACAAGTTGAGTCTCTTCCAAAAAAACCCTAAGTCCCAAGACCACGGACTAGTCTGATCCACTATAGCAGCCCTTATCTCTAGGACAACAGACAAGTCCACAGGGGACTTAGTCCCAGAGGCTTGGTTAGGATTGGTCCCGACTAGTTCTAACAAGTTCAAAATGTTCCAGCAATCCTTGGTTCGCTTTACTTTGGTTAAGTCCGAGGCTACACGGACTAGTCCGACCACCAGCATGGACCAGTCCGACCCCAACTGAAAAACTGCCCTAGGTTTTTTCTCTTCAAACCTAATTCCCACTAAATATTTTGAGCTTTCAATGATTCTAAAGCACTTATGTTTTTCGAAAAAACCCTCTACACTACATGCTATCCTTGACTCACGAAAATTAAACCCTAAATTCTTTTCTTGTGAATCTTTGATGCCCGTTTTCTGTTCTTTCCCTTTTTGAGGGGCCCCGCATCAATTTTCAACCTAATAACATGTCCTAACTCAATGAAGCTTGTTATATCTTTATTTATCATCATCAAGCATCTAGAAACCCACAAGAGATGCCTAGATGCACTTTTAAAATGATAGTGTGAGACCCGGGGTGGTCCGATCTTCATGGCAGTAGGTACAACAAAAGCAAGTTGTTGGTTAGTTCGGACAGTTTGAACTAGTGCACAACTACCCAAATCAATTAGTTCGGACAATCCGTAATCGCCTTCACGGTGCAACTATGAACAAACGATAAGTAGCTAAAAACCAGTCGGGGTAACTAGCTTGATACCTATCAAGTTTGGATGTGACCAAGTGACAGGGAGAGAGGCAAAAGAAGTCTTTAGGACTTCAACTCAATCTTCGTGCAACCATAGAACCACAAACCAAGATACCTAGCTTTATACCTATCAAGGTTGGTTGTGACCAAGCGACAGGGAGAGAGGCACCGAAACTTAGAAGACTTCAACTCGATCTTTGAACGATCGTAGAACTATAGACCGGGACTAATCCACACAAATGGCTTGGAAGCCTAGCATGAATTAGGAGATCCCAGAGGGATCTCTTCACAAGTCCAACAATAACAAGGAACTACAGGTGTGCAAGTCACTCAACAATTGTGCTAAGATAATGATCTTGTTTAACGAATGATCAAAAGTTCTCTTTCTAGTAGAACATAGGTGATATTAATACTAGGAACAAACCTCCTAGCTAGGTGTTGACTGAAGTCACCATGTTTTGAGTTTGAATGATAGCTGGTGAAGAATTCACGAAGTTGTCTTTAGTCATCGCACATCTTTTTATCTTTCGTGCACTCAGTAGTAAAATGGGCATACCCCCTGTGTGGGAACTCCAAATGATGCATCGTTTGTTGTGTTTTAAAGTGGACTTAGTAAGTTTTCACACCATGTGTATTATGAACCATGTGACATGAAAAGTTGGTATAGGATTGCATGTGAAGTTGAAGTTCCTGCAGTGTATCTCTCCTCATCTTGGACAACTGTCTTGGTGTTTTTTGTGGTAGCATGAGTAGGTTTAGGCCCGATCTTCCAAAAGGTATTTCGATTGGGGTGGAGAACTCGACGTTGATGATCCGCGACACTCAAGCGGTTCGAGTACCCCTGCAATCACTACACCACGGCCCCGTTGGTTATCAACCGTGCTGCACACGCTTGACCTCGCCAAGAAGGCTAATCCCTGCAAGTGCAACCGAGAACACGAGCAAGAACGTCGAAGACACGATCTGAAATCGCGAAGTTGGGGTCTCACAAACCGTAGAACGGCGATATTATTGATCTAAGAAAAACCCACCGAATATTACCGGTGACTGAAGTATTTATAGGCTAGCGTTCGACCAAAACATGATTAGACGCGTCCCTAATGGACTCTTATTGGATACAAGGCCCAAAGGCCCGATTCGGTGGCGCAACACCGGACAGAAATCTAGACTCGACTTATTTCGATGATTCCCAATAACTCCGGAGGAATTTTGAGGTGGAACCAGAGTCATTGGAAAGTTTATATTCTCCTCTTTCCGTGCATATGTAGAACATCAAAAACGGAGTCCGTATGCCTCTTGGGCGTTCGTTTTAAGGTGGACTGCTCCTGGACTCTGTGTTGAACTCGAGTCTAAGTTGTAAACTGTTTCCATCAACTTGTGGACGTCCCAGCTGGTTCTCCACGCTCCCAAGGCCTCTTTCCTTCACTTGTTGATCTTCTCCATTATTCCTAATAACAATTAAATCATCACATAACAATCTATTATCAAACTCACATGCAAAAGAAGTTAGGAACGAATTCACCTGCTGATTTATTAACCATGCTCGTGTTCTTGTGATTGGTCCTTGCAGTTCAATGTGCGTCTTTGCTGTTGTGATGTCCTCATCATCCTTCCCCTCTTGAATTGGAGTCGTCCCCGACTCAAGTTCATCTTCTTCTCCCAAGTACGATCAAAAATCTGAAATGTTAAATGTAGGACTAACCCCAAAATCGGGAGGCAATTCAAGCTTATATGCATTATCATTAATCTTTTCAACAATCTTAAAAGGACCATCAGCTCGTGGTATAAGTTTAGATTTTCTCATGTCGGAAAATCGCTCTTTTCTCAAATGTAATCACACCAAATCACCTGGTTCAAGTTTTACTTCTTTTCTACCTTTACTACCTGCAATCCTATACTTCTCATTCATCATTTCAATATTTTTATTTGTAGTTTCATGCATCTTAAGAATGAATTCAGATCGTTGTGTAGCATCCAAATTTATAGCTTTAGAAGGAGGCAAAGGTAGTAAATCAATAGGAGCACGGGGATTGAAACCATACACTACCTGGAATGGACTTACCTTTGTCGTGGAGTGAACGGATCCGTTGTAAGGAAATTCTATATGTGGTAAACACTCCTCCCACAACTTCAAATTTGTTTTCAAGACAGCCCGCAACATAGTGGATAAAGTACGATTAACTACCTCGGTTTGTCCATCCATTTGTGGGTGACATGTAGTTGAAAACAGCAACTTGGTTCCCAATTTATACCACAAATTTCTCCAAAAATGACTTAAAATTTTTGCATCACGATCAGAAACAATGGTATTTGGCACACCATGTAAACGAACAATTTCCGTCATAAATAAATCAGCAATGTGTGAGGCATTATCATTCTTATGACAAGGTATAAAGTGTGCCATTTTGGGAAAACGATCAACAACTACAAAAATACTATCCCTCCCCCTCTTAGTCCTAGGCAATCCCAAAACAAAGTCCATAGAAATATCCTCCCAAGGTACACTAGGAACAGGAAGAGGCATATAAAGACCATGTGGGTTAAGGCGAGACTTAGCTTTGTTGCAAGTAGTGCATCGTGACACGTAGCGCTCAACATCACGCCTCATCTTTGGCCAAAAGAAGTGTGTGGACAGCACGTCTTCAGTTTTCTTCACTCCAAAATGTCCCATCAAACCTCCTCCATGTGCTTCCTGCAAAAGTAATAGACGAACGGAGCTAGCTGGAATGCATAGCTTGTTAGCACGATAGAGGAGACCCTCTCGCAGCACATATTTATTCCAAGTTCTTCCTTCTCTACAATTTTAAAAAGCATCTTTGAAGTCCAAATCAGTAGGATATAATGCTTTTATTGTTTCCAAACCAAAGATTTTATGATCAAGTTGGGACAGCATGGTATAACGCCTAGATAATGCATCGGCAATGATATTTTCCTTCCCTTTCTTATGCTTAATGATGTATGGAAACGACTCTATGAACTCAATCCATTTAGAATGTCGTTTATTCAGATTGGTTTGACACTTAAGATACTTCAATTATTCATGATCGGAATGTATGACAAACTCCTTAGACCAAAGATAATGTTGCCAAGTTTGTAATACACGCACTAAGGCATACAATTCCTTATCATAAGTAGAATAATTCAGAGAAGGACCATGAAGTTTTTCGCTAAAGAAATCAACGGGTTTACCTCCTTGTATGAGAACGCCTCCAATACCAATGCCGCTTGCATCGCATTCTAGCTCAAAGGTCTTGTCAAAATCAGGAAGTTGTAGCAATGGTGCTTGTGTAAGCTTCGATTTGAGAGCATCAAAAGCTTGTTGCTGCTGTTTGCCCCATCGAAATGGCACTCCCTTCTTCGTTAGCTCATGTAGAGGTGCTGCAATGGTGCTGAAATCCTGCACAAAGCACCGATAAAAACCCACAAGACCAAGAAAACTACGAACCTGTGTGACGGTTGTTGGGGCTGGCCAGCTGGTGATTGCTTCAATTTTTGCCTCATCCATCTCGACTCCCTGCGAGGAAACGACATAGCCAAGAAACGAGACTCAATTGGTGCAAAAGACGCACTTTCGAGGTTACCAAACAAACCTGCATCTCTCAAAACAATAAAAACAGCACGTAAATGATCAAGATGTTCATCATATGACTTGCTGTAAATGAGGATATCATCGAAGTAAACCACCACAAATTGTTCAATGAAAGCACGTAAAACCTCATTCATTAATCGCATAAAGGTGCTGGGGCATTAGTTAAACCAAAAGGCATGACTAACCACTCATAAAGTCCAAACTTGGTTTTAAATGCAGTTTTCCATTCATCTCCTAGTGCCATTCTAATTTGGTGGTAACCACTACGCAAGTCAATTTTTGTGAAGATGATAGCACCACTCAATTCATCAAGCATGTCATCTAAGCTAGGAATAGGATAACAATATCGAATGGTGATGTTATTAATCGCTCGACAATCAACACACATGCGCCAACTACCATCTTTCTTAGGAACCAAAAGAACAGGAACGGAACAAGGGCTAAGGCTTTCACGAATGTACCCGCGGTCCAAAAGATCTTGTTGGACTTGTCGCTGAATTTCCTTAGTTTCCTGTGGATTCGCCCTGTATGCTGCACGATTTGGCAAACTTGCTCCTGGAATCAAATTGATCTTGTGTTCAATGCCTCTCATCGGTGGTAAACCAGGGGGTATCTCGGACGGAAACACATCCTCAAACTCCTGCAAAAGGTTAGCAACAACAGGGGGCAATGCAATAGACAATTCATGAAGTGAAAACATGGCTTCTTTGCAAACAAAAGCATATCACATCCCCTTAGCATCGAATAAATCAGCAAGGTCAGATTTAGTTGCGAGAAACAATGGTGATTTTAACTTAATAACTTGATGTTTTTCAGATTCTAATTTTGTTGCTTTGCCATCACGAATTTTACTCTTCTCAAAATGCACAATTTCAGCAGGAGTCATGGGCAGCAAAGTGATTTTCTTTCCCTTATGGATGAGAGTATATTTATTGGTTCTACCATGATGAATAGCATCTGTATCAAATTCCCAAGGACGACCCAATAAAAGATAACAAGCATCCATAGGAACAACATCAAAATCAGCAAAATCATGGTATGAACCAATTGAAAAATGTATTCTCGCTGTTTGTGTTACCCAAACCTTACCGCTGTTGTTGAACCATTGAATGTGGTACGGATGAGGGTGTGCTCTTGTTGTCAAACCAAGGTCCTTGACGACATCCGTGTTCACCAAGTTATTGCAGCTACCCCCATCAATTATAGTGTGTACACGGCAGTCTTTGACGACGAGAAACATGTGGAAGAGGTTGTGTCATTGTAGCTTGTCATCGGTCTCCACTTTGGAGCTCAAGGCACGCTGCACAATGATGCTCCTATAGTTCTCCGTCGCCGCTGTACCAAGTACCTCTTCTTCGATGTGTTCATCATTCGGATCTGTAAAGTCAGTAGCAAGAGAATATTCATCTTCAACATCCGAAGTACTATCATACCCGCCATCTTCGCGTGCTATGTATGCTCGTTTGCTCGGGCAATCTCTCATCATATGACCAAGTCCCTGGTAGTGGTGACACTTAATGTCGGAAGTACGACCCGTAGAAGGGGTGGACGACGAAGGCTTGAATGAAGTCGCCTTGCTGCCTTCCGTTACGCGGAGAAGGTGGAGCAGCAGGTGTAGTTCATTGGCTGCCATTGGATGGTGTAGTTGCTGCACGATTGGTCGAAGATGGTGCTGTTTTGGATGGTGTAGTCACTGCACGCGGCGTGAAGTTGCTCCTCGTGCGTTGTTGCTGTTGTTGTCGGCCCTGCAATTTTTTTTTTCGGCCAACATAGCAAGCTGAAACAATCTGTTAACATTATCATATTCCTTGTAATCAACAATATCCTGAATTTCACGCCTCAACCCCCATAAAACGAGCTATTTTATCATCCATGTCCTCTACTACCCCACAACGCAACATACCCTTTTGTAACTCTTGATAATACTCCTCTACGGACATGTTACCTTGGTCTAAGCGCTGCAATTTTTTGCGAAGGTCCCGCTGAAAAGATGGAGGAACAAATCGAACACGCATAGCTTCCTTTAATCTATTCCATGTTGGAGGATCAGTTCTAGTTTTAACAAGTTCATTGCACCATATGATAGCAAAGTCCTTAAACTCACTAGTGGCTTGACGAACTCTATGTTGTTCAGGAATAAGATCGGAATTAAATTTTTGCTCTACTGTCATCTCCCAATCAAGATAAGCCTCAACATCATAAGCACCAAAAAAAGAAGGTATAGTAAATTTCACTTTAGCAAAAGGATCATCAGGAGGACGATTATAATTGTTATGATTATTACCTCCCATACCTCGATGATAAAGTGGCAGTCTTGGCTGATTATTGTGATCTTCCAGTTCATCATAAGCATTGTCTTCATGTCTTCCAGCGAGAGGCAACCGAGCCTCAAAAGTATTCATCCGAAGAGCAAGGTCATCAAGTTGGCGAGTCAAGTTCGCCAATGACTCCTCCGTTGCGGCGTTGTATTTGGCGAACATATCTGTCATGGTCTTCATCATATCACGTAACTCAGCATGTTGAACAAATTCGTCATCATTGTCTTCTCCTGCCATTGTTAGTAGGAAACAAAAGACAAAAAAAAAAATGTTATCCCTATCAACTACAGTGACAATGTGAAAGGTGAAAGAAAACAATCTCTCTCGCTCAAGCGTCTTACCACGCTCTTACAAGTGTTCTTACCGACACAGCAGGTGGTGTGGACAGTGAGATAAACCAACGAAGCGTGGGGTGATTGCGAAGGGTACCTGTTATGCTCAAGAGAAAGGTGGAGCTTGGATGGCACAATATGGTGGTTAATAAGCAGGAAATCGTTAACGAGGTAAACAAAGTTGAATAAGTATTCAATGCAGGAAACTGTTGCTGGTGAACCATGTGCTCTAGGGCCTAGCACAATACAAGGGAAGTAGCAAGGCAAAAGGAAGACAGAATGATATAACCAACAATCACAGCACAAGTAGTATAGGCCAATTGCTTTAATATGCGTGCTCTTCACTATTTTTTCTTTTTTGTAATTTTTTTTGATATTTTTTCTTTGCTCAGGAGCACGAAGATATGAAGCACACAAATTTGCAGCTCAATTGATGTAATATGCGGCCTACAGAAAAGCAAGAAGATTCTTTAAAAATTCATGCTGAAACTTTGGAGGCTGGATAGCCTATCTTCCGAGGGGAATTTGGGCAATATAATTTCGCTGAACGCGGCTACGCGGCGTAAAATTGGATGCGAAATTTTGCGTAGATAGATTTGAAAAAAATTGCCCGATTTCGAGTTCGTATGCGAAAGTTATGGCTGTTTTAAGGTAGACTGTTCGAGTTACGTCTTTTTATGTTGATTCCAACTCGGTGTGAGAACAGAACTCGCAATCGGATATGAAAACAATCGGGAATTTGCACAGCAACTAATGGGGTGTTGTGTGATGATTCAAGGACGAGTGGCACAAAGGTTTGTCACGTAATCTAGGGCTGGCGAGGCGGGAGTTCACGCAAGGCGGCTCGCTAGGGCAAACCGATGAACGTGGTGGATCGGTTTGTTATTTAGGGATTGTGGAATAGGGGTCGAACAGAAAGAAAACAAGGACGAAATACGATAACTAGGACCCAAAACACAAAGCTAAACCAGCAACAAAACTCGACCACACGAAAGCAAACTCAATAATGCAAACTGAAAAACGAAACTGCAGGCACTATAGTCTGGGAAGCGGTAAAAACGATCTAATTTTTTGTGGCTTTTCTGTGGACTCTAGGTACGAAAAAAAATCGATCTGATGGAAGGAAACAAAGATACCTCACAGGCAACCTGGAAATCTGATACCAATTGATGAGTAGGTTTAGGCCCGATCTTCCGAAAGGTATGTCGATTGGGGTGGAGAACTCGACGTTGATGATCCGCGACACTCGAGCGGTTCGAGTACCCCTGCAATCACTACACCACGGCTGCGTTGGTTATCAACCGTGCTGCACACGCTTGACCTCGCCAAGAAGGCTAATCCCTGCAAGTGCAACCGAGAACACGAGCAAGAACGTCGAAGACACAATCTGAAATTGCGAAGTTGGGGTCTCACAAACCGTAGAACGGCGATATTATTGATCTAAGCAAAACCCACCGAATATGACCGGCGGATGCAGTATTTATAGGCTAGGGTTCGACCAAAACACGATTAGATGCATCCCTAATGGACTCTTATGGGATACAAGGCCCAAAGGCCTGATTCAGTGGTGCAGCACCGGACAGAAATCTAGATTCGACTTGTTTTGACGATTCCCACTGACCCCGGAAGAATTTTGTGGTGGGACCAGAACTATTGGAAAGTTTATCTTCTCCTCTTTCCGTGCATATGTAGAACGTCAAAAACGGAGTCCGTATGTCTCTTGGGTGTCCGTTTTAAGGTGGACTGCTCCTGGACTCCAAGTTGAACTCGAGTCCGAGTTGTAAACTGTTTCCATCAACTTGTGGACGTCCCAGCTGGTTCTCCACGCTCCCAAGGCCTCTTTCCTTCACTTTTTGATCTTCTCCATTATACCTAATAACAATTAAATCATCACACAGCAATCTATTCTCAAACTCACATGCAAAATAAGTTAGGAACGAATTCACCTGCTGATTTATTAACCGTGCTCGTGCTCTTGTGATTGGTCCTTGCAGTTCAATGTGCGTCTACGCTGTTGTGATGTCCTCATCATAGCCAACGGTGTATCTTTATGTGTAAAAATGGGTAGGAGTAGATTAGATGACTTTGATTGTATACAATTCTCATCAATATTGAAATGTAACATAGAGAGCAAAGCATTCACCTATTGATTGAGCTTCTTAGCACGAGTGTGTGTAACCGATCCTTCATAAGCTTGTTTGTGTGTGTATATGATGTTGGGATGTCCACATCAACAGCCGACACATTGTTCACCATCATGATCAGGTGGCAAGATCTAGTCATCTAGAAAGGAAGAGGAAAAAATGTAAGAGGTTGGAAAAGATAATGTTGATTGACAGGAATCTCAAAGTAAAATCAACAGTAAAGTTTCAAGCACCTGATGAATAGGATTCCTCTTTTCTATTTTATTCTCTCTCTCCTCGGATCTGTGTTGACGATCGTTATGTCCTATTTCTGACCATTATTTTACCTCAATTATGTGAAGAAGTAAAGATTTCTTACATGCATCAACTTTACATTTGACATAATTCCACTTGTACATGGAGAAATTGTGCATGCAGGTATTTTATCACAGAAACGAGGAGGATCTAAGGGAGTAATCCTAGAAATTACACTCTCAACCAATTAGAAGCTGACATGTAGTCCATGGATGCAATGGCCCATTTTTAGGAGTATCTAAGGGAATCCAATGGTAAATCACCCAGGAATGGTAAAAGGGCCCACATACCAGTCTCGAGGAGAATGCACACTGCAAATAGAGTTAGTGAAGGTGCGGCCGAACCAGGGATTCTACCAACCTGTTGTCCCCTCTAAAGTTGGCCTCCTGACATGTGTTGACTCCCTGTGGTGCACCGAAGGCGGTTTTTTACGCTTAAAAGATGGCGAGAATCAACGTAGAAACTATTATAAATAGGACCCCTCACTTCCACACACAGCACTTGAGCATCATTCTCTTGTATACACAATTCCTAGTCCTTAGTGGAGTTTAGGCTGTAGAGAGGAATCTCTAGTTCTCAAGTCCATTTTGGGAAAGGTATGACTCCTGTATATTTTCCTTTATTTGTGACTTTATTCTTATTAATAATATTAGTCTTTGCATATTCATAAGCTTCGATGAAGCGTTTATTGTTTGATTGTGGAATCCATGTATGTGGTAGTACTAGTTGTTATTATGATACTATAGTAATGCTGTTATTATATTATCATAAACACCATAAGCCTCCACTATAGTCTAGCTGAGTAAGGTATGAATATGTTAGTACGAATAACTTAGTGCTTAGATCCATAATTGGTTTCACGATGTTTAGATTAGTGATTGTCTTAGAATGATATTTGTATTGCAGCTTCTAAGGGGTCTAGTTAGTGTGCAAAATGTGGTGTTTGGATACTTAAGTAGCGTTGGATGTCTTGTAGACCCATTGATTGTGGGGGGAGGCGGTAGGTTCTGACAGCCCCGTCCGTTCTTTGTATTCCCCACGTTCGGCTACAGCACAGACTCTTAGCGAGAGTCAGCCAGCAGACTAGGTGTAAGCTCATGTGCAATATGATTGGATCACTAAGCCCTAGTATTAACCGCTAGCATGTTCATATATACACTTTGACTATGCATGTGTATATAGAAAACACTTTAGGAACAACTCCTCTTTAGTCTAAACCTCACTAGGATTTATTATGTCAACATGAGTAGATGCTTATGTGTGTGTCACACTACCCCTCTATTATCAATTATCTTCCTACTCGATACCTATTAGTAAATTTCTACACTACCCACACAAGTAGATGTGCCATACTCCATCTCCTTCCTTTGGGATAAATAAATATGATACCCTTGGAAATACATATGGTTGAAGTGCTACAATGATATTTTCCGTGCGCTTGCGGATATTAACTGTGATCATAATAAATACCAGCAAACATTTTATACGTTGTTGCTGGGAAAGGCACATAAGTATAACATGATTACTCGTGGTAGTTAGGAATTCTACTAGTTATTCAATAGGATAACCACACTTTATTTTTGCATTTTTTTGATGTGAAAAAATGGTAGTGTATGACCAGTTTTTGCTTGCTGGAAAACTACGTTGAAGATTCCAAATTACTTGTGAGAAGAGTTTGACCTTGTGTCGTTCCTCCTAAACTAATCCTTTTGACAAGACAACCAGTCATTCTCGTACCATCAAGTTTCAAGACAGTGGCTCAGAAGACACTTCGCGAGTTTTCTGCTCTCTCGGCTGCTGATGTGTCTGTCGAAGGGTCAATGCGACACTTCTCCCAGATCTGCTAAGGAGCAGCCCGCGGAGGTTCTTGTTCGGCGGGGCTTAGGCCTCAAACTAGTGTTCTAGCGGAAGAGTATGAGACAATTTTTTTACGTGGTTCGGGCCGCAAGGAGCGTAACACCCTACTCCACGGTGGATTGTATTGCTTGGTGAGTGTGTATGCGTATGTGAGTGTATCGGGGATTCTGAGTTTGGTCCTTTGTATCGGAGGCGGTCCGAGCCTTTTATAACCAAGACTGGATGCCTTACGAGTGGGGTCCCGGGGCCCAACAAGTGGCCCCAGGGCGATGTTATCCTAAAGATCTAAGGCTTCTTCTGTAAGCTTGCTCTGACCATTGGTAGGGAATGTCCCATCCAACTGTCTCTGGCCCCATAAGCTACCCACTTGGCGGAGTTGGATAGGCCTGCGACGCCTTCACTGTGATGCGATTAGTCATAGAGGTACCTGACTTTAGGCGTGCGCTGCACCATGCATCCGGGGAAGCCGCGTATCTTCAAGCTTGATGGATACAAGGTGCACCGCTTTCATAACTTTCCTACTATCTGCTCAGGGCAAGTGGACTGACCATGCGACCATCGGGGAGCTCTCCGCCATGGTGGAGGCCACACCCGTCTTGTGGGCCATGTGGCAGCTTGGGAGCTCACCTCCGTGGGGGAGGCTAGGTCTCGACTTCGTGGGCCACGTGGTAGCTTGGGAGCTCACCTCTGTGGGGGAGGCCAGGTCTCAACTTCGTGGGCCACGTGGCAGCTTGGGAGCTCACCCCCGTGGAGGAGGTCAGGTCCCGTCCTACTAGACACGTGGCTGCCTAGGAGCTTGTTGTCAAGGTGGAGCTGAGCTCCCCCTTTTGGATGTCTCGTGGGTACCCCGAACTTCCCATCTAAGGCTGGCGGGTCCAGGTTTCTTTGAACATGTGGCGCCCTCGGACCCTGTCCCTGTTGGGAGGTGAAAGTGCATCTAGGACTCCCTTGTGGGTTTTGGATGATTTATGACAAGCAGTTGGGATCCTAACCTCTTTGTTGAGATGAGTGCAGGTTTTTAATAGAAAAATGAGCAAAGTACCAAAAAGAAGGAAGAATGAGGAGCAAAGTGGAAATGAGCTCAAGGAAGAAGAATAATAGATCATTTTGTATGGAGTGTGTTAAGAAAACACATCCCAAGAGCTCAATCACAATTAAACACACACATTGCACAAAGTTACACAGGATCGGACTAGTCCGACTAACACCGGACTAGTCCGATATCCTTTCTGCACAAGATCGGACAAGTCTGATATCCATCGGACTAGTCCGATATCCTCTATGACTAGAATCGGACTAGTCCTCCCCAGTGCGGACTAGTCCTCAAAACACTTCACAAGTCACACAAAATCAGACAAGTCCGATCACAACCGGACTAGTCCGATATTCTATCTGATCCATATCGGACAAGTCCGATATTTGCACGGACTAGTACGAACTACCCTCTGAACTAAATCGGACAAGTCCTCCAAGTGCGGACTTGTCATTCTATACACTCAGGGTTTCACATGTCCGGACAAGTCCAATGACTATCGAACTAGTCCGAAGATTTCCAGTAGCGAAATCGGACAAGTCCGTTCCTAGCCAGACTAGTCTGATATTTCGGGACACTTAGGGTTTGCTACACACAACACACCGGACTAGTCTGGTGACCACCACGTACTAGTCTGATCTTTCTGAACCCTAACGGTCACTTTTAGAAACCCATATAAATAGAGTTGCACGACCATATTTACACACTCTCGAACACTAGCGCCGTCACACCTCCCAAGAGCCTCAAAAACCACATCTCTTCACGAAATAAGTGCAACAAAGATCAATCCCTTGGGGATTCACTCTAGTTCATTGGAGAGACACGTTCAACACCACATTGTGCTCTTGGTTTGATTCTCCAACACACTCCTGCGATTTAATTGTAATCTTTTGAGTGTGTTCTTGGTGGTATTCTGTGTTGTAATCCAAGGGAGCTCTCAACGTGTGAGAAAGCCCCTTGAATTCGGTTATTCACCTCTTTGAGATAAGTGGAAGATGATTGGCCTTCGTGGCGATCCGACGAGGGTAGGGTTGGAGAAGACCCGATCCTTTTGTGGACTCCTCAACGTGGATGTAGGTTGCCTCTGTGGGAACCGAACCACGGGATAAATCTCTTGTGTTCTCTTTTGTGTTCATTGTCCTTACTTCATATCAATCTAGGGTTACAATTGATCTTGATTACTTTATGTTGAAATATCAAGTATAAGATTGAATTTTGATATAACCTGATTCATAACCTTGTAACACTTTGTTTAATCGTATATTTCCGCTGCATATATTGAAGAATAAAGTCAATCGATCAAACCTAATCATTCTAGTCTGTATACACTGGACTAGTCCGCACTTTACCGGACTTGTCCGATTTCTCTGGTTTTGAACTGGTTGTTAAGTGTTGCAGGATCCGACAATTTTCAAAAAGGCCTATTCACCCCCCCTCTAGGCCACATTCAATTGGTATCATAGCGGGTCCTTCAAGAAAGGGACTAATCGCTTGAAGGAGATCATGTCGGACATGAAGGACACCCACAAGAGCATCAACCAAGAGAAGGTTGATGATGAAAAGAACGTCAAGGTGGAGAAGCTCCTCGAAGCCATTCAAGACTTCGATGACGACGATGAGGAAACGCTGGAGCTAAAGGCGCTCCTAAGAAAGAAGACACTTTCCAAAGGGAAAGTAAAAGTTGAAGAGAAGAATAAGGGGAGTAGTCACACCGACTACTCCCAATATCCTTTTAACTATGATCGTCTCAATTCCAATAGCAATCATTATTTATCTATCCCACTTGGAAAAGCCCCACACTTCGATGGAAGTGATTACTCAATGTGGAGGCAAAACATGAAAATGCATCTAATTTCCCTCAATCCAAGTTTGCTGAATATTGTGTGCACAGGGATAGATATCCCGGACGACGACGAAGAGCTCACCCCCAGCCAAGAGCAGGCAATTCACCGAAATGCTCAAGCCACGACCGTAATAACCTCTTCACTCAGTCGGGATGAGTTCACCAAGGTGGATGGACTCGAAATTGCAAAGGAGATATGGGACACACTACAAACTGCACATGAAGGTGACCGACATGTGCGTGAAGCAAAAATCGAGATGATTGAAGGCGAGCAAGGGAGATTTGCAATTGAAGAAGACGAGTCACCCCAAGACATGTACAATCGATTAAAGACACTCATCAACAAGGTTAGATCAAACGGAAGTAAGAAGTGGAATGACCACGAGGTGGTAAAGCTCATTATTAGAGCCTTTATGCCTCGCAACGTCACACTATGGTCCATGATCAGAGAAAGCCCCAGATACAAAAGGTTGACTCTGGATGAACTGTTTGGGAAGATAATCAACTTCGAGATGATGAAAAACAAGCAAAACATGTCAAGGGGATTGCCGATCTCACCTCGGCAAAGAAGAAAGGGGTTGCTTTGAAATCCACTCTCAAGCCCCTATCCAAAGAAGCTAGAGAAGCACAACTAGAGGAAGATAGTGACGACGAGAGCAGTGAATTGGATCAAGAAGACATGATATTTTTCATGAAGAAATTCAAAAGAATAATGAAAAAGAGACAAGGTACAAAGTCAAGCAAAGGAAAGTACAAGGAAAGACCTAAGCCAAAGTTGAGGCGGGCATGCTATAATTGTGGTGAATACAACCACTTTATAGTTGATTGCCCATATGAGGAGAACAAGAAGAAGACCAAAGAAGCCAAGCCTCAACCAAAGAAATTCTTCAAGAAGAAGAAACAAGCCGAACAAGTGCACATTGGGAAAGAGTGGGACTCAAATGATGAGTCCTCATCGTCCGAAGAAGAAGAGATGGCTAGCATAGCCATCGAGAAGACATCCAAGAAGTCTACCCTTTTCGCTACACTTGGCGCATGGAAGGGAGACGGCACTTGCCTTATGGCAAAGGAAGGTAAACGCAAGGTAACCATTAAATCCCCCTCCGTGCATTCATATTCTAGCGATGATGAACTCAATAGTGATAATGAGGACATGCTTATTGGACTAGATAGGAAAACAGCTACTAAAATGAAATTTTTGCTTGATCAACTTGTTGAGAAGGAGAGGTTAATACATCGTCAAGAGGACATGATCATCTCCCAAAAGGAAGAATATGTCAAACTTGACAAACTTCTAGAAATTGAAAAGGAACGAAGCAAATCACTAGAGCTTGAGTTAGCTTCGAGCAAGGAAACTTGCCTGGAGCTAACTGACTCAAATGCCACAATCAAGGACCAACTTGCTGACCTGATCAAGGTTAATAAGATCCTTGAAGTGCAGGTTGAGTCACTCAAGCTGAGTGAACCTTCCTCCTCTTCAAGTTCACCTTCTCAACTAATTAAAACTGATTTTGCTCATGCTTGCACATGTAAGAAAAGTGACACCAGTTTGAAGGATAAGACAACTTCTACATAGGAAAAACATCCTGCCCAAAGTGGCATATTTGACAAGGAGAAGATCAAATATGCATGTAGTGAATACTTGGTCAAAAGACCTCCAAATGTCAAATATGGCATTTGTTATTCTTATGGTGAAAAGCAACATGCTAGAAGCCATAAGAATAACAAGGAGGGGATTACCTTTGTAAAAGGAAGGCCCTCTCAAATTGGAAAGTCACAGATTAAGACTGTAACTGCACAGGTACACCGAACTAGTCCGGTCAGTGTCTGGACAAGTCCGGTCCTCCGGACAAGTCCGGCCCCCTAGACTAGTCTTGTACATAAACAACAACAGCTATTGTTTAAAACTTTTGATGCCTTCTATGTGTTAATGAGAAATAATTTTGGCAAAGTTTATGCTCATTACGTTGGGCCACGCCATGGGAACACCAAGTCTCATGTGTGGGTGTCCAAATGCATTGTAACTAACCTCCAAGGACCCAAGCAAGCTTGGGTACCTAAAACCAAGGCATGATTTGTTTTTGCAGGCCTATTCCTCCGGTGGATCTAAATGGGTGCTAGACAGTGGCTGCACCAATCATATGACCGGGGAAAGAAGAATGTTCGTGGAATATGAAGAGAATGAGGACCCAAACGAGGGCATCTACTTTGGAGATAATAGTCAAGGAAAGGTGCTCGGTACCGGTAAAATTGCAATATCCTCTAAACACACACTTTCTCATGTTTTACATGTTGAATCCTTAGATTATAACCTGCTGTCGATATCTCAATTATGCGACAAAGGTTATAATTTCTTGTTCACTAACGAGGGTGTGACCGTTTCTAGGAGGAGTGATGGTTCCGTTGCATTTAAGGGTATGTTAAAGGGAAAGCTCTATCTTGTTGACTTCAACAAGGATAAAGCTGAACTTGACACATGCTTGATTGCAAAGACCAACATGGGTTGGCTGTGGCATAGACGGCAAGCGCATGTTGGTATGAGGAACCTTCAAAAACTCCTCAAAGGCGATCACATCCGAGGTTTAAAAGATGTTGTATTTGAGAAAGACAGGCCCTGTAGCGCATGCCAAGCCGGGAAGCAAGTTGGAGCACCTCACCCCGCCAAAAACGTTATGACTACAACAAGACCACTCGAGCTACTACACATGGACTTGTTTGGTCCAATAGCCTACATAAGCATTGACGATAACAAATATGGTTTAGTTGTCGTTTATGATTTTTCACGCTTCACTTGGGTTTTCTTTTTGCATGATAAGTCAGAGACACAAGGAACACTCAAGAAGTTCTTCAAGCGAGCTCAAAACGAATTCTCATTGACAATCAAGAATATTTGAAGTGACAATGGCACGTAGTTCAAGAACACGCAAGTGGAGGAGTACCTTGATGAAGAAGGCATAAAACACGAATTTTCAGCACCATACTCCCCACAACAAAACGAAGTTGCCGAAAGAAAGAATCGAACACTCATAGAGATGGCAAGAACAATGCTCGATGAGTACAAGACATCAGATCGATTTTGTGCGGAAGCGATTAACACCGCTTGCCACGCCGTAAATCGACTCTATCTTCATCGACTACTCAAGAAGACATCCTATGAGCTACTCACCGGTGACAAACCAAATATTTCATATTTTCGAGTTTTTGGTTCTCCATGTTATATCTTGAACAAGAAGCCTAGGACTTCAAAGTTTGCTTCAAAGTTCGATGAAGGTTTCTTATTGGGTTATGATTCGAACACTTACGCCTATCGTGTTCAACAAGACGTCCAGACTTGTTGAAGTAGCACGTGACGTAGTGTTTGATGAAACTAATGGCTCCCAAAAGGAGCAAGTTGATCCATGTGAATTAGGTAAAGAAGAAGCTCCTTGTCAAGCATTGAAAAGAATGGCTCTAGGTGAGGTTCGACCACAAGAGCCACCTCCACACGTACATGAGGAAGATGAACCACAAGAGGAGACCAACAATCAAGGGGGAGCTTCAACACAAGATCAATCACAAGAATACGAAGATAATCAACAAGTCAATGAAGGCAATCACTTAGGGGGAGAAGAAGATAATCATGAAGATACAACTCCTCAAGTGACACACCCAAGAGTACACCAATGCGTCCAAAGGGATCACCCAATCGACAAAATCATCGGTGACATCCAAAAGGGAGTAACCACTAGATCTCGCATAGCTAACTTTTGTGAGAACTATTCGTTTGTATCCTTTTTGGAACCATGCAGGGTTGAAGATGCATTGAAAGATCCGAACTGGGTGGTGGCAATGCAAGAAGAATTGAACAACTTCAAGAGAAACAAGGTGTGGGAACTTGTGGCAAGACCCAATGCAAACATCGTTGGCACCAAGTGGGTCTTCCGCAACAAACAAGATGAACACAGGGTGGTGACAAGGAACAAGGCACAACTTGTGGCCAAAGGGTATTCACAAGTCGAATGTTTGGATTTCGATGAGACCTTTGCTCCGGTAGCTAGGCTTGAATCTATTAGAATATTACTTGCATATGCTACTCACCATGATTTCAAGCTGTATCAAATGGATGTGAAAAGCACCTTCCTCAATGGACCAATCAAGGAAGAGGTGTACGTGGAGCAACCACCTGGGTTTGAAGATGAAGAGTTCCCCAACCACGTATTTAAATTGCGTAAGGCTCTCTACGGCCTCAAACAAGCTCCTAGAGCTTGGTATGAGTGTCTTAGAGACTTCTTAATTGAAAATGGCTTTAAAATTGGCAAAGTAGATTATACACTATTTACAAAAAAAATTGATAATGATCTTTTTATTTGTCAAATTTATGTTGACGATATAATCTTTGGGTCAACTAACCAATCTTTTTGTGAAGAATTTAGTAAAATCATGACAGACTGGTTTGAAATGACAATGATGGGAGAATTAAACTACTTCTTGGGATTCCAAGTGCGGCAACAGAAGGAAGGGACGTTCCTAAGCCAAACCAAGTACACGCAGGACATACTTAAGAAGTTTGGCATGGACAAGGCGAAGCCCATAAAAACCCCCATGGCAACGAATGGCCACCTAGATCTCAATGAAGATGGACCTAGCGTCGACCAAAAGGTATATCGCTCCATGATTGGATCTCTACTCTATTTATGTGCATCTAGGCCAGATATTATGTTGAGTGTATGTTTGTGTGCAAGATTTCAAGCCAATCCTAAGGAATGTCACTTGACAGCCGTAAAAAGGATCTTGAGATATTTAGTTCATACACCCAACCTTGGTCTTTGGTACCCAAAAGGCTCAAAATTCAATCTCATTGGTTACTCCGATGCAGATTATGCCGGGTGCAAAGTAGATAGAAAAAGCACCTCCGGTACATGCCAATTCCTAGGGAGATCCTTAGTTTCTTAGTCCTCCAAGAAACAAAATTCCATTGACTTATCCACAGCCGAAGCGGAGTATGTTGCAGCCGGGAGTTGTTGTGCACAACTCCTTTGGATGCGACAAACTCTAAGGGACTATGGTTACAATATGAACCATATTCCACTCCTTTGTGACAATGAGAGTGCCATTAAAATTGCCCGCAACCCAGTTGAGCACTCCAGAACTAAACACATAGACATAAGACATCACTTTTTGAGAGATCATGCCATGAAAGGAGACATAGCCATTTCACATGTCAACACTCAAAAGCAATTGCCCGACATATTCACCAAGCCACTTGATGAAAAGCGTTTTTGTGAACTCCGAAATGAACTAAATATCCTTGATGCTCGGAGTGTGGCTTGAAATGTTGCATACCTGTATGAATTCTTCAAAATATGTTGATTGGATTGTGAAAATCATCTCTCTCATTTTTCTCCGAAAAACTATGTCAATTACTAGATCTTGGTGAATTATGATCATTGCTTGATTGTTGCATGCTTACTGATCATATTCATCAAGATTATTTGATTTGTTTTGCCTCTCTATTCTCTACATATGTACCTTCAAATATATATGAATGGGTAAGAAATTCTCATCTGGTGACCACGGACTAGTCCGTGGTTGCCCGAAATAGTCCGCCCATGCAGACTAGCCCGCAGAGTGCCGATTAGGCCAGACTAGTCCGGTATTCAACGGACTAGTCTGATATAGCCCCTGGAAAAGTTTGGACTAGTCCGGTCATCTCCGGACTTGTCCGATTTTTCGTGTCCATAACCCTAGCCGCCGCCAAACCCTAATTCTTCACCTCCACTCTTGCCTCACGCGCTCTCTCTCTTCCTGCTCGAGCTCCCAAGGCGATTTCTTGCTCCCTCCACCAAAAACCTTCGCATTTGGGCGAAAATCAAGCTTGTCCACTTGAGGATTGAAGCTAGCGGACTTGTCCGACCTTCAACACCCTCGACTTCAAGCTTCAAGCGATTCTTCTACTAATTTTTGCTCAAACCCTAGTATTCCCAAATTTCTTCATTGTTGATCAAATAGCCTAGCATATTTCACTATATACATGCCTCCTTGATGTATTACGTGTATGCTACACTTGTTGTGCATTAGGAATCAACTCTTGTCCAGTCCCTTAGGTTTTTGAGGATGAACACCGGACTAGTCCGAATCCATGCACGGAGAAGTCCGGTCCCCCGGACAAGTCCGTGCCTGTGCACCGGACAAGTCCGATGTTTCTGCACTCAAAACCTAATTCTTCAATTCCTCAATGCAATTCCTTGCTATCCTTTCACACCTATGCCTTGTATCATTCATTATCATTCATGCCACTCATTCTCAGGTCATGTCGAGCTCGGGCAATGATGTCTCCGACTTTGAGGCCGAGATGGACCACGAGGTGGCACCTCGGACCTCGACGGGTCTTGGCAAGAAGCGCCAAGAAAGACCCTCCGAGCCAGCTTAGTCTCCTCCACAGGCTCGAGGAAAGTGCTAGCTAAGAAGCCATCCTCCAAGGTGCCTGCTTCTAGGGCTACCACCTACGGTGGCCCTAGCGCGGCAAGTGCCCGCCAAGCAAAAGGCAAGGGCATAGGAATAACAACAGGCCTGGTTGGCCCGTTAAAACTTCATGCTCCAAGGGAAGGGGTCCGGGACCCCAATGAAGAGAAGTTCAATGGGAAGGTTAGTGACTCGGTGGCAAAATTCAGAAGCATCGATTGGTATGGCCGACCGAAGCAAGCTGCTGATGGAAGATTCTGGTGCAACTTCCATGCCTATTTCTACAGATCGGTGTATCTCCCAATGAAGACACCAGTTGTGCGCAGTCAGTGGATTGACTGGGCACATTTTGAGAAGAAGGGCTGCTCACTGTTCACTAATGTAGTGAGAGCCATTGAGAAGCATGGACTGAGAGATCTGTTTGCTTTCAGAAATAACTGGAATGATGAAGTGATTGCGCAGTTCTTTGTGACCTATCACTTCTCTAGTGAGGATGAGGAGAGTGTCACTTGGATGACTCATGGATCCAAGTACAGTATTACTCAAGAAGAGTTTGCTAACCTGCTTCTAGTGTAGCCCCTCAAAAAGGTTCAGCCGGTGGAATTCTCAAGTACCTAGTTGCAATCTTTGCCTCCTGCAAAAAGGCCGAAGTGAAGGCCCATAAGCTCAACAAGAAAAGAAAGGAGGACATGAAGTATATCAAGGCAAATTTGAAGCAAATTTGCCAGAAACTGGAGATTGAGCCAATTGGGTCTCCAACAATCTCTGAAGACTCAAATTTTAATTTCACCGAGCTCGGGCCCTTGACCCCCTCCGAGCTTGCCAACTTTGGTGTTGGGGGCTCGAGTACCTCCGCACCTCCTCCTCCTCCTCCTCCTCATGAAGCTAAAGATGAAGATGATGAAGACGACGATGAGAGGACCGACAACAAAGTGTGAAGACCTTAGGACCCTCCTCTTCCTCTTTTTGGTGTCTTGATGCCAAAGGGGGAGAGATTGAGGGGGAGTCTTAGTTCTAGCTGTAGTTTGCGAGGAGAGAGCTCTATGCTATGTTTTTAACTCTTTTGTGGCTTGTAAAGTTTTAACAATGATCTTATGGTAATTATGGTTCTGTGATGCAATGATTTGATCCTTTGAGTAGTATTCATGAAAACTGAGATTTTGCTCTAGAATGACATATATGCTTGCTATTGGGTAATTAATGTCAAATATGTCATTCTCAGTGTTTTAGTGCACTTAGTTATGCATCCCACCATAAAGAATGCACATATGGACTATGCTTTCACTACCTGATGTATTTTGGACTCATATGTGCATACTTTATGAAAATCTCAATTTTTATCATATTTTGTGAAATCTCAATTGGTTGTCATCAATCACCAAAAAGGGGGAGATTGAATGTGGATCTAGGACTCCCTTGTGGGTTTTGGATGATTTATGACAAGCAATTGGGATCCTAACCTCTTTGTTGAGATGAGTGCAGGTTTTTAATAGAAAAATGAGCAAAGTACCAAAAAGAAGGAAGAATGAGGAACAAAGTGGAAATGAGCTCAAGGAAGAAGAATAGTAGATCATTGTGTATGGAGTGTGTTAAGAAAACACATCCCAAGAGCTCAATCACAATTAAACACACACATTGCGCAAAGTTACACAGGACCGGACTAGTCCGACTAACACCGGACTAGTCCGATATCCTTTCTACACAAGATCGGACAAGTCCGATATCCATCGGACTAGTCCGATATCCTCTCTGACTAGAATCGGACTAGTCCACCCCAGTGCGGACTAGTCCTCAAAACACTTCACAAGTCAGACAAAATCGGACAAGTCCGATCACAACCGAACTAGTCCGATATTCTCTCTGATCCATATCAGACAAGTCCTATATTTGCACGGACTAGTCCGAAATACCCTTTGAACTAAATCGGACAAGTCCTCCAAGTGCGGACTTGTCATCCTATACACTCAGGGTTTCACATGTCTGGACAAGTCCGATGACTATCGGACTAGTCCGAAGATTTCCAGTAGCAATATCGGACAAGTTCGTTCCTAGCCGGACTAGTCCGATATTTCGGGACACTTAGGGTTTGGTACACACAACACACCGGACTAGTCTGGTGACCACCACGGACTAGTCCGATCTTTCTGAACCCTAACGGTCACTTTTAAAAACCCATATAAATAGAGTTGCACGGCCATATTTTACACACTCTCGAACCCTAGCGCCGTCACACCTCCCAAAAGCCTCAAAAACCACATCTCTCCACGAAATTAAGTGCAACAAAGATCAATCCCTTGGGGATTCACTCTAGTTCATTGGAGAGACACGTTCAATACCACATTGAGCTCTTGGTTTGATTCTCTAACATACTCCTGCGATTTAATTGTAATCTTTTGAGTGTGTTCTTGGTGGTATTTTGTGTTGTAATACAAGGGAGCCCTCAACGTGTGAGAAAGCCCCTTGAATTTGGTTATTCACCTCTTTGAGATAAGTGGAAGAGGATTGGCCTTCGTGGCGATCCGACGAGGGTAGGGTTGGAGAAGACCCAATCCTTTTGTGGACTCCTCAATGTGGATGTAGGTTGCCTCTGTGGGAACCGAACCATAGGATAAATCTATTGTGTTCTCTTTTGTGTTCATTGTCCTTACTTCATATCAATATAGGGTTACAATTGATCTTGATTACTTTACATTGAAATATCAAGTATAAGATTGAATTGTGATATAACCTGATTCATAACCTTGTAACACTTTGTTTAATCGTATATTTCTGCTGCATATATTGAAGAATAAAGTCAATCGATCAAACTTAATCAGTCTAGTCCGTATACACAGGACTAATCTGCACTTTATCGGACTAGTCCGATATCTCTGGTTTTGAACTGGTTGTTAAGTGTTGCAGGATCCGACAATTTTCAAAAAGGCTTATTCACCCCCCCCCCTCTAGGCCAAATTCAGGAGGCGAGGCACCTAGGTGGCTCTAGCTTGTGGGCGAGGGTACCCGATATGCTGAGTACCGACAGTGGCCCCTGGGTCCACCTTGGGGTGAGGCGACGAGCCTGAGGGTGGGGCCTTATGCTATTTTCCCGCGCGATCTTTTAATTTTTTCTTGATCAGTCGAAGCGGTGCGCTCTTCTGCTGCTGTGACCACATGTCCTTCTCTGGTTGAGGGGTCGTGGCGATGGGATCTTTGCTCACTGTGACGTTATCTGCGACAGTTCCCAACGCGCCTGCTGCACTTCTGCTGCTTTCACTTACGCCTTTATGGGAACCGCCGGGTTGCCTTCTCTGGCGGGGAACTGCTCGGGCCGGCTTTTCTGATGGGGGACCTAGGCCCGCTCGTCATGGACGCCGTGTTACGAGCCGTTAATTTGGAGCCCGCTCAAATTTGCACGGTGCGCCCAAACACCACTAGGGTGCTTTAAAAAGGTACCTTTGTGGGCAATGGAATTTCTTTTCTTCCACACGCCCCAAGCATTCGAGCCTTTGACTCCCTCCTTATGTGTCTGCCCATTCTTGAGGTTCTCAACCCCCTGCTCCAAAGGACTTAGCTCCGCCTCCTTCCCGGATGGAGGATATCTCACCCGTGAGGCGGCTTTTCGGCTGTGAGGACAAGGAATGACGGGATCTGATCTGTCCCGGCTCCTTGCCAGTGGAGAGGGGGGAGAAGGAGATCATCTTCTTCCAGGCGTACGCATACTCCGGGTTCGTCCCTCCTGTTTCCTCATTCCTAGTTACACTCCTGGAAGTCCTTGGGCTCCAGCTCCATCATTTATCGCTAAAATCTCTGGTGGTGGCGGCAGTGTTCTCGCATTTCTACGAGATGTTTGTTGGGGTGTGCCCATGCGTGCCGATGTTCCGGCAGTTCTTCGTGCTGAGGCGGACCGGGAAGAAGAGCAAAGCCAACTTCCTCGGCGGCTTCTGCTTCCAGCATCGGCCAACAACCCCTTTAAGTACATTACTCCGCTCTCCCCGGCGAAGTGGCCCGACTTGAGATGAGAGCCGAGGCCTGGCCATTGTCGACTCATTAGAGGATTCTGCACCTTCTTGAGGCTCTGAAGCCTCCGGGGTGGAGGAGGCGCCCGTTGCTAGGGGGAAAGGCAAGCTGCTGGTTAGCGACGCAGGTAAGGGGAAGGCACCGGTCCTTGACATAAGCAAAGGGAAGGCCCTGGTGGTCAAGGTCGTGAAGGAGAAACACCCTTGGTCGCCACCATAGGTGGCCTTCGCTCCAAGTCAGCGTCCACCAGCACGCCCCTCTTCAGTACCTGGCATCGGCGGTTCTTCGGGGGAGGGGGGGGGGTTCGGTCTGTCAAGCAATGGCTCCACCGTCGTCGACGGTTAGTATGTCATCCAACATCCCCGTCACCTGCGCGGTCCAGGGTGCCATAGGGGACTCTGGCAGCATCACAACTACAGAGCCTCTGGCAAAGAGGCCTCGAGCCGACATCGTTGGCAGCTCGGGGGGTGGCTCTGTCGGCGTTGGTGGAAGCACACCGGCGCAGTGCGGCGGCACTACTGGTGGTTTTGGCGGAGGCCCTACCAGGATGGCATCGTGTGTTACGCCATTGCCAGGGCATGCGGCTTCAGGGTCACCAAAAGTTGATGCTCGCTGGAGATTCCGGGGACGTCGGTAGGGCATTCTTGCCAACGCTTGCTCTACTGTCTCGCCTGCCTATGTTGATTGGTCAGGGCATGATCTTGATTTGTAGGGTTACGTCGGCTCTTGTGAGGCCACTGCCGCTGGGGGTAGTGCCTGGAAGTGCTTTGAAGGCGGTCGAGGATGCTACGGCTGTGCTGGTGGGGCAGCCTGCCAAGCTTGTTTAGGGGAGTGCTGCTCCGACAACTGTGCCCAGCATGGGTAGTGAAGCATCTCTGGTTGCATCTCTAGCTGTCGCGCCAGAGGCACCTCTGGCCGTCGTGGCAGAGGCACCTCCAGCCGTCGCGACAGAGGCCATGTCGGAACCGACTCCGGAGGCTGAGGGTCTGACCTCCGTGGCCGCTGATTCGGCGGGCGACTCTCTGAGTGCTGGTGGCCCTGCTGTGTCAGGTTGCACCGCAACTCCTACTCAGTCTTCGGGGGCAGGATCTCAAGTGCTGGTGGCCTCGCCTTCATCGCTATGGGAGGAAGGGGTCCCCGAGATGATCACCAGATGACTTTCCCTAACTTCGGCGCAACCGGACCGACTTTCTAACGTCATGGACTTGACGCAATTCAACATCCTTCAGGTGCAATCCAACCTCCGCCGGGCACAAGAGGCTCTTGCCACGAAGTGGGAGAAGTTACATGCCGAGGGGGAGCGCCTCTAAGGCTGGGAGGGTCTCCTGAGCTCCACGATCGCCGAGTCAAAGGCGAAGTACCAGAAGGAGAGCAAGGAACTGGAGGTGAGGCACCGCTTGGTGAGGGCCTCAGACGCCTTGACCCAGAAGATTCTGGCCGACGCCAAGGCAGCCAACGACACTGCCGATGCCCACCTACACGCTCTTGCTGCCGGTCGAGAGGCCCTGAGTCATCAGGAAGTCGACGTTGCCAAGAGGGAGGCTGCTGTCACCGAACAAGAGGTGGCAGCGCAGGCGATGATGGCCCGGGCTGAGGCCGACCGGGATAGATTGCAGTCCCGCCTCGAAGACCTTGAGCTTCGGGAGAGTAATTTGGCGCGGGACCGAGCACAACACCTAGCTGAGCGTCAGGAACTCCTCCTGCACGATCTTGACGTTCAAGCCCGGGAGCAGGCAACAGAGTGCCACGGTTGGGAGCTTGATCTGCGGGAGCGTCAGCTAGCTCAACATTTTGAAGTCGAGGGTAGGGCGGCAGTGGAGACGGTAGCATCCCATGTCTTGGTGTGCTACCGGAGTAGGTACCCTGATCTGCCACTAGAGCCAATTTTTGAAGGCCCTGTTGAGGAACGCGAGGCGACAGCAGTGGCAGAGGTTAAGGAAGCTGCCCAACATGTCATAGCGCAGTTCAGTCGGGGCTAAGGCTAGTAGCTTGTTTTTTGTATTCGGGGTTAACTCTCCCTTGTAAAGAATTCCTTAATGAATTTGAACTTGTGTTTGGCTTCTTGCATTGTCTCTGTGCTTCTCAACTATTGCTTTGAGTCCTTAGCTACATAGGGATTTGCAGAACCTTTGTTGAGCTCGTTGGCTTCTCAGGACCAGCAATTTGCACAATTAACATGGTCGAAGTGTCGTCCGTTGAATTGCTGCATGTGGATCCCCTTAGAGGCCCCTTGGTGGATGTGGTTAGTTGGCTAAGCACACCTATCACATGATTGCAAAATTTCTTGAACTGGCCCCTTGGGAGGTGCCAGAGCTTGATGCTCTGGCGTCATCCACCATCGTCGTGGAGACGTTGACAGTAGGCCCCTTGTGAGGTGCCGGTGCTGAATGCTCTAGCTTCATCCACCATCTTCATGTAGACGTCGACGGCAGGCCCCTTGGATGGTGCCGGAGCTGGATGCTTCGGCGTCGTCCAACATCTTTGTGTAGACACCAACAGTAGGCCCCTTGGGTGGTGCCGGAGCTGGATGCTCCGGCGTCGTCCACCATCGTCGTAGAGACGTTGATGGCAGGCCCCTTGGGAGGTGTCGCAACTGGATGCTCCGGCGTCGTCCACCATCGTCATAGAGACATCAACGGCAGGCCCCTTGTGAGGTGCCGGAGCTGGATGCTCCAGCGTCGTCCATCATGTAGAAGTCAACGGTAGGCCCCTTGGGTGGTGCCAGAGCTAGATGCTCCCGCATCGTCCACCGTCTTCGTGTGGACGTTGATGGCCCCTTGGGAGGTGCCGGAGTTGGATGCTCCGGCGATGTCCACCATCTTCGTAGAGACGTCGACGGTAGGCCCCTTGGGTAGTGCCAGAGTTGGATGCTCTAGCGTCGTCCACCATCATCATAGAGGCATCGACTGTAGGCCCCTTGGGTGGTGCCAGAGCTGGATGCTCTGGCATCATCCACCATCGTTGTAGAGACGTCGATGGCAGGCCCCTGGTTTACAGGAAATCGCAAGGAAACCTTGTTAGCAACAAGAGCGGGGCAGGAGAGTTTACTCACTTATCCACGCTTGGTGCTGTCGTTGACGTTCTGGGACGTCGACGGCAGGCCCCTTGTGAGGTGCCGGAGCTTGATGCTCTGGCGTCGCCCACCATCGTCATGTAGACGTCGACGGCAGGCCCCTTGGGAGGTGCCAGAGCTAGATGCTCCGGCGTCGTCCACCATCATCGTAGAGACGTCAACATTAGGCCCCTTGGTACTCACTTATCACCTCAAGGTGACTGCAGGTACCTCAAGTTGGCCCGCCCGTAGTTGGATTGTATGACTCTATCTAGAGACGTCGTAACAGAGTATGCGACAATGAATATGAAGGTAACACATGGTAAATGAGGTTATCATGGCATGATCATAAAACTAATGCATAATTAAATGAACAAAGTTTTTAATAAGCCTTTAAGTAAAATAGTGAATTTCTGATAGGAGTTTGTAGGAGGAGACATGCTTTTACAAAAGAGGGCAACAGCTTGCCTCCGGATGACGAGGGAGGTAGGGTGCACAGGATTAGGGTTTGGAACCAAGCTAAGCTGACTGCGCACTCTGGACCTGACCCTCACGGCGCTCGGTTGTCCTTAGTGCTGCTCCTAAGCCCTACAAATCTTTTACACCGTTCTACTAAGCCTAGTATTTACAATAGGGGTGCCCAAAGCTCCATGGGTAGCTACGATGGTTGGTGGGCAACCTTGCTGTCAATAGCTACTTAGAGGGGTGATGAGCGAGTTATCCCTATTTCCCACCTTGACCGCCCGTCTTGCGAGTGGTCCGAGCAGAGCCGTCATTGGGCTTGGCAGCTTTGATGGAGGAGTAGGTGCTGCCGGGGGGCTGCAGCTGAGGTGCGTCGGGTTCTTTGCGCTGACGCGAGCTTGGCGGAGGTCGACTCGATCCAGCACCACCCGGGACACGTACTGGGTCTGCTGTGAGTGCTTGGAGCTGCTCCAAGGCTAACACTACAGTGGTGTGATCTCCGCGGATCCTGAGGACGCCGGAGTGAAAGGCGGCCTAGAGGGGGGGGGTGAATAGGCGATAATCGATAATTTAAACTTAATTCAGAGTTATGAAAACAGAGAAGTCGGACTTGTTTGACCTAAGTCGGACAAGTCTGACCTGGGTCGGATAAGTCCGAGATTACCTGCACGATCAGACCAAAAATCCAATTTTTAAGCGATCTAGTGAGAGATATCGATCCCTAGCAGTTCTACACGAAGTATGGAGTAGAAAGAAAACTGAGGGAGAGATAGCACGCGGAAAAACACTAGAATCAAAACTTGCGAGAACGAAGAACAACAAGAGACAAACGATTTTATCCCGAGGTTCGGAACCACAAAGGATCCTACATCCCCGTTGAGGAGTCCACAAGGGACTAGGCCTTCTCTAGCCTTTCCCTCACGAGTTGCCACAAGGGCCAACTCCCGATCTTCCATTATCACAAAGATTGTTACAAACTCCCCGATTACAAGAGATCACAAAGAAATCGCGGGGCGACGCCTAACCGTCTAGGGGAGAACCCCAAGAGCAACAAACACGCAATCACGAAGAAACTTAGCAAATCACACGTTGCTCAACCCCTCAACAAACCGTTTCTCCCAATCCTCACAAAGCACTCTTCACTCTCCCAAAAATTCGAATTTGGGCTCTAGAGGTGAAGAACAAGTGGAGAGAGGTTCTTGAGTTCAAATGGGCGTTCAGAACTGTTCTGGGGTGTTAGGCATAGTTGGTGGATCGAAACCACCCACTATTTATACTCCAAAAGGTTATTAGAGCCGTTTGACACAGCCCACGTCGGACATGTCTGACACAAAGTCGGACATGTCTGACCTCAAAGGCTAGGCCTTTCACTTCAGACTTGTCTGACCAAAACCACTTCAGACATGTCTGACATACAATCTCGGACATGTCTGAAATTCTGCAGATAGAACTCGGACAAGTCTGACTCTCTGGGACTTAGAAAATTTTCCTTAGTCCCTGGGAACAGATCCATCTCGGACATGTCCGACCCCCAGGTTCGGACAAGTCCGAAACTTCACTGGAACTCTCAGTGGAACCCTTCCAGTGCCAATTCGGACATGTCTGACTTACAGATTCGGAGATGTCTGATTTCCAACAGAGGGAATTCGGACATGTCTGACACCACAAGTCAGACAAGTCCGCCCAAGCCACAAAGGCCCTACTAAAATCTTCTACTAAGGGGTTGAGCACCCGAATGACTCACTAAGTGTCTACGCGTCGTGTCCCTCTTAATAGTACGTTTTTTCCTACGACTCAAGGAGAAAATAGAAAACCCTATTTCTATTCTTCTTCGCCACATCTTTTCTCCTTTTGCCGTCTTTCTTCAAGGCTCCATTCCGTACTTCGAATCTGCGCTCATGCTCAACCAAGTTCATTAGCACTTTAATGGTTCATCATCAATCCACCAAAACCCACAAGGGACCTAGATGCACTTACACGGAGGGGGTTGGCATCTTCAGGACAAGGTAGCCATAGTGGGATATAGCCATGAACTGGTAGAGAGCAGGCCTACCGATGATGGTTGAAGGGGAGGTTGACATCGGCAACGTCGAAGAGGATGCTCTCCGTCCTGTAGTTGTCAGGTGTCCCGAAGGTCACCCGCAGGTGGAAGTTTTTGTACGGGATGATGCTCCCAGGTCCCACCCCCGAGAATGGGCTCGAGGGGGCAAGCTTGGACACCGGGATCTAGAGCTGCTTGAATGCTGCCCGACTAAGGAGGTTGAGGCCGACCCTGCCATCTATCAAGACATAGTGGAGCTTGACGTTGGCTATGCTGGGGGCAACTAGGAGAGGTAGTACCCCTGCCCCGGCCATGTTCTTGGGGCAGTCAGAGGCGTCGAAGCTGATCGACGTCTCCTTCCAGCGGTGGTGCTGCGCCGGAGTGGGTACGGGGGCTATCGAAGCCACCGCACGACGAAGGGGCTTGACCGCGATCCGGGACGCAGGATCCCAAGACCCTCCGAAGATGACGTGGAGGGTCTTGGGACGCTCGTTGTCGCTGCTCGCGTTGGAGCCCTCATCTTGGTGGACCACTTTGACAGCCCGCTCTTGCTTCTGGTACTCCAGCTCCTCGTCATTGTCGACCTTGGGTTTGACCTTCTGCTTGCCCTCCCGTTGGCGGAAGCGGGCGCCGTCTGGGCGCTGCTGCGCCCGTTCTTGATAGCGTTTGACACATCTTTTTATCTCCCAACACTCCCTCGTGGTGTTTTTACGAGTCTTGTGCACCGGGCAGGGCTCAACGTCTTCATCAGTGGTAGGTGGCTGATGAGGGCGTTTCTCTGGGCGTGGTGGCTTGCTTCCTTCGGTTGCGGCTGCTGCCGTGATGGGGGATCCATGTAGCGGCTTGTTCTGGCCGCCACCCCAGTTCTTGTTTTTCTTTTTGCCGCTAGTAGGGGTAGCGGCTCCTTCTCTAGTCTAGCCAGCCCCGCCCGCTCTGGGGGCAGGCTGAACGTGCCAGTCGCGGCCTTCTGCTGCTCTGGCACACCGATCGGCGATGGAGAAGAGCTCGGAGATGTCTTGCACGTTGTGCGTGGCTAGTTTCTCGAGCATCTTGCAGTCTCGCACTCCATGGCGAAATGCCACTATGACAGAGGCGTTCGGGATGTTGGGAATGGAGTTGCGTACCTGGGAGAAATGCTGGATGAATGACCGCATCCTCTCCTTGGGTTGCTGTCGCACGGCGTGGAGGTCAAGCTCGGTGCCGGGGTGCGTGTAGGAGCTGCTAAAGTTCGCCGTGAACTACCAGCACTGCTCATCCCAAGAGGTTATAGAACCCTCGGGAAGATTCATCAGCCATGAGCGGGCTGACCCAGTCAGAGGGCCTGGGAAGTAATTCGCCAGGATGGTCTGATCCGCTCCCGTAGCAAGGAGCATCGTGGTGTAGATCTGCAGAAACTCCGCCGGATTGATGCTTCTGTCGAACCTCTATGGGATATGTGGCCGGAACTTGTGCGACCACATTGCGAAGCAGGGGTGCGGAGCCAACGCTGTGCAGCCTCTGACAGGCTTCGTCGGAGAGGCGGATGGGACAGCATACCCAAAGGGGGTTTGCTGCACGACGTGCGACACTTGCTGTACCTGCTGTTGTGGAACGGGTTATGCCATGCACTGCTGCAACGATATTGGCTGTGCCAAGTACTTTTGCTGCACACCCTGCTGCACCGAGTACTGCAGGGGAGCTGTCGAGTCGACGTGCTCCTGATCAGGTGGCGGAGGGTTTACCTGTGGTGCACCTTGGACGGAGGATGCCTCGTGAACGGGGCATTGAGTGCCATATTCGGTGTCAAGGTTGTGCCGCATCTCTCGCTGCCGCTCGATGATGACATGGTCATCCATGTGAGCTTGACAACGGTCAAGCTCGGCCCCGAGGTCCTCCATGGGGATCCGGCCAACGCTCGTAGGCTTGGAGAAGCGGGAGTTGGCGGTGTGCTGGTCGATGGACAACATGCGTGACAGTGACACAAGGCGCCTTCCCTTGTTGGGGGAGTTAATTGCTGTGATGACAAAGTGGTCAATGTCTTGGACCCACTGCTGAGCTGCCCCCTGAGAGGCGTTCAGCGACTGTGGGTGGTGGAGGAGAGCTCTGGCCGCTGCCAAAGCGCTCTCTGGGCTCGCTGTTGGGGGAGCCAACTGAGCCGGCGTGTCCCGCTGTGCTATCTTGGCCAGCCGTACCTGCACGAGGGCGAGACAGACCAGAGAGTGCCCTCGAGCGACAGATCTGGTCACCGGACGACGGCCTTGGAAACCTCCTTCCACGGGCCTAATGAACACCATGGTGGTGAAAGCGCTACCACTTTTTTGAGGGAAAATCCCCTACCTGGCGCACCAAATGTCGAAGGGTCAATGCGACACTTCCCCCAGATCTGCTAAGGAGCAGCCCGCGAAGGTTCTTGTTCGGCGGGGCTTGGGCCTCAAACTAGTATTCTAGCGGAAGGAGCATAACACCCTAGTCCACGGTAGATTGTATTGCTTGGTGAGTGTGTATGCGTATGTGAGTGTATCAGGGATTTTGAGTCTGGTTCTTTGTATTGGAGGCGGTCCGAGCCTTTTATAACCAAGACTGGATGCCTTACAAGTGGGGTCTCGGGGCCCGACAGGTGGCCTTGGGACGATCTTATCCTAAAGATCTAAGGCTTCTTTTGTAAGCTTGATCTGACCGCGGACGTGAGGACTCACCGCCTTGCCGCCCGGGTCGTCAGTAGCCCACACGCCGTTGTTGACATTGGCAGGGAATGTCCCATCCAACTGTCTCTGGCGTCGTAAGCTACCCACTTGGCAGTGTTGGATAGGACTGCGGTGCCTTCACTGTGATGCGATTAGTCGCAGCGGTACCTGACATTAGGCGTGCACCGCGCCATGCGTCTGGAGAAGCCGCGTATCTTCAAGGCTTGATGAAGACAAGGAGCACTGCCCTCTTAACTTTCCTACTATCGGCTCAGGGCAAGCAGACTTACCATGCGGCCACCGGGGAGCTCTCCGCCATGGTGGAGGCCACGCCTGTCTTGTGGGCCACGTGGCAGCTTGGGAGCTCACCTCCGTGGGGGAGGCTAGGTCTCGAGTTTGTGGGCCACATGGCATATTGGGAGCTCACATCCGTGGGGGAGGCCAGGTCTCGACTTCATGGGCCATGTGGCAGCTTGGGAGATCACCCCTACGGAGGATGTCAGGTCCCGTCCTGCTGGACACGTGGCTGCCTGAGAGCTTGTTGTCAAGGTGGAGTTGAGCTCCCCCCTTTTGGATGTCTCGTGGGCATCCTGGACTTCCCATCTAAGGCTGGCGGATCCAGGTTTCTTTGAACATGTGGCGCCCTCGGACCCTGTCCCTGTTGGGAGGAGAGGTACCTAGCTGGCTCTAGCTTGTGCGCGAGGGTAACCGGTATGCTGGGTACCGACAGTGTCCATTGGCCCCGCTATCAACACGAGATACGCAAAACTTTGAGATCAAGATGGGCCTTATTACTATGGTGCAGGCTAGTCCCTTTATTGGGAAGGCCAACGAGGATGCAAGTGCCCATATGCAACAATTTGAGAAGATATGCAACACTTTCAAGATTAAGGATGTCGCTCAAGATGTCATCCATCTTCAACTATTTTTGTTTTCCATACTTGGGAGAGCGAAGAAGTTGTTCTATATGAACCAAAGTGTTGTGGACACTTTGGAAAAGTGTTCTATTGTGTTCCTCTCAAAGTTCTTTCTATTAGGCAAGACCAATGCCCTACGCGGAAGAATTTCAAGCTTCTAGCAAGAGCCAAGGAATATATTCCCAAGGCTTGGGAGAGGCTCGAGGAGTACATCCTTGCATGTCCTCACCATGTGATGGAAGACTAGCTCATAATCCAAAATTTCTACATCAGGTTGCCACTATCAGAATGTGATCATGTGGATGCTGCTCCTAGTGGTGTCTTCTTCTCATCGATGGTCCCAAAAGCCAAAGAATTAATCAAGAAGATGGTGACAAACATGGCTTGGACTGATGAGCGACTCCAATGTCGATAGCGAGGCATGCACACCTTGAAAGGGTGGACATGATCAATGCCAAATTGGACCTTCTTATGAAGAATATAAAGGGACAAGCCAATAGTGAAGTATTTGGTACAGCCCAATTCTTGGATGCCCACACGTCATGTTAGGTTTGTGGCAATGTGGGTCACATGGGGAGTGGCTGCTCTGAAACCAGTGAGGATGCCTTATACCTAGGCAACAATGCAAAACACCAATTGTCTACCATCCAAGAGGTTAGGGGTGATGAGGACATCACTTCTATGGATACAAACAACACTCCATTGAACATACAAGATGCAATCAATAGAGTTCACACACAAAAATTATTTCCAGAGGTGAGCTCGTTCTTATATGTTTCCTCATATATTTTTGAGAATTGATTTCTACCTAATAATTTAATTGTGATTAGGATACATGGAGTGATTCAAGGAGTAACTGGAGGAAGGTTTAGGGGTGTGGAGGACCATAGGATACATTCAATGAAGACGAAACCGATCCCAACTCAAAATCGTGTCCAACTCGGAGTCCAAGAGCAGGTTGCACTAAAACGAACGCTCAGTATGCATACAAACTCCATTTTGGACGTTCTACATATTCACAGAAAGGGTAGAGGATAATATTTCCAATGGTGCTGGTCCCATGTCAAAATTCTTTCTGAGTAGACGGGAATCGTCAAAACAAAATCGAGTTTAGAATCTGTCAAGGTGCTGCACCACCGTATTGGGCCATTGGTCCTTGCATCAAGTCTAAGTCCATTATTTTCATGTCTTAGGGTTAGGTCACGACCCCAACCCCCTCTTGGACGTCCTCCCACCTATATATACTCCATAGTATCTGCCATAAACAATTGGGTTTTGCTTATATTAATCTGTTATACACAATTTTGCCGTTCATCGGTTTGTGAGACCCCAACTTAGCAATTCAGATTGCTTCTACCTTGTTGTTGCTTGTGTTCTCGGTTGCACTTGCAGGGATTAGCCTTCTATGCAGCACGGTTGATAACGAACGGAGCGGTGGTGTTGTGATTGCAGGAGTTTTTCGTGTTATACTCAAGAACCTCAGATCATCATCGTCGAGATCTCCATCAATCAACTTATCCATTACCTTTCGGAAGGTCGGGCCTAAATTGCTCATCAATTGGTATCAGATTTCCAAGTTGCCCGTTAGGTAATTCATCTATCCTTTCGATTTGTTTTTTTTTCATACCTAGAGTCCACAAAAAACTTATAGTTTCGTAGATCTATTCATCACTTTGTCCAAACCACCATTGAGCCTTTGCAACTTTGTTATTCAGTTTGTTTTTGTTGAGTTTGTGTCTGTGGTTGAGTCATATTGCTGGTTTAGAAAGTGTTTTTGGTCTTAGTTTGAGTTTTGCATTGTCTTCATTCATCTTTTTGAATCACGTAACCACGTCTAGATTAGATTCATCTCTATCCAGTTCTGTATTTTCATCATATATCACTCATACAAACTTGGATTTTGGAGTTCTTGTACTTTCTGGAAAGTTTAAACAGTTCTCTACAACTTTCCTATCCGTAGGTTTCCAAGAAAATGGATTTATCATGGTCAAAATTGCATTAGATCTGAATCTATTATCGACCTAGAAATTCTGAACAGTTTGTATTTCGGGGGTAATATCTCCTATTGTTCTGATCCAAAATAGGTTTTACATATACTGAAACTAAATAGGAGAAATAGATCTATAATATTTTTGTTCAAAGTTTTTAGATTTGGGGCCTCTAAAGGTGTTTAATTATCCTTAGAAATTGAGCAAAAAATCTATAGCAGACCTACGAGATATCTTTGATTGCTTTGCATTGTGTTCTTCGTTTGTAGCGCATTCTTAAAAGAAAAGAAAAAAAGGAAAGTGCAAAACAAGATACAAAAGCTGCACAAGAACAAAAAAAAAGAAGAAAAAAACAATAAAGAAAAACAGAAGTGCTTGCATCCTTTGTGTTTTCTGATTTTGTTACATGTCTTGCTAGCTTGAACTACTAGGAACACATTTAAACTAGAAACTTTGACAAGTACTTTGGACACTTATTCAACTTTACTATCTGATTTCATTGTTTCTAATTGTAAAATCCCACTTTTTCCTTTTATGTGAAGTTCAACTACAAGTGGTTTATCAAACATAATGGGGGTCAACATAATTGTGCACATAAACTTGACCTCACTAAAAAGTTTTCTTTCTACTCATGTTGTAATCTTATCAACATGAGGACTGGACTTCACCCTAACCCTAGAATATTTTATATAAACCTTTCTACAAAGTTGGGAAGTTATTGATTGCAACTGCTAGGGCAAATTATATGACAGCAATAAAAATCAAAACAAATGTAATTTGATTATGTTGCTATGCATATTAGGCCCTGCCAAAAAGAATCAAATCCAAGGCTCCAAATTTTTCCTTGGACTCTTAAATATCTAACTAACTTCTCAGAAAATTTTCAAGATTTTTGAAGTACATCTTCCATTTGTTTGGACACGTACAAATGATTCTTTTCGCGTCAACATCAAATTTAGCTTTACACTAAACTTTGCCCAAATAAATCCCTAATTTTTCCTAAGACCTTTTATGGTTTAGGGAACTTGGTTTCAAAGTTTAGAGATTTTTGGACCTCAGATACTATTTAATTCAATAAAGTTTATACCCATATTTGAATTCAAATTTGAATTTGCATTTGATGCAAAATATGTCCAAATTGAAATCTGATTGCAGAATTGAATTCCCCATATTTTTCTTAGCCTACCTGTAAATTTTGGGAATTTTTGGACAATGTTTTAGCTGGAATTTAGAGGAGGGGATAAGGGAGAGAGGTGGGGCCCACAGGTCAGACAGTGAAACTGATTCACCGCCCCTGTTTTCTCTCCCCGGGCGACACCGCGACGCTGCATGCCGCCAGCGCGCCGTCGGCCGTCGGTCGGCTCCAGCTACCCCCCCCCCCTGCGTCCTTATCTACCGCGGTGGAGGCTATAAAACCACCCCCCGTCGGCCGAAGTCCCTCACCCGTTCACTTTTCACCGCGCCGCTCCGTTTCATCGCCGCCGCAATCACCCCGTGTCGCTTGATGCCACGCGCCCGTTACCGGCCAGCCGAAGGCCTCTCGCGCCAAGCTCTCAACAGCAAGGTTGTTCCACTCTCTCGTCTACCCTCTGGTTCACTTCTGTCGACCGTTCGTTGCGGCTTTAGCCGGTATTTCAAAGCGACACCGAAGCTCGCCGTCGTGTTCACCACACGCCGTCTCTGCTCCACGGTGCTTGGCCGCTACACAAAGTTTCACACTTCGACTCCTATAACAAACTGGTGCGCCGAGACATGCTCTACACATCGGTGAAAGCCGCTTCTTGTTTACGCGAGTATCAAGCAAGTTAGCTAAGTTTTACTTTCGGTCGAAACTTATGAACTCGCTCGGTTATTCTTTCAATTCGAGTTCCACACTTGATCACTCTCCACAGTTGCTAGAAAATAGTTTCTACACTTCTTTGCGCACCCTCTCAAACTGGAGTCACCAAAAATAATCAACCATAGCTCGAGAATTACGAGTTTTCCCCTCCGCTATTAAGAAGTTGCTTCGGTCACCATCGGTGATGGTTTTGCCGACCGTTGCACGACCATCTCACCTTCCCAACACCTTCCTAGTGGTTCCAGGAGTCTTTCCCCAACATTTTTAGAAGAGTTTAGCCACGGAGCGAAGGTTCCGACATGGCCGGAACCCTAGCTGTCGCCGCCACCGATGCGCCACTGTTTCTGATCGTCGGCAAGCCTCCCCGACCCTACCATCATGCTCAGCGCGTGAAATTAAGGTTGGGCGCCAAAATTTAGATGCTGCGGTGACCGGGAATGCAGATCCGGCGAGGGTCGCCGGAGAACACCGCCGCGGGAGCCCCGCGCGCCGCCCGCGTCGGGAAGAGGAAGACGACGCGGCGGGCACGTGTCAGCGCCTTTTAACCCGTCGGATCAGGTGTGGCCCCGAGATCTATTGTGGCTACGCGCTGTATCTCTGTGGTCCCCGTGTGGTTTAAATGCCATTGGTCCATTTTAAAATAGTGGGACCCACGGTTTAATTCAAATTAGAAATTAATTCCAGATTTGGCTCCAACTTAGAAAATCCATAACTTTCTGTAGGATGCTCCACAAATATTCAAACAAATTTTTTTTGAAAGCCCTTGAACTCTAGTTTCTATCAGTACCAATTAGGTTCTGTGCAACTCATAGTTAAATTCTGTATAAAACAATCTTCCCAAATACAAATGCAATTTTTCCAGATGAACTCGCCGCTGGGAAAATCCCCAAAATTCACATAAAATGTCTTGTCCTATTCTTGACTACCAGAAAAAGTTTGGGAGCCATTGCACCTGTTTAACCCTCTGTATAGTTCAGTTACTTTTTTCGGTTATTGAATTTTTACAGATGTTCAGTTGCTTTATTATGTCCCGAATTTGGACTGAACCTTCCCTTTGACATATAATAGTTCCTGTAAAAATCTTGTATTTAATTGACCTAATATAATAGTCCTAATTCAGTTACAAACTGACTATTTATTTAAAAGCAAAAAATTCAAATATAAATAATTCCAGAAATTCTTGCCAACTTAGAAATTCAATAACTCCTTCACCAAAGCTTAGAAAATTATGAAACAAATTTTGCTAGAACCAGGACAACTTCCTATATCATGATTATCAACTGGCAGCTATGTTCAAGCTACAGTTTCTTCTTTAAAATTCTTGGAAGTTTAATACTTGCCATAATTTTAGAGACAACAATATACTTTGATCATCTCTTGTTCTTTGCAAGAGCTTTGATCATATTCCCTAGTATCTACCATCAAAGTTCCAAAGCCAATTAAGGTCCCTATCATATAATGATCACCATGGATTAAATTATGGTCTTAGTAATAATTATTTTTCAAAGTCATTTATATACATGTTATATGCATATCATATAGTGACCGAAGTTGAGGAAGAACCAGAAGCCTTGGAAGAGCACCTTCCAGAGATTAACCCTGACTCTGACCTGCAACTAGGCAAGCCCCGGTTTGCATTTAAGTCGTTTATAAAATTTTACTTTATCACTATGATGATTAGCATATGAAATGTGCATTACGTTTAGGATGATTGATACTCCACTTACATGAACAAAAATCCCAGGGATTGGTTGGAACGAGTTACAGTTTGACCTGTAGTAACTGCCTTGCTAATGTATAGGGAATCCGGTAGAAGTCGAATAGTTGAAATCTACTCGCGAGAAAGGTAGGACATATCTCACAGGATTGGTTAATGGCTTAATATAATAAACTGAGACTGGGCAGGGGATGGATAGGAAGCGACGAGAATTGAGACTCGATCGCATAGGCCCGCCTGTGTCGATTAAGGCCTGTCTGTATGCGGCCCCTTCGGACAAGCTTGAATTGTATCGGCGACATAATGGACATATGGAATCCAGTAAACTGATGTAACTCGATAACTGGGGTGTCGAGGCCCATTAACTCACCATCGATAGGGGTGGATTGAGGACAATAAGGTGTAAATCGGTCGGCAGACACATGAGGTGTTCCGTGCGGAGACCTTCTGTTTGCGGAGGTGAGACGGGCTCGGCGTTTAGGTTTCTTGTGAAAGGTGGCCATATGCGCCTAGTACTGAAGTGTTATGTAGGTACAGGTGTACCCGCTGACACTTCCGAATGACGTATGTGTCGTGTTGTCCGAGTGTGTCCTGATTGCAATCACCGTCCCTCGCAGTAATAGAGTACCACTTGTTCACTGTGCCGTGACGTAGTAAATACTGAAGAAGTAAGAGAAATAAATTGTACTGAATTATAATTGTTTTGCAACCTTATATGAAGTTTACAGTTTCCCCATACTTTAGCTGTAATAGCATTATGTGCTTTGGGCATGTCATATCATCGGCAAAGCGTTTCTTGTTTGATTGTGGAACCCATGATGTGCCATGCTTGGAGAATGTCATTTGCTACTTAAAACTTGATTATAAGGATCCAATTGTAGGCGAGTCATTTTTGCTTCACCTTACCTATGTTTAGTGTCCCCCCTTGCATATGTCTAGTGAGACGGGTTAGTCTTGCTGAGCCTTAAGCTCACGTTTGCAGTTAACGAGTTTTTGCAGGTTATACAATTGATGAAGGGTTTGATGATGAGGCTGCACCCCCTCCAGGGTGTACAGCCGAGTGGGAACCGTGCACGCCGCTGTGACTTGCGTGTTGCTAGTGCGAAGCATCCAGGGCATGGGTGACTTTGCTTTTACATAGCTAGTGCTGAGAGTGTAGCTATGATATATATATTTCTTTCCTCCCGCTAGTATTGTAAAACTTCCGCTGTAAGATAAATAAAAGACTTCATCTTGTGTTTTATTCTCGTTCTATTCTTTTATATTGTTGGGTGTCACATCGCATGACACCGCCCAATGAGATCCTCGGATGTTGGGATTCCGGTCCCCACAGACGTGGTATCAGAGCATCATTGGGAATAGTGTACTTGAAAAGAACATATTTTCAAAAAAAATTAGGGTCTGAGTGAGGAATTAGCTATATGCCCTTATAAGGAGTAATATTAGTATAAGATATAAAGGTGGTAAACTAACTATGTGTTATTATATTCTGTAACGATGCCCCGATGTCAGGTAAGAGGTAGGGTACGCCACCGAGAGCGGATCAATCTCGGTAAGCTCAGCATACGAGGAGTGGTATGTGAAATTTCCGTGGCTTGGCACAGGAAGTTAATAGGAGTCTCTGAAGCTTTCAATATTTCTGAGAACCTATGACACGCGGTACCCCATCGTGCTTCAAAGTTAGTGGGAGCCCCCGTCGGGTGGTGTATAACCGGATAGTATGCCTCTCTAGAACCATTCATGTTCTATGGGAGCATGCGAAACACGTATGCCCAAGCATGTATAATCCGGATCGTACGGGAGTCTTCGCTGTACAGACGTATTTACAGGCATGTACCTCGAGACATGACCTCGCTCGAGGGCGACTCACACCAGAGTCGTATGCAATTACTTTCATATGTATTATTGTGACTGCCTGTCGTGTTTCCCCGTACCACCCTTGAGGTGTGAAAGTGTGAAAGGGGATTGTTTGTCTTTTGCAGCATTAACTACGGTAGAAGACCGTGTAGAGGCCGTTTGTGAGAGAATGATATAGGAACCACCTATAGACGTAACCAGATATAGCGGATAGAATTTTCTTTGGTGAGATACGTAGTACCGTCAGTATCAAACATGATACTAGACCATCCCCAATGACAGAATGGATGCATAATGTTTTGGAAAGTCCAAATATCAGATGCTGGTAGGTTTGGACTCCGTAAAAAGGAACTCCGACTCGATAAGGTAGATAGAATCAAGATTCATGATTTCTGGCAGAAGTTGGCTCAACTTCGCCGGGTTGTAATCTTGGTTATCTGATAGATATCCAAAGGGTATCATATATGGATGGAAAGCTCGTGAAGACCTCTACAACTTTTCTGTTGACCATCAGGGGAGAAAAGTTTGATAATCCGTTGAAATTTGGAGTATACAAAAACTACTCCAGATGACCCAACCATTGTACCAGTTCCAGAAATATTGCCCTAACTCACTGTAGAAACATATTCTGCCTTATTATGACACATGTATGAAAAGGGAAGAGGCAGGTCTACAGGTTTGATGTTTAGATTTTTTCCAAATTCGAATTAGAGTCAAAACAGTGGACTGCAGGACTGCTGGTGCAAACCAGTCAGTTGAACTGTTTGGTTTGGATAGTTATAACTTTTAATCCAGAATAGTGACATAGTCACATATATACATTTATGGAAATCTTAGGAAGTCCTCTATCAAATTTATTTGGCATTCATGATCTAAATCTGGGTATAGCGGTGTCTAATTCCATTTGTCGCAAACTTGGTTCTGGTAGTCCAGAACTTGGAACAGTTTGCACCTATTTGTGAATTCGCGCGCAATACCTGTATAACAAACTTTTCAGGGGGGTAAATCTTTTACTTCTGGATTGTTAACTTGATGTTATACAAAGTTTCTTTTGTCATTACCTCAAAATATTGTCATGATATCCCTGTATAAATTGTGGACATCACTACATATACAGGGGAGGTTCTGTCAAAATTTCCAGAAAATATGGGTCAACTTAAAACCTGTATAGATTCTATTCCCTAGCTCACATGTAGCTTTATGAGTACAATCTGGAAAGCTTGGAAAGTATACTACAACTTTAGTATTCAACTCCACCTTTGATTCTGTCAAATCCTGTATGAAACTGTGGTGTTTCTACAGGAAGATGGCAGCAGGGCTGATCCAATTACCTAATGGTTGGGTGCACACGACATGCACTGGTTAAGGCGGGTTTCCGGATTTGTTTGTCATGCTGTTAAGCCAGTGCGGATATGAGGAGGCGCCTAGCTATTGGGGAAAAGAATTCCATGACAACAGGGTAAAAAGGTGTGTCATCTATGTCGACGTGCCTGCTGGTCCACCAAGCAACAGATGGGCCCCCCTTTCTATCAAAACAAGGGGTGTTCTGTTGGAAGAAACTTGGAGCTTCACCGCAAGTGTTGCTATGGGGAGGTTTCGCAAACTTCACCATCATCAGCTAGTGGGTACTCCGTATGAGTTCTTTCCGGTCAGCGGTAGGGCTGCTGAAGAGTGGGCTAACCGATTGATCGCCGATTATGACCTCCGCGGGGGGACATCGGTGACAGCCTTAGCGGTGTATGCATCGGCATCACATCGCGAAAATGGCACCCAGAAGGCGTGCATTAGGGAGCTGGTGGATAATATGAGGGAAACCATGATTCGAGGCGATCATTTTGAGCGTGAGAATAAATCGCTTAGAACCTCGATCGCTCCTCTCAACCAACGTCTCCGTTTCAAAGAAGAGCAGTATGAGTTAATTGCTCAAGACCTGTCAGAGGCTCGTGGAGCAACTCAAGAGATGGAAATTGAGTTAGAAGCAAGCTTAGTTGATGTGCACCAGCTGGGTACTCAGTTGAGCACGATGACTAAAGATCGAAATCGGTCCAGGGCGGAGGCTCATGACTGGAAAGCCAGCTGTGAACAGGCCCAGCAGGAACTTGACGGCTTTAGGATGTTTATGGTGCAAGCTGATGTACAAGCATTGGCTGCCACAAAAGCATCGATAATGGGTGAGGTAGTAGCTTCTACTTCAGCACCCGTACCCGTGGTGCCTAATCCTGAGGATGACAAAGAGGAAGAAAAAGATCCCGAGGAACTTGAATACGTCGAGTAGGACGTATTGAAGTGGGATGTGGCAATACTTCTGCCGACTCGGGGCAACATATAGTTCAATAGTTGCTCGTGTTTTTCTTTTGTGACCATGTTTGTGTCATATTAAGAGTAGTGGTGTTTATGTCTACAATGACAAGATATGTACGACATCTCATGGGGATCAAGTATAGTAGAGATGTATTTCCATAGTGGGAGTCCATCATTTTGGAGTTTACTACTGTAAACTTGGTCAGATATAATATATCTTGTATAAAGCTTATACTTTATCAATATATGTTGATGTTGTATATTATCTATCGTGGTCTACCGCATTACTATCTATATGGAAGGATGAACTTGAGGCAATGAGACTTATGGTGTAAATCGTTGTATGGCAGCATGGTGCGTACACGTACAGCTTCGGAAGTGGGAGGCTCAAGTGGAGGGCAGGGGGATGACACACCACCCCCGGGGCAGAATACGCCCCAGACGAAGCCACCTCCACCACCTCCACCTACACTTCCCAGAAGTCTCGCGGAGGTTCTCGCAGCAGAACTCGGCTTGCGCGACGAGCAAACTGAGTTGTTGCGGACCCTTGTACAACACTCGTCCCGTCAAGGGGGGCGACATGCTGATGGGCCACGTCATTCATATCGAAGTTCCTACTCGGATTTTGCATCGACACATCCGCCAGTCTTCAGAGAGGCCGACGAACCTTTGGAGGCGGACAACTGGCTCCGCACCATTAAAGGGAAGTTCGGTTTACTCGAGATAACCAAACAACAGAAGGCTCTATTTGCAGTTCAACAACTACAGGGTTCTGCTGGTGTGTGGTGGGCAAACTACCTCGCCGCACGCCCCGCAGGCTATGTCGTGAGCTGGGCAGAATTCTGGGAGGCGTTCCGCGCCTACCATATCCCTCCCGGGATTATGAGGAGGAAGCTTCAAGAGTTCTTGGAGCTAAAGTAGGGAGGAAGGAGCGCTTACGAGTACTCCAAGACCTTCAACCACTTGGCCCAGTATGCACAGGACCAAGTGAACACGGAAGACAGGAAGCGAGAGTGCTTCTACCGGGGGTTGAACCCCAAGATGAAGGACAAGCTTGTCTTGTTCAACCGCGGTAGCTTCAACGACATTGTCAACACTGCGATCATGCAAGAGGATGCTACTCGAGAGCTGTCCCCAGACAAGAAAAAGAGGAGTGCTCCGTAGGGCAGTGGAGGTGGTGCTTCTCAGAAGTACCGAATGGTGTATCGATCACCATCCGGCCAGGGGTGGCAACCGCCATCACGACCACCAATGTTCAGTGGTCACCAGTTCGGCAACTCGGTTTCCGACCGCAACAACAGCAGGGGATGATCCCACGTGCACTTCCACCTCCACCACGTGCACCGGGATTCCGTCCTCCCATTCGTACCAGCCAAACCCCGTACACGTGTTTTACGTGTGGACGCACGGGGCATTTCGCCAAGGACTGCCCGCAGAGTAGGTAGAGCGGAGGACAGTCATCATACCAAGGCGCCAACCAACCCCGCAACCAGACCAAGAAGCCAGTTCCCAGACTCGGCAACGTCCACCACCTCGCCATTGAGGACGTTCCGGAAGGCGCACCCGTACTCACGGGTATGTTCTCTATCTTTGAGCATCCCGTAGTCATACTCTTTGACTCCAGAGCTTCAGACAATGTCATTAGCAAGTCTTTTGTCATTAAAAATCAATTGCCTATAATCTCCACAAAAACTCCGTATGTGATTAGCACTGTGGCAGGGAAAACAATAACAAAATGAGTTGGTTCCTGGGATACCACTTAACCTAGATGGAACCATATATCTTACTTCAGTTCTGATATTAGAGAATCAGAAGTTAGATGTCATCTTGGGAATGGCATGATTACAATACCATGGTGTTATTCTAGATCTCATTCCTCGAAAAATATATCTAAATTCTCCACTTCATCCCTCTCAAGTCCTTAATCTTGAGAGAGCCATTCTAGTGAATTCATCTACTCACAATATCGAGGTTATGGAACTAAAGGATATTCCGGTAGTATGTGAATACCCGGACGTGTTTCCCGAAGATCTTCCTGGTATGCCCCCAGAAAGAGATATAGAGTTCAAGATTGAACTTGTACCGGGAACAGTGCCAATCTCAAGACCACCCTACAAGATGGCACCTAAGGAACTTGCAGAACTTAAGGAGCAGCTAATAGAACTTTAGGACAAGGGTTTCATTCGTCCAAGTTCATCACCATGGTGTTGTTCTGCATTGTTCGTAGAGAAGAAAGATAAGACCTTGAGACTGTGTGTGGACTATCGTCCACTCAATGCTGTCACTATCAAGAACAAGTATCCACTACCACGCATTGATATTCTTTTCGATCAACTAGTGGGTGCTAAAGTATTTTCGAAGATGGATCTTCGTTCTGGTTATCATCAGATTAGAATCCGACCAGAAGACATACCAAAGACAGCATTCTCGACGAGGTATGGACTGTATGAATACCTTGTTATGTCCTTCGGATTGACCAACGCACCGGCTCATTTCATGTATCTCATGAACTTGGTGTTCATGCCGGAATTGGACAAGTTTGTCGTGGTCTTCATTGACAACATCCTTGTGTATTCAAAATCCGAAGAAGAACATGCTCAACACTTGCGTATCGTGCTTCAACGATTACGGGACCACCAACTATATGCTAAGTTCAGCAAGTGTGAATTTTGGATCAGCCAATTGCCATTTTTAGGGCACATCATATCAGCAGAAGGGATTGCAGTTGATCCGAGCAAGATAAAGCAATTACTCAAATGGGAGTCTCCAAAATCTGTACATGAAGTTCGAAGTTTCCTAGGTTTGGCTGGGTATTACCGGAGGTTCATTCCCAGTTTCTCCAAGATAGCTAAACCAATGACAGAACTTTTGAAGAAGGGGACGAAGTATGTATGGACTGAGGCATGTGAGGGAGGTTTTCAGGCATTGGTAAAACACCTCACAACGGCACCAGTATTAGCTCAACCGAACACAACCAAATCTTTTGACGTATATTGTGATGCATCAGGAATTGGTTTGGGTTGTGTGTTGATGCAAGACAGACGAGTGATCGCTTATGGGTCACGGCAGCTTCGGAATCATGAGCAGCACTATCCGACTCATGATCTAGAACTCGCTGCTGTGGTACTAGCATTGAAGATGTGGAGACATTATCTACTGGGTAATCTAGTACATCTCTACACCGATCACAAGAGTTTGAAGTACATCTTCACACAAAAAGACTTGAATATGCGACAATGTAGATGGTTGGAATTAATCAATGATTATGAGATTGAAATCCACTACCATCCCGGCAAGACGAATGTAGTCGCAGATGCTCTGAGCCGCAAGTCCCATGTCAACAATCTTTCCATTACTTCAATGGGAGAAGAAGAACCGAGTCTCTACTTGGTTCCATATGGGGCACTTTACAACCTAGCTCTCATTCCCACTATTAGGGAGGATATTATGGCAGCTCAGAAGGAGGACAAAGGGATGTCGCACATTCGACAAAGGATGGAGAAGGGGGAGATGAAATGTTTTCGATGAGACGATGAAGGTACCCTCTGGTTTAAAAACCACATAGTGGTACCCCGAAACATGGAACTTCGGAAAAAGATACTAGATGAAGCTCATTTATCCAAGTATTCCATTCATTCGGGAAGTAACAAAATGTACCAAGATTTGAGAAAGAAGTTCTGGTGGACTCGGATGAAGAGAGAAGTAGCAAAATACGTATCCGAATGTGATACATGTCGACGAGTTAAGGCTGACCATATGAAGGCAGCTGGACAGCTTCAACCTTTAAGCATACCGACTTGGAAATGGGAGGATATCAGCATGGATTTAATTGTTGGGTTGCCTCCCACTCTCCATAGGCACGACTCAATTTGGGTGATCGTTGACCGATTGACCAAATCAGCTCATTTCATACCGGTCAGTGTCAAGTATGATGTAAAGCGGTATGCAGAACTTTATATCTCCAGAATATTGTGTCTACATGGAGTACCCCATACTATCATTTCAGATCGTGGATCTATTTTCGTTGCTCGCTTTCGGGAGCATCTCCATGATGCATTGGGTACCAAACTGATTCGAAGCTTGGCTTATCATCCTCAGATTGATGGACAAACTGAACAGGTAAACCAAGTTCTTGAGGATATGCTTCGTGTTTGTGCCATCCACCATGGTAGGAATTGGGATGATCATCTACCATTGGCTGAATTTTCGTACAACAACGGTTACCAGTATAGCATCCATATGGCGCCATATGAAGCTCTTTATGGCCGGAAGTGTCGCACACCCTTGAACTGGTGCGAATCTGGTGAACGAGTGGTATATGGCATCGACTTGATAAATGAAGCCGAAGAGCAAGTACGTCTTATTCAAGCCAATATCAAAGCCGCCCAGTCTCGTCAGAAGAGCTATGCGGACAAACAACGTTGACCTCTTCGCTTCGAGGTTGGGGATCAAGTTTATCTCCGAGTATCCCCGATGAAAGGAATTCATCGATTCGGAGTAAGAGGGAACCTAGCTCCACGTTTTATTGGGCCGTTCACAATAATCAAAAGATGCGGACCTGTGGCATATCAATTGGAGTTACCATCGTCGCTGGCAGGGGTCCACAATGTGTTTCACATTTCTCAGTTGCGGAAATGTCTCAAAGCCCCAGCGAATATACGTATTGAGGATTTGGAAACTCTCCAACCAGATCTTACGTATTCCAAACATCCAATCCAGATCATTGATGAGAAAACTCGCACCACAAGAAGGCGCACTTTGCGTTTCTACAAGGTCTTGTGGAGCAACCACAGTGCTGAAGAAGCCACGTGGGAAAGCGAGGAATATCTTAAAATGAACTATCCGGACTTGTTAGCGGCTCATGTTTAGTAGATCTTTATCTTTTGTCCTTCCTTTGTAATCTCGAGATGAGATTCTTTTAATGGGGGAGGAATGTAAAATCCCACTTTTTCCTTTTATGTGAAGTTCAAAATACAAGTGGTTTATCAAACATAATGGGGGTCAACATAATTGTGCACATAAACTTGACCTCACTAAAAAGTTTTCTTTCTACTCATGTTGTAATCTTATCAACATGGGGACTGGACTTCACCCTAACCCTAGAACATTTTATATAAACCTTTCTACAAAGTTGGGAAGTTATTGATTGCAATGGCTAGGGCAAATTATATGGCAGTAATATAAAAATCAAAACAAATGTAATTTGATTATGTTGCTATGCATATTAGGCCCTGCCAAAAAGATTCAAATCCAACGATCCAAAGTTTTCCTTGGAATCTTAAATATCTAACTAGCTTCTCAAAAACATTTCAAGATTTATGAAGTACATCTTCCATTTGTTTGGACACGTACAAAGGATTTGTCGGTACCCTGGGTACCATATACTCCTTGGCATTGCAAAGATCTCAGGGGAAAGTCATCTACTTGATTTGAAGACCTTCGGAGGCCCGCATGTCAGACATAACCGGACCCGCTTCTCCAACATGGTTAGTCCCAGGGTTGCCACATGTACTATCAAACCGGAGCTACCGCCCACAAGGGGGAAGCTCCGGGCTATGTACCGAAATGGCTCCCCCGGACCTAACCCCAGACCGAGGGAAGCTCCGGAACTGACATGTGTTGGGTAACACCGGACCTATCTGTTCCCCACAGTGTGCTCCGGCGCTGCCACGTGTCCAACCATCGGATCTTCAGCCTCTAACCTCCGGAAGACTCCACAACGGCTTCGGATCTTCAAAGGGTAATCAAGGACTTCAAGACCCGATCAAGTGTCATTAATACTATATTAATGACACACGATCGGATGACCTTAATTACCCGATCAAGAACTCGCGCTCATTGCTTTCCTCTGGGCTAATGTTGACGTGTTTGCCTAGCAACCGTCACAAATGCCTGAGATCCCCAGGGAAGTGATTGAGCACAATATGAAGATCTACCCCGATGCCTGGCCTGTGCATCAGAAGCCTCGGAAGCAACCCGTAGAGCGACAAAACTTCATTCGACAAGAAGTGAAGAAGTTGCTCGAAGCTGGATTCATCCGAGAAGTCTTCCATCCAAAATGGCTGGCAAACCCAGTCGTTGTGCCCAAGGCCGGCAGGAAGCTTCGGATGTGTATCGACTACACAACACTAAATAAGGCATGTCCAAAAGATCCATTCCCATTACCTAGAATAGATCAGATAGTGGATTCCACCTCCGGGTGTGAATTACTGTGTTTCCTAGACGCATATTCTGGGTATCATCAAATCAGAATGTCTAGGGAAGATGAAGAGCATACCTCTTTCATCACAGTAGATGGATTGTACTGTTATACAGCCATGCCATTTGGTCTCAAGAATGCAGCTTCAACCTTTGTACAAGCTATGTACAAAACCTTTGAAGAACTCTTTAGAGACATAGTGGAAGTGTACGTTGACGACATCGTGGTCAAGGTCAAGAACAAGGAGTCACTCCTTGACACCTTGCAGGCTGTCTTCGACAAGCTGCGGGTCACCCGCACAATGCTAAATCCAGACAAGTGTGTCTTTGGGGTTAGCTCCGGAAAACTTCTTGGTTTCCTGGTAAGTCACCGGGGCATAGAAGCTAATCCGTCGAAGATCAAAGCCATTGAAGACATGCGGCGACCAATCCGCATCAAAGATGTCCAAAAGCTAACTGGATGTCTAGCACCCCTCAACCGGTTCATTTCAAGACTGGCGGAACGGGCACTCCCCCTTTTCAAGTTATTAAGGAAGTCCGGACCATTCCAATGGTCTGGAGAAGCAGAAAAGGCATTCCAGGAGCTAAAACAGCTCCTCACCACCCTACCGATTCTAGTAGCACCGAACCCTGGTGAGCCTTTGCTGCTTTACATTTCAGCCACTGACGAAGTCGTCAGTATGGTCCTGGTTGCGGAGAGACCAGAACCATCCCATACTCAGGAGTCCAGACCCCTTCAGGAGGGTCTGGAGGTTCCTGAAAGCGAGTCTGGGTCCCAGCTCCCAGACTTGAATCCACAAGAAGTTACTTCAGAAGACCCAGACTTCTCCGGGAGGGTCCAGGTCGCTTCTGAAGAAGCTCCGGGTTCCTCCAGCAAGAACCCGAAAATTCCCGAAGAAAATCTGGACTCCTCCGTGAGGATCCGGATCAATGAATAGGAAGCTCCGGGCCCCTCCGAGAGGGTCCGGACCATCCAGCGTCCAGTGTACTTCATTAGTGAAGTACTTCATGACGCCAAGACTCGATACCTAGAGGTGCATAAGTTGCTCTATGCAGTTCTTATTGCCTCCAGGAAGCTTCGCCATTATTTCCAAGCTCACAAGGTCTCAGTGGTGACTTCTTACCCACTTCGAGCAATCTTGCATAATCCCAACTCAACTGGGAATATTGCAAAGTGGGCAGCGGAATTGGCCGAATTCGATCTCGAATTCATTTCAAGGCAAGCAATCAAGAGTCAAGCATTGGCACACTTCATGGCGGAATGGACTCCCTCTCCATCAAACCCTGGGGCCCCAGCGAGCAGAAGCCAGAACACAAGGCTCCGGTCTTCGCCGAGCCTCACTGGACCCTCTACTTCGACGGCTCCATGCAAAAGCAGGGGGCCGGAGCTGGAATCCTTCTCCTCGCACCAACCGGAGAGAAGGTAAAATACATGGTACACCTTGACTTCAAGGCGACCAATAACATGGTGGAATATGAAGCACTCATTTACGGACTAAAGGTGGCACTGTCATACGGTGTCAAGCAACTGCTGGTCAAGGGAGATTCACAGCTCATCATTAAGCAAGTGAAGGGTGAATGCTCCTGCAACAATCTCCAGCTAGCTGCTTACCTCCTTGAAGTCCAGAGGCTTTAGAAGGACTTTGAAGTCCTAGATCCCCACTATGTCCAGCATGCCCACAACGCTGAAGCCGACGAACTCTCGACGAGAGCGTCAACCGGAGCTTCGGCTCCTGACGGAACTTTTGTCCGGAGGTTGTCAAAAGCCACAGCTCAGCCTGCCGAACTGAGTGAAGGGGGCGAGATCAGCATCCCGAAGCTGACGGTCCCGATGGCCCTGTTACCATGGCAGCCATCAAGGGTCATAGGTGCTGCCGGAAGCTCCGAGCAACCTAGCACGCAAGACTCAAATGCTCAAGTTAGTTCTGATGCATGGATCTCGGAGATCCGGAACTACTTGAAAGACAACATCCTTCCTGATGATGATGTATCCGCTGACCGGGTAGTCAGATTGGCTAAAAGATACACGTTGGTAGAAGGGGATCTCTACCGGCGCGGTGCCAATGGCATCCTAATGCGGTGCATCACAAGGGAAGAAGGTTGCGAGCTCCTCGCAGAAATCCATGGAGGCGAGTGTGGGAACTACGCGTCTTCCCACACACTGGTTGGTAAAGCCTTTCGGCATGGCTTCTACTGGCCTACAACACTCCAGGATGCAACTGAGCTGGTGAAGAAATGCGAAGCATGTCAATTTCATGCAAAGCAAATTCACACACCGGCTCAGCCCCTACAAATGATACCTCCTACATGGCCCTTCGCTGTGTGGGGGATGGACATCTTGGGACCTTTCCCAAGAGCCGTCTTAGGTTACAAGTTCCTGTACATTGCCATTGACAAGTTCACCAAGTGGCCGGAAGCAACTCCAGTTGTGACAATCAACAAGCAATCTGCTATCAACTTTTTGCAGTCCATTGTATGCAGATTTCGAGTCCCAAACAAAATCATCACTGATAATGGGACCCAATTCACAAGCTCTGCATTTCAAGGATATTGCAAAGACCTCGGCATTCAAGTTTGCTACGCCTCCGTAGCTCACCCAGCAAGCAATGGCCAAGCCGAGAGAGCAAATGCTGAAATCCTTAAAGTACTCAAAACGCGCACCTATGAGCGCTTGAAAAAACATGGAGCCAACTGGATTGAAGAGCTTCCGCCCACTTTATGGGCCAACAGGACAACTCCAAACCAGTCAACTGGAGAGACACCCTTCTTCCTGGTGTATGCAGCTGAAGCAATCCTTCCTGCGGAAATCACCTTGGGGTCACTCCGGGTCCGGACCTTTGACGAAGCCATGCAGGACCAGCTCCAGCGTGAAGACCTAGACCTCCTTGAGGAGGGAAGGTGCCAAGCAGCTGTTCGGAATGCCCGATACCACCAAGCCCTTCGGCGCTATCATCAACAGCATGTACACAATCGACAGCTCAAGGAAGGCGATCTGGTGCTACGGAGAATACAATCCAGAGAAGGGTTAAACAAACTCTCCCCCAGCTGGGAGGGACCCTTCCGAGTGATTAAAGTATCCCATCCCGGAAGCGTTCGCTTGGCTACCGAGGATGGGACAACTCTCCCAAATCCTTGGAACATTGAGCACCTCCGTAAGTTCTACACTTAATATCACGGAGGTGAGTCTGTAGTAACTTGAGGTGTATGTTATAGAGTCATTGTACAGAGTCGGGTAGTTCCTCCGGGAGAAGAGCCGGACCTTTCCCGGAAGGTCCGCAAAGTTCATGCAACACTTGTCGCAGTCTCAGGACTAAAAGTGTGGCTAGCTACCCTGGGTCAAACAAGAAATTAAACACGCTTAGCCTGGTTCCGTACCCTAAGAGTGTACTTGTTTCCCCTGTACCCCGGACCTATAATGAAAGACATCTTCATGTGAAATAGACTCCACATGCATTTATTTTGTACAGGCTCAACATTTTTTATTTTTCTCTTTCTTGTCTATAACAAAGACGTGCAATTCTTAAGAAATTTTAGTTCGACTGGTTCATATATGATTCGAGCTGTATTGTCGATTCATCTGGATTCAAATATTGTTCATGGCCCACTCGCTTGAATGTCGCCAAGCCAATCTAGGGCCAGAGTATGCTATCGACTTAGCCAGGTCAAGCACCCTAAGTACGCCACTCTACCTACACCCCGGCAGGCCGAAGTAAGGCGGTTCCAAGTACAATTGGATCCGCAAGAAAGAAGGCAATGCGTTCGGTCACATTCAGAACCGTGTTTGACCTAAAATTTTCTTGAGAATCGTAAGCCACGACGAGGTTATAGGCAAGGAGCGAATTTTACTATTTTTCTTGGCTTCAGTGTGCAGGAAAAATAACGAATCCACGTTGATGGAGAAAAGCCGGAGCTGACGAAGCTTCGACTCCCCCTAGGTGGCTTATAATCGATGTTGAACATTGAAAATGAGCATCACCGGAGCAACCAAGCTCCGGTAAAGCTAGGGGGGCCAACCGTCGATGCAGAATAAAAGATGGTGAGAAGATTCCACAAACGGAGTCTGCTGCCGACAAACTACTCGTTGGCAAAGGTCACTGCCGGAGCTACTAAGGTCCGACACCCCAGAGGTCTAACTATCGATGCTCTACGCGTTGATAGGAACTACTGCCAGAGCTACTAAGCTCCGACAACCTCAGGGGGCCTTCACTATCGAAGACTTCAGACCCACACTCTACAAGTTCGAAGCAAATGAGTATTCAACAAAACACAATATCCTCTTGGTACATGTTCACAATCAAATTGTGTACATCTACCAGGGGGCCAAGTGAAGACAAAAGTGTTGAAGAAAAAAAGTGAAATTCACAAAAATTTGTGGATTCATTCATCTGGAGACAAGGGATTACAAAATTGAGGAAGAAAAAGAGAGAATACAAGTGGGAGCTACGGAGATGGTCCTAGACCCTATGGAAGAACTAGGCGACCTTCTGAGCAACCTCCGACACGTTGGCTCGGGTGGCTTCGCCTTCTCCTTCGACGGGACCTTCAAGCACCGGGTCCAGAGGGAATTGGGGATCCCGGCTGGTGTAGCACGTCAGCACATACTCTGCGACGTTCTTCGCCAGGGATTGCCCCTCAACCTCCAACTGGTCCGCGATGACGTCGCCCACCTTGGAGAGTTTGCTACCTGCCGAGCTCAGCGCTTAAAACGCCAGGTCCGGCTCCGGCTTCGGATCATCCGGACGCACGGGACTGAAGCCCATCGGTGTCAGCGCATCGTTGGCCTTGCCCAGGAACTCCCAAACCTGTAGGGAGTCTGCAACCCTCAAGCCCTTCAGTTCTTCCAAGGATCTTTTGGCCGCCACCAGTTCAGAATTCTCGCGAGCGAGGCGCTCAACTTCTTTGGTGTTTTGCTAAATCTTTTCAGCAACTCGCTTCTCGAGTTTTCCGAGCTCCTCCTCCCGGAGGTGGATCTTGTTCTGGCGGCCAACCAGGTCCTTCTCCCCGCCTCTTACTTTCTTCTCCCTGGCAGCGATGGCACACTCTTGCTCGTAGAGTTCCTGCCCTCGCACCCAGGCCTTCTCCTCCTCCTCAGCACAGCGCTCTTCCAATTTCTTGGTGCGCTCTTCGAGGCTCTTGTCAGCCAGAGCCACCTTTTCGGTGAGCTCCTCCTCCCTCCTCAAGATGTCATCCCACAGCTCTAGGAGTTTCTACTCTTCATCTTTGAGCCTTTTCTCCCTCTCCTCAAGTGCCTCCTGGCGCTTGATGAGAGTAGTGTTAATGGCCTCAAGCCTTTCTTGGCGTTCATCGACCGGACTATTAGCTTCTTTGGTCTGCTCATAAATGGCCCGGGATTGAGCGTCGAGGGCGCGAGTCATACTCTCCCTGTCATCCAATAATTTGCCCCAGTATTCCAGGTGGACCTTCTCCCGCTTGATCCACTCTTTGTCATCTGCTAGCCTCGACTGCGCCAGCTTGGTCTCGAAGTAGAGCCGGTTACGCCACCGCCTAAGGGTTTGGCGCTCCTCTTCAAGAGGCTTGCTGTCGTGGAAGAAGGCCAGTTGAACTTGACGCAGACTGGAACAGGCGTTGTCAATAGACAATGACAACGAGATAGGTTCCGGACCTGCTGGGGTCTCCTCCGCTGGTTCCAGCGGGTTCTCGCTGACAAAAATTGGGTACCACTCCACAAGAGTGGTCCCCTGAGCCTCTACGGCGCTAGGACCATCCTATGGGATGGCCTCAGTCGCCATCGAGGAGGGTCCCGCTGATGAAGTTCTGACCTCTGAAAGTGGTTCCGAAGGCCCCACCGCCAGGTCTTCATTTGCCCCCTCACGCAGGGGGTCAGCAACTTCGTCTGGGCACTCCGGCTCAACCGCGGGTACCTCCAGCGTCGTCACTCCCGGAGCAGGGGCTGCTTCTGGCTCCGACCTGGGCACCTCCTTTGCTGGGGGCTCGAGCGCCGACGACTCCGCAACAACCAGCTCGGGAGCCGGAAAGTCTTCAACATCAACCGGCCCTGCGGCCGGAGCTCCAACAACGACCGGCTCTGCGGCCGGTGCTTCAGAGGTAGCCGGCCCAACCGTCGGGACTTCCTCAACATCCAGCGCGCACGCCAAGACTTCAATTACCTTCGGCTCAACTGCCGGGGCTTCGATAATTTCCGGCTCTGGGGCCGGAATTATTGCTTCCTCCGGCTCAACGGCCGAAGCTTCCATCGTCTCAGCACCCAAACTTGAAGCTTCAACCTCCGGGGCAGGTGCCGCTGGCGCATCTTCTCTCCCGTGGTCCGGCGCTACCACGGGAGTCTCGGGGGATGAATCGAGGTCCATGACCACGACAGCTGGCGCCGGAGCTGCCGCAGCTTCAGCCACCACTTGGGGCGGCACCGGAACAGGAGTAGAGGCTTCCGCCCTCACAACTCCAGCTACTATGGCTGAGGGTGGATCCTCACTCCTCTTCTTGGGAACGCTGCAAATGATGGATGAAGAAACTTCAAAAACAGTTACTACAATAAAACAACTATCTGAGGTAATGATTAAAAATTACCTCGGGAGGCTTCCGCCAGCTTGCGCGGAACCTCTTTCCTGGACGTTCAGGGCTGACCATAGCCGCCGCCGGCATGGAAGCCCCGGAAGGCCTCCCGGAACTTGTCACAGCCACGGGCATTTCCTTAGTCGAGGCCCCCCTCGACCAGGAAGGACCTCCGGACCTAGAGGCCTCAACCGGCCCTGGTGCTAAAGTCTCATGCCCGGAGCTAGCACCCCGGGAGGACGCCGCTGCGGGAACAACCGCCGTAGTTGTAGAAGACCTCCCCCTCCGGGGAGAAGGAGCTGATGCAGAGGTGGCAGGCCTGACGGACCTTCCGTTGGCATGCTGCAGCTTCCTCTTCCGGCTCAAGGGTTCGTCTGCCGGCTCCTTGCCCTTGCCGACGACTTCGATCCTTGGCTTCGGGGCAGGGTCGGAGCCACCTTCGAAAGCCCCAGGGATCACCACCCTGGAGGTCGATCTTCTCTCGACGACACCAAGGTCGTCAAGCACAAGCATCTTCCGCCGGAGCTCCCTGCTGAACTCAACTTCCATGTTCAGAGGGAGAAAAGCTGATAGCGGAGTCAAGTCGTCACCCGCGACGTCGATGCCATGCTGGAACTTCTTGAGATGGAAGTCCAAGGTTGTCCCCGACATGTTGGACTTCAGCCCGGTCTCGACCCAGTCGTCGTCCATCACACTGTTGAGGGCCCAAGCGAGTTTTCCTCTCCTCTTCAGCGGTGCCCACCTGTTGACCAGGAAGTTGCAAAACACTGCCTGAGGAGTTAATCCTCCCTCCACGCACTGGCGGATCCTGGTCAGAGCAGAGTTGAAGGCTTCCGCTAGCACCGGAGCTTCACTCCAGACTGTAGTGTCGATGTTGGGGAGGCCTTCGGGCAGCTCCAGCTTCTCGTGCTCCTCCACCCGGATGACTATCCAGTCCTTCTTCCAATCATCCCACTTTCCAGAGGGAAACGACCGGAGGTATTTGAATGGGCACTTCTTGCGCTTCACGAAGTAATAGAAGCCAAGGTACTCATTACTCCTGCCAGTGGTATGGACGGTGAAGAAGGTCCGGAAAAGTTCAATGCAGGGGGGATGCCCACCCACATTTCACAGAAGTGGACGAAGATAGACACAAGAAGAATGGAGTGGGGGACAAGGTGATATAGCTGCAGACCATAAAAGTCTAGCAGCATCAAGAAAAAGGAGGAAAAAGGTGGGATCAACCCCACCATGGCGTACAAAGAGAAGTACACCATCTCGCCGGCGTGCTCCTTCTCGAACGGGAGCTCTCCTCCAGCGTGGACCAGACGGTTGAAGAAGTCCGGGGACCATCCCATGAGGGCCCGGACCTTCTTCAAGTCACCTTCGGTCTTCAAACGACTCTCGCGGAGACCCAACTCCATCGCAGCACAACAAGGCAAGAGAGGAAAAGCAAGCACAAGTTGGGAGTTTGAGCGCAAGATCAGATGAGAGGCGTAAAGAACTCTAGATGGTGCGCGCATTCCTCCTTAAGTAAGCCCTCGCAACGCTTGGATGGAAACCGCAACGAAGTCGAAGATACTACTCAAAAATTCCACCAAGCCAATGACAAGAGGGCCTGGGACCACCCCGACGATCAAGTCGAGATTCTTACCCAGGCGAACGATTGTCATCATGAGGCGGGAAGCCCGAAGGCGGCGGCCTGACAAGGCGCGCGGAACCGATACGATTTTCGTATCAGGAACCGGTGACCTTCAATTGCATGAGATCCGCACGCCAAAGATCTTATTTGCCGCACACGGGATATGCCACGCGGCGAGGATTTAACTCCAAACTATCGCCAACGGCACATCCGAAGACCTTTGAAGACTCAGTTCAAAAGTCGAAGGATGGACCCACCTCCGGCAGAATGACTTCACCCGAGGGGTCTTCCCTAGAGGTGGGCCCAGGGGGCCACTGTCGGTACCCTGGGTACCATATACTCCTTGGGATTGCAAAGATCTCAGGGGAAAGTCATCTACGTTATTTGAAGACCTTCGGAGGCCCGCATGTCAGACATAACCGGACCCGCTTCTCCAACATGGTTAGTCCCAGGGTCGCCACGTGTACTATCAAACCTGAGCTACCGCCCACAAGGGGGAAGCTCCGGGCTATGTACCGAAATGGCACCCCCGGACCTAACCCCAGACCGAGGGAAGCTCCGGAACTGACATGTGTCGGGTAACACCGGACCTATCTGTTCCCCACAGTGTGCTCCAGCGCTGCCATGTGTCCAACCGCTGGATCTTCAGCCTCTAACCTCCGGAAGACTCCACAACAGCTCCGGATCTTCAAAGGGGAATCAAGGACTTCAAGACCTGATCAAGTGTCATTAATACTATATTAATGACACACGATCGGACGATCTTAATTACCAGTAACGGTGCTGTCAAAGCCCATAACTCAGTCATTAAGGGCAATTAAACGTGTTGAATGTGTATCAATATCAGTAACCGCCGGGGCCACATGTCGGGCCATGCTAACTTGTAACGGCCTGCCCTTGTACTATAAAAGGACAGGCCGACGACACTCTCTGGGGACACGCTGACTTGACACTCTCAACTGACGTTGAGCTCATACATCCAATACAACACCAACACACCCCGTGGAGTAGGGTATTACGCTCAGGCGGCCCGAACCACGTAAATCTTCGTGTACCTTGTGTCACTCGACATCTCACCTTCTGGAATCTCCGCACGCCCATACCGAACCTCAAACTCCTCTAACACTTTAGTAGTGTCAGGAAATCTGCCGGATCAAAACCACCGACATGATTCTTTTCTCGTCGACATCAAATTTAGCTTTACACTAAACTTTGCCCAAATCAATCCCTATTTTTTCCTAAGACCTTTTATGGTTTAGGGAACTTGGTTTCAAAGTTTGGAGATTTTTGGACCTCAGATACTATTTAATTCAATAAGGTTTATACCCATATTTGAATTCAAATTTGAATTTGCATTTGATGCAAACTATGTCCAAATTGAAATCTGATTGCAGAATTGAATTCCCCATATTTTTCTTAGCCTACCTGTAAATTTTGGGAATTTTTGGACAATGTTTTAGCTGGAATTTAGAGGAGGGGATAAGGGAAAGAGGTGGGGCCCACAGGTCAAACAGTGAAACCGATTCACCGCCCCTGTTTTCTCTCGCTGGGCGACCTCGCGACGCTGCATGCCGTCAGCGCACCGTCGGCTGTCGGTCACCTCTAGCTACCCCCCCCCCCCCTGCGTCCTTATCTACCGCGGTGGAGGCTATAAAATCACCCCCCGTCGGCCGAAGTCCCTCACCCGTTCACTTTTCACCGCGCCACTCCATTTTGTCGCCGCCGCAATCACCCCGTGCCGCTCGACGCCGCGCGCCCGTTGCCGGCCAGCCGAAGGCCTCTCGAGCCAAGCTCTCAACGGCAAGGTTGTTCCACACTCTCTCGTCTACCCTTTGGTTCACTTCTGTTGACCGTTCGTTGCGGTTTTAGCCGGTATTTCGAAGCGACACCGAAGCTCGCCGTCGTGTTCACCACACGCCGTCTCTGCTCCACGGTGCTAGGCCGCTACATGCAGTTTCGCGCTTCGACTCCTATAGCAAACTGGTGCGCTAGGACACGCTCTACACGTCGGTGAAAGCCGCTCCTTGTTTACGCGAGTATCGAGCAAGTTAGCTAAGTTTTACTTTCGGCTGAAACTTATGAACTCGCTCGATTATTCTTTCAATTCGAGTTCCACACTTGATCACTCTCCACAATTGCTAGAAAATAGTTTCTACACTTCTTTGCGCACCCTCTCGAACTGGAATCACCAAAAATAATCAACCGTAGCTCGAGAATTACGAGTTTTCCCCTCCGCCGTTAAGAAGTTGCTTCGGTCACCGTCGATGATGGTTTTGCCGACCGTTGCACGACCATCTCACCTTCCCAACACCTTCCTAGTGGTTCCATGAGTCTTTCCCCAGCATTTTTAGAAGAGTTTAGCCACGGAGCGAAGGTTCCGACATGGCCGGAACCCTAGCTGTCGCCGTCGCTGATGCGCCACTGTTTCCGATCATCGGCAAGCCTCCCCGACCCTACCATCGTGCTCAGCGCGTGAAATTAAGGTTGGGTGCCAAAATTTTGATGCTGTGGTGGCGGGGAACGCAGATCCGGCAAGGCTCGCCGGAGAACACCGCCGCGGGAGCCCCGCGCGCCGCCCGCGTCGGGAGGAGGAAGACGACGCAGCGGGCCCCGTGTGTCAGCGCCTTTTAACCCATCGGATCAGGTGTGGCCCCGGGATCTGTTATGGCTATGCGCTGTATCTCTGTGGTCCCTGTGTGGTTTAAATGCCATTGGTCCATTTTAAAATAGTGGGACCCACGGTTTAATTCAAATTAGAAATTAATTCCAGATTTGGCTCCAACTTTGAAAATCCATAACTTTCGGTAGGATGCTCCACAAATATTCAAACAAATTTTGTTTGAAAGCCCTTGAACTCTAGTTTCTATCAGTACCAATTAGGTTCTGTGCAACTCACAGTTAAATTCTGTATAAAACAATCTTCCCAAAGACAAATGCAATTTTTCCAGATGAACTTACCACCGGGGAAATCCCCAAAATTCGCATAAAATGCACTGTCCTTTTCTTGACTACCAGAAAAAGTTTGGGAGCCATTGCACCTGTTTAACCCTCTGTATAGTTCAATTACTTTTTTCAGTTATTGAATTTTTACAGATGTTCCGTTGCTTTACTATGTCCCAAATTTGGACTGATCCTTCCTTTTGTCATATACTAGTTCCTGTAAAAATCTTGGATTTAATTGAGTTCAGTTACAAACTGACTATTTAGTTAAAAGCTAAAAATTCAAATATAAATAATTCCAGAAATTCTTGCCAACTTAGAAATTCAATAACTCCTTCACCAAAGCTTAGAAAATTATGAAACAAATTTTGCTAGAACCAGGACAACTTCCTCTATCATGATTACCAACTGGCAGCTATGTTAAAGCTACAGTTTCTTCTATAAAATTCTTGGAAATTTAATAATTGCCATAATTTTAGAGACAACAATATACTTTGATCATCTCCTGTTCTTTGCAAGAGCTTTGATCATATTCCCTAGTATCTACCATCAAAGTTCCAAAGCCAATTAAGGTCCCTATCATATAATGATCACCATGGATTAAATTATGGTCTTAGTAATAATTATTTTTCAAAGTCATTTATATACATATTATATGCATATCGTATAGTGACCGAAGTCGAGGAAGAACCAGAAGCCTTGGAAGAGCACCTTCCAGAGATTAACCCCGACTCTGACCTGCAACTAGGCAAGCCCTGGTTTGCATTTAAGTCGTTTATAAAATTTTACTTTATCACTATGATGATTAGCATATGAAATGTGCATTACGTTTAGGATGATTGATACTCCACTTGCATGACCAAAAATCCCAGAGATTGGTTGGAACAAGTTACAGTTTGACCTATAGTAACAGCCTTACTAATGTATAGGGAATCCGGTAGAAGTCGAGTAGTTGGAATCTACTCGCGAGAAAGGTAGGACATATCTCACAGGATTGGTTAATGGCTTAATATAATAAACTGAGACCGGGCAGGGGATGATAGGAAGCGGCGAGAATTGAGTCTCGGTCGCATAGCCCTGCCTGTGTTGATTAAGGCCCATCTGTATGCGGCCCCTTCAGACAAGATTGAATTGTACCGGCGACATAATGGACATATGGAATGCAGTAAACTGATGTAACCCGATAACTGGGGTGTCGAGGCCCATTAACTCACCATCGATAGGGGTGGGTTGAGGACGGTAATGTGTAAATCGGTCGGTGGACACATGAGGTGTTCCGTGCGGAGACCTTCTGTTTGCGGAGGTGAGACGGGCTCGACGTTCGGGTTTCTTGTGAAAGGTGGCCATATACACCTAGTATTGAAGTGTTATGTAGGTACAGGTGTACTCGCTGACACTTCCGAATGACGTATGTGTCGTGTTGTCTGCGTGTGTCCTGATTGCAATCACCGTCCCTCACGGTAATAGAGTACCACTTGTTCACTGCGCCGTGATGTAGTAAATACTGAAGAAGTAAGAGAAATAAATTGTACCGAATTATAATTGTTTTGCAACCTTATATGATTTAGAGATAGTCACATTAAAGTTTACAGTTTCCCCATACTTTAGCTGCAATAACATTATGTGCTCTGGGCATGTCATATCATCGGCAAAGCGTTTCTTGTTTGATTGTGGAACCCATGATGTGCCGTGCTTGGAGAATGTCATTTGCTACTTAAAACTTGATTATTAGGATCCAATTGTAGGTGAGTCGTTTTTGCTTCACCTTATCTATGTTTAGTGTCCCCCTTGCATATGTCTAGTGAGACGGGTTAGTCTTGCTGAGCCTTATGCTCACATTTGCAGTTAACGAGTTTTTGCAGGTTATACAATTGATGAAGGGTTTGATGATGAGGCTGCACCCCCTCCAGGGTGTACAGCCGAGTGGGAACCCTGCACGCCGCCGTGACTTGCGTGTTGCTAGTGCGAAGCATCCAGGACATGGGTGACTTTGCTTTTGCATAGCTAGTGCTGAGAGTGTAGCTATGATATATATATATTTCTTTCCTTCCGTTAGTATTGTAAAACTTCCGCTGTAAGATAAATAAAAGACTTTGTCTTGTGTTTTATTCTCATTCTGTTCTTGTATACTGTTGGGTGTCGCATCGCACGACACCACCCAATGAGATCCTCAGATGTCGGGATTCCGGTCCCCACACTAATCCTTGCTACATATAAACTATCATCCAAGTTACACTTTACTCTTGAGCAGAATCGATACACCTTTGCAATCATCCCATGCTTCATTGGTTTCTTCATACCGTCCACCGTTTGCCACCTACAGTGTTGGTAAGAACACTTGCAAGAGCATGGTAAGATGCTTGAGAGTGTGTGATTCCACTTCCACGTTGCCATTATCCTTTGTAGTTGATAGGGATAACATATTTTTTCTTTTGTTTGCTACTAACAATGTCAGGTAAAACCAAGAATCATACATTATATGCCAAGATGATTGACATGATGAATACGACGATGGAGTTTCTCACTAAAAATAAAACATCAACCAAGGTTTCACATGACATTCAGAATACCTTTACAACACCTTCCACAAGAAGTAATTACATTCTCCCATCTCTTCCTTCTTATGATGGTTTTTATTATGATGAATATATTGCTTGGGAAATAGAGTTGAATAAAATTTTTGGACAATGGCATATGTGTGAGAGGAGAAAGATTCGAAATATTGCTAGTGTGTTAGTTGATTGCATTAACTTGGTGGGACAACTTGAGCAATTCAGGAAAACCCCGAACATGGAAAGATATGAAAATTCTTATGCGAGAAACTTTTGCTAATGTATCTAATTCCAAAGATGAAATACATGAAGTTGAGAAGAATTTTCTTGTTGTACCTACTCCTATGACTAACGTTTTGCAGGAACATGAACAAATAAATGTAGATGCAAATAAGAATGAGGTGTTGAACAACTCTTCTGAATTTTTTGATGAATCAACCAAAATGCATTTGAACTTCTTACTGAAAATGAGAGTAATGTTAATGGACAATGCTCTACAGTTAACCAAGGTATGTCATTTTCAAATGTGCTGAATTTTACCACCAATCATGCTATCAATGAGCAGCAACAAGATGAACCTTTTCATAATACGCCTTTACCACTAGTAGATTTTCCTACTGATTCTTACAACAAAAATGAGTTGTGTGTTGATAATTATATTGTACCTATGCTAGAACAACTAAATGAATTTGATACTTTACCACTCACTTGTGCCGAAATTAAGCATTTGATTCTAATTACATGTGAAAGGGATGAGCTGAAATTATTGTCTTCTCTAAATACTTTGGGTTATATTGAATTTGACACTCTTTGTGATCTAGATATTGTAGAGAGAAGAATATTTTCCAAAACTGAATTACCTATGATGGCAAAAAAATAGTTTTCATGCTACAGGGAAATATGAACATAGTGGCATGTTTATGGTGCATAAAGTTTATATATGTTCAAATGTGCAAGATCCTTTTGTGCTACAAAACCATGGTAAAGTAAATGAATGAACTAATGCTAATAATGCCTTGTCAAGTTTTTCTAGTATTTTTTCCTTGCAACGGGGACAACAAATAAAAGAGAAGCATTGTTCGCTGCAGTTGTGCAATATGGACAATGCTCATACTATCCCCAAAAGCCTCTTTCCTGTACATACGAGCAAGCCAATGACAGCTTGTCATCAAGAAGGGGAGAATGATGAGATCATGCACATTATAAATGCACATACAAACATGGTACAATGTTTATTTTTTTGGGATCCTGGCTCAAGTGAATGTGCTCGCTTATCTGATGGAGAACATGAAAATGGTGCACCATATCGTCCACCACCTTGACCTCCTCCTTTCATGCATACAAGAAGATTGATGGCATTGCACATTTGGACCAACACGAGAGAGAAGATGAACTTGAGTTGTGGACGACTCCAATTCAAGAATAGGAGGATGATGAGGACGTCACTTCTATGGATACAAACAACACTCCATTGAACATACAAGATGCAATCAATAGAGTTCACACACAAAAAAATAATTCCAGAGGTGAGCTCTTTCTTATATGTTTCCTCATATATTTTTGAGAATTGATTGCTACATAATAATTTAATTGTGATTAGGATACATGGAGTGATTCAAGGAGTAATTGGAGGAAGGTTTAGGGGCGTGGAGGACCAGAGGATACGTTCAATCAAGATAGAAACCGACCCTAACTCAAAATTGTGTCCAACTCGGAGTCCAGGAGCAGCTCACACTAAAACAGACACCCAGGACTCATACAAACTCCGTTTTGGACGTTCTACATATGAATGGAAATGGGAGAGGATAATCTTTACAATGGAGCTGGTCCCATGTTAAAAGGCCTTCGCGGTTGACAGGAATCGTCGAAACAAAATCAAGGTTAGAATCAGTCAAGATGTTGTGCCACCGTATATGGCCATTGAGCCTTGTATCAAGTCTAAGTCCATTATTTTCGTGTCTTAGGGTTAGGTAATGACCCCAATACTCTCTTGGACGTCCTCGCACCTATATATACTCCATAGTAGCCGCTATAAACAATTGAGTTTTGCTTAGATTAATATATTATACACAGTTTCGTCGTTCATCATTTTGTGAGACCCCACCTTAGCAATTCAGATTGCTTCTACCTTGTTCTTTCTTGTGTTCTCTGTTGCACTTGCAGGGATTAGCCTTGTTAGCGAGGTCAATCGTGTGCAACATGGGTTGATAACCAACAGAGCGGTGGTGTAGTGATTGCAGAGGTTTTTCGTGTTCTACTCGAGAGCCACCGATCATCAACGTCGAGATCTCCATTAATCGACTTATCATTACCTTTCAAAGGATCGGGCCTAAACTACTCATCAAGGGGTGGGGCTAGCCACACCTATAGCAACAACACTTCCCCCGGTACTACTAAAGCGTAGTCCGCGGAGGTTCGTATTTGGATGGGGCATGTGTAAGATCACAAACAAGATGATGACATAGGAGTTTTTACATGGTTCGGGCCACCTAAGCGTAATACCCTACTCCACGAGGTGATTGTTGATATTATGAGTGTGTAATCATGGCGAGTATCTGGGATTGCTTGTATGAGTCTGAGCTTAGATGCTTTCTACCATGCAGCGCAACCCTTTTATATGCCAAGGATTGACCGTTACAATATATGCCTATCCCGACAAGTGGCCCCGACTGTCATTAACACCCTATACATGATCTACCAGTGTTATGGGTGATTAGTAGTGTGATAACATGCCTTAATGGCAGTGTTATCAGTCTTGATAACCTTCTGATCGTGCGTCATCAATATGGCATTAATGATGCGTTAACCGAGTCTTGTAACGGCTGTTTAATAGCCTCTTGAATGTCCGTGTCGTTGGAGATCCGACTACCTTCCTGTTGTAGGCTTAGTTCCAGAGGTCTGACACATGGCAGCTCTGGAGCTTCCCTTTGTGGAGAGACAGGCTCGGGGCTACTTGACACGTAGCAGCACAGGAGCTTCGCTCTACCGGGAGTTAGGTCCAGAGCTATTGGACACGTGGTAGCACCGGAGCTTACCAGTGAAGAGAGGTAGGTCTGGCCATGCAAGACACGTGGTAGCTCCAAATCTACCCAAATGAGGGAGGCGGGTCCAGTGCTACGAGACTCGTGTTGCCTTCAGAAGTCATCAACATTGGCGGGCATAACTCCATGAGTTTATCCATGGTATCAGGGGGTACCTGGTATCTAGGGTACCGACAACACCCATCTTTTCACGGGAGCTACGACAATGGAAATAATGGAGCAAACCTCAACCAGCCCCCTTAAGAGAGCTTGCCATTAGTCAGCTGAATAGCAATGAAGCAATGTCAAAGAGACTCTTGGCTAATGACAAGTCCCTTGATAGCATCCATGCCAAACTTGAAGAACTATCATCATCCTTCAAGAACTAGTTGAGTTTCCATAAGATGTTGGGGAAATAATTACCTCAACTGGCAGCTCCGGTTCCACTTATGGAGAATGGGAAGATTCCGAGACAACTTGAAGCTATCCTAAAGAATGTCAATGCAGTGACTGCGAGAGGTGGCAAAACCACTCATGACCCGTCGTACCATCAGCAAGAAAAGGAAGAAGTTGAACAGAACACAAGAAGTACTAAAAGTGCATCTTAGCTTCTCTTCTGGATTTTGGATGATGACGATGATAATTAAAGAGGTATTGTTGGAGATAAGCACAAGTTTTAAAATTAATAAGGATGTGGATTCCCTCAAAAAAAAGAAAAGAATACGTTGAAGACTCGCAAGAGTAGAAATTATGGTTTTTAATTTCCTTGAGTCTAGAAAACACTGTACTATCAAGATGGGCACATCAACAAGTGTGCTTGAGAATCATAGTAGAGCTAAAATTTTTATTAGGTGAAAATTTGGTGAGAGTCTTTCCTTATATTAGTCCTAAGGACTAGTCCAGACTTGATTGGGCTTGAGGCCGGGCTAGTCCGAGCCCCGCAGACTACTCTGAGGTAGAGCGAAACTTTAGTCTCTATGTGACTTCAAACTTGTCCTAGGTCATGTTGGACTAGTCTGGGCTAGCCATACTAGTCCATTTTCTCTCAAACCAAAAGCCTCTGTGTGAGATCGGACTTGTCCGTTGTTGAATGGACTACTTCGTGGTTGAGTTACTTCTAAGGATATGTATTGGAGGCTATACTTGTCTGCTCTTAAGGCCGGACTAGTTCAGTCTTACCAGACTTGTTCATTTTCAGAAAGACAAGACTTTTGTGCTTGACATCGGACAAGTTCGATGTATAATGGACTAGTCCAAGGATTTATGACTGTTTGAATTCCAAAGGTGTTAAGGACACCACTTTGTGATGTGGGTGTGCCTCCCCAACACTGGACTAGTTCGGTGTTGAGTCTGTACTATTCGGACTTTGTTTGCAATGGTATAATATCAGGACATATATATAACAGGAAATCCTCAGCCTCTAATGAACCTCTCTGAAATCCTAGCACCACCAAAGACTTTTTTGATCTCTCCAAAGCCTCTCTCCACACATTATTGAGCCCTAAGAGTGATTCTTAAGGGATTTGGTGACTTGTGAGAGGAGTGAGATGGAAAATCATGTTTTGAGCTTTAGTCTTGATTCTCTCGTGTTTTTGTTGATTTATGTTTGTTACTCTTGAGATTTGATCCGTTGATGGCTAGGGGTTGTCCAGGGCCCCCCTTGTGTTGTAAGATCTTGAAAGTTTGTATTACCCATGTGATTCTAGTGGAAAACCAAGTTTTGATCTTAGTGGTCACTTGTACAGTTTAGTGTTTGAGACTCGATCTTTTGTGAACTCCTCAACAGAGACGCATGTTCCTTTGTGGAACTGAACCTCAGTGAAAAATCATGTGTTTCTTGTTTACTTTTTTTACTTGTTCATCACTAAACTTGCCTATTAGGGTTTCATATTGACTCTAGCTGTTAAATTTGTGTATCTTGTGATCTTGACTAGTTTCTATATTGTAGTAGTTCCTATTAGGTTGTTAGTTTATTATTCAAACTTCCGCTATGTATAAATTGCAATAGAACTCATAAAAATCACTTATTTTGTCCTTCCATGCGCAGTGAACGGACTACTCCTCCCTCACACCATACTAGTCCACCCTCTGTTTTCTAATTTCATTTAATTAAGTGATTCTGGTTTAGTTAGCCTACTCATCACCCTCAAGGCTACTTTCAAATTGGTATCAGAGCCTAACTAGAGCTTAACCGCTTAGAGAGGTGACGGAGGACAAAGACGGAATCAATGGGACCAACAAGGAGACCACCAGGACCGACGGAGTAGACAACAACAACAATCCTAACCAAGATGGTCCAAAGGAATTAACCATGAAGATGGTGAGTCTGTGCCACCACCCTTGAGGCCAAGGAGAAGACTTTCAAGAACAAGTTGTGACGTCTCAAGTGACGATGAAGATGAAGAGGTGATCTGTCTTATGAATTTCCTCAAGAAGAGAAAGGAGGAGACCAATAAGAAGAAAGAAAAATGGAGAATAAGATGAATAGTAATGAAGGAGACTACTCCCGAGATCCTTTTGATTATGATAGATTGAATTCTACGTTAACTACCCTTTCATTCCAATGGGCAAGTCTCACCACTTTGATGGGAATCATTACACAATGTGGAAGCATAACATGAAATTACATCTTATCTCACTTAATCCTGGTCTCTGGCATGTGGTGTGCACACTTGTGAACATTCTTGAGGATGATGAATAGCTCACTCTAGAGAAACATCAAGGATTCCATAGGAATGCTCAAGCTTCAGTCGTAATAGTCTCATCTTTGAGTAAAGATGAGTTCAACAAGGTGGATGGCTTGGAGGTTGCCAAAGATATATGGGAGACTCTCAAAGTCGTCCATGAAGGAACCAAGTCAATGCAAAAAGCATGAGATGATGAGGGGAGAGCTCGGAGATTAGATATGGAAGACCATGAGACTCCTTAAGAGATGTATAACTGGCTCACGATCCTCGTCAACAAGAGTTGAGCGAACGGATGCAAGAAGTGGACGGATCATGAGGTGGTGAAGAGGATGATAAGAACATTCACCGTGATAAACCTCACCCTTTGCACATTGATTCGAGAGTCCCAACTTCCGTACCATGAATCCTAATGAGGTACTTGGGAAGATCATAAACCATGAGATGATGAAGAAGGAAGCTCAGCACATCAAGAGTCTTGCAAAGAGCATCTCATCCAAGAAGCACAGCATAACACTTAAAGATTTAGAGAAGTCCAAGGGCAAGGAAGCTCAAGAAAATAGTGAAGATGAGGAGAGCGATGAGGAAAACTCCGACATGGATGAAGAAGAAATATCCTTATTAATTAGAAGATTCAAGAGGATGATGAGGAAGAAGAGAAGCAAAAACTATGAGGGCAAGAGCAAAAAAAGAGCAAGTCAAGAACCAAATGTGCTTGCTACAATTTTGGCGAGTATGGACATTTCATTGTTAACTGCCCATATGAGAAGGAAGATTGTGAAGAGTTCAAATGTTGGTCTAAAAGTTGAAACTGAGGGCTTGTCAATAGTTCACAAGGATCTTGAAGTGCATTTGATACTCTCAAATAAGTACCTCATCTTTCTCAAAGAGATCATCTAACTCAAATATCGTACCCGCCAATAAAACTTTTAATTGTGGTAACCTAGTTCTAAACTTGAAAAATGAACTTAAGGTGGCACAAACAACACACTCTCATAATAGTGGAATCTTTGACAAGTAGATGGTCAAATATGCACGAAGTTCATATATGGTCTCAAGGTCTCCTATGATCAAAGATTGCCTTGGTTATTCTAGAGGAAGCAAGCAAAATGCTAGAATCCTCAAGAATAATAAGGAGGGTCTTACATTTGTCTAGGAGGGCTCCTACAAATCTATGAACCATGTTGAGACATCTATTACCCATGAAAATTCTAAGATTGCTTCACCAACTCTATTTCATGACTTTGATGCTTCATATATTTTTAATGAGAAATAAATATGGCAAGGTGTATGCCGAATACATTGGGCCACTCCACAAGAGTCCAACATATTGTGTGTGGGCGCTCAAATGTCTTGTGACTAACCTCAAAGGACCGAAACAAGTTTGGATACCTTAAATAAAAGCCTACACTTGTTTTCTAGGATATTCCTCCGATGGTTCGAAAATAAGTGCTAGATAGTAGATGCACCAACCAATTACCGGAGAGAAGAAAATGTTCATTGAGTATGAATAAAATGATGATCCAAGTAAGAGTATCTCCTTTTGTGACAACAGTCAAGGGAGAGTGCTTGGTACTGGTAAAATTGCAATATCTTCTCAACTTTCGCTTTCTCATGTTTTACATGTCGATTCTCTTGATTATAACCTTCTATCCATCTCACAACTTTGTGAGAAGTGATACAATTACTTATTTACTAATGAGGGTGTGATCATTTTTAGGACAAGTGATGACTTAATTGCCTTCGAGGGTGTATTAAAGGAAATTTTTTACCTTGTGTATTTCACAACAGATAAAGCTCAACTTCATACATGGTTGATTGCAAAAACCACATGGGGTGGTTGCGGCATATAAGGCTAGCCCATGGTTGTATGAGGAACATACAAAAACTTCTCAAGGGGCATCATATCCTAGGACTAACAAATGTTATGTTTGATAAATATCGGACTTGTAGTGCTTGTCAAGCGGAAAGCAAATTGAAGCACCTCATCCTGCCAAGAACGTGATGAAGGTAACAAGACCCTTGGAAATGCTTCACATGGATGTCTTTGGTCCCATTTCTATATAAGCATCGGCGGTAACAAATATGGTCTTGTAAATGTTGATGATGATTCTCATTTCACTTGGGTATTTTTCTTACATGTGTAGGATCGAATAGCACGTGAAAACCTACCAAAAGGGGGTTAATGGTAGATTTAAACTTTTTCATCAGAAGTGACAAAAACCCCTCGATAGAAAACCAATCTGATAAAAAAATCATGTGTGTGACTGATCTAGATGAGTTCAACTGTGAACAAAAGTGGTATATATTGTATAGAATCAAGTCTCTAATACACCACAACAAGAATCATGAAAAACCGTCGAGTAAAACTCAAGTTATGTCCAACAGACTGAGCAAAGATCAATCTATTCTACTTGAGTTAAAAACGGATCTGCTACACCGCAAAGAAACTCGTGTATATAAAAAAAACACATCCAATGACAATGAAATTTTCAAAGATGATAGAATATTGAGTTATTAAGACAACACAAAAAGATCACGTCAATTGGATCTGTAATACGGCAGTTATGATTAAAACACTGAGACAACATTGGGCTGTGCAGAAACTCGACAAGAAAGACTTGACGAAAACAAGTCGAATGAAAAAGGCACAAAAGCTCCTCTAAACTACGAATTTTGTTCACCAAAACTCAATAAGAACATCCACAAGTCATGATCCACGAGCCTTTGCCTCCCTTGCTTATATAACCAGCCATAAGGCAACTCCAAACCAACAAAAACTCCCTACTCCTACTCAGTTTGAATCAAAACTTTTCATAACTGCTCAAGACTCTTCTATACACAGATAGAAGCAATCTTAAGACTTCCAAACACCTTAGGAACATTCCACACATTCCTAAAACAACTCAACTTTGTGACCAACATGAAATCTAACCAGAACCAACTCGATACTTTCCATAAATGTACCATAACCGCCTCAGCCACAACCTGAGACATAATTCAGTCGGTTGGACCTTTCCGACCATATATTCACATTCATAACTCTTCATCATGTCTTGGAACCATATTTCCGTGTCCATGCATCCATTGCACACGAGCAAACACATTCCAACGACATCCAAGATACCTTCATATGCATTGTTCGTGACCCAAACATGTTGTGTGACCTCCCAATCAACTCAACACCAAATTCCTTCTGAACTTGGTTGTTGAACATCATCCTCTCCCTAAGACTAGTTCAATGGATCATCGTCACCAGCCATGATTTGACCTCAAGCAACACCTGCACATGAACAAACAAACAATTCTTTCGAGCACATGTCCCCGACTTGACTCACATTAGTCCAAAAACCACAACACCTTATGTGAATACCTCACTTAAGCATGTTGCAAATATAGAAAGATAATATCCATCATGACCAACCAAAACACATAAAAAACTTAGTAAATTAATACTAAGCAAACTTCCCATAAGTTTAAAGCAAGTTCCAAACATTGCAAGCTAAAAACATAGCAACCGCATGATTATTTCAGCATGTAGAAATTTTGGACAGTCCAAACAGCTGCTCTGCATTATAAAAGGAATAGTTCAGACACCCCGAAGCATTTATAACATGCAGCTCACATGCTGCAAAGTTCGGACAATCCAAAGAAAAAACACGTGCAGCTCACGTGTATGACTAGTTCTCGCAAGTTCGGACAATCCAAAGTTAGTTTCTCAGGTACACTCAAAACTTTACATGTAAACCCTCACTTTTTAACAAAATTGCCAATGTATTCAGCACCTAGGTCTTACAACATTTCCCTTGATGAATGCATTGGCAACACCACTCCAAAACCGAACATTGGCTCATTCACGTTTCATGAAAAGTTTTGTCAAAAAGAAAAACATTCTCTTTTTTAAAAAAAATCAAAAATCGAATAAGAAGAAACCTCTTTCTTAAAAAATCTCCCCTAAGGATATACACTCTCCTTGAGAAGAATCATGCAAAACACTTTGAATGTCAATGTGTGTTGTATTTCTCCCCCTTTGACAATGTATTCAGCAAGGTTTAAAAGAGAAATTTTAATTGCTTAGGAGCATAATATGACATATAGATGTAAAATAAAGCTCATCCAAGTCATACTATAAAGTAACTTACACTATCACTTCAATAAAATACATAAAGTAGTGTAAGCTATTGTTGAAGTGTTATTGCAAAACTTCCCCCGGATCTGCTATGCGGCAGCCCGCAGAGGTTCTTTGATCAGCGGGGATTAGTCCTTTGTCGAGGGATTGCGCGTATGAGATTGTGAGACTGTGGTTTTTACGTGGTTTGGGCCGCAAGAGCGTAACACCCTACTCTATGGTGTGGTTGTATTGTTGGTGTGTGTGTGTGAATGCATAGATTGGGGATCCTTTGTAACGGTGGCGGTCTGGTCCTTTTATAGACAAGATCAGACGCCTTACAAGTGGGGTTCGGGGCCTGACAGGTGTCCCCGGGGCAATCTTATCCTAAAGATCTATGTCTTCTCACATAAGCCTCCACTGACCGTGGCTTTGAACACTCATTGTCTTGCCGCCTCAGTTGCCAGTGGCCCATGCGTAGTCGTTGAAGGTGTCAGGGGATGTCCCGTCCGTCTGTCTTGTCGCGGTAAGCTACCCACTTGGAGGAGCGAGTAGGCTTGTGGCGTCTTCACTGTGTTGTGATTGGGCGCAACGGTCTATGACCATTGGCATGCCCTGCGTTATCCACTGGAGGTGGGTGCTTGTCTTCAATGCTTGATTGACAGGGCGCACCATCCCTTAACTCCCGCACGCCACCGCCCAGGGTGAGTTATAGACTGGCCTCTTCCAGGGAGGCCAGGCCTGGTTTTTTTAGGCACGTGGCAGCTCTGGAGCCCTTCGAGGCGCCTGGCAGCTCTGGAGCCCTTTGAGGCACGTGGCAGCTCCGGAGCCCTTCGAGGCACGTGGCAACTCTGGAGCCCTTCGGGGCATGTGGCATCTCCGGAGCCCTTCTCTGCGGGAGGCGTCTGGCCTGGTGCTTCGAGCCACGTGGTTGCACCGGAGCTCACTCCTATAGTAGCGTGAGGTCCCGCCGAAACATGTGGCATCTTGGGAGCCCGTCTCTCCGGCAGACCCGGGTCCCATCTTAGAGGTCCACGTGGCAGTGTCGGGTCCCGCACTTGAGGAAGGCTGGGGTCTGGCACCTTCTGTACACGTGGCACCACTAGACGTTCCTGGGCACGTTCATCTTGTGTGCGAGGGTACCCCATATGCGGGGTACCAACACTGGCCCCTGAGTCCACCTTGGGGGGATGTGATGAGCCCGAGGGTGGATCCCTTTCCATGTTTTCCTGCACTGCCCTTTGAATTTTGTCTTGGTCAGTCGAAGCGGTGGGCGCTTCTGCCAACGTAGCCACGCGTTCGCTCCTGGTTGAGGGACTATGGCGAAGATATCTTTACTTGTTGTAGTATCTCTGCCTTTTGCGGCGCCTTTAACCACGATGGTTCCCAATGTAGCTATAGCACTTACGTTTGCTTCACCTTTATGGGAACCGCTTTAGTTGTCTTCTCAGTTGGCTGGCTGACTGGGCCAGCACTTCTGTCAGGGGTCCTAGCCCCCCATTTTCATAGATGATGTCGGTTGAGTGGTGCAGGCCGAGCCTTTACGATCTGCATGAAGTGCTCAAGCGTTGCAGGGGTGATCAAAAAGGAAACCTTTGTTAGAGGGGACAATTCCTTCCTTACACACATCCTGTTGCTTGAGCCTTCACCTTCTCCCTTGAGCGCCCAAGCCTTCACATCTCAGCAAAAGCTCTCATTCTTGCTTGCTCCAATGGCCTCCTCGCTGCCTCTTTCTCATTTCAAGACGGCCAAGGATCTGGTGCCGATGAGGTGACTGCTTGGTTGTATGGCAGCGGAGCATGGATGGATGATCTGCTGCAGATCTCCCACCCTTCAAGACCTTCGCGAAGATGAGACAGTTCTCTTCGTCGCCTACGTGTCTGCGGGGCTTGGGCTCCAGATGTCGAGGTTCTTCCTCGCAGTACTGGAGGAGTACGGGTTGCAGCTTCACCACCTGTCACCGAACCCCATCGCCTTGTTTGCCATGTTCGTCCACTTTTGTGAGGCGTTTGTGGTCACCCCGCCAACTATGGAGCTGTTCCGGTTCTTCTTTGTGATGAAGACCACCAGAAAGAGCGCGATGAGCCAAGTGGGAGCCTACTACTTCTGGCATTGTGACAAGACCTCCCGGACCTACATCCCTTCACTCAAAGGGGGCAAGTGGAGCAATTAGAGGGAAGATTGGGTGATCATGCAGACTGAGCCCCATGCCTCGCTAAAGATGCCCTCTGAAGGCCTAGCCTCTGATCCCACCACCTGGGAAGCATTGCAGGCCTTGACGAAGGAGTGAAAGCCGGTGTTGAAGATGATCCGGTTCCTAGCAGACAAGGGCTTGACCTCCTTGATGGTGCTGGCAGACTTCTTGCATTGTTGCACCACCCCCCTTCAGAGGCGTCTGGGGCTTTGGTCTACATCAGCATGCACGATCGGTGTCGGCTTGATATGGAAGACCCAACCCCCCGTATGCTGAGGAGATGTTGAAGGCGGTGACCTACGACACGGTCGATGATGAGCATGTCTCGATCCTGGACAACTGATAGCCGCTCTTCATGACCACCGGCTTGAGGGACGAATTGCGGAGCTTGATGCTGAAGGTCAACATGTTTGCTACTGTCCATCTGCACCCTGAAGAGACGATTGGGGCTTCGGCGGTCCTGGAGCGGTGATGCGCTGCCACACAACCAAGGTTAGGGTCTACCTCCCGTCCTTCAGAAAGGGCGGAGGTAGGGCCGCCAACAACCTCCGACAGGGTGGTGGATAGCCAGCCAGCGCTAGTTCTGGCACCGGGAAAGCATTCCCGTACCCTGGCCGCGGGTTTCGCCACCGTTGTGCCAAAGAGGCAGAAGCTGGCATGAGGGTACGACACCATAAACACCCATTATGAGGGAGCCAGAGCAGTTGAAGCCTCCGTCGTCTATGATTCCAGTGGCAGCTCTGGTCCTTGTGGAGGCGCGAAGGAGTCTACACCGATGGCTGCATCGACGCAAGTCGTCCCAGTGCTGGTGCCAGAGGCTTTGGTGCTAGCCTTGTCATCGAGACCAGGGGTTCTCGATTCGCCACTGGGAGCCCAAGGTCTTTGGAGCAGACCATCCCACCGGTAAGGCACAACTTCTTCCTTTGTTATTTTTTAATTGGTTTTTTGCTCTGATGGAGTTGGTTTTGGCTGTTCAGGGCGTCATTGGCCGACATAGTGCCCTTGTTGCTTCCAGGGGTGGGCTTGGTAGCTCCCGCACCTCCCAAAACTGGGACGGGGTCTGATGCGCCGCATCCAATGCCTAAAGGTGCACCGGCTTCTGATGTTGTCGATGTTCCTGCTCCCCTATCCGTTGGAGCAGATGGGGCTGAGGCGGTCCCAGGCAAGGAGGTTGCCACCTTGGCCGTCGCGGCTACCCCTGGTGCAGAGGACCTGCTCACGCTGATATTGTGCCAGTGCTCGATGTCATTGGCGTGCAAGACAGCGACTTGCCACCGACAGCGGCGATACCTTTGTGGCAGGGGGAGTGCTTTGGCGCTGGGAAGTGATGCACTGATTCCTGTAGCTCCCATCGGGGAGCCATCTGGTCCCCAGGCGTTGGTGTCTACCATGGAGTTGACAGAGGAGGTGGAGGGGCAGCCCTCTATGGCGACGTCCATGCTGATTCCCCTCTTCGCTGCTGTTGCCACGACCCAGTGCGCCCTGCACTAGACACAGGATGCTTTCGCTCGAGAGTGGGATCAACTTGCTGAGGAGCGACGCTTGGTGAAGCTAGTCGATGCCAAGAATAAGGAGATCGATGTGAAGGCTCTGAAGGCCCATGCTGTCGCTAAAGCCTTAATGAAGCTCTACGAGGATAAGCGACTGGAATTGGTCTGCCGTGAGGTTGTCATTGCTGATGTGGAATGAGACTTGGCGCTGATGGAAGAAGAGGTCTCCCAGAGCCTCGGCATGCTGGAGGAGAGGCGCCGAGTTGTGCAGGACTCGGAGCTCTCCATCAAATGCTGGGAGGATGACTTGGAGCATTGTGCTCGGGAGCTCGCCCACAGGAAAGAAGCCGTGCGGAGAGAGGCAGAAGGCCTCTAGGCCTCCCGTGTGGCCGAGGCGCAAGGGATCCGGGACTTCCTGGCCCATGCTGGGGTGGTGTTGGAACCCCTTGAACTTGGTCCCGTGCCGTGCGAGGAGCCGCCTCATGGGGTGGCTGAGCTGCTCCCAGCTTTGGACTCCTTCTGCTCGACACTGGGGTCAGTGAACACCATACTTGTGAGGCGGCTGGAGGTCGAAGGAAGGGAGCTAGCGAAGCAAGTGGCATCCCATGTCTTTGTGTGCTTCCAGAACTAGTACCCGACGATCCCGCTGGAGTCCGTAGAGAAAGTCCCCTTTGATGGGCGAGAGGAGAAAGGCCCCATTCATGTTTCATTTGTTGGCTTCTCTTGTGCTTCTCAATCTATCGCTCCGAGTCCTTAGCTGCGTAAGGGCTTGAATAATTTTGCCGAGTACATTAGTTTTTTGAGGAACCAACGATCACACAGTTGATATGGCCAATTTGTCACCAGTTGTTATCCTGCCTATGGAACCCCCTAGAGGCCCCCTGGTAGATGTGGCCAGGTGGCTGGGCACACCTACCACTTGATCGAAGGATGTCTTCGACGGGCCCCTAGCTGAGCGGGGGAGTTTTGAGTGGATTTCCTCAGTGTGGCCCCTTCAGGGGCGCTGAGCTTTGTCCGAGTAGAGACGTCGATCGCAGGCCCCTTGGGTGGTGCAGGGACTGGCTGCTCTGGCGGTCGCACACCATCGTCGCAGAGTCGTTGACGGCAGGCCCCTTGGGTGGTGCCAGAGATGGTTCATCCAATGTCGCCCACCATAGTTGTAGAGACATCATCGGACGGCCCCTTCGGTGGTGCCGGAGTTGGCTGCTCCGGCACCACCCACTGTCGTCGCAGAATCATTGACGGCAGGCCCCCTGGGAGGTGCCGAAGCTGGCTGCTCTAGTGTCGCCCACCGTCGTTGTTGAGTCATCGATGGCATGCCCCTTAGGAGGTGTCGGAGCTGTCTGCTCTAGTGTTGCCCACCATCATTGCAGAGACGTCGACAGCAGGCCCCCTGGGAGGTGCCAGAGCTGGCTGCTCCAGCGTCGCCCACCATCGTCGTAGAGTCATTGATGGCAGGCCCCTTGGGAGGTGCCAAAGCTGGCTGCTCCGGCGTTGCCCACCATCATCGTAGAGACGTCGACGGCAGGCCCCTTGGGAGGTGCCGAAGCAGGCAGCTCCGATGTCTCCCACCATCATTTCAGAGACATCGACGACAGGTTCCTTAGGTAGTGTCAAAGCTGGCTGCTCTGGTGTCAGCCACCATCATCGCAGAGTCATCAACGGCATGCCCTTCAGCGGTGCCATAGATGGCTGCTCCACCATTGTGCACCATTGTCGTAGAGTCATCGACGACAGGCCTCTTGGATAGTGCCAGAGCCGGCTGCTCCAGCATCGCCCACCATCATCGCAGAGTCGTCGACAGCAGGACCACTAGGTGGTGCTGGAGCTAACTGCTCCGGCATCACCCACCATCGTCGCAGAGTCGTCGACGGCAGACCCCCAAGGTGGTGCCAATGCTGGCTTCTCCAGCGTCATCCACCATTATTGCAGAGTCATCGACAGTAGGCCCCTTGGATGGTGCCGGAGCCGACTGCTCTAGCATCACCCACCATCGCTGTAGTAACATCGACGATAGGCCCCTTTTTGGTAGAAAACCAAAGAAACCTTGTAAGCAACAAAAGCAGGATGAGGGAGTGTACTCACAAATCAGCACATGTTGCCATTGTGTAGAATAGCAGCGACAGTAGGCCCCCTGGGAAGTGCCAGAGCTGGATGCTTTGGTGTCATCTACTATCAACAAGTAGGAACGTTGACAGCGGGCCCCCTGGGTGATGTGTACCTCGCCAATGCTGCTGCTGGTTGTGCCTTAATTGACCTGCTTTGTATGTCCTGCACACACAATAGGGGGGCATAATTTTCTCATCGGCAGTCTTTACCTACTCTTTAGTTTGACCATGTCTTACAACCCTAGGCTGGTACGCGGGGCTTGGGTAATTCAGTGCGTTAGCGCCTAAGATCTAGCTCCCGCCTTACTCAGGGTGTGAGCCTCCTGGCCCTCAGTACTTAGCTGTAGCACTGGGAGGCAAAGCACACATGCTTAGGGTATATGACCAGACTAAGCAGGTTGCGTGCCCTGGAGCTCCAGCTCGGCGTAAGCCTTTCCTGGGGGAGCATCTGGCACCACAGGGCCCCAACTAAGAGGGCAGCTGTGAGATCCCGAAACACCTTGCAGGTACCTCAAACAAGTTGGCCTTCAGCAGGGTTGCATAACTCCACTAGGGGTGATATAGAGAAGAAATTCACCAGGTATATGAAGATAATATACAAAAAATGAGAATAGCTTAATGATCACAGAATTAACAGATAATTAAGCGAACATAAGAGAAAGCACGGGGTAAGATTGTGATTATTTTAAATTTGCATTCATAGGAGGAGACTGGCTTTACAATAAGGCAACAACCCACTCCGGTTGGCAAGGGAGGCAGAGTGATCGTGCTTAGGGTACAGGACCAAGCTAAATGGCTGAACACTCTGGAACTGTCCCCCCCCCCCCCCCCCCCCCGGAGCTTGGTTGTCCTAAGTGTTGTTCCTTGGCACCATGGCACCCTAGACTGTTCTACTATTATGCTTAGGGGTAGAACTTATTGAGGTGCTCTATGTTCCAAGGGTTGGGGACGGGCTCTCCTTTCGTGGCCAAGCAGACGCACCCGGGGCAGGATACCTGTGTCACTCGGAAGGAGCCCTCCCAGCTGGGGGAGAGTTTGTGTGCCCCTTGTCAAGAAAGTATTAGCTGCAGCACCAGATCGCCCATATGGAGCTCTCTACTCTGCACGAACTATTCCTAGAAGCGCCAGAGCGCCTACTGGTACCATGCGTTTTGGATGGTAGCATGCCACCTTGCTTCGTCGATGAGGTCGACATCTTCACATCAGAGCTGGTCCTGCGCAACTTCGTTGAATGTCTGGACTCTGAGGGATCCCACTGCAATCTTTGGGGGAGGACAACCTCGTCCCCATACACTAGGAAGAAAGGCGTTTCCCCCGTGGCCCAGCTGGGCGTCATCCAGTTGGCCCACAACGCACATGGGAGTTCGTCAACCCACTTGGCACCATGCTTATCCATGGATTCATACATCCATGTCTTGAGGCCCCTGAGGATCTCAGCGTTGGCCCTTTCAACTTGGTTGTTGCTCTCTGGGTGAGCCACAGTTGCATAATAAACTTGGAAGCTGATGTATTCGCAGTAATCTTGGAATGTTGCGCTAGTGAACCGGGTCCCATTGTCGGTGATGATCCCGTTCGAGACCCTGAACATGCAGACGATCGACTTGATGAACTTGACTGTGGACTACTTGTTGATGTTGATCACCGGGGCTACTTCTGGCCACTTGGTGCACTTGTCTACAGCAACGTAAAGGAACCGGTACCCTACAACTGCCCTGGGGAAGGGTCCCGGGATATCTAGCCCCCAGACTACGAATGGCCAGGAGGGTGGGATCATCTGTAGTGTTTGCGCTGGAGTGTGAATCTGCTTGGTGTGGAACTGGAACGCCTTGCACCTTTTCACCAACTTGACGACATCTTGGAGTGCTGTTGGCCAGTAGAAGCCATGTCAGAAATATTTACCGACCAGCGTGCGGGAAGCCGCATGATTCCCGCACTCTCCTTCGTGGATCTCTGCGAGCAAGCCGCAGCCCTCCTCCCGAGTTATGAACCGTAATAGGACGCCATTGGTGCCACGCTGACAGAGGTCTCCTTCTACCAGTGTGTAGTGTATCGCCATCCTTACGATTTGCTCAGCGGATACGTGTTCCTTCGGAAGGACGTTGTCTTTCAGGTAGTCCTGGATCTCCATGATCCATGCATCGGGACTCTTCTGAGCTTCTAGATCTTGGGCGCCGGGTGATCTGGGGTCCCCGGTGACGCACAAGAACATCAATGGGCCCCTCGGTTGTAGGGCTGCCGAGGTCGCTAGCTTCTAGGTGTTGGGCTCGCCTTCTTTGTTAGGTACTATGGGCCTATAGATTCATTGCACTAATCTCCTGCCGAAGATACCTTCGGGAACCGGGGCCCCGGTGGACGGCATAGTTGACAAGGCTTCAACGATAGATTTGTCAGCGCGCGGCACATGGTAGAGGTCCAAAGCCTCGAAACCAGCTTCTAGCTTCTTGATGTGCAGCAGGTACACCCCGAGCTGTGGGTCATTGCAGTAGAATTCTTCCTGTACTTGCTTGAGGATCAGCTGAGAGTCTCCTTTGACCAGCATTTGATGGACACCGAGACCCATCGAAGTTGTTAGTCCAAAGATGAGGGCTTCATACTCCTCCACGTTGTTGGTAGCCTTGTGAAAGTCGCCTAGAGGGGGTGAATAGGCAATAAGACCTTAAATGGCTTGATTAAACGAGATTAAATTACTGAGGCCAGACTTGTCTGGACAGGGCCGGACTAGTCTACTTAGCACAGGGTGGAAACCTAAAAACTTGATTTTTACAAGTTATTTGCGAAATTTAAGTTCACTTAAGATGTATACAATGTATAGTAACCTAATGCAACTTGGATTGACAATTGTATGAAAATATGTTACAAGATTTCAACAAAATCAAAGTGAAGAGCAATATGAACCCTAAAAGCAATTCTAGTGATTATCAAATGTAAAGCGATAAGGGAGACGCGATTTATCTCGTGGTTAAGCTCCACAAAGAAGCCTACATCCACATTGAGAAGTCCACACAAGGACCGGGTCTCACTTGACCCTTCTCTCACCAAGCCACCACAATGGTCGGCTTGGTTTCCACTATATCAATGGGTAATCACCAAGTTTGATTAGGGATGCTCACAAGTTGAGGCTCCCACAAATCAATAGAATGAGGAACACATGAAGTTCAACTCACACAAGCCACAAAACACAACACAATGTGCAAAGAGATCAAACCGAGAGCCCAAGCGCGATGATCTTCCTTCACTCTCCTCCCCAAACCCTAATCTCTTCAAGATTTGGTCTTAGAGGGCTAGTAGGATGAGTGGAAGGATTTGGAAGGCTCTAGGTCACTTGTGGCGGCGCTAGGGTTCAAGATTTGTTAAATAGGGGTCGTGGGTCCCCTTTTTATAGGGGTACCGACAACTAACCGTTGCCACCAGGGCAAACCCGGACTAGTCCGGCCCTGTGCCACGGACTAGTCCGTCCTTTGGGACCATAGAAAATTTTACATCATCAGTCGACAAAATAGATGACGTGCTCGCTAACGTTTGAATTTCAAATGGCCCCTCACAATACGGACTAGTCCGAAGTAGGACAGAAAGGTTTGGTCCGTCCCGAAACGGACACAACTGGGTATGGCCGGACTAGTTCGGCCCTCTAGGGTTTTCTCTTGGTTAATCTCACCAAGTCTCAAACGGACTAGTCCGTACCACCACGGACAAGTCTGAACTTTTCCAGAGAGCTTTGGCCCGTTCCAAAACGGACAAGTCCGGTTTTCGGGAACTTAGCTCCAACTCCACTAAGGGTGAACACGGACTAGTCCATACCCACACGGACAAGTCTGATCTCCTCCAGAGACCTTTAGTCCGACTCAAAATGGACTTCTCTGCCTGGCCGGACTAGTCCGTCCCTGAGGCCTGGACTAGTTCGGCCTCCTAGGGGTTTTCCTTATTTTGGCTTCTCACTTAGGTTTTTCTCTCAACCACCACTTCGATCCCTCTAGAATGATCTCAATGCAGATGATACATCCACCCTCACACATGATACGGCTCACTTAAGCTCAACACCATAGAAACCCTAATTTCTACGCTTGAGTTTTTGACGCTCGTTTCGATCTTTTCTTTTTGAGGATTTTTTTTTCATTTCAACCATTACACCTGTGCTTAAGATCAACTCAACTCATTAGCCTCTTAATTGTCGTCATCAATCATCCAAAACCCACGGGGATGCCTAGATGCACTTTCAATCTGCCCCTTTTTGATGATTGATGACAACACATTAAGACTTCAACAAAAAGGATAATAATTTGTTTTCATAACATGTATTTGTATGAGTGACTCCCCCTCAATGTATGCATCATGAGTAAGAGAAAGTGAGAGAGTTCTCATACATATACATGTTATGGTGGGGTGCCTAAGTGATGTGCTCATAAATTGTGATATGGTACCAAGTATGCAAGATAAAACATGTAACTCAAGCATAACATCACAATTTAGACAAGATACATGAATTAAGTCTTAAAACAATTGAAATGCAGTGAGTTTTAAAACATAAGTCCATAGTGGATCAATCTCTCCCCCATATAAAACTATCTAAGTACCCCTTCCAGTCTCTCCCTCTTTGGCATCAAGACACCAAAAAGGAAAATAGAGAAAGAAGAGTCCTAAGGTCTACTTCTCATCATCATCCTCGTCGTCGTAGTCGTCTCGCCCTTGGTGCCCGCTGTCGCTCTCCGTGGCCTTTGGATCATCATTAGCATCATCTTCGGACGGAGCTGCCGTGGAGGTACCAACTTCACCGAATTGAGCAAGCTCCTCGACGGTGAACTCCGGCAATGGAGTCAACTCCCCATCACTCTCCGCTGCGGGAGACATAGGGATCTCCATCTTGTCGCACATCGCCTTGAGATACTTCTCTTGGCGACGCTCCATGCGACGTTGCCGAACTTCTGTCTTCCGGCAAGAGGAGAATATGGCTTTGAAGCACTTGAGGAATCCACTACCGCATTGTGATGAAGGAGGAGGTGGTGGAGGAGGTGATGGCACAAAGTGTTAAGAAGAAGCGGGAGGATCCGCATTCTTCCTACGAGGGGCAGCCGGCGCTGAAGGTGGAATTTGAGGACGAAGCCTTCTATGAATTATGTCCTTCTTGAAGTTGAGCCCGGACACCTTTTCGATCATGTACATGATGCACGGAGCATAGCCACATGATCGGTTTGGAGTATGGAATATGTTGAAGATGTCATCAAAAATGTAGTCCACCACATTGAAGCGGACATCTCCATCAATTAGAACCATCAAGTTCCTCAAGTTACCTTGAATAATCCCTGCATCTCCATCCTTGAGGGCAATAGTCTTCCGGAGCACTCGTTTGAGGACAATATAGAAGGGCTTGATGTTCCTTATATGCCTGGCCTCAAAAGGTACATGACTTGGATACATGTACTCCAAAGTGTCTCAATCTACTGGCCTGAGATTGGAGATGATGATCTCATTGTCCAGTTGGTCCTCCAAGTCAAGTAACTGAGCAAACTCCCAGTAGGTAGTGGAGTATTGCTCTCCTTGAGTCATCCAAGTGATCCTCCTGTCTCTGTCGGTGTGGAAGTAGACAGTGGAGTAAAACTGGGCAATGACTTCCACATTCTAGTCATATTGAAAGCCCATGAGCTTCTTCAATCCATGGTGCTCTATGGCCTCAATCACAGCATTGAAGGCCAAATGATCCTTTTGGGCCATGTAATCCCAGTCAATCCACTGAGCATCAGTCGCAGGTGTCTGCTTGGACATATAAACTATCTTGTAGTAGTCACAGTGGAAGTCACACCAAAAGCGGGGATCCACTGTGCTCCTCTTCCTTTGGTAGACATTGAGCTTCCTGAGCTTCCTAGCTTTCTTAGCCCCTTTGCCTTTGAAGATGTTGGCATCGAAGGCAGCTGCACGGTTGGGGTTCCATGTAGGTGAAGACATCCTAAAGGGACCTATGGGCTTAAAGGCTCCCTTCTTTGCCTTGCTTGCAGGCTTCTTAGCAACAAGGACCCTCTTCTTGGGTGTATCATCCACCGGTGACTTGCCCTTGTCCTTGGAGGTCCTTGCCTCCTGGGATTTTGCCTTCTCCCCAACAGTCACAAGTCTTTTCTTCTTGGGAGCTGCCTCGGCTGCAGCTGAGTTATGAGCCTCCCGTTGTGTCATCTTTGCTCTTCTAGCTTCTGACTGAGAGTCAAGATATGCCATCACAAGCTCGTCCTCCTCGCGCTTTTGGCATTATAGTGCTTGCCTTCCCCCTCAGCTTCGGAGTCGGAGAGGGGAACATAGTCGGAATCTGACATGGTTGCTGATAAGAGATACAAAGGAATGTGTATGAGTCCAAAGAAGTAGAGATATGGTGGTAGAATTCACAAAATCGATTTAGTTTTGGGTTTTCACTGTGTACCCTGGACTTGTCCGCCCAGGGGCCGGACTAGTCTGTACCAAGCCAGACTTGTCCGCCCTGTGGCCGGACTAGTCCAGTTCACACAGCAAGAACCCTAATCTAGAGAAATTTTGCAAAAATTACGGATGCTACCACCGAAAATGAGGTGCATGATCACAATGATGTGGACAACAACATTTGTGAAGAAGTTTCTCTCAATAGATCTAAAAGAATTGAATTTCAGAGATTTTGGGGTAGGTCAAGAATACCTCTTCAAATCTTCGATTCGACGAAATGTGGGTGAGGAATCGGCCTCCGATGCTTGGGGAAGAGTTCCCACGCACCTTAGGGCTTCAATCCACCGATTGGAGTCAAGATTTGGTGGTTGGAATAAAAAATCGCCGATTTGGGGGCAGTTTTCGTGCTTTGGAGGAGAGAGAGTGTGTGTTTGAATGAAGTGGAGAAGTCGACGGCTTCCAGCGGAGGTTAAGTCCCCAAGGGCCAGGCTGGTCTGGTTGGGGACCTGGACTTGTCCGGCTAGCTGACTGGGTCCGGACTATTTTGAACCACCAGACTAGTCCGGTTTGGGGGCGGACTAGTCCGGTCCTAAGGCTGAAAACTCGTATATCTTGAGTTTTCAGTGGAGATTTGATCCTCTTGGACTATATTTTCACAAAAGATCTTTGTAAACATGGTCATTAAGCAATCAACAATCAAACTATGACCATAATTCACAAATATTTAATAATTTCAAAATAATTTGTAGAAAATTGAGGAGGATGAGTTTTTCGCAAGCATGTGTGAATTTTGAATATAACAATCATATGTGCAAGGCTCAAGCCACATTTCGAGAATCTAAGATATTGAGCTCACTCCTAAGTTCACAAAATCTTTTCTCATCTAGGGTTTGGTAAAAATATCAGCCAGTTGTTTTTCGGTTCTCACATGGGAGATTGCAATGTCTCCTTTGATGGAGTGATCTCTCAAGAAGTGGTGGCGGATATCGATGTGTTTGGTTCTTGAATACTCAACTGGATTGTGGGCTATTTTGATGGCACTCTCATTGTCACATAGGAGGGGAATCTGGCACATGTTTATGCCATAATCCCTAAGAGTTTGTCGCATCCAAAGAAGTTGTGCACAACAACTTCCGGTGGCGACATACTCTGCTTTGAATGTGGAAAGAGCAATGGAGTTTTGTTTCTTTGAGGACCAAGACACTAGAGATCTACCAAGGAATTGGCAAGTTCCGGATGTACTCTTCCTATCAACTTTGCACCCCGCATAGTCCGCATTGAAATATCCAATGAGGTTAAACTTAGAGCCCTTAGGGTACCAAAGTCCTAGGCTTGGTGTGTGAACCAAATACCTAAGAATTCTCTTAACGGGGGTCAAATGACACACCTTAGGTGAAGCTTGAAATCTAGCACACATACACACACTAAGCATGATATCGGACCTAGATGCACATAAGTAAAGTAATGAGCCTATCATGGAACGATATACCTTTTGGTCCACACTTGGACCATCTTCATTAAGATCTAGATGCCCATTGGTTGCCATAGGAGTCTTGATGGGTTTGGCCTTGTCCATGTCAAACTTATTGAGAATATCTTGTGTGTATTTGGTTTGACTAATGAGTGTGCCCTCCTTGAGTTTCTTTACTTGAAACCCTAGGAAGAACTTCAACTCCCCCATCATGGAAATCTCAAATCTTTCAGTCATTATCTTAGAAAACTCATCACAAAAAGCTTTTGTCGGTACCCTAGGTACCATATACTCCTTGGGGTTGTAAAGATCTCAAGGGAAAGTCATCTATTTGATTTGAAGACCTTCGGAGGCCCACATGTCAGACATAACCTGACCCGCTTCTCCAACATGGTTAGTCCCAGGGTCGTCACGTGTACTATCAAACCGGAGCTACCGCCCACAAGGGGGAAGCTCCGGGCTATGTACCAAAATGGCACCCCCGAACCTAACCCCAGACCGAGGGAAGCTCCGGAACTGACATGTGTCAGGTAACACCGGACCTACCTGTTCCCCACAGTGTGCTCCGGCGCTGCCACGTGTCCAACTGTCAGATCTTCAGCTTCAACCTCCGGAAGACTCCACAACGTCTCCGGATCTTCAAAGGGGAATCAAGGACTTCAAGACCCGATCAAGTGTCATTAATACTATATTAATGACACACGATCGGACGACCTTAATTACCAGTAATGGTGCTGTCAAAGCCCATAACTCGGTCATTAAGGGCAATTAAACGTGTTGAATGTGTATCAATATGAGTAATCGCCGGGGCCACATGTCGGGCCAGGCTAACTTGTAACGGTCTGCCCTTGTACTATAAAAGGACAGGCCGACGACACATAGGACACTCTCCACACACAGACACTTCGGAGACACGCTGACTTTACACTCTCAACTGACGTTGAGCTCATACATCCAATACAACACCAACACACCCCGTGGAGTAGGGTATTACGTTCAGGCGGCCCGAACCACGTAAATCTTGGTGTCCCTTGTGTCACTCGACATCTCACCTTCTGGAATCTCCGCGCGCCCATACCGAACCTCAAACTCCTCTAACACTTTAGTAGTGTCAGGAGATCTGCCAGATCAAAACCACCAACAGTTGGCGCACTAGGTAGGGGGCCAAGAGATTTCAAGAATGGTGAACTCAGCCGTTGGATCATCCAATGGTCATCCTGCTGTTCAAGCTGTTGGGGGTAATCCCTCCAATATGCAGCCACCAGCAGGAACTACGGTTCCAGCAGGAGTCACACTTCCACCACCGCCGCCTCCACCAGCAAATCAAGCTGGACAACGCGATGGTGCACCAGCATCAATCACTGTGTCGGCGAATCTTGACAACCCGAAACACACGCTTCATGTAGCACGTGCGCTTCTTCAGCGCCCACCACCTCCGGACGCATCCCGGGATGCAATGGAGCAGCGGAGGGCCGATGTGGAACACTTGGTTGCAGCAGCAGCCGACCGCATCAGCAACCAGGGTCCTCCTCCTTCAGGACGGGCCCCGTCGCAGCGACGGACCTTGTCTGGCAGACTTGGTCCGCACGTTTCCAACAACAGGAGACGTGCTCCATCACAGCAGGTGACGTCGTTGCCCTCCGGGGCACGACACACTCACACGGTATCAAGGCTTTCAACTCATGACCTCTGGGCGGAGCTTGATCGCCTATATCGCCAACAAGACGGTCGAGTCCATATTGAGCGTGCTCGTGAAAGACGAGAAGATCAAGACATTCCTGCTCCTGAAGGAGTAGGAGGAGGCTGTTCAGCCCTGTCCATGCATCTACGTATGGTCAGGTGGCCACAGAAGTTCCGGCCTCATCTGCCGGAGAAGTTCGATGGGACCGTTAATCCTGTCAAATTTCTTCAGATTTACTCCACTGCTATCTTGGCAGCTGGAGGAAATGAGCCTGTAATGGCCAATTATTTTCTAGTGGCTTTAACTGGGACCGCCAGGTCCTGGTTTATGAGCCTTCCACCCAACTCCATCAGCAGTTGGGAGGAGATGTGCCAACAGTTCACCGCCAATTTTGGGAGTTCTTACACCCGACCAGGCACCGAACTGGACCTTTTTGCAGTTGTGCAAAAAGGAGGAGAATCCGTGCGATCATTCATCTAGAGATTCTCTCAGGTACGAAACACTATCCCTTCTATCTCTAGCGCCTCTATCATCGTGGCATTTAGACAGGGAGTGCGGGATAAGAAGATGCTGGAGAAACTGGCGATCAAGGAGATTACCAGTGTCACGGAACTCTTCAGCTTGGCTGACAAATGTGCCAGAGCAGCAGAGGGCCGTGAAATGCACTCCAAACCAACTCCGGAGGATCACAAGAAATCCTCCAAAGAAGAAGCTGCTACCTCCGGGAGTGGCAAGAAAAAAAAGACCAACGGCAAGAAGAAGCCGTCGGCCGGTGCATCCAATGATGCAGCTGCTGCAGCTCCGGGTGGCCGGGGGCCACGCCCCGAGAAGCGACCTCGACCATCTTTTGAAGACGGTGGCAAACCCAAGGTGTGGTGTCCAATTCACAAAACGGACAGCCACAGTTTGGAAGACTGCCGGGAGGTCCAAAACCTTGTTGAGCGCTACAACAAGCGTCGGGAAGAAGCTCCTTTCCGACAGAGGGAAGGAAAACAAAAAGTTGACGAAGCTCTGGCTGAAGAGGAGTTAGGTTTTCAGGATCCCAAAAGGTCCTGAAGGCCGTCTACACCTCCGTCGACGACGATTCCGACGTCTCTGACAACGAGCGTCGGAAGACCATGAACACCATTTTTGGTGGATCATGGGACATCACCTCCCGCCGCGTCATCAAGACTATGCGTCGGGACATGGCTGCTGTAGCTCCTACAGCTAGGGCGGAGCCTCATCGGAAGTGGATGGATACATCCATCACTTTTGATGCTTCGGACTACCCTCGAAGCATGGTTGGAGCAGGTCAGCTACCTTTGATGGTATCTCCTACCATCAATAACATCCATCTCCACCATGTCATGGTAGACGGAGGTTCGGGGCTCAACCTCATAAGCTTCGAAGCTTTTACCAAGCTTCAGCTCCGACCTTTGGATCTCCACCCCTCCCGACCTTTCTCCAGAGTAGGTCCGGGAGCCAATACCCCACTCGGAGCTATTACCCTCCCCATTACCTTCGGGACCCGAGAGAAGTATCACACTGAGAAGTTGGTCTTTGAAGTTGCTCAGATCAACTTACCCTTCAATGCCATCTTGGGTAGGTCTGCCTTGTACAAATTCATGGCAGCTGCTCATTATGGTTACCTGGTGTTAAAGATGCCAACACCAGTAGGCGTTCTCCGGATCCTTGGAGATCATACTGCCGGAGTAACTGCTCTAGAAGAACTCCATGCGCTTACTACGGCGCAAGAGGAGGACTCCAGGCAGGAGCAAGCTCCGAAACCCCCGAGCATTCATCAGCGAGGCTCGACTTCTGCACCTCGTGTGCAGCCAAGCGGTGACACCGACATTCCCGTCAAAGTCGTCCAAATTGGTTCTGATGCCGCTCAGACCACCCGTATATCGGGGGGATTGAACGACAAATAGGAACTCGCGCTCATCGCGTTCCTCCAGGCTAATGTTGACATGTTTGCCTGGCAACCGTCACAAATACCTGGGATCCCCAGGTAATTGATTGAGCACAATCTGAAGGTCTACCCCGACGCTCGGCTTGTGCATCAGAAGCCTCAGAAGCAATCTGTAGAGCGACAGAACTTCATTCGACAAGAAGTGAAGAAGTTGCCCGAAGCTGGATTCATCCGAGAAGTCTTCCATCCAAAATGGCTGGCAAACCCAGTCGTTGTGCCCAAGGCCGGCGGGAAGCTTCGGATGTGTATCGACTACACAACACTAAATAAGGCATGTCCAAAAGATCCATTCCCATTACCTAGAATAGATCAGATAGTGGATTCCACCTCCGGGTGTGAATTACTGTGTTTCCTAGACGCATATTCTGGGTATCATCAAATCAGAATGTCTAGGGAAGATGAAGAGCATACCTCTTTCATCACAGTAGATGGATTGTACTGTTATACAGCCATGCCATTTGGTCTCAAGAATGCAGCTTCAACCTTTGTACGAGCTATATACAAAACCTTTGAAGAACTCATTAGAGACATAGTGGAAGTGTACGTCGACGACATCGTGGTCAAGGTCAAGAACAAGGAGTCACTCCTTGACACCTTGCAGGCTGTCTTCGACAAGCTGCGGTTCACCCGAACAAAGCTAAATCCAGACAAGTGTGTCTTCGGGGTTAGCTCCGGAAAAATTCTTGGTTTCCTGGTAAGTCACCGGGGCATAGAAGCTAATCCGGCGAAGATCAAAGCCATTGAAGACATGCGGCCACCAGTCCACATCAAAGATGTCCAAAAGCTAACTGGATGTCTAGCAGCCCTCAACCGGTTCATTTCAAGACTGACGGAACGGGAACTCCCCTTTTTCAAGTTATTAAGGAAGTCTGGACCATTCCAATGGTCTGAAGAAGCAGAAAAGGCGTTCCAGGAGCTAAAACAGCTCCTCACCACCCTACCAATTCTGGTAGCTCCGAACCCTGGTGAGCCTTTGCTGCTTTACATTTCAGCCACTAACGAAGTCGTCAGTATGGTCCTGGTTGCGGAGAGACCAGAACCATCCCATACTCAGGAGTCCAGACCCCTTTAGGAGGGTCTGGAGGTTCCTGAAAGTGAGTCTGGGTCCAGCTCCCAGACTTGAATCCACAAGAAGTTACTTCAGAAAACCCAGACCCCTCCGGGAGGGTCCAGGTCGCTTCTGAAGAAGCTCCGGGTTCCTCCAGCAAGAACCCGGAAGTCCCCGAAAAAAATCTGGACTCCTCCGGGAGGATCCGGATCAATGAAGAGGAAGCTCCGGGCCCCTCCGGGAGGGTACGGACCATCCAGCACCCAATGTACTTCATTAGTGAAGTACTTCATGACGCCAAGACTCGATACCTAGAGGTGCATAAGCTGCTCTATGCAGTTCTTATTGCCTCCAGGAAGCTTCGCCATTATTTCCAAGCTCACAAGATCTCAGTGGTTACTTCTTACCCACTTCGAGCAATCTTGCATAATCCCAACTCAACTGGGAATATTGCAAAGTGGGCAGCGGAATTGGCCGAATTCGATCTCGAATTCATTTCAAGGCAAGCAATTAAGAGTCAAGCATTGGCAGACTTCGTGGCGAAATGGACTCCCTCTCCATCAAACCCTGGGGGCTCCAGCGAGCAGAAGCCAGAACACAAGGCCCCGTTCTTCACCGAGCCTCATTGGACCCTCTACTTCGACGGCTCCGTGCAAAAGCAGGGGGCCAGAGCTGGAATCCTTCTCCTCGCACCAACCGGAGAGAAGGTAAAATACATGGTACACCTTGACTTCAAGGCGACCAACAACATGGCGGAATATGAAGCACTCATTTATGGACTAAAGGTGGCACTGTCATACAGTGTCAAGCAACTGCTGGTCAAGGGAGATTCACAACTCATCATTAAGCAAGTGAAGGGTGAATGCTCCTGCAACAATCTCCAGCTAGCTGCTTACCTCCTTGAAGTCCAGAGGCTTCAGAAGGACTTTGAAGTCCAAGATCTCCACCATGTCCAGCGTGCCCACAACGGTGAAGCCGACGAACTCTCGACGAAAGCGTCAACCGGAGCTCCGGCTCCTGACGGAACTTTTGTTCGGAGGTTGTCAAAACCCATAGCTCAGCCTGCCGAACTGAGAGAAGGGGGCGAGATCAGCATCCCGAAGCTGACGGTCCCGATGGCCCTGTTACCATGGCAGCCATCAAGGGTCGTAGGTGCTGCCGGAAGCTCCGAGCAACCCAGCACGCAAGACTCAAATGCTCAAGTTAGTTCTGATGCATGGATCTCGGAGATCCGGAACTACTTGAAAGACAACATCCTTCCTGACGATGATGTATCCACTGACCGGGTAGTCAGATTGGCTAAAAGATACACGTTGGTAGAAGGGGATCTCTACCGGCGCGGTGCTAATGGCATCCTAATGTGGTGCATCACAAGGGAAGAAGTCTGCGAGCTCCTCGCAAAAATCCATGGAGGCGAGTGTGGGAACCATGCGTCTTCCCGCACGCTAGTTGGTAAAGCCTTTCGGCATGGCTTCTACTGGCCTACAGCACTCCAGGATGCAACTGAGCTGGTGAAGAAATGCGAAGCATGTCAATTTCATGCAAAGCAAATTCACACACCGGCTTAGCCCCTACAAATGATACCTCCTACATGGCCCTTTGCTGTGTGGGGGATGGACATCTTGGGACCTTTCCCAAGAGCCATCGGAGGTTACAAGTTCCTGTACGTTGCCATTGACAAGTTCACCAAGTGGCCGGAAGCAACTCCAGTTGTGACAATCAACAAGCAATCTGCTATCAACTTTTTGCAGTCCATTGTATGCAGATTTGGAGTCCCAAACAAAATCATCACTGATAATGGGACCCAATTCACAAGCTTTGCATTTCAAGGATATTGCGAAGACCTCGGCATTCGAGTTTGCTACGCCTCCGTAGCTCACCCAACAAGTAATGGCCAATCCGAGAGAGTAAATGCTAAAATCCTTAAAGGACTCAAAACGCGCACCAATGAGCGCTTGAAAAAACATGGAGCCAACTGGATTGAAGAGCTTCCGCCCACTTTATGGACCAACAGGATAACTCCAAACCGGTCAACTGGAGAGACACCCTTCTTCCTGGTGTATGGAGCTGAAGCAATCCTTCCTCCGGATATCACCTTGGGGTCACTCCGGGTCCGGACCTTTGATGAAGCCACGCAGGACTAGCTCCGGCGTGAAGACCTAGACCTCCTTGAGGAGGGAAGGTGCCAAGCTGCTATTCGGAATGCCCGATACCGCCAAGCCCTTCGGCGCTATCATCAGCGGCATGTACACAACCGACAGCTCGAGGAAGGCGATCTGGTGCTATGGAGAATACAATCCAGAGAAGGGTTAAACAAACTCTCCCCCAGGTGGGAGGGACCCTTCCGAGTGATTAAAGTATCCCGTCCCGGAAGCGTTCGCTTGGCTACCGAGGATGGGACACCTCTCCCAAATCCTTGGAACATTGAGCACCTCCGTAAGTTCTACACTTAATATCACGGAGGTGAGTCTGTAGTAACTTGAGGTGTATGTTATAGAGCCATTGTACAGAGTAGGGTAGTTCCTCTGGGAGAAGAGCCAGACCTTTCTCGGAAGGTCCGCAAAGTTCATGCAACACTTGTTGCAGTCTCAGGACTAAAAGTGTGGCTAGCTACCCTGGGTCAAACGAGAAATTAAACACGTTTAGCCTGGTTCCGTACCCTAAGAGTGTACTCGTTTCCCCTGTACCCCGGACCTATAATGAAAGACATCTTCATGTGAAACAGACTCCACGTGCATTTATTTCTTACCGGCTCAACATTTTTTATTTTTCTCTTTCTTGTCTATAACAAAGACGTGCAATTCTTAAGAAATTTTAGTTCGACTGGTTCATATATGATTCGAGCTGTATTGTCGATTCATCTGGATTCAAATATTGTTCATGGCCCACTCGCCTGAATGTCGCCAAGCCAATCTAGGGTCAGAGTGTGCTATCGACTTAGCCTGGTCAAGCACCCTAAGTACGCCACTCTACCTACACCCCGGCAGACCGAAGTAAGGCTGGTCCAAGTACAATTGGATCCGAAAGAAAGAAGGCAATGCGTTCGGTCACATTCAGAACCGTGTTTGACCTAAAATTTTCTTGAGAATCGTAAGCCACGACTAGGTTATAGGCAAGGAGCAAATTTTACTATTTATCTTGGCTTCAGTGCGCAGGAAAAATAAAGAATCCACGTTGATGGAGAAAAGCCGGAGCTGACGAAGCTCCGACTCCCCCTAGGTGGCTTATAATCGATGTTGAACATTGAAAACGAGCATCACCGGAGCAACCAAGCTCCGGTAAAGCTAGGGGGGCCAACCGTCGATGCAGAATAAAAGATGGTGAGAAGATTCCACAAACGGAGTTTGCTGCCGACAAACTACGCGTTGGCAAAGGTCACTGCCGGAGCTACTAAGCTCCGACACCACGGAGGTCTAACTATCGATGCTCTACGCGTTGATAGGAACTACTGCCAGAGCTACTAAGCTCCGACAACCTCAGGGGGCCTTCACTATCGAAGACTTCGGACCCACACTCTACAAGTTCGAAGCAAATGAGTCTTCAACAAAACACAATATCCTCTTGGTACATGTTCACAATCAAATTGTGTACATCTACCAGGGGGCCAAGTGAAGACAAAAGTGTTGAAGACAAAAAGTGAAATTAACAAAAATTTGGGGATTTCATTCATCTGGAGACAAGGGATTACAAAATTGAGGAAGAAAAAGAGAGAATACAAGTGGGAGCTACGGAGATGGTCCTAGACCCTATGGAAGAACTGGGCGACCTTCTGAGCAACCTCCGACACGTTGGCTCGGGTGGCTTCACCTTCTCCTTCGACGGGACCTTCAAGCACCGGGTCCAGAGGGAATTGGGGATCCCGACTGGTGTAGCACGTCAGCACATACTCTGCGACGTTCTTTGCCAGGGATTGCCCCTCAACCTCCAACTGGTCCGCGATGACGTCGACCACCTTGGAGAGTTTGCTACCCGCCGAGCTCAGCGCTTGCAACGCCAGGTCCGGCTCCGGATCATCCGGACGCACGGGACTGAAGCCCATCGGTGTCAGCGCGTCGTTGGCCTTGCCCAGGAACTCCCAAACCTGTAGGGAGTCCGCAGCCCTCAAGCCCTTCAGTTCTTCCAAGTATCTTTTGGCTACCACCAGTTCAGAATTCTCGCGAGCGAGGCACTCAACTTCTTTGGCGTTTTGCTGAATATTTTCAGCAACTCGCTTCTCGAGTTTTCCGAGCTCCTCCTCCCGGAGGTGGATCTTGTTCCAGCGGTCAACCAGGTCCTTCTCCCTGCCCCTTACTTTCTTCTCCCTGGCAGCAATGGCACACTCTTGCTCGTAGAGTTCCTGCCCTCGCACCCAGGCCTTCTCCTCCTCCTTAGCACAGCGCTCTTCCAATTTCTTGGCGCGCTCTTCGAGGCCCTTGTCAGCCAGAGCCACCTTTTCGGTGAGCTCCTCCTCCCTCCTCAAGACGTCATCCCACAGCTCTAGGAGTTTCTACTCTTCATCTTCGAGCCTTTTCTCCCTCTCCTCAAGTGCCTCCCGGCGCTTGATGAGAGTAGTGTTAATGGCCTCAAGCCTTTCTTGGCGTTCATCGGCCGCACTATTAGCTGCTTTGGTCTGCTCATAAATGATCCGAGATTGAGCATCGAGGGTGCGAGTCATACTCTCCCTGTCATCCAATAATTTGCCCCAGTATTCCAGGCGGACCTTCTCCCGCTTGATCCACTCTTTGTCATCTGCTAGCCTCGACTGCGCCAGCTTGGTATCGAAGTAGAGCCGGTTACGCCACCGCCTAAGGGTTTGGCACTCCTCTTCAAGAGCCTTGCTGTCATGGAAGAAGGCCAGTTGAACTTGACGCAGACTGGAACAGGCGTTGTCAATAGACAATGACAACGGGATAGGTTCCGGACCTGCTGGGGTCTCCTCCGCTGGTTCCAGCGGGTTCTCGCTGACAAAAATTGGGTCCCACTCCACAAGAGTGGTCCCCTGAGCCTCTACGACGCTAGGACCGTCCTCCGGGATGGCCTCAGTCGCCATTGAGGAGGGTCCCGCTGATGAAGTTCCGACCTCCGGAAGTGGTTCCGAAGGCCCCACCGCCAGGTCTTCATTTGCCCCCTCAGGCAGGGGGCCAGAAACTTCGTCTGGGCACTCCGGCTCAGCCGCGGGTACCTCTGGCGTCGTCACTCCCGGAGCAGGGGCTACTTCTGGCTCCGGCCTGGGCACCTCCTTTCCTGGGGGCTCGAGCGCCGACGACTCCGCAACAACCGGCTTGGGAGCCGGAAAGTCTTCAACATCAACCGGCCCTGCAGCCGGAGCTCCAACAACGACCGGCTCTGCGGCCGGTGCTTCAGAGGTAGCCGACCCAACCGCCGGGACTTCCTCAACATCTGGCGCGCACGCCGAGACTTCAATTACCTCCGGCTCAACCGCCGAAGCTTCCATCATCTCAACACCCAAACCCGGAGCTTCAACCTCCGGGGCAGGTGCCGCTGGCGCATCTTCTCTCCCGTGGTCCGGCGCTACCACGGGAGTCTCGGGGGATGAGTCGAGGTCCATGACCACGACAGCTGGCGCCGGAGCTGCCACAGCTTCAGCCACCACTTGGGGCGGCACCGGGACAGGAGCAGAGACTTCCGCCCTCACAACTTCAGCTGCTGTGGCTGAGGGTGGAACTTCACTCCTCTTCTTGGGAACGCTGCAGATGAAGGATGAAGAAATTTAAAAAACAGTTACTACAATAAAAAAACTGTTTGAGGTAAAGATTAAAAATTACCTCGGGAGGCTTCTGCACCAGCTTGCGCGGAACCTCTTTCCCGGGCGTTCAGGGATGACCATAGCCGCCGGCGGCATGGAAGCCCCGGAAGGCCCCCCGGAACTCGTCGCAGCCACGGGCATTTCCTTTGTCGAGGCCCCCCTCGACCAGGAAGGACCTCCGGACCTAGAGGCCTCAACCGGCCCTGGTGCTAAAGTCTCATGCCCGGAGCTAGCACCCCGGGAGGACGCCGCTGCGGGAACAACCGCCGCAGTTGTAGAAGACCTCCCCCTCCGGGGAGAAGGAGCTGATGCAGAGGTGGCAGGCCTGACGGACCTTCCGTCGGCATGCTGCAGCTTCCTCTTCCGGCTCAAAGGTTCGTCTGCCGGCTCCTTGCCCTTGTCGACGACTTCGATCCTTGGCTTCGGGGCAGGGTCGGAGCCACCTTCGGAAGCCCCAGGGATCACTACCCTGGAGGTCGATCTTCTCTCGATGACACCAAGGTTGTCAAGCACAGGCATCTTCCGCCGGAGCTCCCTGCTGAACTCTACTTCCATGTTTAGAGGGAGAAAAGCTGATGGCGGAGTCAAGTCGTCACCCGCGACGTCAATGCCGTGCTGGAACTTCTTGAAATGGGACTCCAAGGTTGTCCCCGACATGTTGGACTTCAGCCCAGTCTCAACCCGGTCGTCGTCCATCACACTGTTGAGGGCCCAAGCAAGTTTTCCTCTCCTCTTCGGCGGTGCGTACCTGTTGACCAGGAAGTTGCAAAACACTGCCTGAGGAGTTAATCCTCCCTCCACGCACTAGCGGATCCTGGTCAGAGCAGGGCTGAAGGCTTCCGCCAGCACCGGAGCTTCACTCAAGACTGTAGTGTCGATGTTGGGGAGGCCTTCGGGCAGCTCCAGCTTCTCGTGCTCCTCCACCCGATGACTATCCAGTCCTTCTTCCAATCATCCCACTTCCCAGAGGGAAACAACCGGAGGTACTTCAATGGGCACTTCTTACGCTTCACGAAGTAATAGAAGCCAAGGTACTCATTACTCCTGCCGGTGGTATGGACGGTGAAGAAGGTCCGGAAAAGTTCAATGCAGGGGGGATGCCCACCCACATTTCACAGAAGTGGACGAAGATAGACACAAGAAGAATAGAGTGGGGGCCAAGGTGGTATAGCTGCAGACCATAAAAGTCTAGCAGCATCAAGAAAAAGGAGGAAAAAGGTGGGATCAACCCCACCATGGTGTACGAAGAGAAGTACACCATCTCGCCGGCGTGCTCCTTCTCGAATGGGAGCTCTCACTACAGGAAAAGCGATCATTTGCGACGGCTGGTTTTATTTGCGACGGCCAGCCGTCGCAAATAGCTTAAATTGCGATGGCCCGCTTCTGGCCGTCGCAAATAAGGTGGCCGTCGCGAATAAGCGGTTATTTGCGACGGCTTTCGGACTGGCCGTCGCAAATAAGTGGTTATTTGCGACGGCCAACCCTAGGACCGTCGCAAATAAAGTAGCCGTCGCAAATAAACTCTTATTTGCGACGGCCTATCGGACGGCTGTCGCAAACAGGCTTTAATTGCGACGGCCGTAAGTTGAGGCCGTCGCAATTAAAGCTGCCGTCGCAAATTAGGGCTTATATCGGGACGCTCCGGCCCCGACTTTTCATTCACGCTTCGGCCCCGACTCCGCCACGCCCCCGCCACCTTGCCGCGTTGCCGCCGCCCTGCCGCACCCCCGTCGCCGCGCCCCCGGCTCCACCGCCCTCGGCCCCGCCTGTGGCCCCCACCGGCGGCCCGCGCCCCTCCCGCCGCCTGCCTCCGCCGCCGGCCCGCCGCGCCACCGGTGTCGCCGCCGCCGGCCCGGATCGCCACGCCCCCGACCGGACCGCCGCGCCCCCGGCCCCCGACGCCTCCGCTGCGCCCCCGACCCCCGACGCCTCCGCTGCTCTGAGGTCAGTGCTACTCCCCCCGGTTTTGGGTTTTTTTTCAGATCTAGCTAGCAATTTTGTTAAGAGGTAGCAGCAATTAGCTATAGTAGCTTAGAATAGCTTGTATAGTTTATTTAAGGATTGAATCACTTAATTATAGAAGAGTTATGAACCCTATTTTCGAGTCATCGACTAGTCGTCGACTAGTCGTCGAGTCGGTCCCGGGAGGCCGACTGAGGCCTCCGACTCAACTTTCATGGCAAGTCGGGCGACTTGCCGTCGACTTGCCTTTTCCAGTCGACTAGTCGTCGACTTATGTCTTTAAGTCGGGTGACTTCGTGAGCTTCTCAGCCCAGACCAGCCCAAGGCCCATTAGGAACCCTAAAAATCCTCTCCTGCTCAACCCTTCCCTTCTGCTCTGCCCTTCTGCTGCCCCTGCGCCCCCGGCCCTGCCGCACCCTCGCCATCGGCCTGCCGCGCCCCGACCCCGCCGCCCCCAGCGCGCCCACTGCCCCCGGCCCCCGCCGCCCCCAGACCCCCGCCGCCCCTGCGCCGCTGGCCCCGCCACTAGCCGCGCCGCCGCTGCCAGCCCGCCACGCCCCTGCCGCCCCCAGCCCCCCGCCGCCCTCGACCCCTGTGCCCCCGGCCCCTGCACCCCCACCTCCTACGCTCCTGTCCCCCCGCCGCCCCTGGCCCCTCGCCGCCCCCGACCCCGCCTCCCTCGGCCCCCTTGCGCCCACGGCCCCGCCGCGCCCCCCGCGCCTGATGTCGACGTGCCCCTGTCGCCCCCGGCCCCGGACAGCAGCGCCGCCGGCCTCCTCCAACGCCTCCGCCGTCCGTCCGAAGCCGTCGGCCCGTTGCTCCGCGCCGCACAAGTAAAGTAGGCATTAGTTGTTAATTTCTAGATAATTAGTTGTTAATTGATGATTAGTTGTTATGCTATTTAGTTGAATTACAATTAATTGTTTGTTAGTTGTTAATAGTTGACCATTCTAATTAATTATTAGTTAGTTGTTAATTAGTTATAATTGGATCTTAATGTTACTATATATGCTTAGGTTTAATTTAATAATGTTTAAGATTTGTATTATTGCTCTCATTTGAATTATGGTTATGTTTAGGTTTATTGAATTGCTCTCATTTGAATTGAATTGCTCTCATTTGAATTGCTCTCATTTGAATTGAATTGCTCTCATTTGAATTGAATTGCTTATGTTAGAATTGAGTTGATAAATTAATGAATTACAATGGATAATTGTTATGTTTAGGTTTATTTGAATTGCTTAGTTTTTTAAATTATGCTTAGGTTTTTTTGAAGGGTCGTTGAATTGCTTAATTTTGATTGCTTGAGTGTTCAAGTACTATATATACATAAATGGGCTTCGGACCAGCTTGACAAGGCCCGACAAGGCCCATTTAGTGGTAAGGTAAAGTATGCGTGTAGACGGGTACGAAGGCGAACGACGACGGTGAGGATGGCAAGCACCTACGCGTGGATGGCGTACTCCGACGAAGTGGTTTCATCTCTGATCTACGACAGCTAACCCTAAAGCCGTCGTGGAATTGTCATCTGAGACCAACTTTCCTCTCACTCTTTCTCTAGTTCTTTCCTCTCTCTTAAATGACCTAAAAATGAAAATGAGCAACGTAACCTATAGCAATGTATTACCCGTTTCGGATCGGCACGTCTCACATGCCATTGGCATGTGAGACGTGTAGGTTCGGAATTGTCCCTTTTTTGGACAGCCTCGGAGTGAACGAGGGGGCGTGGCTTATGACGAGACGCGGGTTCGGATTTGGACGAGATTTCGGTGGCGTAACCCTGTTGTTCTCTGCTGCACTATTTTCGGGCGTGCAGTGGAGAACAGCGGGGTTATGCTGCCGAAATTTCATTCGAATTCGGATCACGCGTCTCGTCATGAGCACGCTCCGCTCGGTCACTCTTGGGTGGGTTTAGGATCTATCTGCCTAGGTTGTAGGGCCGTGACATAACACAACAATACATTAACGACAATTTCTTTTGCATTAAACTGCAGAGTCAAACATGGGTGAAGACCGCAGTTGGATGTATACTGGCTGGAAGAGCAGAAATGGTGGTCACTCCGATGAGTGGTTTATCAAGTTAGATCAATTTTTGGATCGAGCATTTTCGTTGTCAACGGAAGATATGGTGCGGTTCCCATGTACAAAATGCCGGAATACTATGTTTTTGAGAAGATTGGAGCTTTCATTTCACTTATGTCGAAACGGTTTCACTCCACAATATGAAGTGTGGAACTTCCACGGCGAGACTAATTCTCGAGTCATAGCCGAAGTGGATGAGGATGATGATATAACAGAGGTTGATAGGATGGATGAGATGTTAGAAGCTCTTGAAGCGGAGGATCCTCTTACAAATGAGGCAGAGAAGTTCTTCGAGGAGCTGAAGAAATCACAAGAGCCGTTGCATGAACACACGGCTGTGACCGTACTTGCTTTCTTGACCAGATTTATGGCAATTAAGTCCAAGTACTTTTTTTCCATCAACTGCTACAATGATCTCATGAAATTGATATGCGATATCCTTCCACAACCTCACAAAGCACCACCAGATATGTATCAGTCAAAGATCAAGATATCTGGTCTCGGTATGAAGTATGAGAAAATTGATGTGTGCCCAGACAACTGCATGCTATTCTGGAAAGAGCACGCCAATGAGAAGATGTGCTTGAAATGTGGTAAATCAAGGTATGTCGAAGTTGTTAATGACGATGGCGATAATGTGATGACAGATGTCGCACATAAGCAGCTTCGTTACTTGCCTGTGACACCTCGGTTGAAGCGGATGTTTCTTTCAAAAAGAACCGCAAGACACATGAGATGGCACAAAGAAGGTAAACGTGAGAACAAAGAATTCTTGACGCATCCGTCCGACGGTGATGCATTGAAGGCGCTAGACCGTTTCGATCCAGACTTTTCTCGTGATGCGAGGAATGTTCGCATCGGATTAGCGACAGACGGATTCTCACCGTTCAGTATGAATGCCACGCCATACTCATGTTGGCCTGTCTTTGTCATTCCATACAACCTGCCACCTGCTTTATGTACGAAGAACGAGTTCATGTTTCTCAGCCTCATTGTACCTGGACCTGATCATCCCGGGTCACGTCTCAACGTGATGTTAAAACCGCTGATCGAAGAATTGAAAGTCTTGTGGATAGGAGTCGAAGCATACAACAGTTACAAGAAGCAGAAATTCAACCTTCGAGCTGCTTATTTGTGGTCCGTCCATGATTTGCCAGCATACGGCATGTTTTCCGGATGGAGCACTCACGGTCGTCTGACGTGTCCGATATGTGCTTCAGACACGGATTGCTTTCGACTAACTCATGGAGGCAAAATATCTTACTTCGATTGTCACAGACGTTGGCTGCCCTCGAATCATATATTTAGGCAGCAGAGGCATGTCTTTCGAAAGAACACTGTTGTCACTAAAGGACCACCGAAGCGTCTCAACGGGTCAGAAATTTCTGATATGTTGGACAAACTGGTGCCTGATGAAGGTCGTCCTGGATATTTCGTAGGTTATGGAGAGGAACACAATTGGACTCACATATGTGGACTTTGGGAGCTACCATATGTGAAGTCGTTGATTCTAATGCACAACATTGATGTCATGCATCAGGAGCGTAATATGAGCGAAAGTATCATAAGTACTTGCATGGATATGCCTGGCAAAACGAAAGACAATTATAAAGCTAGACTAGATTTGGCAGACATTTGTCACCGTCCAACTCTTGAAATCTCTGAAAGTGGTGGAAAGCCACGTGCTTCTTTCTGTCTTCGATCGAAAGAAAAGAAAGAAGTTATGAAATGGATGAAAACTTTGAAATTCCCAGATGGTTACGCAGCTAGCCTGAAACGAGCCGTAAATGTTAGCACAGGAAACCTCACTGGGTTGAAGAGTCATGATTATCACATTATAATGGAAAGACTCTTACCTGTTATGTTTCGAGGCTATCTAGATGATGCGGTGTGGAAGGTTTTAGCCGAGCTCAGCTATTTCTATAGACAGCTTTGTGCTAAAGAAATCAAGATCGGGATGATGGATAAGTTAGAGAAGGAGATACCCATACTTTTATGTAAGATGGAAAAAATTTTTCCACCGGGTTTCTTCAATCCAATGCAACATCTGCTTATCCATCTTCCATTCGAAGCTAAAGTGGGCGGTCCTGTGCAATATAGGTGGATGTATCACATTGAAAGAGCGCTACGATATCTGAAACCAATGGTTGGCAACATGGAAAGGGTGGAAGGGTGCATCGCTGAAGCCTATGCTCTTAAGGAAGTTGGATACTTTTCAAGTGTCTACTTTGCGGAAGAAAAAAATATCAATACTTCGGCGATGCGGTACAATGTGGACGAAACACCCCCTCTAAGCGACCTTTCCATTTTTCAAACGAGAGGCGCCACCGTTGGTAGCTACACGACCTACGTGCTATCCGAACAGGAAAGGACTGTTGCTTTACTCTACATGTACGCAAATATAGAAGGCATGCAGGAATACTTCGAGTAAGTATTTCTCCTATGTTTATGCTAATCTACATATTTTGCTACACATGTACTCTAAAAGATGTTTTTTCATGTTCAGCGAGTTCCACAGATAATATTGGCCACATTGGCATCAACCTACGGCCAAACAAGTAGAAGCGATGCGAAAGGAAGGAATAAATGGGGGGTAGAGTTTTCTATCTTGGTTTCGAGAATATGTAATATTCTCTCGTCTTCTATGTATTATAAATTAATTTTATTAAAGAAGTATTATGTAATATTCTCTCGTCTTTTATAACAATGTCGGACTCACAATGTCCATGAAGATTTGCGGCAGCTATCTTATGGATTGGTGAATGTTAGAAGCTATGGTCGATATGACGTAAATGGCTTCCGATTCCGTACAACTGATTTTGAAGCTCATCGTCCTCTCGCGGCAACATCAAATTCCGGTGTTGTGACGAGAGCAATGGACACTCAAGGGAATTTAACCGATTATTATGGTATCATTAACAAAATCCTTGAATTTACTTTTACCGGAAATAAGACCCTTCGAGTTGTCTTCTTTGACTGTGATTGGTTTGATCGTACTCATGGAACTCGAGAAAACCAATTTGGAATGGTGGAAGTGAAACATAAGGACCGACTACGAGGTTACGATACATTTGTTCTTGCGCATCAAGTTGAACAAGTGTATTATCTACCTTATCCATGCACGAAGCTCAGTGCTTGGTGGGTGGTATATAAGGTGAATCCTCGTGAGCGGCTATATACTCCTGGGGATGATGGTTACCATGATAGCGAAGACGTTGAAGAAGTGTACCAAGAAGAAGAGTTGCCAGACACTTTTATCGTCGAGCTTGGTGCAGGACTCGATCAATTAGTTGGAGATGTTGAAGACGTTGAAGATGTAGTGGCAGATGATACGCGAAAACAAAAATTGGAACAGGCCACGATGGAAGATCGTTGGGCTGGTTTAAGGAGTAGGGCACAGGCACATGACAATGATGTTGATGAATTTTGAAAGTGACTACAAGTAATGTTTTATTGAAGATAGTAACATGAATTTTATATATTTTATTTGCATATTTACTAATTATCTAATTACAATAGGATGGCGTCAAAGAAGGGTAAGAAGGTGCCGTCGACGAGGGGGTTCTACCCCTCTAGACCTGAGGACGCTTTTGTTGGTGCCTCGTCGACTGGCAGCAGACGCTCTCAGCTGCTGGGGCACGTTCAGACTAGCTCTAGAGCTTCGTCACAGGTAAATGTCACTCGTTTTTGACAAATTCTTTAAATTCAAATTCACATTAAACTTACTTATGAATCATTTGAATGTTGTAGTCTTCACCGGCTGACTCAGAGGCTGCGGCGCCTTCGGTGAGCCAGCCCTCGGCGAGGCAGCTCTCGGCCAGCCAGCCCTCGGCGAGGCAGCCCTCGGCGAGTCAGCCCTCGGCGAGCCAGCCCTCGGCCAGCCAGCCCCCGGCTGGCGATGAGTTTGTTCCTGAGGCCTTTGACTCAGCTGGTGAGGAGCCGTCTGGCTCACCTGACATGGCGCCCCAGCAGACGCGGAGGACGAGGAGGACTCACTTTTTCAGTCCTCCCGCGGTCCCTTCACAGAGGATCGTGATTCGTCCAGTCGAAGACAGGTAATAAAAATTATACTTTTCAATTTTAGTTTCTTTTGATTACTTAAGTAATGAATGAATGAATAAATATCTTACAGGGCTTGGGACGACTTGTCTTTCACCGGTGAGAAACACCAATGACAGGTGAATGGTGTCCTCGGGTCTATAGTGCGTTTGCACTATCCCGGGGTCATCGACGGGGTGCCTGCTCTTTCGTGGGAGGACTACGCACGCGTCCATCACCAGGAGCACGGCAACCTTCAGGAGGCCGTATGGGCCGATTTTATGGTAAGTATGTTAAAAAAGTTTCTAAGTTACAACTCTTAAACTCTTTTAGTGAACATCTCTTCAATATATTCTTTATCGCAGACAAGATATACTTTAGAGGACCCGAACGACCGTCGCATGTTTGAGGATGCGAGGCGAGTGTTTCACTTCAACGCTGCCAAGGCGCTTCGACAAGCTTTGTCGAACGCCCGTGTTCAAATTATTAATGAGCACTTGAAGGCGAACCAGCAGCACGTGTTACACTTCCGGCAAGAGAGCGAGAGGCACCTGACGGAGGAGGAGTACGCGCAGGTACATGGAGTGTAGTAAGTATTTTTTCTGATAATTTCCTCGATGGTACTTTTAATGACTTCGAACTATGTGCAGGGCCACGTGAGCTGGTTGCAGGGTCAGACCGATGCATTTCGGGCCCTTTGTCGCTACTGGGCTAGCGACGAGTTTAAAGCTAAATCTGAGAAGGCTCGAGACTGCAGAGGGGTGGAGGAGAAGAGCAGGCACGGGCAAGATAACCACTTGCGTTTAGCTAAACGCATGGTAAGTGTGTGTAACTTATGTTTATATATTAATAATATATTGTTCGTACTAACACGTATTGACAGGAGCGCGAGACGGGGGTGCCGCCCACCCCTGCTGAGGTTTGGAAGAGAGGTCACAGGGACCCTTCTCAGCCGACGGGGTGCAGTCATGTTGCAGCCGAGCGGTTGGTAAGTTTAGAAATCATTCATATTAAATATAACTATATAGATTGTTCAACTTACACGGTTTTATTGTTTTGCAGGCTAAGTACGGGGAGGAGGCTAGGAAGATACACGGCGAAGATTTCGATTGGGAACGTCAACCGATCGATCCTCAAGCCGCGTATGCAACCGGTGGTGGAAAAGCACACGGAAGGTGAGTTTACAAGTTATTTTATCGTTTTCAATTCAAAGTATTCAAGATATTTAAATTTCATATTACTGACTCTCTTTTTTATAGGCTCGCCATATTCGACGAAGTTGTCGACTCGAGGGCGGGTAGACCTGCGAGAGGCAGCTCCACGCAGGCTTCGGGCACGGGAGGTCGCCGCGTATCGCAGAGGGACATTGAGATGCAGTCCCTCCGAGAAACTGTAGAAGAAAACGAAAGGCGGCATGAGGAGGAAAGGAGGGCGATGGAGGCCACGATCCAAACCCAGGCAGCAGCGTTGGCGCAGATGCGGGAAGCAATGGAGGTAACAAAATAAATACTAAAATTCTCATTAATTCAGCGTAAATGACATACTAATAGGTAGCATTTAATGTTTGCAATGACAGGCCATCGCTCGGGCGCAAGGTCTGGGAATCCAGCTACCGGTACTACCACCGGTCCTCCCAGGCGATCCTTCTTCAGCGGGTCAGGTAAGTTTCTATGTAATCCTTCTTCTCCAGCGTAATAAGATCAAGATAGATGAAAGAGAGAGATAGTTAGATAGAAGAAAATGATTGAGATAGAAGAAAGATAGAGATAGAAGAAAGGGAGACAGAAGAAAGAGTGAAAGATAGATAGAGTAGGATGGGAATGAAGAGAGAGAGTAAGATGTAGATGGAGATAGAGAGAGGGGAAGATAGAGGGAGGGAGATGTAGATGGAGATAGAGGGAGGGGGGAAGATAGAGGGAAAAGGATAGCAATAGAGAGATAGAGTGAGAAAGAAAGATAGAGTGAGAGACAAAGAGAGAAATGAAAAGAGAAGAAGAGAGGGGGATTTAGATGAAGATAGAGGGAGAGGAAGGGAGGAAGAGAGATGTTGATGCATTTATATTCTAAATCTAAGTTTCATTAATTGCAGGGATCCGCGACGGCTGCACAAACGCCGTCGCCGTCGCTACCGCCGCCTGGAATGAGGCGCGTCGAGGACTTCGACTTCGGAGGTGGCTCCGGAGGTGGCTACGGAGGTGGATACGGAGGTCAAACCGGCGAGTGAGCCCATGTTTAGTTTGTTGATGTTGATGCGATGTTTGTACGATGTGTTTTGAAACTATTGTGATGTATGTGTTCTGTGAATGTTCTGTGAATCTGGCCATCGAGCCGGTTAGTGTTTTCTGTTTTTTAAAAAAAATAAAAAACCTTATTTGCGACGGCTTTTTATACAGTACCGTTGCAAATAAGGTACAAAGCCGTCACAAATAAACCACTGCTATTTGCGACGGCCAGGCCGTCGCAAATAAGGTTTAATTGCGACGGCGCGGCCGTCGCAAATAGCAGAGTGGGTCCCGGAGGGGGACATGTGGGCCCTGCCCACTAAACTTATTTGCGACGGCCCGGCCGTCGCAAATAGAAGCACTTAATTGCGACGGCCAGGCTGTCGCAAATAAGCTTTAAATGCGACAGTCGGGCCGTCGCAAATAACATTGCGGGGCCCACCGGCCCGCGGCAGTAACTTGCGACGGCCGAACCTAGCTGTCGCAATTAAGCTTATTTGTGACGGTGGCCGTCGCAAATAAGCTTAATTGTGACGATTTAATTGCGACGGCCAAAAACCGTCGCAAATAAAGAAAGCCGTTGCAAATAGCTTATTTGCGACGGCACATGCCTTATTTGCGACGGTCGTGGCCGTCGCAAATCGTCGGGATTCCTGTAGTGTCTCCTCCAGCGCGGACCAGACGGTTGAAGAAGTCCGAGGACCATCCCATGAGGGCCCGGACCTTCTTCAAGTCACCTTCAGTCTTCAAACGATTCTCGCGGAGACCCAACTCCATCGCGGTACAGCAAGGCAAGAGAGGAAAAGCGAGCGCAAGTTGGGAGTTTAAACACAAGATCAGATGAGAGGCATAAAGAACTCCAGACGGTGCGCGCTTTCCTCCTTAAGTAAGCCCTCGCAACGCTTGGATGGAAACCACAAGGAAGTCGGAGATACTACTCAAAAATTCCACCCAGCCGATGACAAGAGGGCCCAGGACCACCCCGACGATCAAGTCGAGATTCTTACCCGGGTGAACGGTTGTCATCATGAGGCGGGAAGCCTGAAGGCGGCGGCCTGACAAGGCGCGCAAAACCGATACGATTTTCGTATCGGGAACCGGCGACCTTCAATTGCGTGAGATCCGCACGCCAAAGATCTCATTTGCCGCACACAGGATATGCCACGCGGCGAGGATTTAACTCCAAACTATCGCCAACGGCACATCCGAAGACCTTTGAAGACTCATTTCAAAAGTCGAAGGATGGACCCACCTCCGGCGGAATGACTTCACCCGAGGGGTCTTCCCCAGAGGTGGGCCCAGGGGGCCACTTTCGGTACCCTGGGTACCATATACTCCTTGGGGTTGCAAAGATATCAAGGGAAAGTCATCTATTTGATTTGAAGACCTTCGGAGGCCCACATGTCAGACATAACCGGACCCGCTTCTCCAACATGGTTACTCCCAGGGTCGCCACGTGTACTATCAAACCGGAGCTACCGCCCACAAGGGGGAAGCTCCGGGCTATGTACCAAAATGGCACCCCCGGACCTAACCCCGGACCGAGGGAAGCTCTGTAACTGACACGTGTCGGGTAACACCGGACCTATCTGTTCCCCACAGTGTGCTCCGGCACTGCCACGTGTCCAACCGTCAGATCTTCAGCTTCTAACCTCCGGAAGACTCCACAACAGCTCTGGATCTTCAAAGGGGAATCAAGGACTTCAAGACCCGATCAAGTTTCATTAATACTATATTAATGACACACGATCGGACGACCTTAATTACCCGTAACGGTGCTGTCAAAGCCCATAACTGGGTCATTAAGGGCAATTAAACGTGTTGAATGTGTATCAATATCAGTAACCACCGGGGCCACATGTCGGGCCAGGCTAACTTGTAACGGCCTGCCCTTGTACTATAAAAGGACAAGTCGACGATACATAGGACACTCTCCACACACACACACTCCGGAGACACGCTGACTTTACACTCTCAACTGACGTTGAGCTCATACATCCAATACAACACCAAAACACCCCGTGGAGTAGGGTATTACGCTCAGGCGGCCCGAACCACGTAAATCTTCGTGTCCCTTGTGTCACTCGACATCTCACCTTCTGGAATCTCCGCGTGCCCATACCGAACCTCAAACTCCTCCAACACTTTAGTAGTGTCGGGAGATCTGCCAGATCAAAACCACCAACAGCTTTGTTAGTAGAACCAAATATAATGCCCGACATATATTTGGCAAACAAACAAATCATCATCAAAGTGCTTAGTGAGTAGACTGTAATCCGCCTTTCCAAGTTTGAAACCATTTTGAGTTAGAAAGTCTCTAAGGCACTCATACCAAGCTCTCGGAGCTTCTTTGAGGCCATAGAGAGCCTTACGCAATTTTTACACATGGCTTGGGAATTCTTCATCTTCAAAATTGGGGGGTTGCTCCACATACACCTCTTCCTTGATTGGACTATTGAGTAATGCACTCTTCGACTTGTGAATACCCATTGGCCACAAGCCGTGCTTTGTTCCTTGTAACCACCCCGTGCTCATCTTGTTTGTTGTGGAACACCCACTTGGTGCCTACAACATTCGCATTGGGCCTCTTCAGGAGCTCCCATACTTGATTTCTTTCAAAGTTGTTGAGTTCTTCTTGCGTAGCCATTACCCAATCCGGATATTGTAGCGCTTATTCAACCTTGTGAGGCTCCAAACAAGAAACAAAAGAGTAATGTTCACAAAAGTTTCCAACATGAGATCGAGTAGTTACCCCCTTGGAGATGTCTCCAAGTATATTGTAAACAGGATGGTCCCGTTGAATGTTGTGGTGCACTCTTGGGTAAGGCGCTTGAGGTCTTGAATCTTCATCTTCGTCTTCCTCATTGTCATTGCCTCCCCCTTGATTGATGCCTCCATTTTCATCTTCTTGGAGCACATCTTGGGGAACTTGATCTTGATCATTTGAGGAAGAGCTTGCTTGATGTGTGAGATGGTCACTTGGATCTTGAGGTTGTTCTTGTGGTAGTATATCTCCAAGTGTCATCCTTCCTATCACCACTTGTGGAGCTTCTTCTTGATCTAGCACATGACGATCAACTTGCTCCACTTGGGAGCCATTAGTCTCATCAATTACCATGTCTCGTGCTACTTCAACAATTCCGAAGGATTTGTTGAAGACATGATAGGCGTAGGTATTTGAGTCATAACCAAGCAAGAAACCCTCATCGGACTTAGAAGCAAACTTTGAAGTCCTAGGCTTCTTGTTGAGAATGTATCATTTGCTCCCAAAAACATGAAAGTAAGAAATGTTGGGCTTTTTACCGGTTAGGAGCTCATAAGATGTCTTCTTGAGTATGCGGTGAAGATATAACCGGTTTATGGCATGGCAAGCAGTGTTAACCGCTTCCGCCCAAAACCGTTCTGACGTCTTGTACTCATCAAGCATGGTTCTAAAAATCTCAATTAGATTCCTATTCTTCCTCTAGCCACCCCATTTTGTTGAGGGGAATAGGGGGCCGAGAACTCATGCTTGACGCCTTCTTCATCTAAAAATTCATCAACTTGAGTATTCTTGAATTCGGTGCCATTGTCACACCTTATCGTCTTGATACTTAAGGAGAACTCATTTTGAGCTCTCTTAAAGTATTTCTTGAGGACACCTTGAGTCTCACTCTTATCATACAAAAGAATAGCCAAGTGAAACGTGAAAAATCATCAACAATAACAAGACCGTATTTGTTACTGCCAATACTTATGTAGGCGATTGGACCGAAGAGATCCATGTGTAGAAGCTCCAATGGTCTTGTTGTCATCATAATGTTCTTTGATGGATGTGGAGCTCCAACTTACTTTCCAGCTTGGCATGTGCTACATGGTCTATCCTTTTCAAACACAACATTCTTTAAACCACGGATGTGCTCGCCCTTAAGGAATTTTTGCAAGTTTCTCATCCCAACATGGGATAGACTTCTATGCCAAAGTCATCCCATGCTAGTTCTTGCAATTAATCATGTATCAAGTTAGGCTTTATCCGCGGAGAAATCCACAAGAAAGAGCTTTCCCTTGAGTACACCCTTAAAAGCAATTGAGTCATTGCTTCTCCTTGTGACAGTCACACCCTCATTAGTGAATAAACAATTATAACCTTTCTCACATAGTTGTGATATATACAAGAGGTTATAATCAAGTGAATCAACATGTAAAACATTTGAAAGAGTATGATTAGGGGATATAGCAATTTTACCGGGGCCAAGGATTTTTCCTTGGCTATTGTCCCCAAAATAGATTCCTTTACTTAAATCTTCGTTTTGCTCATACTCCACAAACATCTTCCTCTCTCCGGTCATATGATTAGTGCATCCACTATCAAGAACCCATTTGGTTCCACCGGAGGAGTATGCCTACAAGAAAGATTTAAGCCTTGGCTTTAGGTACCCAAGCGGTGTTGGGTTCTTTGATGTTAGTTAAGAGGCACTTGGGCACCCACACGCAAGGTTTAGGACTCTTGCGGTGTGGCCCAACATACCTAGCATAAGTTTTACCAAATTTGTTCCTTAATAACACATATGAAGCATCAAAGGCATGAAACAGGGGATGTGGTTCTTTCTTAGGCACTTTGGGTGATGTGGCGATGTTCTTTTCCTTATTGTTGTATGAGCTCCCCTTGACAAAAACAATCAAGTCTTTGCCATTCTTGGGAGTTTTGGCATTTTGCCTCATCTCCCTGGAATAACCAAGACCATCCTTGACAAGGGGATGTCTTGTGTTGCACGACGTGCATATGCCATCTTCTCCTTGTCAAAGATAGCACCCTTTGGTTCTTGATTGGTTTGTGCCAACTTAAGCTCATCTTTAAGTTTCATAATCAAGTTTCATCATTTTCAAGGTTGAGGCGCTTCGGTTTTGACATTTGTAGAAGGTGACCTTGTAGAGGAAGAAGGAACATTGATCTTGAGAGACTTCACTTGTGTTTCAAGGATCTTATTAGCTTGCGTCAAACTAACAAGGTCATCCTTTAGCACAATTGTGGTGTTCTCAAGGTTTGAGCAAGTTTCCTTGCTCAAAGCGAGTTCACGCTCAAGCTCCTTGCTTCTTTCTCTTTCAATCTCCAAGAGCTCCTCAACCTCTTGACACCTCTCCTTTTGTTGGATGAGCATGTCCTCCTGACGGTTAATGAGCTCTTCCTTGTCAAATATCTCATCCGTCAACAACCTCAATCTTTTAAAGGTACTTTTACTTATATCCTTAAGCATGTGTTCATTCTCACTACTACTATCAAACTCATCATGCGAGGAAATTGAAGAGGAGGATTTAGATTTAACCTTCTTTCTTCCCTCCTTGGCCATGAGGCAAGTTGGCCTTGATTTCTCCAAGTTGGGGAAGAGCTTGTTCTCCGTGGTTGTCTTCTTCATGGCAATGGTTACTATATTCTCCTCTTCATCGGAGGAGGATTCCTCATTTGAATCCCACTTGTTTCCAAGGTGGGCATGCCCTGATTGCTTCTTCTTCTTGAAGTACTTCTTCTCTTTGGACTTGCCCTCCTTCTTCTTCTTATTTTCCTCATGTGAGCAATCCACAATGAAGTGGCCATACTCCCCACAATTGTACTCTTTGATCTTGTTTTGGGCTTGTCTTTGCTCTTCCTTTAATGATGGTAGCTCCCCCTTCTTCTTCTAAACATCCTGTTGAAGTTGTTGATGAAGAGTGCCTCTTCCTCATCGGTGTCGGGGCTCTCTTCATCACTTTCTTCCTTTTCTTGTGATCTTGAGGATGTTGCCTTGAATGCAACATCCCTTTTCTTGGAGGAGGAGAGCTTTTGTAGATCATTGTAGAACATAGCTTCTTGCTCCATCATCTCATGGTTGATAATTTTCCCAAGCACTTCTTCGGAAGTCACCTTGTGAAAATCCAGACTCTCACGAATTAGTGAGCAAAGAGTGACGTTTCGAGGCATGAATGCTCAAATCATCCTCTTTACCACCTCATGGTCGGTCCACCGGGTGCTTCCATAAGACCGACTCTTTTTGATGAGAGTCTTGAGATGGTCGTACATGTCTTGGGGAGATTCACCATCCATGATAGTAAACCTCCCAAGTTCTCCTTTGATCATCTCGATCTTGGCCTCCTTAATGACACGGTTGCCTTCATGTGCCGTCTTGAGGGTGTCCCATATTTCCTTGGCAACCTCCAACCCTTCAATGCGATTGAACTCTTCTCCAGTCAATGAGGAGGTAATCACTCCAACAGCTTGAGCATTGCGATGGAGGAGGACGGCTTGCTCCAGAGTGATGTCTTCCTCATTCTTGGGAAGATGTACACCTGTCATAACAATTTGCCACAAACTAGGGTTTAAGGAAATGAGATGCATCTTCATATTATGCGTCCACATAGAGTAATCATTTCCATCAAATTGAGGAGGTTTGCCAATGGGGATAGATAAATAGTGATTGTTCGCAGTTAGTTGCTCATAGTTGTAAGGATATCGGGAGTAGTCTTGTGAACTACTCCCATTGTCGACATTAATCGGAGAAATTTGCTTAATCTCCTTCTTGGGCACATTGAGCTTCTCGCAAATTCGTGCCTTGATCATACGAACTTCTTCGTCGTCATTTGGATCATCTTGAAGAACATCGACGTTCTTCGTCTTGGTGTCGTCAACAATCACCAGAATCTCATTGTCACCCCTTCCAGCCATTTCTTCTCCGAGTTGTTAGACTCATGGTGGAGAAGCCTGCTCTGATACCAATTGAAAGTCGCCTAGAGGGGGTGAATAGGCAATAAGACCTGAAATGGCTTAATCAAACGAGATTAAATTACTGAGGTCGGACTCGTCTGGACAGGGCCGGGCTAGTCCACTCAGCACAGGGTGAAAACCTAAAAACTTGTTTTTTACAAGTTATTTGCAGAATTTATGTTCACTTAAGATGTATACAATGTATATTAACCTAATTCAACTTAGATTGACAATTGTATGCAAATTGGTTACAAGATTTCAACAAAATCAAAGTGAAGAGCAATATGAACCCTAAAAGCAATTCTAGTGATTATCAAATGTAAAGCAACAAGAGAGACACGATTTATCCCGTGGTTCAGCTCCACAGAGAAGCCTACATCCATGTTGAGAAGTCCACACAAGGACCAGGTCTCACTTGACCCTTCTCTCACCAAGCCACCACAATGGCCAGCTTGGTTTCCACTATATCAATGGGTAATCACCAAGTTTGAATGGGGCTGCTCACAAGTTGAAGCTACCACAAATCCATACAATGAGTAGCACACGAAGATCAATTCACACAAGCCACAAAACACAACACAATGTGCAAAGAGATCAAACCGAGAGCCCAAGCGCGATGATCTTCCTTCACTCTCCTCCCCAAACCCTAATTTCTTCAAGATTTGGTCTTAGAGGGCTAGTAGGATGAGTGGAAGGCTTTGGAAGGCTCTAGGTCACTTGTGGCGGCGCTAGGGTTCAAGAGTTGTTAAATAGGGGCCGGGGGTCCCCTTTTTATAGGGGTCCCAGCAACTAACCATTGCCACCAGGGCAAACCCGGACTAGTCCGACCCTATGCCACGAACTAGTCCGGCCTTCGGGACCACCAACAATTTCACGTCATCGATCGAAAAAACAGATGACGTACGCACCAATGTTTGAATTTCAAACGGCCACTGACAATACAGACTATTCCGGTGCAAAACGGACTAGTCTAAAGTAGGACAGAAAGGTTTGGTCGGTCCCAAAACAGACACAACTGGGTATGGCCAGACTAGTCCGGCCACAGGGGCGGACTAGTCCGGCCCTCTAGGGTTTTCTCTCAGTTAATCTCACCAAGTCTCAGACGGACTAGTCTGTACCACCACGGACAAGTCTGAACTTTTCCAGATAGCTTTGGTCCGTTCCAAAACGAACAAGTCCGGTTTTTGGGAACTTAGCTCCAACTCCACTAAGGGATGAACGGACTAGTCCATACCCATATGGACAAGCCCGATCTCCTCTAGAGACCTTTATTCCGACTCAAAACAGACTTCTCTGCCTGGTCGGACTAGTCCGGCCCTGAGGCCCAGACTACTTCGGCCTCCTAGGGTTTTTCCTCATTTTGGCTTCTCACTTAGGTTTTTCTCTCAACCACCACTTTGAGCCCTCTAGAAGATCTCAATGCACATGATACATCCACCCTCACACATGATACGGCTCACTTAAGCTCAATACCATAGAAACTCTAATTTCTATGCTTGTGTCTTTGACGCTCGTTTTGATCCTTTATTTTTGAGGGTTTTTGTCTCATTTCAACCATTACACCTGTGCTTAAGATCAACTCAGCTCATTAGCCTCTTAATTGGCATCATCAATCATCCAAAACCCACGGGGATGCCTAGATGCACTTTCTCCTTGAAGTCAAGGCGCAACGTGTACTTGGACTGCTCCCCTGTTGGCTAGGTGAGCAGTAAATCGGCTCTGGCTCCTTGCTTCCATGATGAACCGTCAAAGAAGAGTGTCAAGTGGGGTTCGATGAGCACTGGTGCCCTGGGTTCCTGGTTGTTGACTTCCAGGCCCCCTGCGTTGCTTGGTGAAGGAGTCCACTTAGCCATGAAATCTGCTAGTGCTTGGCTCTTGATTGCATGCCGCGACAAGAAGTAGAGCTCGAACTCCACCAGTTCTGCCACCCATTTGGCGATGTTGCCAGTCACATTGGGACTGCGGAGCACCGCCCCAAGTGGGAACGAGGTCACCACTGAACTTTGTGTGCCTGAAAGTAATAGAGGATCTTCCTCGACTCGATTAGCACTACATATAGTAACTTGTGTATTTCAAGGTACCTTGTTTTTGCTTCATGTAGGACTTCGCTGATGAAGTAGAACTAGCACTGGATAGTTTGGACCCTCCTGGGGGAATCCGGCGCATCATCTTCCATCCGCTCCAGGCTAGAGACTCCATGTTCTCTAAGCCTGGGACGTCCTCTAGGGGTTGGGACCCTGGTACCCTCCGGGGCTGGGACCAGGGGGCATCTTGGTTGTCGAGGCCCCCTGCTGTCTCCAAGCCCCAGGGATCGGAATTTGCAGCAGGGGCCACGTCCATCTCTTGAGGCTGTTGGGTACCAGGTCGCTCCGCCACCAAGACCATGCTCACCACTTCTGTCGCGGCGGCTATGTAGAGGTACAGAGGCCCCATAGGGTCCAGAGCCACCATGATGGGAAGCGATGTAAGTTGATGCTTCAGCTCGCGAAATGCCTTTTCTGCCTCTTCGGTCTAGATGAACGGTCTAGACTTGCGCAATAGTTTGAAGAATGAGAGGGCCCATTCAGCCAGTCAAAAGATAAACTGGCTGAGCGCTGCCAAGTAACATGCAAGCTTCTGTACGTCCTTGATGCGGGCTAGAGGCCGCATCAGCTCTACCGCCTTGATCTTCCCTGGGTTTGCCTCGATTCCTCAGTGTGAGACCAAGAAACCAATGAGCTTCCGGACTTTGACTTCGAACACGTACTTGTCAAGGTTGAGCTTTGTGTGTGTGGTCCGCAATCTATCGAAGACTAGGGCGAGGTTGTCTAACAATGATGTATTCGTCGATGTACACATCTACCAGGTCCTGAATCAGGTCCGTAAATGATTTATGCATGGCACGTACAAAAGTAGGAAGGGCATTCTTAAGACCATAAGGCATGGAGACATAGCAGTAGAGGCTATCTACAGTTATGAATGTGGTATGTTTTTCATCCTCTCTAGACATGGGGATTTGGTGGAACCCTGAGTAAGCGTCTAGAAAGCAGAGCAAGTCGCATCCTGAGGTTGAATTTATGATTTGATCTATACTAGGGAGAGGGAAAGGATCTTTAGGACATGCCTTGCTGAGGTTGGTTTAGTCGATGCACATCTGAAGCTTCTCGCCAGCTTTAAAGACGACGACAGGGTTGACCAGCCTCTTGGGATGATGGACTTCCCAAATGAAGCCAGCATCAAGCAACTTATTGATCTCTTCACGGATGAAGTTCTAGCACTCTATGGACTGCTTTCGTGGCCTCTACTATGTCGGCCGGGCATCGGGGTATATATTCAGGTGGTACTCCATCACTGGGGATGTCGGGCATCTTAGACGGTTGCGAGGCAAACACGTTGACATTAGCTCGTAGGAAGGTGATGAGCGCTGATTCCTACTTGCTGTCTAGACTACCCGCAATGCGGGTGGTCTGGGCAGCATCGGAGCCGATCTTTATAGTCTTGATGGGTATGTCATCGCGCTAGCGCGAGCTCGGTGAGGGCTGACTAGGTCCAGCATCGCCCGGAGCAAGTGCTTGGGCTACTGCCAATGCTTGGAGCTCCTCCAAAGCAGACACCGCCGCAGCACAGTCTCTGCGGATCTTGAGGACACCGGAGAGATTTGGCATCTTGAGGACGCGGTATCCGTAGTGGACTACAGCCATAAATCAGTACAGGGTTGGCCTACCGATGATGGTGATGTAGGGGAGGCTGACCTCCGTTCTGAATTTCTCAGGCGTCCCGAGGGTCACCAGTAGATGGATGTTGCCATACGGAATAATCTTCTCTGGCCCTACCCCCAAGAATGATCTTCACGGGGCAAGCTTGGACACAGGGATCTTCAGCTTGTCAAAGGTCGCACGGCTGATGAGGTTGAGGTTGGTCCCGCCATCTATCAGGACGTGGTAGAACATGATGTTGGCGATGGTGGGGGCTACGAGGAGGGGCAGAAGCCCGGCTCTCACCATGTTCTCGGGGAAGTCGGAAGAGTCGAAGGTGATCGACATCTCCATCCATCTGTGATGCGGCGTCGGGGCGGCAGTAGGATGTAGCGACGCTACCGCTCAGCGCAGGGTCTTGACCACATTCCGGGATGCGGGTTCCCAAGATCCCCACCAGTTGACATGGAGTGCTTTGCGACAGTCGTGGTCGCTATTGAGGTCGATGTTCTCAGCCTGGTGGATCGTTTAAACGGCCCATTCAGGCTTTTAGAACTCCATCTACACGTCTTCACCGACATGCTGGTTGACCTTTTGTGGCTCGATCTTGCCGCTGCTCACAAGCTTGATGCTTACCATTTCGATGAAAGAGCAACCACTTTTTTGAGGAAAAAGCTCCTACCTGGCGCGCCAAATGTTGAAGTGTTATTGCGACACTTCCCCCGGATCTGCTATGGAGCAGCCCGTGGAGGTTCTTTGATCGGCAGGGCTTAGTCCTCTATCGAGGAATTGCGCGCATGAGATTGTGAGACTGTGGATTTTACGTGGTTCAGGCCGCAAGAGCGTAACACCCTACTCCACGGTGTGGTTGTATTGCTGGTGTGTGTGTGTGTGTGTGTGTGTGTGTGTGTGTGTGTGTGTGTGTGTGTGTGTGTGTGAGTGAGTGAGTGTGTGTGTGTGTGTGTGTGTGTGTGTGTGTGTGTGTTTGTGTGTGTATGCGTAGATTGGGGATCCTTTGTAACGGTGGTGGTCTGGTCCTTTTATAGACAAGGCCAGACGCCATACAAGTGGGGTCCATGGCCCGACAGGTGGCCCCAGGGCGATCTTATCCTCAAGATCTATGGCTTCTCGCATAAGCCTCCTCTTACCGTGGCTTTGAAAACTCGTCGTCTTGCCGCCTTAGTTGCCAATGGCCCATGCGTAGTCGCAGAAGGTGTCAGGGGACGTCCCATCTATTTGTCTTATCGTCATAAGCTACCCACTTACCAGAGCAGGGTAGGCCTGCGGCGTCTTCACTATGATGTGATTGGGCGCAGCGGTCTCTGACCGTTGGCGTGCTCCGCGTTATCCGCTGGAGGTTGGTGCGTATCTTCAATGCTTGATTTAAATGGGGCGCACCATCCCTTAACTCCCGCACCCCACCGCCCAGGGTGAGTTGCAGGACACATGGAAGCTTTAGGGCTGGCCTCTGCCGGGGAGGCCAGGCCTAGTTCTTTGAGGCACGTGGCCGCTCTGGAGCCCTTCGAGGCGTGTGGCTGCTCCGGAGCCCTTCGAGGCACGTGGCAGCTCCGGAGACCTTCGGGGCACATGGCAGCTCTGGAGCCCTTCTCTGCGGGACCTGTACGGCCTGTTGCTTCGAGCAACGTGGTTGCACCGAAGCTCACTCCTATAGTAGGGTGAGGTCCCACCCAAACACGTGGAATCTTGGGAGCGCATCTCTCCGGAGGAGCCGGGTCCCATCTTTGAGGTCCACGTGGCAGTGTCGGGTCCCACACTTGAAGAAGGTCGGGGTCTGGCATCTTTTGGACACGTGACGCCACTGGACGTTCCTGGGCACGTTCAGCTTGTGTCCGAGGGTACTCCTATGCAGGGTACCAACAGCCATGCTAGAGATCAACTATAATATCAATTTATGCAAGTCATGATCTTCCTGTCTCAACTATTTCAAAACTTGAAAGCATGACACATGTTGCTGTTTTTTATTATATTTTAAAGCAAAAATTTAAATCATATGAGCATTGCAAGAGATTATATGCAACATATGCCTTATTCTAACCATCCAAGCCAAGCCTATGTCTGTCGGTACTATTCAGACCAGGTACCCCCGTGTACAAGCTAAGAAGAGGCACCAGGCCTGTGCTCCCACTGAGGAGGGCTCTAGGGCTGCCACGCGTCCTCTGGCTCCGGGCCTTTGATCCCACAGAGGAGGGCTCCGGGGCTGCCACGCGTCCTCTGGCTCCGGACCCTTGCTCCTACCAAGGAGGGCTCCGGAACTGCCACGCGACCTCTGGCCTCAGGCCCTTGCTCCCACCTAGAAGGGCTCCAGAGATGGAGTTTGTCCCACAGCCTGCAATGGGTCGTGGACCCTAAATATTGAAGGGAAGCGTGTCTTGTCCAGTCGCGCATTGAAGGCACGTGCCTTCCCCAGGCGCACGGTGCAGCGCACGGTGCAGCGCACGCCCCCTGTCAGGTATCGCTGTGTCTAATCACATCGCAGTGAAGGCGCTGCAGGCCTACCCCGCTCTGCCAAGTGGGTATCTTACGGTGACAAGACAGATGACGTGACATTCCTTGCCATCATCAATGACTATGCCCTGCCACTAGCGTCCAACGCGGCAAGACAACAAGTCTTCAAGGCGCGATCAGAGGCAGCGTATGCAAGAAGCCTTAGATCTTGTACAAGATATGATCACCCCAGGGCCACCTATAGGGCCCTGAGCCCCACTTGTAAGCTGTCCGGCCATGGACTATGTCGGTACCCTAGAAACCGAACACCCCTTGAGGTTACAAAGATCTCAAAGGAAAGTCATCTACTTGGTTTGAAGACCCTCGGGGGCCCACATGTAAGACGTAACCGGACCCGCTTCTCCAGCATGGTTAATCCCTGGGTCGCCACGTGTACTACCAAACCGGAGCTACCGCCCACAAGGGGGAAGCTTCGGGCCATGTACCGAAACGGAACCTCCGGACTTAACCCCAGACCGAGAGAAGCTCCGGGCCTGACACGTGTCGGGTAGCCCGGGAGCTACCTGTTTCCCATAACAAGCTCCAGAGCTGCCATGTGTCCGATCGTCGGATCTTCAGCTTCTAACCTCCGGAAGACCCCGCAATGGCTCCGGATCTTCAAAGGAGAGCCAAGGACTTCAAGACCCGATTAAGTGTCATTAACGCCATATTAATGACACTTAACGGACGATCTTAACACCAGTAACGGTGCTATCAAAGCCCGTTATAGGGTCATTAAGTGTAATTAAACGTGTATCAATACTAATAACCGCCAGGGCCACATGTCGGGCCAGGCTAATTTGTAACGGCCTGCCCTTCTACTATAAAAGGACAGGCCGACGACACGTTACAAAGGATACACACACGGAGACGCCAGAGACACACAAGCTCAAACAGCTAATACAACACCAACACACCCGTGGAGTAGGGTATTACGCTCAGACGGCCTGAACCACGTAAATTCTTGTGTCTCCCATGTCAATTCCTACTCACCTTCTTGAATCTCCGCGCGCCCATACCGAACATCAAACTCCCCTATCACTTTACCAGTGTAGGGAGATCTGCCGGTTCCAAACCACCATCAGTTGGCGCGCCAGGTAGGGGTTGCCTGAGATTTTGAGAATGGTGAACTCAGCTGCTGGATCATCCAACGGCCAACCTGCTGCTCAGGCTGTTGGGGGCAATCCCTCCAATAGGCAGCCACCAGCAGGAGCCTCAGCACCAGCAGGAGCCACACTCCCACCACCATCATCTCCTCCAGCAAATCGTGTTGGGCAACGTGATGGTGCGCCGGCATCAATTACTGCGTCAGCAAATCATGACAACCCGAAACACGCGCTCCATGCAGCGCGTGCTCTTCTCCAACGTCCACCACCTCCGGATGCATCCTGGGATGCACTGGAGCAGTGGAGGGCTGATGTGGAGCATTTGGTTGCAGCAGCAGCCAAACGCCTCAGCAACCAGGGTCCTCCTCCTTCAGGAAGAGCCCCGTCGCAGCGGCGGACTTTGTCTGGAAGACTTGGTCCGCACGTTTCCAATAGCAGGAGACGTGCTGCGTCACAATAAGTGACGTCACTGCCCTCCGGGGCATGACGCACTCACACGGTATCCAGGCTTTCGACTCACGACCTCCGGGCAGAGTTTGATCGCCGATATCGCCAGCAGGACGGCCGAGTCCATGTTGAGCGTGCCCGTGAAAGACGGGAAGCTCAGGACCTTTCTGTTCCCAAAGGAGTGGGAGGAGGTTGTTCAGCCCTAGCCATGCATCTGCGCATGGTTAGGTGGCCACAGAAGTTCCGGCCTCACCTGCCGGAAAAATTCGACGGGACTGTCAATCCCGCCGAATTTCTTCAGATATACTCCACTGCAATCTTAGTAGCCAGAGGAAATGAGGCCGTGATGGCCAATTACTTTCCAGTGGCCTTAACTGGGACTGGCAGGTCCTGGTTTATGAGCCTTCCACCCAACTCTATCAACAGTTGGGAGGAGCTGTGCCGTCAGTTCACTGCCAACTTCGGGAGTTCATACACTCGACCAGGCACTGAACTGGACCTTTTTGCGGTCGTGCAAAAAGGGGGAGAATCCTTGCGATCATTCATCCAGAGGTTCTCTCAGGTACGAAACACTATCCCTTCTATCTCTAGCGCCTCTGTCATTGTGGCATTTAGACAGGGTGTACGAGACAAGAAGATGTTGGAGAAACTGGCGATCAAGGAGATCACCAGTGTCACGGAACTCTTCAGCTTGGCTGACAAATGTGCCAGAGCTGCAGAGGGCCGTGAGATGCACTCCAAACCAACCTCGGAGGGTCACAAGAAATCCTCCAAAGAAGAAGTCGCTACCTCCGGGGGTGGCAAGAAGAAAAAGAAGACCAACGGCAAGAAGAAGTCGTCGGCTGACACATCCAACGTTGCAGCTGCCGCAGCTCCGGGTGGCTGGGGGCCACGCCCCGCGAAGCGGCCTCGACCGTCTTCTGAAGACGGTGGCAAACCCAAAATGTGGTGTCCCATTCACAAAATGGGCAGCCACAGTTTGGAAGACTGCCGGGAGGTCCAAAACCTTGCCGAGCGCTACAACAAGCGCCGGGAAGAATCTCCTTTCCGACAGAGGGAAGGGAAGCAAAAAGTTGATGAAGCTCCGGCTGAAGAGGAGTTAGGGTTCCAGGATCGCAAAAAGGTCATGAAGGCCGTCTACACCTCCGTCGATGATGATTCTGACGTCTCTGACAACGAGCGTCAGAAGACCATGAACACCATTTTTGGTGGATCATGGGATATCACCTCCCGTCGCGTCATCAAGACTATGCGTCGTGATATGGCCGTTGTAGCTCCTATTCAGGCCGGAACCTCACCGAAAGTGGATGGACACAGCCATCACTTTTGATGCTTCAGATTGTCCCCGGAGCATGGTTGGAGCAGGACAGTTACCCCTGATGGTATCTCCTACCATCAACAACATCCATCTCCACCACGTCATGGTAGACGGAGGTTCGGGGCTTAACCTCATCAGCTTCGAAGCTTTCACTAAGCTTCAGCTCCGACCTTCGGATCTCCACCCCTCTCGACCTTTCTCCGGAGTAGGTCCGGGGGCCATTACCCCACTCGGAGCTATTACTCTCCCCGTTACCTTCGGGACATGGGAGAAGTACCGCACCGAGAAGTTGGTCTTCGACGTCGCTCAGATCAACTTACCCTTCAATGCCATCTTGGGTAGACCTGCCCTATATAAATTCATGGCAGCTGCCCATTATGGTTATCTGGTGTTGAAGATGCCAACGCCAGTAGGCGTTCTTCGGATCCGCGGAGATCGCACTGCTGGAGTAACTGCACTGGAAGAGCTCCATGCGCTCACCACGGCGCAAGAGGAGGACTCCAGGCAGGAGCAGGCTCCAAAACCCCCGAGCATTCGCCAACGAGGCTCAACTTCTGCACCTCGAGAGCAGCCAAGCGGCGACACCGGCATTCCCGTCAAAGTCGTCCAAATTGGTTCCGATGCCGTTCAAACCACCCGTATATCGGGAGGATTGAATGACAAATAGGAACTCGCGCTCATCACTTTCCTCCGGGCTAACGTCGACGTGTTTGCTTGGCAACCGTCACAAATGCCTGGGATCCCCAGGGAAGTGATTGAGCACAATCTGAAGATTTACCCCGATGCTCGGCCTGTGCATCAGAAGCCTCGGAAGCAATCCGTAGAGCGACAGAACTTCATCCGACAAGAAGTGAAGAAGTTACTCGAAGCCGGATTCATCTGAGAAGTCTTCCATCCAAAATGGCTGGCAAACCTAGTCGTTGTGCCCAAGGCCGGCGGGAAGCTTCGGATGTGTATCGACTACACCACACTAAATAAGGCATGTCCAAAAGATCCATTCTCACTACATAGAATAGATCAGATAGTGGATTCCACCTCCAGGTGTGAATTACTGTGTTTCCTAGATGCATATTCCGGATATCACCAAATCAGGATGTCTAGGGAAGATGAAGAACATACTTCATTCATCACAGTAGATGGATTGTATTGTTACACAGCCATGCCCTTTGGTTTCAAGAATGCAGCTTCAACTTTTGTATGAGCTATGTACAAAACTTTTGAAGAACTTATTAGAGACATAGTGGAAGTGTACGTCGATGACATCGTGGTCAAGGTCAGGAACAAGGAGTCACTCCTTGACACCTTGCAGGCTATCTTCGACAAGCTGCGGGCAACCCGCACAAAGCTAAACCCAGACAAATGTGTCATCGGGGTTAGCTTCGGAAAACTTCTTGGTTTCCTGGTAAGTCACCGGGGCATAGAAGCTAATCCGGCGAAGATTAAAGCCATTGAAGACATGCGGCCACCAACCCGCATCAAAGACGTCCAAAAGTTAACTGGATGTCTAGCAGCCCTCAGCCGGTTCATATCAAGACTGGCGGAACGGGCACTCCCCTTCTTCAAGTTATTGAGGAAGTCCGGACCATTCCAATGGTCCGAAGAAGCAGAGAAGGCATTCCAGGAGATGAAACAGTTCCTCACCACCCTACCAATTCTGGTAGCTCCGAACTCCGGTGAGCCTTTGTTGCTTTATATTTCAGCTACTGACGAAGTCGTTAGTATGGTTCTGGTTGCGGAGAGACCAGAACTACCCCATACTCAGGAATCCAGACCCCTTCGGGAGGGTCCGGAGGTTCCTGAAAGCGAGTCTGGGTCCCAGCTCCCAGATTCAAATCCACAAGAAGCCACTTCAGGAGACCCAGACCCCTCCGGGAGGGTCCAGGTCCCTTCCGAAGAAGCTCCAGGTTCCTCCAACCAGAACCTGGAGGTCCCCGAAGAAAATCCGGACCCTTCCGAGAGGGTCTGGGTCAGTGAAGAGGAAGCTCCGGACCCCTCCGGGAGGGTCCGGACCATTCAACGCCCGGTGTACTTCATTAGTGAAGTATTACATGATGCCAAGACTCGATACCTAGAGGTGCATAAGCTGCTCTATGCGGTTCTTATTGCCTCCAGGAAGCTTCGTCATTACTTCCAAGCTCACAAAGTCTCAGTGGTGACTTCCTACCCACTACGAGCAATCTTGCATAATCCCAATTCAACTGGGAATATTGCAAAGTGGGCAGCGGAATTAGTTGAATTTGATCTTGAATTTATTTCAAGACAAGCAGTCAAGAGTCAAGCATTGGCAGATTTTGTGGCAGAATGGACTCCCTCTCCATCAAACCCTGGGGGCCCCAGTGAGCAGAAGACGGAGCATCAAACTTCAACCTTCACCGAGCCTCACTGGACCCTCTACTTCGACAGCTCCATGCAGAAGCAGGGGGCCGGAGCTGGAATCCTTCTCCTTGCACCGACCGGGGAGAAGGTGAAATACATGGTACACCTTGACTTCAAGGCAACCAATAACATGGCAGAGTATGAAGAGCTCATCTACGGACTAAAGGTGGCACTATCGTATGGTGTCAAGCAATTGCTGGTCAAGGGAAATTCACAGCTCATCATTAAACAGGTGAAGGGTGAATGCTCCTGCAATAATTTCCAGCTAGCTGCTTATCTCCTTGAAGTCCAGAGGCTTCAGAAGGATTTCAAAGTCCTAGATCTCCACCATGTTCAGCGTGCTCACAACACTGAAGCCGACGAACTCTCAATGAAAGCGTCAACCGGAGCTCCAGCTCCTGACGGAACTTTTGTCCGGAGATTGTCGAAACCCACAGCTCAGCCTGTCGAACTGGGCAAAGGGGGAGAGATCAGCATCCCGAAGCTGACGGTCCCGATGGCCCTGTTACCATGGCATCCATCAAGGGTCGTAGGTGCTGCCGGAAGCTCCGAGCAACCCAGCACGCAAGACTCAAATACTCAAGTTATTTTCGATGCATGGATCTCGGAGATTCGGAACTACTTGAAAGACAATATCCTTCCTGATGATGATGTATCCTCTGACCGGGTAGTCAGATTGGCTAAAAGATACACGTTGGTAGAAGGGGATCTCTACCGGCGCGGTGCCAACGGCATCCTAATGCGGTGCATCACAAGGGAAGAAGGTTGCGAGCTCCTCGCAGAAATCCATGGAGGCGAGTGTGGGAACCACGCGTCTTCCCGCACGTTGGTTGGTAAAGCCTTTGGGCATGGCTTCTACTGGCCTACAGTGCTCCAGGATGCAACTGAGCTGGTGAAGAAATGTGAAGCATGCCAATTTCATGCAAAGCAAATTCACACACCAGCTCAGCCCTTACAAATGATACCTCCTACATGGACTTTCGCTGTGTGGGGGATGGACATCTTGGGACCTTTCCCAAGAGCCGTCGGAGGTTACAAGTTCCTGTACGTCGCCATTGACAAGTTCACCAAATGGCCGGAAGCAACTCCAGTTGTGACAATCAACAAGCAATCTGCTATCAACTTTCTGCAGTCCATTGTATGCATATTTGGAGTCCCAAACAAAATTATCACTGATAATGGGACCCAATTCACAAGCTCCGCATTCCAAGGGTATTGCGAAGACCTCGGCATACAAGTTTGCTACGCCTCCGTAGCTCACCCAGCCAGCAATGGCCAAGCCGAGAGAGCAAATGCTGAAATCCTTAAAGGACTCAAAACGCGCACCTATGAGCGCTTGAAAAAACATGGAGCCAACTGGATCGAAGAGCTTCCGCCCACTCTATGGGCCAACAGGACATCTCCAAACCGGTCAACCGGAGAGACACCCTTCTTTCTGGTGTACGGAGCTGAAGCAATCCTTCCTCCGGAAATCACCTTGGGTTCACTCCGGGTCCGGACCTTCGACGAAGCCACGCAGGACCAGCTCCGGCATGAAGACCTAGACCTCCTTGAGGAGGGAAGGTGCCAAGCAGCTATTCGGAATGCCTGATATCGTCAAGCCCTACGGCGTTATCACCAGCGCCATGTACACAACCGACAGCTCGAGGAAGGTGATCTGGTGTTACGGAGAATACAACCCAGAGAAGGGTTGAACAAACTCTCCCCCGGCTGAGAGGGGCCCTTTCGAGTGATTAAAGTATCCCGTCCCGGAAGCGTTCGCTTGGCTACTGAGGATGGGACACCTCTCCCAAATCCTTGGAACATCGAGCACCTCCGTAAGTTCTACACTTAATACCACGGAGGTGAGTCTTGAGTAACTTGAGATGTATGTTATAGAGTCATTGTACAGAGTCGGCTAGTTCCTCCGGGAGAGCAGCCGGACCTTTCCCGAAAGGTCCGCAAAGATCATGCAACGCTTGTCACAGTCTCAGGACTAAAAGTGTGGCTAACTACCTTGGGTCAAATGAGAAATGAAACACCCTTAGCCTGGTTCCGTACCCTAAGAGTGTACTTGTTTCCCCTGTACCCCGGACCTATAATGAAAGACATTTTCATGTGAAATAGACTCCTCGTGCATTTATTTTGTACAGGCTCAACATTTTTATTTTTCTCTTTCTTGTCTATAACAAAGACGTGCAATTCTTAAGAAATTTTAGTCCAATCGGTTTATATACGATTCGAGTTGTATTGTCAATTCTTTTGGATTCAAATATTGTTCATGGCCAACTCGCCTGAAAGCCGCCAAGCCAATCTAGGGCTGGAGTGTGCTATCGACTTAGCCTGGTCAAGCACCCTAAGTACGCCACTCTACCTACACCCCGGCAGGCCGAAATAAGGCGGGTCTGTGTACAGCTGGATCTAGAAGAAAAGACAACACATTCGGTTGTATTTAGAATCGCGTTTGACTTAAAATCTTCTTGAGAGCCATAAGTCGCGATGAAGTTATAGACAAGAAACAAATTTTACTATTTTTCTTGGCTTAAGTGTGCAGGAAAAATAAAATATACGTTGATGGAGAAAAGCCGGAACTAACTAAGCTCCGACTCCCCTAAGGGGGGCCAACCGTCGACGCCGAATAAAAGATGGTGAGAAGACCCCGTAAATGGAGTCTGCTGCCAACAAACTGAGTGTTGGCAAACGTCATTGCCGGAGCTACTAAGCTCCGACACCCCGGAGGATTAACTATCGATGCCCTACGCGTTGATAGAGACAATTGTCGGAGCTTCTAAGCTCCGACAACCTCAGGGGGCCTTCACTATCGAAGACTTCGAACCTAAGTTCTACAAGTTCAGAGCGAAAGAGTCTTCAACAAAACACAATATCCTCTTGGTACATGTTCACAATCAAATTGTGTACATCTACCAGGGGGCCAGGTGAAGATAAAAGTGTAGAAGACAAAAAGTGAAATTCGCAAAATTTGGGGATTTCATTTATCTGGAGACAAGAGATTACATCTGGAGACAAGGGATTACAAAATTGAGGAAGAAGAAGAGAAAATACAAGTGAGAATTACAGAGATAGTCCTAGACCCTATGGAAGAATTGGGCGACCTTCTGGGCAACTTCCGATACGCTGGCTAGGGTAGCTTCGCCTTCTCCTTCGACGGGGCCTTCAAGCACCGAGTCCAGAGGAAATTGGGAGTTCCGGCTGGTGTAGAACGTCAGCACATACTCTGCGACGTTCTTTGCCAGGGATTGCCCCTCAACCTCCAATTGGTCCGCGATGACATCGCCCACCTTGGAGAGCTTGCTACCTGCTGCGCTCAACGCCTGCAGCGCTAGGTCCGGCTCCGGCTCCGGATCATCCGGGCGCACGGGGCTGAAACCCATCGGTGTCAGCGCGTCGTTGGCCTTGCCCAGGAACTCCCAAGTCTGTAGGGAGTCCACAGTCCTCGAGCCCTTCATCTCTTCCAGGGATCTCCTGGCCGCCGTCAGTTCGGAATTCTCACGGGCGAGGCGCTCAACTTCCTTGGCGTTTTGCTGAATCTTTTCAGCAACCCGCCTTTCGAGTTTTTCGAGCTCCTCCTCCCGGAGGTGGATCTTGTTCCGACGGTCAACCAGGTCCTTCTCCCTACCCCTCACTTTCTTCTCTCGGGCAACAAGGGCACACTCTTGTTCGTGGAGTTCCTGCCCTTGCACCCAAGTCTTCTCCTCTTCCTCTTGGCAGCGCTCTTCCAATTTCTTGGCGCGATCCTCGAGGCCCTTGTCAGCCAGAGCTACTTTGTCAGCGAGCTCCTCTTCCCTCCTCAGGACATCATCCCGCAGCTCAAGGAGTTTCTGCTCTTCATCCTCGAGCCGTTTCTCCCTCTCTTCAAGTGCCTCCCGGCGCTTGATGAGTGCAGTGTTAATAGCCTCAAGCTACTCGTGGCGTGCATCGGCCGCATTATTGGCAGCTTTGGCCTGATCGTAGATCTCCCGGGATTGAGCGTCGAGGGCATGAGTCATACTCTCCCTGTCATCCAGTAACTTGCCCCAGTACTCCAGGCGGATCTTCTCCCGCTTGATCCACTCCTTGTCGTCCGCTAGCCTCGACTGCGCCAGCTTGGTCTCGAAGTAGAGCCGATTACGCCACCGCCTAAGGGTTTGGTGCTCCTCTTCAAGAGCCTTGCTGTCGTGGAAGAAGGCCAGTTGGACCTGACGCAGACTGGAACATGCGTTGTTAATGGACAGTGACAACGGGATGGGTTCCGGACCTGCTGGGGTCTCCTCCGCTGGTTCCAGCGGGTCCAAAGATACAAAAATTGGGTCCCACTCTACAAGAGTGGTCCCCTGGGTCTCCATGACACTAGGGCCGTCCTCCGGGATGGCCTCAGTCGCCATCGAAGAAGGCCCCGCCGCCATGTCTTCGTTCACCCCCTCGGGCAGGGGGCCAGCGACTTCGCTTGGGCATTCCGGCTCGGCCGCAGGTACCTCCGACGTCATCGCTTCTGGAGCAGGAGCCGCTACTGGCTCCGGTTTGAGTACCTCTTCCGAGGGAGGCTCGAGCTCCGTCACCTCTTCAACAACCGGCTCAGGAGCCGGAAGATCTTCAACTTCGACCGGCCCTGTGACCGGAGCTCCAACAATGACCGGCTCAGCAGCCGGTGCTTCAGAGGTAGCCGGCCCAACTACCGGAACTACCTCGGTTTCCAGCTCGCATGCCGGGGCTTCAGCCACCTCCGGCTCAACCGCCGGGGCTTCAACAATTTCCGGCTCAGAGGCCGGGATTACTGCATCCTCCGGCTCAACAGCCGGAGCTTCCATCATTGCAGCACCAGAACCCGGAGCATCAACCTCCGAGACAGGTGCCGCTGGCGCATCTTCACTCCCGTGGTCCGGCGCTACCACGGGAACTTCTGGGGATGAGTCGAGGTCCATGACCACGATAGTCGGCGCCGGAGCTGCCGCAGCTTCAGCCACCACTTGGGGCAGTACCGGGACAGGAGCAGAAGCTCCCGCTCTCACGGCTTCAGCCACTATGGCCGAGAGTAGAGCCTCGCTCCCCTTCTTGGAGACGCTGCAGATGATGAACGAAGAAAATTAAAATAGTTGCTTCAATTAAAACAACTGTCCAAGGTAGAAATCAAAAATTACCTTGGGAGGCTTCCGCACCAGCTTGCGTGAAACCTTTTCCAGGGCGTTCTGGGCTAGCTATAGCCGGCGCAGAAACTCCGGAAGGCCCCCCGGAACTCGTCACGGTCACGGGTGTTTCCCGAGTCAAGGCTCCTCTCGATCGGGAAGAACCCCCGGACCTGGAGGCCTCCACCGGCCCAGGAGCTGGAGTTGTTCGACCGGAGCTAACACCCCGGGAGGACCCCCCTGCGGGAACAGCTGCACTTCGAGAGGACCCCACCGCGGGAACAGTCGCCACAGCTGTAGAGGACCTTCCCCTCCAGGGAGAAGGAGCCAACGCAGAAGTAGCGGGCCCGACGGACCTTCCGTCGGCGTACTGCAACTTCCTCTTCCGGCTCACTGGTTCTTCCGCCAGCTCCTTGCCCTTACCGACGACTTCTCCCCTCGGCTTAGGAGCAGAGCCGGAGCCATCCTTGTGTACTCCAGGGATCGCTACCCTGGAGGTTGGTCTTCTCTCGACGACACCAAGGTCGTCAAGTACGGGCATCTTTCGCCGGAGCTCCCTGCTGAACTCCATTCCACGTTCAGAGGGAGGAAGGCCGACGGGGGAGTCAAGTCATCACCGTCGATGTCGATGTCGTGTTGGAATTTCTTTAGGTGGAACTCCAAGGTTTTCCCCACCATGTTGGACTTCAACCCGGTCTCGACCCGGTCGTCGTCCATCACGCTGTTGAGGGCCCAAGCGAGTTTCTCCCTCCTCTTCAGCGGCGCCCATCTGTTGACCAGGAAATTGCAAAATACCGCCTGAGGAGTCAATCCTCCCTCCACGCATTGGCGGATCCTGGTCAAGGCAGGGTCAAAAGCTTCCCCCAGCACCGGAGCTTCACTCCAGATCGTCGTGTCGATGCCGGGCAGACTATCGGGCAGCTCCAGCCTCTCGTGCTCCTCCACCCTGACGACTATCCAGTCTTTCTTCCAGTCATCCCACTTCCCAGAAGGAAACGACCGGAGGTACTTGAATGGGCACTTCTTGCGCTTCACAAAGTAGTAGAAGCCAAGGTACTCATTGCTCCGGCCGGTGGTGTGGACGG